>BLIW01000003.1:23866825-24541825 GCA_016586305.1 Ophiorrhiza pumila | reverse complement strand
GTCAAGCAATTCAATATGCAATTGCTGGAAGCATTACAACTTAGATATCTAGTTTGGAATACCTAGCATGCTGCCTCCAGCTAGCATATTTATAGGAATACACTAGGGTTAAAACCAGTTAATGAGCTCTTGCCCATTCAGGCCCATTACAAAGGTTCGTTATCTATTGGGCTTATATTAGAACATATTATTGGATTATATTAAATATCCAACAATCTCCTCCTATGTTCTACATATAGCGCAATCCAATAGATAGATAATGTAATGTTCAAAACAGATGATTGAATCATTCATAGCACAAAAGATTCATTACTCAAAATTATGAATTCTTTAACCACAGTTATGAGTTTTAGAAAACAATCTAAACTCAACCAAACACAAACAAAACTGTTACCAAGATCAAAGTTTTAGAAATCTCTAAACTTCGAACATAAGAGTTTTAGAAATATTCTAAACTCAAAACTAAATGGGCAAAGCATATGTAAGTGGACCAATTATTCAAATAATAGTCCCCCACAGTCCATAGCTCTAGAGGAATTATCCATCAAGTAGATCATCCTCTTCAAGATTCCAGTTGGAATAAGCTCCTCCATTTCTATCATTTTCTATAAGTTACCAAATATGAACTTAATCATTTGTGTAACAAAATAAAGTGTCTAGTTCAAACAGAAGAACTTAGTACAATATCTCAATGATTGAAAATAAATATATATCAATGTCAAAATGCATCAATACCATATTCCAATAAGCATCAATGTCCAGTTTCTTTATAAGAACAAGATCTAACAGTTTCTTTTCCAAAAGAACCATTTCCAATAAGCATCAATGTCCAGTTTCTTTATAAGAACAAGACCTAACAGTTTCTTTTCCAAAAGAACCATTGTCAATATTTCTATGTGGAATGTTACAGCTGTCAAGTCTAAATTTAGTTAAGCAGCATCATCAAATATGGAATGATACTACCGCTCTAAACAGAACATCCAGAATGAGTAAAATCACCTCATCATATGTGGAATGAGACAACGCACCCAAAAAGGATATATCATCAGATGTGGAATGATATATTAACAACTATAATCATCGGCGAAATATTATCAAGTGCTTATCTTATTTATCAAAGGGAGATTCAAAAATTTCAAAATTAACATGAATGTAGGTTAAGACATATCTATATAGTCTTTAACCCCAGGAATGTAGGTTAAGACATATCTACATAGTCTTTAACCCCATATCCCCCACAATTTTGAATATTCGAGCTTTGTTCAGTCCCTTTGTTAGAGCATCAGCCAGATTATCCTTCGATCTCACATCGACCAAAGTAATAATACCATGTTCTATGAGATACATCAGCAAGGCATGTCTCAGTCTAATATGTTTCATCTTACCATTAAAGAGTGAGTTTTGTACTACTGAAACTGTAGCCTGATTATCACAGAACATACTTAAAGACGTAATCTTTTAGCGGATTAGTGAAATATCCAGGATCAGTTCTCTTATCCACTCTGCTTCTCCTTCTGCGGAAGTTAGAGTAGAAAGTACCGATTCCATAGACGACAAAGCAATGCAAGTCTGCCTTTTGGATTTTCACGTAATAGCTGAACCACCCAGTGTGAAAATATAAGCACTGGTTCCAAGATAGGAGGATCACCACTATAACATAGTGCATGGTTAGAGGTACCCTTCAAATATCGCATAAGTCGCGTAAGGGTATGCCAAAGTTCATGTCCGGGATTACTCGTGAAATGACTCAGCATGCCTACAGAAAAAGGCTATGTCTGGTCTAGTACATGTCATTGCATACATGAGACTACCAATTCATTTAGAATAAGCCAATTGATTCATGCTAGCTCCCTCATTGGGGCTCAGCCATAAATGAGAATCATACGGTGTCTCAACCACTGTATATTCACTGTATCCCCATGTAGAAAGCCATTTTTCAATGTAATGAGCTAAGAGTAATACCTTGCTCTGTAAAATGTACTTTCATACCATACAAAGATTTGTTTAACTTACAAACTTTGTTCTCGAAACCTTTCATGACAAACCCTTCAGGTTGGTTCATGTAGATCTCCTTAGTCAGATTTCCATATAGGAAAGCTGTCTTTATATCCATTGGATGCACAACATAGTGCTAAATAGATGCCAAAGCAAGAAGAATTCTTATCGTAGTCAAATGACAGACCGGGGAGTAAACATCAAAATAATCTATCCCATATACTTGGGTATAGCCCTTAGCTACTAAAAGTGCTTTATACCGAGCTATAGATCCGTTAGAATTAAGTTTCTTCTTCAAAATCCACTTGCATCCTATAGTCTTAGCCCCTTTTGGCAAATCGACTATGTCCCAAGTTTGATTTTGTAACAGAGAGCTCATTTCATCATCAATGGCTTCTGTCCATAATAGGGAGTCCCTAGATCTCATCGCCTCATTATAGGTAGATGGATCATCTTCTAAATGGTAAGTGACAAAATCCTCACCAAACGTATTAGGAACTCGTTGTCTTGTAGATACTCTTAAAGGTACAGATTCAGAAGGGATCCGAGTGTTAGAGGAAGTCAATTCAGGTTCAATAAGTGTATCTGAAATGATTTCGACAATGCCTGATATTGTCAACCCTTTATCTCGAAGAAATTTATCTTCAAAGAAAACAGTATCTCTAGATTCTATAACCACATTGGTTGATAGATCCAAGAACCGATCAGCAGCACTATCCTCTGCACTACCTAGGTACACACAAGTGTTAGTCCTAGGCCCCACCTTAGGTATTTTAGGGTCTGGTATCCTTACATAAGCAATACAGCCCCAAGTTTTAAAAGTATCATATTTACAAGGATGTTTATGCCATATCTCATAAGGTGTTGAAGACAACTTAGAGTGCGACAACCTATTGAGGATATGATTAGCAGTCAAAGCTGCCTCTCCCCAATAACAGGAAGCCATGCCAGCTGTCATTAACATAGAGTTTAACATTTCTGTTAACATCCTGTTCTTACATTCAGCTATGCCATTTGATTGACGTAAGTAAGGAGCAGTAGTTTCAAAGATTATGCCATCTGAAGCACAAAATTCCTTGAACCTTGTCAATGTATATTCTCCTCCTCTGTCACTCCTCAACTTTTTGATTTTCAAAATAAATTGGTTTTCAACACGATTCTTGAAAATTTTAAATTTATCAAAAACTTCATCTTTTGATTTTAACAGATAGATATGACAATATCGAGAAAAATCGTCTATAAACATGAGCAAATACTTCCGACCACCTCTAGTGGGAGAACTTTTAAAGTCACAGAGGTCAGAATGTATTAAGTCAAGAAGTTGTGTACTCTTAGAGACCAGACGAAAAGGTCTTCTAGTAATTTTAGTTTGAGCACAAACTTCACATCTGTTAAATCTGATCGAAGTATCGATAGGTATATTATGACTTTTAACTAGTCTAACCATTTTCTTGTAGTTCACATGTCCTAACCGATTATGCAATATTATAGGATCAATTAGAGTTGAACTAACTTGGTTGACCGTTTCACTTTTAATACTCAATTCATACATACCATCATTCAAGAATGCAAAACCAAAATAATGGGAGTTCACAGATAAAGTGACTCTACCACTAGAGAAAATTAAATTCATGCGCCAGTATATTCTAAGCGACTAATAGAATTTAAATTCTTTGGATTGCAGGAACAACTTTAACATCTTTTAAAGTTAAAAGTTTACTTGAAGAGAGGTTGATATTTGCAGTACCAGTGTGAGTCACGATCTCCGTCGCCCCACTAGCCACAGCAATATTTAGTTGGCCTCAACAACATCATCAAGTAACTTTTTTTTTTTAGTTTGACAAACATGGCATGTTGCCCCAGAATCTAACCACCATACTGAAGATGTACTGGTCTTTCTATGATTGCCTACCATAGCAACAAAGTTTTGAGACTCAGTCTTTTGCAACCGCATATGTGCTTCCAATGGTGTGTCAGATTTGTCCTTCTTTGGTAGCCTACAATCTGCTATAAAGTGGCCCCATTTCCCATAATTATGGCACTTGCCCTTCTTTTTCTTAAAGATAGGCATTTTGGCCTCTAATTGTTGAGACTCACTTTTAGGAGACTTGGATTTCTTAGGAAATTTATTGGGATATATCACCGCGTTAGCAGCTGACTGTTGCTGTCTAACCATCTCCAATGTATTCCTAACCCGATTCTCATCCTCGATTCTAATGAATCGTTTAAGATAATCCAGTCTCACCTGAACTTTCTTCCTGTACATCTCAGTTTTTCAAGAAAGTCGTGCAGATAGTAATTTATAGATAATGGCACCAACGATAAAAGGATCACAAACATTGATGTATTCATTAGTCAAATTAGATCTCAAGTTTTCTAGATCAGTAACTTGAGGAGTGATTTCCATATCTTCCTTGAATTTGAAATCCATGAATTTGTTAACAAGTTATGTTTTTTAACAATTCCTCCTCCTTCTTAAACTGAGTATCTAAATTGTCCCAAATTTCTTTAGTAGTCAGATTCATCAACATTCTCAGTGGTATCAACAAAAGTACTCATTACAGTATAAAAAATATTTTTATATTTTAAACCAAACTGAGTCTTTTGTTTCTAGGAGTTAAAATCAGATCCACTAAAAGACTGGAGTTTAACCATATCAATTGGCACATATAGTTTAATCATATCAATTGGCACATATAGTTTAACCATATCAATTGGCACATATAGTTTAACCATATCAATTGACACATATAGTTTAACCATATCAATTGACAGATAAAGTTTAACCGTATCAATTGACACATATAGTTTAATCATATCAATTGGCACATATAGTTTACCGAGTCGCTACAGTCCGTGTCGCTACAGTGACGAGTCGCTACAGTGCCGATTCGCTACAGTACCATGTAGCTACAGTGACGAGTTGCTACAGTACCTTCGTTACAGTGACGCCGCCGCTACAGTACCTTCGTTATAGTGACGCCGCTTCTACAGTACCCTAACTTTTTTATAATGCTTCAAGATTGTTAGAGTTTTAGGTCAAGCAATTCAATATGCAATTGCTTGAAGCATTACACCCTAGATATCTAGTTTGGAATACCTAGCATGCTGCCTCCAACTAGCATATTTATAGGAATACACTAGGGTTAAAACCAGTTAATGGGCTCTTGCCCATTCAGGCCCATTACAAAGGTTTGTTATCTATTGGGCTTATATTAGAACATATTATTGGATTATATTAAATATCCAACAATCCATAAATGTTAGCTTACCTCTATAGGACAAGATTGGTTGAGTTTTATCAACTATCCAGTCATCCATGCGATTAATGCGCTCATTTGGGAAGTCATTTGCTACTGAATTTTAGGTTCAAATTGTAGTGCACAAACACCATTAATTCAACAAGCCTGCATTGTTCTATTGGATTCCTTCCTTGAGTGACTGTGCCTTTCGGGCAAGCCACGAATACATTGAGAAATTTTCCACCCCTGAAGTTTTGTCATCCACCTAGCAAGGTACTGCATTCTGTGCTTATTTATGATTCTAGAGTATTGCTCACATACAGTTGCATCTCTTTCCACACTTCATGGAAGAGCCCCCCATCAAATCCTCTGAACTGGGAATACTATACGTTGTGCTCGTACCATTGTTTGCATTCATCATTTTTAGAATTGACAGCATCAAACTCTAATGTTGTTTTAAAAAATATCTCCCACTATGCATCTAAAAAATCCCTTGATGAACTTTGATTTTCGGCTAACTTGGTAAGGATTTGAAAGGGCTGTTCCACCGTTTTCTAAAGAATAAAGTACCAACTATCAATTGCTTGTCACTTCCTAATTGAGAAGTTTGAATGTGCCCCAACTCTAAAGTCACTCTTCTTTCTTCCAATGTGAAAGCCAAGCCCAATGTCTTCCAAACAGATGAAAGAAACATGTTGTGTATGCTCTCTCTTTCAGTGACCGTATTTTGAAGAGTGAAGAAAAGCTTGAGAGAGTTTAATTAACTTTGATGGTCTAACTAAGTCATGGACACAAGTATAATCTTTCATAAGTTTCAAAATGATTGAGAATGATATTACAAACTTGCAAGCACGTGCGTTTCACGTGTTATATGCGTAGTCAAATTAATATTCTATGTGATTTTACTTGTTGAAACCAGTGTTTTAAAACTCGGACCGGAGTGCGAACCGGTAGAGCTACTGGGTTAGGGGTCAATTGGTCGGACCGGTTGAACCGGTGTCAAGAACCGGATGACGTCATAAATATATTTAATATATATATTAATTAAATATTAACATATTTCACATTTTAAGTTAAAATAAAATGACCAAACTATAAAAAAATAATATTTAATTGAATTCTTAGTTTTTCGTCCATAAAAAAAATCATAGATCGTATTGTTTAATAATGCTATTAATTATTTTATCTATAATTTAATAAAATTTCATTAAAATACAAGAGATATAATAAAGTATTAATTAATTTCATATCAAATCAATCATATTAAAATAAGTAAAAAAATGTAGTTTTCAATACACAATATATATTTATTTCAAAGCTTAAACTTGTGAATTAAAAAAATTAATGACATATCATACTTTGAATTTAATTTTGTGTTCTATAAAATAATAATTAAATAAAAAACAATAAATATCATATGATAAAATTTAAAATTCATATTTATTTAAATTGCATGAATGTGATTAACTGAAAATATTGATGAAAAATATAATTTCCATATTCATTCAAAATTTTGTAATATGGTAAATTTGAATCATTAATGATAATTAAAAATCTTGAATATGGTAAATTAAAGTATTTATGACAATTGAATATAATCAAATTTTAATAATTTAAAATATGGTAAATTGAAATTATTAATGATAATTGGGGTGTATTAATGGAAAAATATTAACTACTATTTATTACATTTAAATATAATAAATATAATGTGTTATAATTGGTTAAATGATTGTGCTATACTAGCTTGTAGACTCTGGCCCTTAATGTTTGTTTGAAGCTCAATGTCGTAGTTAGGTTAGGATGATAATCTGGATAGATTATGAATTTTTAACGTCCTAGAGTAATTGATGAATTTGATTAGTTTGCCATGTTTGGTGTGAGGAAGCCAGCGTGACGTGATTGTATAAATGGATATGCTTTGAATTCAGTGAGGGAAGCATGTTTTACGGGTTAACAGTTGCTTTAAAATTAAAAAAATTTAAAAAAAAAACAAAAAATCAGAAAACCAGGTTTCAACCGGTTTCCGGTTTTCCCGGTTGAACCCGGTTTTTGACCGGTTTTGACCGGTTTTTTGACAAGTGGTTTTTTAGCATAAACCGAACCGGATACCTGGCCGGTTCCCGGTCGAACTGGTCGAACCGGCCGGTCCGGTCCGGGTTTAATAACACTGGTTGAAACAAAAATTTTCAGATTTTAGTAAGTTGTAATGAGAATATTTATCAAATACAGAAAATCTACTTAAAAAAAACGTTCAAGTGTAGTGCAAACACTTTGGAACTACTGTCTAAATTTTAGAGAGCATAAAAATCTATTCACAGACATAATTCCCACAGCCACCAAAACATAATGCTCAATGTCTATAATTCCAAAACAGACAAATATTTATACCCTTTTCAGGCATACAAGAACAGATGTTGCACAATAAGACTTTTAAAAGAACAAGAGAGAATAACTTACAAATACATGTTCAGAGCCTCTCAATGTCTATATTCACATAAGCCTTTCAAAATATGCACATCATTCAGTGCTCCAGTTTAGGATGGACACTAGACTCAAAAAACACCTCTTTCTCCACCGTTTGTTGTATCCTTACAATCTCAGTCTATCCATGTGATCTCACCTCTTTGGGACAAAAACGGTTGCATTTTATCAACTACCCAGTCATCCATGGGGTTGATGTCATCACTTGGGAAGTCAGTATCGGCCACTGAAATTTTGTAGGTGCAAGTTGTAGTGCACAAATGCCAAATCAACAAGCCTTCATTGTTCTATTGGATTCCTTCCTTCCGTGAGTAACTTCTCAGCCAAGTTCCTCTTCAACTTTTATTTGGAAGCACCATTACATGCTTGGCTTAGAATTCAAATGCCAAATTGTTCCAAGTGAGGATGTTCTCTTCCATAGATCAACCACGAACTTTCTGCAGAAAACTTTGTGATTCAGTATACTAAAATTTTCACTCAATAACAAATCATATTAACTAAAGTAGTATATAACATATTTAGACACCGGTTTCTTCTCTAATGGATGTTAGGATAACCAAGCTCCTGGACATTCTTTCTCAAATTTTTAATAGGAACAAACGCGTGCGATGCATGTGTTGCAAACATAATAAATATAATCTTTCATATTTTCATGCTCATTTTAATGTGAAAATAAATAAATATAAGTAAATTGTAATGAGTTTTGTAAATAGAGGCCAAATTGCATGCTATGTTTCCTTTTAATACATTACAGAAAAGAGTTCATTAAATATTCCCTAGATTATTGTCCCAATTCTCTTCAAGATTAGCTGAATCCAATGCAAGTCACTTATTGTCTAAGGCTTCCTTCACATCTGCAGGAATTCTTGGACAAGGAACCACTTCACCATGCACCCATCCCAGGTTGCATTTAAGACAAGGAAACCCACTAAAAACATTCGACGATTATGGAACCTAGAAACTGGAAATAATTTCTCTTAGAAGGAAGGTTAGGATAACAAAGCTCTCCAACATCCTTGCTCTAGTAATTATTGATAACATAGAGAAAAAGATGCTAGGGTTTCTTATTGACGTGAATAAAAATAAATCAGAATACAATAAAGAGTATATATAGCTAGGGCTAGGGATTACACTGAAAAATAAATAGACTAAAGGACCATTAAATAAATACAGCTAATATCCCCCCTCAAACTCACGATGCTACAGCGATATGCATTGAGAGTTTGTCAGATAGGAAACGAAATCGCGAAGCCGAGTGTGCTTTTGTAAACATATCAGCAATCTGCAAAGAAGAAGGAACGAATGGCAATGTGATGGTGCCGATCTGTAGGTGGTGGCGAGTGACATGACAATCAATCTCGATATGTTTGGTTCGTTCATGAAAGACTGAATTTCATGCAATCTGAATAGCACTCTGATTATCACAATGTAGCGGACTAGGGTGACAAAGAGAAATACCCATATCAGCAAGCAACCGATGTAACCAAACAATTTCACAGGTAGTCGAGGCCATGGCACGATACTCAGCTTCTGTAGAAGACCGAGAGATGACATCTTGTTTCTTGCTCTTCCATGAAATAAGTGAGTCACCGAGGAAAATACAAAATCCAGTGGTCGACTTGCGGTCCGTAGGATCACTAGCCCAATCCGCATCAGAGTAAGCACGCAACTCTAACGAAGATGTAGAAGAAAACAAGAGACTATGAAACTGAGTGCCCCGAAGGTACCTGAGAATACGAAGAATAGCAGCCCAATGAACTGTAGTAGGGGCAGTGACAAACTGACTAACCACATGAACAGCATGCGCAATGTCTGGGCGAGTCACAGTAAGATAAACCAGGCTGCCTACAATAGTACGATAGAGACCGAAATCCGCCAAAGGAGTATCATCCGACGGAGAGTATCTAGCATTAGTCTCAAGAGGAGTATCAACAGTCCTGTTGTCAGTAAGTCGAGCACTCTCAAACAAATCAGCTATATATTTTGATTGAGATAAGAGATAGCCTTTTGGAGAATAGGCAACCTCAATTCCCAAAAAATAACGTAGCATACCCAAGTCTTTCATAGCGAAGCAACGTGCCAACTCAGACTTCAAAGATTCAATACCATCATAATCATCACCCGTAATAATCATGTCATCAACATATAAGGATAATAGAATACGATCTGCTGTTGTACGCTTGACAAATAAAGCCGAATCATAGTGACTAGGAAGGAAGCCAAGCGAAGTGATCACCAGAGAAAACTTCTCAAACCAAGCACGTGGTGCTTGTTTGAGACTATAAAAAGCTTTGCTAAGCTTGCAAACTTCACAAGGCTGATGAGCGACACCAGGAGGAGGCGTCATATAAACTTCTTCATGAAGATCACCATTCAAGAAGGCATTCTTAACATCCATCTGAGATATTCTCCATCTGTAAATGGAAGCAACTGCGATCAGAGTGCGAACAGTCGTCATTTTTGCAACAGGGGCAAAAGTTTCTTCATAATCTATGCCATACTCCTGAGAATAGCCTTTAGCAACAAGCCGGGCCTTGTATCGCTCAATGGATCCATTTGATTTGGTTTTAATCTTATAAACCCAACGAGAACCAATGGTATGTTTTCCGGATGGCAGGGAAACCAAATCCCATGTATAAGTCTGATGGAGAGCAGTAAGTTCCTCAGCCATAGCAGCCTGCCAAAGAGGATCACGAACTGCCTCTCTATAGGACAAAGGCTCAGAAAGTCGATGAATAGAGGCAACAAAAGAAGCAAATGAAGAATAAGAGGAGTACTCAAAATCGGGGAGTTTAGTCGACTTACGAGTGCGAGTTGACTGACGCAGAGGATGATTATCCGCAATCTCATCCGATAATTGGGTGGTCGTAGGAACAGGGGCATGGGAGGTGGATACCTCTTGAACCAAAGTATCAGATAGAGCTTCATCAGGGTCGGTATCGAAAGGATCAATGCGAACCAGATCTGACTGTGTCATATGATGTGAACTAGCAGGAACAGAGAAGAATGGAATATGCTCTAAAAACACAACATGACGCGAGACATACAATTTTTGACTAACTGGATCAAAACAACGATATCCCTTTTGACAAGAAACATATCCCAAAAAAACACATAAGGCGGACCGAGAAGACAATTTATTACGCTCAGCGTGTGGTCGAAGAACAAAGCAAGTACAACCGAAGACGCGCAACGAGGAATAATCAGGTGAATGACCATACAACTTTTCAAACGGGGACAAACCTGAATTATGAGATATTGGAATTCTGTTGATCACATGAGCAGCGGTAAGTACTGCTTCCCCCCAAAACACACTAGGAACTTCGGCTGACAACAAAAGCGAACGAGCTGTTTCAACAAGATGGCGATGTTTTCTCTCAGCAACACCATTTTGTTGAGGAGTGTCTGTACACGAAGTTTGATGGATAGTCCCATCAGAAGCAAGTAACTGAGAAAAACCATTAGAAGTGTATTCACCCCCCAAATCACACCAAAAACATTTAATGACAGATGAATGTTGGGTTTTCACAAGAGCTCGAAAGTTACTAAATATGGTAAGGAAATCAGACCTGCGTTTCATAAGATAAACCCAAGTATAACGAGTGAAATCATCAATAAAAGATACATAATATCTAGATCCTCCTTTGGTTGATACAGGAGAGGGTCCCCACACATCAGAATGCACAAGATCAAATGGCGCAATGGAAAAAGAAATACTTTTATTAAAAGGCAAGGCTGAAAATTTAGCCAGTTTACAACCACTACAATCAGAAATATCATGACTGTCTAAATGACCTAAAACTCCTGTAGACACCAAAAACTTTAAACGAGACCCAGAAACATGACCTAAACGAGAATGCCAAAGATAAAAATCAGAAGACGAACGACTCAAACGAAAATATGACAAATCCATACTAGAGGCAGCAATATCTGATATTTTTAGCTCATCCAAAACATAGAGCCCCCCTTCCCTATGGCCTATCCCAATCATCTTCTGAGATCGCAGGACCTGAACAAAACAATTGGTAGAGGTAAAAAAAACTAAGAGATCAGAATCACACAATTGACCAACAGATGCAAGATTTAAAGTTAGACTAGGAATATGATATACGTTTGAAAGAGATAAACGAGATGTGTGAACAGAGCCAATTCCTGCCAATGGCATTGGAGTACCATCAGCGGTTATGACAGACAAAGATGGAGCAGAATTAACAGACACAAAAGAATCAATATCAGGAGATATATGATGAGAAGCGCCTGAGTCTAAGATCCATAAAGGAGACGATTTACCAGAATTATCAGACAAACCTTTAGGAGAGGAGGCAGACATGGCATGAGACTGTGAAGCAAGGAACTGCTTAAACTGCTCCATCATTTGTGGATCCAAGGATGGGGCAGCAACTGCATTATTAGATTGAGGTGGACGATACGTCCATGGAGCAGTCTGTGGTGGGCGTCGTTGTTGAGGTGGTCGCTGTTGGTGCTGTTTACCTTTACTCAACAATTTTGGATACTGAGCCTTCCAATGACCCTTCTGTTTGCAGAAAGCACATTCATCCTGAGATACCTTAGGAGCTGGTCTGTTTTGGGTGCCAGGCGGAGACTGTTGTGGAGCAGCAAAGACGGCCGGAGGTGGAGGTAGGAAAGACCCCGTATTGGCTTTAGACTTAAGCCGAATCTCCTCTGCTAAAAGTTCATGAAACACAGAATCAACAGACGGAAGAGGAGAACGATGTAGAATTGTGCCACGCAATCCCTCAAAATCATTTCGAAGAGCCATCAAAAACTGTACCAAGCATTGTTCTTCCCTACGAGCCAGATATGGTTCAAATTTTTGCAGCACTGCAGACTCAGTGAGAGCCAACTGATCCCAGAGATTAGTCATGGCAGAATAAAACTCCTGAACGCTCATATCATTCTGCTGAAGTGCGCGAATATCTGCCTCCAACTGATACTGCTTGGCGAAATTAGATTGTGTGTACAATCTAGTCAGATGATCCCAAACCTCTTTAGCCGTCTCATACTTGGCTATTTGAACACCAATAGAGTGGGTAACAGAATTGTTAATCCACGTAATAATTTTCGAATTATCAGACTCCCAAATATCGATCAAGGCTGCATAATCGGTCGCCTTATCGTCTATAGGTTTAATCCGCACACCTGTAACATAGTTCCACATAGATTTTCCACGCAAGAAATTCTTTATAACGTAGCTCCAATACGTATAGTTTGGACCATCCAATTGAACACTAATCTACTGAAGTGAATCATCCTTACGACTAGCCATGATGACAGAGGCACAAAAACATAAAACTCCCAAAATCGAAATCAACATATTCGAAATGCCCAAAATCGACAGAATCCAAACAAACCAACGTAAGCAAAAACAAAGAAAAGGTGTCCCCTATACCCGCTACAGTACCGGAACAGTATCCCGCTACAGTACCTGAACAGTATCCCGCTACAGTACCCGAACTGTATCCCGCTACAGTACTCCGCTATAGTACCCCGCTACAGTACCCGAACAGTACGGCTACAGTGCCGTTGGAACAGTAACGCCACCGCTACAGTACACCGCCGCTACAGTAACCCTAACTTCAATCAAGCAAAGAGAAGCCATGAATGGTGGCTCTGATACCATGATAACATAGAGAAAAAGATGCTAGGGTTTCTTATTGACGTGCATAAAAATAAATTAGAATACAATAAAGAGTATATATAGCTAGGGCTAGGGATTACACTGAAAAATAAATAGACTAAAGGACCATTAAATAAATACAGCTAATAATTATTAGGTTGAGAACGTGCAATATAAGTGCATCAAATGTAATAAATTTAATCTTTCTTAACATTTAGAGGAGTTAACTTTAAGCAAATGTACTTAAACTGCTATGTTTTCTTGTTAATTCATCATAAATGTGTATCTTGAGTATATAAACTTAATATGTTTTCGTTTTTACATTTGTTAAGAGCTTCTCAATGTCTTTTATCATCTAACTGTTTTTTCTTTTTTTTTTGCCATTCAATACTCAAATAACCCGTGCTCCAAATTAGGATAGACACTAGATTGTCCAAATCACTTCTGCCATTTGTTATATTCTTACAGTCTGAGTCCATCAAGGCAAGCTCACCTCATTTGAACAAAATCGGTTGAATTTTATCAACTACCCAGTCATTCATTGGGTTATATATCCTCACTTGGAAAGTCATTTGTTACACGCATATTGGAATTTGTTGATGAAAATTGTAAGGTACAAACACTAAATCTGCAAGCCTACTATGTTATATTGGATTCCTTCTCTGAATCTCTTCTAAACCAAGTTCCTCTTTAACTTGAATTTGGAAGCACCATTACATGTTTGGCTTAGGATTCGAATGGCAAGTTGTTGCAACTGAGGATGTTCTCTTCCATTGATCAACCACCAACTTTTTGCAGAAAACTTTTTGATTCAGTGTATTGAAATTTGCAGTCAATAACAAATCATATGAACTTTAGTATGTAATGCAACCTTGAGAAATATCTGACCTTAGTTTGGCACTGCCCTGACCAAAGGCACCCTTTGCTGCCCTATACTCTTCAATTTACAAACTAATCAAATCTTGAGAACCAAGATTTTCAAACATTTGCACGGTGCAGCACAAGAGGCCATTAGCAACTACTGAATATGTATGGAAATCAAATAACTTTAGATTGAGATTCTAGCCAGCTATGCAAATATGGATTCCAAATATCATAGATGGTTTTCCAGAATGGCAAGTAGCTGGATTTCCTTTGTTTGAAGGTTTCTTTAATTTTTTCTTTTCATGTAGCTCCTTGCCAAAGAGTTCCTGCAAATCAGAAAGTACTCTTGGACAAGGAACCACTTTGCCACGTATCCATCCCAGGTGTCATTTAAGAGCAGAAAACCTGTTAACAACTTTTTCACAGTGATTGCGTCTAATTTACTGGTTCTTCTCATCAATGACAGTTTAAATCTACTTGCTCTAACAAGGAAGTTAAAATAAAAAAACTCCCCTACATACTTGCTCTGATTATTATTAGGTTTATTGTGTGCGATATATGTGTGGTAAATATAATAAAGCTAATCTTTCATAAAATGTAGAACAGTTAACTTTTCGTAAACTTTATTGGTCTAACTAAGATAGGGTAGAACAGTTAACTTTTCGTAAACTTTATTGGTCTAACTAAGATTGGCAAAAGTCTAATCTTTAAAATTTTTGAAAACAATTGAGAATTATGATTAGCTACTTGCAAGCTCGTGCGATATATGTGTTGTATTCATAGCAACAGTAGTCTTATGTATCATTTTACTTGTTTAATATAGAAATTTTTATGTTACTGTGAACTATAGCTACCACATTTAGTAAATACAGTTAATCTGTATATTATGTTTCTTGTTCATAATTGAGAAATATGTATGTTGAACACATACTTGATAGCTTCTACTTTTTGTATTTGTTTTAGCAGTCTTTTTCCTTTCTTTTTTACAATATTTTACTTTGCTGTCTAAGTCATGATTAGAAGTCTGATCTCTCATTAGAAGTCATGCCACCATTTGTTCTGTTGCTAAAGTTAATGTCAAGGATGTTAGTTGGCGGTAGTCGATCAGGTCAGGTAGCTACCAGCGGTTAAAGATAATATCAAGGATGTTATGTTCTATTGCTGAAGAACCTTTCCATGATCTGCAATTGTTTTTTGCGCAGTGCAGTGGATTAACATCCCATTAGTCAGATCCCTTTTGGGCTATAATTTATCATCACGCAGATGATCTTTTTGAAGTTTTGTTTGGTATAGGTAGTGTTGCCAACATGCCAGAGCATAAATTGTTTTACCTATTTTGCTGCATTCGTTAGAATCTAAATTATCAACAACATTATCATTACTGGAGTATTGCACCTTGGCATGTTCAATGCTTGAAGAAGAGTTGAGATTTATTTTGCATAAAAAAAAGAGTGGAGATGGTGACGATGGTTTGAGGAAGATGAACAAATAGGGAATAAGCTAGAAATGTTTTCTATAGTTTCTTTTATTTTGTAAAGTTAATGGATATTTTTTTATTATACATTCAATTACTCAATTGATATTGTTTTGGCAAATTTACCTTTAAAAATAGGGCGTGCAATCACATGATTTCTTTTCCGTTTTGTACATATGAACTAAATAGACAGAATGACTTGTTTAGCCAAAAATAATAGATGAGTGATATTTTTTGCCAAAAAGAAATAGTTAAGTGACCAAAACTGATGATTGATGACAGTTTAGGGACCATTTTCTCTAATCTTCGGAAAACAATTTACTAAACTGTAATGAGAATGTATCTATATTGGGAAAGTATACTCTGAATTGTGTTTCTTTCTAATGCCTGATAAATGCACAATAGTTTGTTAAATAATTAAATCAATTACTTCTGGTTAATAACTTTTTGGTCTGCCTCTTCACCTATTGTGAACTCGTGAGATACACGTGTTTCCAAATACAGTAAAGTTAAATTATAGTCAATATTGTAGTAAAGGCAATTAAAACTTGAGATACGTGTATTTTGAACATAAACTTGATCTCTTTTTTTTTCATTTTACTAGATTTGTACATAGGATTTCAAATGTCTACAATTATATGATTAATTGCCTATTTATTAGTTCCAAATCATCTCTCTTTCCATCATTTGTTGTATACTTAGATTCCAAGTTCATGAATGTTAACTTACCTCTATAGGACAAGATTGGTTGTATTTTATCAACTATCCAGTCATCCATGCGGTTAATGTCCTCATTTGAAAAGTCATTTTTGCTAGACAATTATTGAAATTTTTAGGTGCAAAATGTAGAGCACAAACACCATCAGCAAGCCTGCATTGTTCTTTTCGATTCCTTCTTTGAGTGAGTAACTTCTCAGCAAAGCACTACTTCTACTTGTATTTTAAAGCACCGTTACATGAATTTGGCTTAGGATTTGAATGGCAAGTTGTTCACCAACTTTCTGCAGAAAATTTACAATTTAGTATATTGTATTTAAACTTTGTCTAGTTATAGGTAGTTTGTCTGCCTATTAGTGCCATTCTTAACCTCGAAAAAAACTATAAAGTGGCGATAGGCTGACAATCAGTGTAAAATTTTGCCACAGTACTTTATGATATCAATCACCTCAACCGAGCACGGTGGTAAACTTGGGATTCAGAAAATAATGAGTTACATGGAGAGGGCTGTGCAGATATTGATCCCAAACATCATCAATTGCTGTCCAGAATGGTAAGTGAGGATTTCTTGTGTTGAATTCTGCTTTAATTGTTTATTTGGCTTGATCTATTTCTCGTGTATTTATAACCAAGTTGTTTTTCATTATGTTGTGATATTAATTATAAAACATGCACAAGCAATAGTATTGCAACAACTAATCCTAGAAGAACAACATTTACAACATTAATTTAGAAATTAACAAAACAATCAAGCATTGCTTAATCAAACTAGTAAATTTCATATATAATCTAACAAGAACGTGCGATACATGTGTTGCAAACATAACATAGTTATGCACAATTTTTTTTTTGGCTCATTTTAGTGCTAAAACAGTTTAACTTTTAGTAAACAATAAGGAAAATTTCATAAATATATTTAAACTACATACTATGTTTCTCATTAATTCATTATGAATAGATATGTTAAATATATCCTTTATAATCTCTTGGATATCTTTCATTGTCCCAATTTTTCTCCATATTGGCTGTCACTGACTGGGTAAGGATTTGAAAGGACTCTTCCACTGTTTTCTAAAGAATTAAGTACCAACTATCAATTGTTTGTCACTTCCTAATTGAGAAGTTTGAATGTGCCCCAACTTCAAAGCCACTCTTCTTTCTTCCAATGTGAAAGCCAAGCTCAATGTCTTCCAAACAGATGAAAGAAACATGTTGTGTATGCTCTCTTTCAGTGACCGTATTTTCAAGAGTAAAGAAAGGCTTGAGAAAGTTTAATTAACTTTGATGATCTAACTAAGTCATGGACACAAGTATAATCTCTCTTAAGTTTCAAAATGATTGAGAATTATATTACAAACTTGCAAGCACGTGCGTTTTATATACTCAGTAAATTAATCTTCTATGTGTGACTTTACTTGTTTAAACAGAAGTTTTTAGATTTTAGTAAGTTGTAATAAGCATATTTAGCAAATACAGAAAATATACTTGAAAAAAAAACATGCAAGTGTAATCCAAACACTTTAGAACCACTGTCTAAATTTTAGAGAGCATGAAAATCTATCCACAGACAATTCCCACAGCCACCAAAACATAATGCTCAATATCTATAATTCCAAAACATAATGCTCAATATCTATATTTTTTCTTCATACCGTTGATATTCTGGTACTCGTACTGTTACTTTGGCGGATGGATCTGTTTCACCAGTAGTGGGAATTGGAACTGTGACTCTTAGTCCCAATCTTTTGCTGCATCATGTTTTATTTGTTCCCAAGTTGTCGTATAACTTGCTATCAGTTAGCAAACTGACTAGGGATTCTAACTGTGTGGCTATTTTTTCCCACAACTTATGTGTTTTTCAGGATCGGGTCTCGGGGAGGACGATTGGGCGTGCTGCTGAGATGGCTAGATTGTATTTCTTACGTGCTGAATCTCAAGTTCACTGTTGTCAAGTTGTTAGTGATTTAGTCCCTTCCCACCGTCACCACCAAATAAAACTACTTCATCATCGCCTTGGCCATCCGAGTTTCTCTTATATGCGTCGTTTATTTCCTTCGTTGTTTCTTTCTTCAGATCACTTTGTGTGTGAAGTCTGTCAATTAGCAAAACACACTCGGGTTCCTTTTTCACTTCATCCTTATCATGCATCGAAACCTTTTTCCCTTGTTCATAGTGACCTATAGGGTCCTTCAAGAATTGCTTCAATTTCAAATAAAAGGTGGTCTATTTCCTTTATTGATGATCATTCTCGTGTTTTTTGGATATTTTTGTTACGAGAAAAATTTGAAGTTATGCATGTATTTGAGCAATTTTATAACATGATTCTCACGCAATTTAACTCTCATATCCAAATTCTTCGAACTGATAATGGAACTGAATATTTTATTCCTCACTATATGATTTTTCTTCAAAAAAGGGTATTATTTATCAAAGCTCGTGTGTCGATACACCACAACAAAATGGTGTATCTGAAAGAAAAAATCGTCATCTTCTAGAAGTTGCTCGAGCACTACTTTTTACTAGCAATTTACCTAAACACTTCTCGGGGGATGCTATTTTAACTGCTTGCTATTTAATAAATCGGTTACCATCTCGGGTGTTAAAATTTAAAACTCCAATTTCCACTCTTAAAGAATGTTTTCCAAATTCTCATGTTTTTTCAGATCTTCCTTTACGCATATTTGGATGCTCGGTTTTTGTTCATATTCATAATCATCTCCGGTCTAAGTTAGATCCTAGGAGTCACAAATGCGTGTTTGTCGGGTACTCTTCCACAAAAAAAGGTTATAGGTGTTATTCTCCTTCAAAAAGGAAATATTTTATCTCTAGAGATGTCACTTTTTTTGAACACCAATCTTTTTATTCAAATTCTTCTAACCAGGGGGAGTATCTGATTAAAATTCGGTCCTACCTTTTATTTCAGATTCTACTATTTCTCTAAATAATTGGGAATATTTTCGGGAAATACATCCACCTCTTAATCCAGCTCAGGGGGCTATCTCTCCACAAATTCAAGGAATTCAAGAGCTGGATTCATTTTCATCTCTTCCTATTTTAAATCCACAAAATCAGGAAATTCATAAGCTGGATTCTATTTCATCTTTTCCTATTTTAAATCTAGAAAATCAAGAACCTATCTTAAATCCACAAGAAATTCTAACTCAGGAAAATCCACAATCACCACAAAAAACGTCACCTTCTTTGCCACAAATATCTCCCTGTATTACTCCAGTACCCAAAATTTCTAGAACTATTGAACCTTTTCCATTGACTTACAGTAGAAGAAAGCATGTAGTAACCAAGTCTGATCCTATATCTCCAGCACCTCACTTGTCTGCCTCAAGTTCTGGTTCTGATGATACTGAGCTGTCACAATTGGATATGCCAATCGCACTTCGCAAAGGTACTCGTCTGTGTACTCAACATCCTATCTCAGATTTTTTAGGATACTCTCATCTATCTAGACCTATGCGTGCTTTGGTAACCAATCTCTCAGAAACAACAGTACCGGCTAATATTGACGAGGCTCTTCAACACAAACAGTGGAGTACAGCAGTCCATGAAGAGATCAAAGCCTTGGAAAAAAAATGGTACATGGGACATAGTCAATCGACCCATAGGGAAGGACCCGGTTGGCTGCAAATGGGTCTTCACGATTAAGTGCAAAAGTGATGGTTCGGTTGAAAGATATAAGGCTCGTCTCGTGGCCAAGAGGTACACTCAAACTTACGGTATTGACTACCAAGAGACTTTCGCTCCTGTGGCAAAGATCAACACTATTCGAGTATTGCTATCTCTTGCAGCAAACTTCGATTGGCCGCTTCACCAATTAGACGTCAAGAATGCTTTTCTCAACGGTGATCTAGCAGAAGAGGTATACATTGATCTGCCACCCGGGTTCAACAAGAACAAAGAAGGCTCAGTTTGTCGTCTAAAAAAGGCTCTCTACGGTCTAAAACAATCTCCTAAGGCTTGGTTTGACAGGTTTGCCAAGACAGTTCAACAGCTCGGCTACAAGCAAGCTCACACTGATCGTACTCTATTTTACCATAGAGTAAAGGATAAGATTGCCATATTGATAGTTTATGTAGACGACATTATAATCACCGGTAATAATCTTGAAGAAATAGAAAGGATCAAGAAACATCTTGCAGCAACATTTGAAATGAAGGATCTTGGGAAACTAAGATATTTCCTTGGAATGGAAGTTTCTCGAAGCAAGGAAGGAATATTTGTCTCACAACGAAAATATATTCTCGACTTGCTAAGAGACACTGGGTTAATGGGATGTAAACCTGTTGATACTCCCATGGATCCGAATGTAAAACTTGAGCCTAGTCCAGAAGATTCACCAGTAGACCGAGGCATGTTTCAGCGACTTGTGGGCAGATTGATTTATCTTGCACACACCAGACCAGACATTACATTTCCGGTGAGTTGTATTAGCCAGTTTATGCACTCACCATATCAATGTCGCTTGAATGCTGCGAACAGAATTTTGAAGTATCTAAAGGGAATTCCTGGCAGAGGGTTAATGTTCAGAAAACAAGCCACAAGAAATATTGAAGTGTTTGTTGATGCTGATTGGGCAGGGTGTCCGAATGATCGAAGATCCACTTCAGGTTATTGTTCTTTCGTTTTTGGAAATCTGGTCACTTGGCGAAGTAAGAAGCAGTCTGTTGTAGCAAGAAGTAGTGCCGAGGCTGAACTTCGTTCCACTGCTCTTGGTATATGTGAAGCTCTTTGGCTGAAGCAACTTCTTGAAGAACTACACATACCGAAGCAAAGTCCCATAATTATTAGGTGTGACAACAAGGCTGCGATCGCAATTTCATACAACCCCGTCCATCATGATAGAACGAAGCATGTTGAGATTGACAGACATTTCATTAGGGAGAAGATTAATGAAGGCATTCTCATAATCTTATACGTACCTACCACACAGCAAGCTGCAGACATTCTTACAAAAGCTCTCTTTAAGCCTATGTTTGAAAGATTAATAGACAAGCTTGGAATGTATAACATATACTATCCAGCTTGAGGGGGAGTGTAGATTTGATCTTATCTCTAGTAGGTTCTTATCTCTAGTAGGTTCTAATAGTTAGTGTTAGTTACCTTTTATCTCTTGTCAACTAGCAGTATAATTATTAGGTTGTAATTTATTAAAAGAATGAATAGTAATACACTATAGTGTTTTTCC
Source organism: Ophiorrhiza pumila (assembly GCA_016586305.1). Taxonomy (NCBI): domain Eukaryota; kingdom Viridiplantae; phylum Streptophyta; class Magnoliopsida; order Gentianales; family Rubiaceae; genus Ophiorrhiza; species Ophiorrhiza pumila. The sequence goes on along the minus strand of BLIW01000003.1, from coordinate 24,520,211 downwards.
CCAAAGTTTCTTCCTGTTTGAGTGCTTTTAAGAAGTCTAATCATGATTACAAACCTGAAAGCGCTTGCGATTCGCGTGTTGTGTACGTGGTCATGTCATTAATCTTATATATTATTTTACTTGTTTAATATAGAAATTTTTTAAATTTTAGTAAACTGTAGAGTGCAAATTTGCTAAATATAGGCAATCTGTAGATTATGTTTCTTGTTAATAAACACGCACGTTGAACATACACTTGATTGCTTTTACCTCTTATAATCACTTTTAGCCACTTTTTTCTTTTCATTTTTACAACATTTGATTTTCATGGTCCAACTAAATCACGGTTAGAAGTCTCATCTCTCATCAGTTTCAAAACAATGGCATGGCTGTGCACAAATCTTGTTATAGTTTTTTTTGTCCAATATCTCTTGGATATCTTCCATTGTCCCAATTTTACAGCATGAAAACCTTCCGACTGGCACAATTCCCACAGCCACCAAAACATAATGCTCAATGTCTAGAATTCCAAAATAGATAGATATGTACACTCTTTTCAGGCATACAAGAACCGATGTTGCATAATAAGACCTCAAAAAGAACAAGAGAGAACAGCATACATATACATGTTCAGAACCTCTCAATGTCTATATTCACCTAACAACCTTCTTTGCCATTCAAAATACGCACATTAATCAGTGCTCCAGTTTAGGATGAACACTCTACTATCCAAAAACACCTCTTTCTCCACCATTTGTTGTACTCTTACAATCTAAGTCCATCCATGTGATCTCACCACTTTGGGACAAAAACGATTAGCTTTTATCAACTACGCAGTCATCCATGGGGTTGATGTCCTGGCTTGGGAAGTAGTCGCTCATGGTGGCATGCCACCATTTGTTCTATTGTTGAAGTTAATATCAAGGATGTTAGTCGGCGGTAGTCGATCAGGTCAGACAGCTACCAGCTGTTAAAGATAAAGTCAAGGATGTTATGTTCTATTGCTGAAGAACGTTTCTTTGATCTGCAACTGTTTTTTTGCACAGTGCATTCGATTAACATCCCATTAGTCAGATCCTTTTTGGGCTATAATTACTCATCATGCAGAGGATCTTTTTGAAGTTTTGTTTGGTATAGATAGCGTTGCAAACTTGCCATATCAGAAATTGTTTTGCCAAGTCAGATTAAGATAGAGATCATATCGAATCCTATTTTGCTGCATTCGTTAGAACCTAAATTATCTTCCATATTATGTTATTGCTGGAGTATTGCACCTTCACATTTTCAGTGCTTGAAGAAGAGTTGGGATTTATTTTGCCTCAAAAACAAGATTGGATTGTGTTTCTTTCTAATGCCTGATAAATGCACAATAGTTTGTTATATAATTAAATCAATTACTTGTGGTTGATAACTTTATGGTCTGGATCTTCACCTATTGTGAACGCGTGCGATACACGTGTTTCCAAATACATTAAAGTTAAATTATAGTGAATGTTGTAGTAAAGGCAACTAATACTTGAGATTTGTGTAGTTTGAATATAAACTTGATCAATTTTTATTTTTTGTCATTTTACTAGCTTTGTACATAGCATTTCAAATGTCTACAATTATGTCATTAACTGCCTATTTATTAGTTCGAAATCACCTTTCTTTCCATCATTTGTTGTATCCTTAGATTCCAAGTCCATGTTAGAGTTTTAGGTCAAGCAATTCAATATGCAATTGCTTGAAGCATTACACCCTAGATATCTAGTTTGGAATACCTAGCATGCTGCCTCCAGCTAGCATATTTGTAGGAATACACTAGGGTTAAAACAAGTTAATGAGCTCTTGCCCATTCAGGTCCATTACAAAGGTTCGTTATCTATTGGGCTTATATTAGAACATATTATTGGATTATATTAAATATCCAACAATCTCCTCCTATGTTCTACATATAGCGCAATCCAATAGATAGATAATGTAATGTTCAAAACAGATGATTGAATCATTCATAGCACAAAAGATTCATTACTCAAAATTATGAATTCTTTAAGCATAGTTATGAGTTTTAGGAAACAATCTAAACTCAACCAAACACAAACAAAAGTGTTACCAAGATCAAAGTTTTAGAAATCTCTAAACTTCGAACATAAGAGTTTTAGAAATATTCTAAACTCAAAACTAAATGGGCAAAGCATATGTAAGTGGACCAATTATTCAAATAATAGTCCCCCACAGTCCATAGCTCTAGAGGAATTATCCATCAAGTAGATCATCCTCTTCAAGATTCCAGTTGGAATAAGCTCCTCCATTTCCATCATTTTCTATAAGTTACCAAATATGAACTTAATCATTTGTGTAACAAAATAAAGTGTCTAGTTCAAACAGAAGAACTTAGTACAATATCTCAATGATTGAAAATAAATATATATCAATGTCAAAATGCATCAATACCATATTCCAATAAGCATCAATGTCCAGTTTCTTTATAAGAACAAGATCTAACAGTTTCTTTTCCAAAAGAACCATTTCCAATAAGCATCAATGTCCAGTTTCTTTATAAGAACAAGACCTAACAGTTTCTTTTCCAAAAGAACCATTTCCAATATTTCTATGTGGAATGTTACAGCTGTCAAGTTTAAATTTAGTTAAGCAGCATCATCAAATATGGAATAATACTACCGCTCTAAACAGAACATCCAGAATGAGTAAAATCACCTCATCATATGTGGAATAAGACAACGCACCCAAAAAGAATATATCATCAGATGTGGAATGATATATTAACAACTATAATCATCGGCGAAATATTATCAAGTGCTTATCTTATTTATCAAAGGGAGATTCGAAAATTTCAAAATTAACATGAATGTAGGTTAAGACATATCTATATAGTCTTTTACCCCAGGAATGTAGGTTAAGACATATCTATATAGTCTTTAACCCCATATCCCCCACAATTTTGAAGATTCGAGCTTTGTTCAGTCCCTTTGTTAGAGCATCAGCCAGATTATCCTTCGATCTCACATCGACCAAAGTAATAATACCATGTTCTATGAGATACATCAGCAAGGCATGTCTCAGTCTAACATGTCTCATCTTACCATTAAAGAGTGAGTTTTGTACTACTGAAACTGTAGCCTGATTATCACAGAACATACTTAAAGACGTAATCTTTAAGAGGATTAGTGGAATATCTAGGATCAGTTCTCTTATCCACTCTACTTCTCCTTCTGCGGAAGCTAGAATAGAAAGTACCGATTCCATAGACGACAAAGCAATGCAAGTCTGCCTTTTGGATTTTCACTCAATAGCTGAACCACCCAGTGTGAAAATATAACCACTGGTTCCAAGATAGGAGGATCACCACTATAACATAGTGCATGGTTAGAGGTACCCTTCAAATATCGCATAAGTCGCGTAAGGGTATGCCAAAGTTCATGTCCGGGATTACTCGTGAAATGACTCAGCATGCCTACAGAAAAAGGCTATGTCTGGTCTAGTGCATGTCATTGCATACATGAGACTACCAATTCATTTAGAATAAGCCAATTGATTCATGCTAGCTCCCTCATTGGGGCTCAGCCATATATGAGAATCATACGGTGTCTCAACCACTGTATATTCACTGTATCCCCATGTAGAAAGCCATTTGTCAATGTAATGAGCTAAAAGTAATACCTTGCTCTGTAAAATGTACTTTCATACCATACAAAGATTTGTTTAACTTACAAACTTTGTTCTCGAAACCTTTCATGACAAACCTTTCAGGTTGGTTCATGTAGATATCCTTAGTCAGATTTCCATATAAGAAAGCTGTCTTTATATCCATTTGATGCACAACATAGTGCTAAATAGATGCCAAAGCAAGAAGAATTCTTATCGTAGTCAAATGACAGACCGGGGAGTAAACATCAAAATAATCTATCCCATATACTTGGGTATAGCCCTTAGCTACTAAACGTGCTTTATACCGAGCTATAGATCCGTCAGAATTAAGTTTCTTCTTCAAAATCCACTTGCATCCTATAGTCTTAGCCCATTTTGGCAAATCGACTATGTTCCAAGTTTGATTTTGTAACAGAGATCTCATCGCCTCATTATAGGTAGATGGATCATCTTCTAAATGGTAAGTGACAAAATCCTCACCAAACGTATTAGGAACTCGTTGTCTTGTAGATACTCTTAAAGGTACAGATTCAGAAGGGATCTGAGTGTCAGAGGAAGTCAATTCAGGTTCAATAAGTGTATCTGAAATGATTTCGACAGTGCCTGATATTGTCAACCCTTTATCTCGAAGAAATTTATCTTCAAAGAAAACAGTATCTCTAGATTCTATAGCCACATTGGTTGATAGATCCAAGAACCGATCAGCAGCACTATCCTCTGCACTACCTAGGTACACACAAGTGTTAGTCCTAGGCCCCACCTTAGGTATTTTAGGGTCTGGTATCCTTACATAAGCAATACAGCCCCAAGTTTTAAAAGTATCATATTTACAAGGATGTTTATGCCATATCTCATAAAGTGTTGAAGACAACTTAGAGTGCGACAACCTATTGAGGATATGATTAGCAGTCAAAGCTGCCTCTCCCCAATAATAGAAAGGCATGCCAGCCGTCAATAACATAGAGTTTAACATTTCTGTTAACGTCCTGTTCTTACATTCAGCTATGCCATTTGATTGACGTGAGTAAGGAGCAGTAGTTTCAAAGATTATGCCCTCTGAAGCACAAAATTCCTTGAACCATGTCAATGTATATTCTCCTCCTCTGTCACTCCTCAACTTTTTGATTTTCAAAATAAATTGGTTTTCAACACGATTCTTGAAAATTTAAAATTTATCAAAAACTTCATCTTTTGATTTTAACAGATAGATATGACAATATCGAGAAAAATCGTCTATAAACATGAGCAAATACTTCCGACCACCTCTAGTGGGAGAACTTTTAAAGTCACAGAGGTCAGAATGTATTAAGTCAAGAAGTTATGTACTCTTAGAGACCAGACGAAAAGGTCTTCTAGTAATTTTAGTTTGAGCACAAACTTCACATCTGTTAAATCTGATCGAAGTATCGATAGGTATATTATGACTTTTAACTAGTCTAACCATTTTCTTGTAGTTCACATGTCCTAACCGATTATGCAATATTATAGGATCAATTAGAGTTGAACTAACTTAGTTGACCGTTTCACTTTCAGTACTCAATTCATACATACCACCATTCAAGAATGCAAAACCAAAATAATGTGAGTTCACAGATAAAGTGACTCTACCACTAGAGAAAATTAAATTCATGTGCCAGTATATTCTAAGCGACTAATAGAATTTAAATTCTTTGGATTGTAGGAACAACTTTAACATCTTTTAAAGTTAAAAGTTTACTTGAAAAGAGGTTGATATTTGCAGTACCAGTGTGAGTCACGATCTCCGTCGCCCCACTAGCCACAGCAATAGTTTAGTTGGCCTCAACAACATCATCAAGTGACTTTTTTTTTTAGTTTGACAAACATGGCATGTTGTCCCAGAATCTAACCACCATACTGAAGACGTACTGGTCTTTCTATGATTGCCTACCATAGCAACAAAGTTTTGAGACTCAGTCTTTTGCAACAGCATATGTGCTTCCAATGGTGTGTCAGATTTGTCCTTCTTTGGTAGCCTACAATCTGCTATAAAGTGGCCCCATTTCCCACAATTATGGCACTTGCCCTTCTTTTTCTTAAAGATAGGTTTTTTGGCCTCTAATTGTTGAGACTCACTTTTAGGAGACTTGGATTTCTTAGGAAATTTATTGGGATATATCACCGCGTTAGCAGCTGACTGTTGCTGTCTAACCATCTCCAATGTATTCCTAACCCGATTCTCATCCTCGATACTAATGAATCGTTTAAGATAATCCAGTTTCACCTGAACTTTCTTCCTGTACATCTCAGTTTTTCAAGAAAGTCGTGCAGATAGTAATTTATAGATAATGGCACCAACGATAAAAGGATCACAAACATTGATGTATTCATTAGTCAAATTAGATCTCAAGTTTTCTAGATCAGTAACTTGAGGAGTGATTTCCATATATTCCTTGAATTTGAAATCCATGAATTTGTTAACAAGTTATGTTTTTTAACAATTCCTTCTCCTTCTTAAACTGAGTATCTAAATTGTCCCAAATTTCTTTAGTAGTCAGATTCATCAACATTCTCAGTGGTATCAACAAAAGTACTCATTACAGTATAAAAAATATTTTTATATTTTAAACCAAACTGAGTCTTTTGTTTCTAGGAGTTAAAATCAGATCCACTAAAAGACTGAAGTTTAACCATATCAATTGGCACATATAGTTTAATCATATCAATTGGCACATATAGTTTAACCATATCAATTGGCACATATAGTTTAACCATATCAATTGACACATATAGTTTAACCATATCAATTGACATATATAGTTTAACCATATCAATTGACAGATAAAGTTTAACTATATTAATTGGCACATATTTTTCCATTTTTCTAAATAAAAATTGGAAGGAGTGCACCTGATGAACAGTGTCGCTACAGTGTCGGTGAACAGTAACTGCTACAGTGTCGGTGAACAGTACCAAGTCGCTACAGTCCGTGTCGCTACAGTGACGAGTCGCTACAGTACCGTGTTGCTACAGTGACGAGTTGCTACAGTACCTTCGTTACAGTGGCGCCGCCGCTACAGTAGCTTCGCTACAGTGACGCCGCCTCTACAGTACTTTAACTTTTTTATAATGCTTCAAGATTGTTAGAGTTTTAGGTCAAGCAATTCAATATGCAATTGCTTGAAGCATTACACCCTAGATATCTAGTTTGGAATACCTAGCATGCTGCCTCCAGCTAGCATATTTATAGGAATACACTAGGGTTAAAACCAGTTAATGGGCTCTTGCCCATTCAGGCCCATTACAAAGGTTCGTTATCTATTGGGCTTATATTAGAACATATTATTGGATTATATTAAATATCCAACAGTCCATGAATGTTAGCTTACCTCTATAGGACAAGATTGGTTGAGTTTTATCAACTATCCAGTCATCCATGCGATTAATGCACTCATTTGGGAAGTCATTTGCTACTGAATTTTAGGTTCAAATTGTAGTGCACAAACACCATTAATTCAACAAGTCTGCATTGTTCTATTGGATTCCTTCCTTGAGTGACTGTGCCTTTCGGGCAAGTCACGAATACATTGAGAAATTTTCCACCCCTGAAGTTTTGTCATCCACCTAGCAAGGTACTGCATTTTGTGCTTATTTATGATTCTAGAGTATTGCTCACATACAGTTGCATCTCTTTCCACACTTCATGGAAGAGCCCCCTATCAAATCCTCTAAACTGGGAATACTATACGTTGTGCTCGTACCATTGTTTGCATTCATCATTTTTAGAATTGACAGCATCAAACTCTAATGTTGTTTTAAAAATATCTCCCACAATGCATCTGAAAAATCCCTTGATGAACTTTGATTTTCGGCTAACTTGGTAAGGATTTGAAAGGACTGTTCTACCGTTTTCTAAAGAATAAAGTACCAACTATCAATTGTTTGTCACTTCCTAATTGAGAAGTTTGAATGTGCCCCAACTCTAAAGTCACTCTTCTTTCTTCCAATGTGAAAGCCAAGCCCAATGTCTTCCAAACAGATGAAAGAAACATGTTGTGTATGCTCTCTCTTTCAGTGACCGTATTTTGAAGAGTGAAGAAAAGCTTGAGAGAGTTTAATTAACTTTGATGGTCTAACTAAGTCATGGACACAAGTATAATCTCTCATAAGTTTCAAAATGATTGAGAATGATATTACAAACTTGCAAGCACGTGCGTTTCACGTGTTATATGCGTAGTCAAATTAATATTCTATGTGATTTTACTTGTTGAAACAGAAATTTTCAGATTTTAGTAAGTTGTAATGAGAATATTTATCAAATACAGAAAATCTACTTAAAAAAAACGCGCAAGTGTAGTGCAAACACTTTGGAACTACTGTCTAAATTTTAGAGAGCATAAAAATCTATTCACAGACATAATTCCCACAGCCACCAAAACATAATGCTCAATGTCTATAATTCCAAAACAGACAAATATGTATACGCTTTTCAGGCATACAGGAACAGATGTTGCACAATAAGACTTTTAAAAGAACAAGAGAGAATAACTTACAAATACATGTTCAGAGCCTCTCAATGTCTATATTCATATAAGCCTTTCAAAATATGCACATCATTCAGTGCTCCAATTTAGGATGGACACTAGACTCCAAAAACACCTCTTTCTCCACCGTTTGTTGTATCCTTACAATCTCAGTCTATCCATGTGATCTCACCTCTTTGGGACAAAAACGGTTGCATTTTATCAACTACCCAGTCATCCATGGGGTTGATGTCATCACTTGGGAAGTCAGTATCGGCCACTGAAATTTTGTAGGTTCAAGTTGTAGTGCACAAATGCCAAATCAACAAGCCTTCATTGTTCTATTGGATTCCTTCCTTCCGTGAGTAACTTCTCAGCCAAGTTCCTCTTCAACTTTTATTTGGAAGCACCATTACATGCTTGGCTTAGAATTCAAATGCCAAATTGTTCCAAGTGAGGATGTTCTCTTCCATAGATCAACCACGAACTTTCTGCAGAAAACTTTGTGATTCAGTATACTAAAATTTTCACTCAATAACAAATCATATTAACTAAAGTAGTATATAACATATTTAGACACCGGTTTCTTCTCTAATGGATGTTAGGATAACCAAGCTCCTGGACATTCTTTCTCAAATTTTTAATAGGAACAAACGCGTGCGATGCATGTGTTGCAAACATAATAAATTTAATCTTTCATATTTTCATGCTCATTTTAATGTGAAAATAAATAAATATAAGTAAATTGTAATGAGTTTTGTAAATAGAGGCCAAATTGCATGCTATGTTTCCTTTTAATACATTACAGAAAAGAGTTCATTAAATATTCTCTAGATTATTGTCCCAATTCTCTTCAAGATTAGTTGAATCCAATGCAAGTCACTTATTGTCCAAGGCTTCCTTCACATCTGCAGGAACTCTTGGACAAGGAACCACTTCACCATGCACCCATCCCAGGTTGCATTTAAGACAAGGAAACCCACTAAAACCATTCGACGATTATGGAACCTAGAAACTGGAAATAATTTCTCTTAGAATGAAGGTTAGGATAACAAAGCTCTCCAACATCCTTGCTCTAGTAATTATTAGGTTGAGAACGTGCAATATAAGTGCATCAAACGTAATAAATTTAATCTTTCTTAACATTTAGAGGAGTTAACTTTAAGAAAATGTACTTAAACTGCTATGTTTTCTTGTTAATTCATCATAAATGTGTATCTTGAGTATATAAACTTAGTATGTTTTCGTTTTTACATTTGTTAAGAGCTTCTCAATGTCTTTTATCATCTAACTGTTTTTTCTTTTCTTTTTTTTTGCCATTCAAATACTCAAATAACCCGTGCTCCAGTTTAGGATAGACACTAGATTGTCCAAATCACTTCTGCCATTTGTTATATTCTTACAGTCTGAGTCCATCAAGGCAAGCTCACCTCATTTGAACAAAATCAGTTGAATTTTATCGACTACCCAGTCATTCATTGGGTTATATATCCTCACTTGGAAAGTCATTTGTTACACGCATATTGGAATTTGTTGATGAAAAATTGTTAAGGTACAAACACTAAATCTGCAGGCCTGCTATGTTTATATTGGATTCCTTCTCTGAATCTCTTCTAAAAACCAAGTTCCTCTTTAACTTGAATTTTGGAAGCACCATTACATGTTTGGCTTAGGATTCGAATGGCAAGTTGTTGTGCAACTGAGGATGTTCTATTCCATTGATCAACCCACCAACTTTCAGCAGAAAACTTTTTGATTCAGTGTATTTGAAATTTGTAGTCAATAACAAATCATATGAACTTTAGTATGTAATGAACCTTGAGAAATATCTGACCTTAGTTGTGCACTGCCCTGACCAAAGGCACCCTTTGCTGCCCTATACTCTTCAATTTACAAACTAATCAAATCTTGAGAACCAAGATTTTCAAACATTTGCACGGTGCAGCACAAGAGGCCATTAGCAACTACTGAATATGTATGGAATTTGATAAGTTGGTTTTATACCAACTAATATGTGTTAAATAACTGAGCTTTTGTTGTGTGTTTTATGTACATATGTGAGGTTTTGAGAGGTTTTATGCATTTATATGTTTGCAATATGAAAATGATCAAATGGTGCAAAGAAGAGCAAAAAATGGTGGTAATTGAAGTGAAAAGTGTAGGATGAAAATGGAGGAACCGAAAATGCATATTTGGCCAAATTAGGGTTTTGGCAGCTTTGAGTGTGAATTTGTTTTGAGCATAACTTCTTCAATACTAACCCAAATGATGAGTTCTTGGATGTTCTGGAAATCTATTTGAGTCTACTTTATTTCTTATGTTTTAACTTTCTTCTAATTCTGTGTGTACATATGAGAAACGGGGGCATTTTTATGACTGCCACTTCAGGATTTAGTTATGAAGTTCATATTGCCACAGTTTGGTAGATTGTTAATAACTAGAGAAACAGACATCCAATTAAGGTGATTCTTGATCCATTGGAGAGCCATGAGATAGATCTAGAATTTTTATGTTTACCATCAAGTCCAGTTTAGGAGCTAAGCCATATGAATTTGGTGTAGAAGTTGGTGCTTAAAGCTGAAACAAGCATTCAGCCACATTGAAGGCTCACACGCACAAAACTCTCGCGCGAGCATTTTCACAAACACCTCACGAGCACTCCACTACTGCACAGCACTAGCACTCACACTCTCGCACACTCTCGCACACTCTAGCACACACCTCACATGCGGCGAGGTGATCTCGCCGCAACACTCCTGCACATATGCTGTGCGACGAGCTCACCTCGTCGCACGCATCACTCGAACACGCCGCACAGGCCTCACGCATCACTCGCACACATGCACCTCACAGCTCATGCATCTCACCACAACACTCACACACAAACATTTGCACACTCTCGCACAATATCCTGCATGCACATCATGCGGCGAGGTGACCTCGCCGCATGCTCACACACTCACACCACTTATTTCATTCCTCACAAATTTGCACACAACATTTCCATTTGCATTTCATTACAATTCTTGAGCATAAATTTCACACTACAAGACATATGCACAACACATACATTTGCATTCCATTCATGATTTTTCATATGTATCTACACACATTTAGCACACAACTCACAAACATCATAATTCACTCTTGGTTTTCATTCATCATTCACCCATTTCATATATTCACTTCACAATCCATCTCATTTCACAAACTTCACAATTCATCTCATTTACACATTCATAATATCACTCTTATCTTACACTTTCATTCCACGAATATATCACACTACATTTCACATTTTTTGTTTAATCACTCAAACCTCACCAAACACTCTCACACTCACACACTAAGTGGCGAGACCTCACCACGAGGTCTCGCCCACAAAAACTACACACGGCGAGACCTCGCGGCAAGCTCTCGCCACACACACACACTACACGGCGAGGTCTCGTGGCATGATGCTCTTGGAGTGGATTTTGTTTGGCAGTCTTGAAGGAATGGCAAAGTGTTGGGAGTGTTGGGAGTGTTGTTCATGAATTTCAGTTTTGTTGCACTGTTTTGAGTTGGTCATAACTCTCTCATCTTAGCTCCAAATTGGGTGATCCATATGGCTATGGAAAGCTAAGATAACGAGTTACAATTTTCATGTTTTAAGATTTCCATAATTCACAGTGCATCGTGATCAAATCTTGGTGGGAAGTTGCTGCCATGAAGTGTTTGTGTTTGAGTTTCCAGAAAAATAGCTAAGTGTTAACTTCTGAATTTCTGAAATTTCAGGCAGCTGAAGGCGTGGTTTGATTTGTCAAGAAGGCGTGATTTCCTGAAGGTTGTTCTGCTTGGAAGCTCGCGAAGATGCTGAAGGCGTGATTGGCAGTGTTGTCAAACCCGGACCGGACCGGCCGGTTCGACCGGTTCGACTGGTTCGACCGGGAACCGCATGCCTGTCCGGTCCGGCTATAAGTAAAAAACCGCAGGTTCCAAAATCGGTCAAACCCGGTCAAAAATCGGGTTCGACCGGAAAACCGTTAAACCGGTGAAAACCGTGTTTCAATTTATATGGTTTTTAATACTGTTTTTTAATGTTATTTTTTCTGTTTTTGTTATTTCTCTATTTTCATTCAGCCCTAAAACCGATTCCCTTCTCTCTAACGCCCATCGCCGAGCGACTGCCATCTTTCGATTCTTTCCTTCAAATCTTGGTTGAATTTTCAAGTTTCAACTTTTAACTTTCAAATCCATTGATTTATTTCAGGTATTTTTCGTTTCTTGTTCCTTTTGGAGTTTTGGGATATTGAGGTTTGGATGAATTTTCGTGTTCCCAAACTTTTAAATTTGTGAAATTCAGAGAAATTATGTAAATGCGTATTCGTATTTTCAAATTATTTATAAGTATGTGTATGTCTTTGTGTAATAGCATACGTTTGGGTTTATGTACGCTTTTCGTTTTGTTATATGCACGGAAACATTTATATGCATTAAACAGATTCAATTAATCAAATGTAAGCTCTTGAATTACGGTAAAGTAGCTCAATTTTTGTCATATATTCTCAAATTATGAGCATTTGTTGTATGCTTTTTATAGTCTTAGCTGCATTTATCTTTACAGTTAGTAAATTATATTTTGAGTTTTGCTGCTTAGTGTTCACTTGAGAAATTTGAAGATTGAACTATTATCTTGGTGTTAATTTTGTCATCTAGGTTTGATATTGGTATGTTTGTTGTGATCGATGATTTACTAAAAGATTCTGGAGTTCTATTTTGTGATGGATAATTAATCTTGTCAACTACTTGCACACTTGCAGTTCGTTTATGTATTGATTTAATTTTAAAATTTAAGCTCCTTTTGGCAAATGACTTCTGGATTTGATTGTTTATAATTGCTTTTGGAGGTTTATGATTATGATTGTTGATCTGTTTTAAGATGTCTCTACATACGCTTATGCTTTTAAGGAAGTTTTGTTTTTAGTGCAAGGCATAGGAGAGTGATAATTCTGTATGGTGATTCTTTGTGTTTTGGTTTGATTTTTTAATGCAACTTTTGTAGTTTATTATTCTATTCATTTCTCAATCTCAATCAAATACTTTTCTGTTGTGTGACTCATATTCCCATGGAACAGTTTTTAATTTGTGAGATTTCCTTATGTAATTTTTTTATTGCGTAACATTTTGTTCCACCATTTGCTCTAACCTTTGAGCTATATTACATCTTTAAATTCTGGAACTTGTATCACGAGCTCTGGATGCATGAATTGCAAAGTGTAGTTTCTGGTTTAAAAATAGTTTTAGTAATTTAAAGTTTGGTCCTTTTATGATGTCCTTCAATTTGAATTGTTTTTTGATGAATATTTGATGTGTTTGGAGTGAAAAAGAAAAGATTTTTGGGTATATATGACCTTTATTCACTTCTATTACCAATATTTTTATTTCTTTTGAAATTGTACAGGCTAATGGAAGAAGATAATTCAAATTCCACACCAAATAATGAAGGATCATCGACAAAGTCAAGTTCTATGGGACAAAATCATAGACAAAAAACGGATTTAGCATGGAAATATGTCGTGGAGCGGAATGATGGTGGGAAAAAGGTTTTAATTTGCGGAGTTTGTGACAATATATTTTCTGGTGGAGGTATTAATAGGATGAAACAACATCTTGCTGGAATAAAAGGTAATGTTTCTTCGTGTAAAAAAAGTACCTCATGATGTTCGTTTTATGATGCAAGAATCATTGCAACAAAATGTTGAAAAAGCAAAGACTAGGAAAGGAATATTTGAATGTACTAATCCTCATCAAAGTTTACATGAATTTGAAAAAGATGATGTTCAAGAAGGAATTTTAACTGAGGGAGCCAATAAAGGAAAAAGGAAGGCAATGCATAACGTTGAACCTTTTATGAAAGGTAAAGCCCTTGATTCCTCTCAACCAAGTATCAAATCATGTATGCAAAGTAAGGAGAGATGTCATGCTACAGATATGGCTCTTGCTTTATGGTTTTATGATGCATGTATTCCAATGAATGCTGCTAATTCTCCTTACTATCAGAATGCAATGGAGATGGTTGCATCTATGGGTCATGGGTACAAGGCTCCTACATATCATGCTTTAAGGGTAACTTTATTAAAAGATGCAAGAAAACAAGTTGAGTTAATTGTTGACAATTTTCGTAGTAGATGGGATACTACAGGTTGTACAATTATGGGCGATGGATGGAAAGATAATAGGCAAAGAAGTTTAATCAATTTTCTTGTTTACTGTCCCGATGGAATTTCTTTTATTAAATCTGTTGATGCTTCGGATGTGGAGTCAAATGCTGAAACTTTGTGCAATTTATTTTCTGAAATTGTTGAAATAGTTGGTCCTCGAAATGTGGTTCATTTGGTTACAGATAATGCAAGTAACTACAAAGCTGCAGGAAACCTGCTTTCTATTAGATATCCAACTATTAGTTGGTCTCCTTGTGCAGCTCATTGTCTTAATTTAATCACGAAAGATATTGGAGAAATACCCAATGTGAAGAATTTGGTTGATCTTGCTGCAAGGGTGACAACATTTGTTTATAATAGAAAATGGATTCTTAGTTGGTTAAGAAAAAAACCTGGTTGGAGAGAAATTCTTCGTCCTGCTGAGACTCGATTTGGCACTAATTTTATTGCTTTGCAAAGTCTTTATGATCGCAGAGAGCACTTGGAGGCTTTGGTCACCTCTACACAGTACAAGAAAGAGTTGAAAATTGAGAAAGGTAAAGATGTTAAGCAAATTATTCTTGATGAAAGGTTTTGGAATAATTGTTTGATTAATGTAAGGATTATGGGGCCAATTATACGCTTGTTGCGTATTTGTGATTCTGATGAGAGGCCTTCGTTGGGATATGTATATGAAGGCATGTGGAGGGTAATTAATGGCATTCAACAATTATTTAGAAACAAGAAAGCCTTGTATGCACCATATATTGAAATTATTGAAAAAATGTGGGACAAGATGTTAAAGAAAAATCTTCATGCTGCAGCATTTTGGTTGAATCCGGCTTTTCAATATGATAGAAGTAGCCCTTGTCATATGCCCGATATTATGAAAAGTGTGTTAGAAGTTATGGAAAAGTTAGAAATGGAAGGCATGCAATATATGATGGATGAGATATCAACTTTCACGAAAAAGGATGCAAGCTTTGGATTGAAATTTGCTCAAAATACATTTAAAACTTCTCGTCCAGGTAATTTATAATTGAATAAATTTTTATTTCATGATAAAATTTATTTCTTATATCATATAATAGTAAAATGTATACATGTTTCTAATTTATATTCTTATTATAGTTGTGTATTCTTATTGATATTGTAATAACTTAATGGTGACATAGATGAATGGTGGAAACTATTTGGTTGTGATGCTTCACACTTGCAAAAGTTGGCAATTAGACTTTTGAGTCAAACCGCTTCTTCCTAGGGATGTGAACGCAATTGGAGTGTATTTGAACGTATTCATACCAAGAAAAGAAATAGATTAGAACATAAAAGGCTCAATGATCTTGTTTATGTTCATTATAACCTCCGCTTGCAAAATAGGTATACAAATATTATTGTCATTGTATTTTTTTTATTTAGTCATTCCTTGTTTTGTTTATTATTAATCTTTTGTTTAGGATCAAATACAAGAAGAGGTCGTATGATCCAATTGATTATGAGTCTATTGATAAGATGGAATTTTGGATAGTTGAAGAGCAATTGGAGGGAGAACTTGACATTGATGAGTTAGAAGAGATGATTGAAGAAGAGTTTCCCAAGGATAGTGAAGGAGATGTTTCCAAATCATGTAAGAAATTTATCAAATTTATACATTGCTTTTCCTTTCTTTAAAATTATTTTTAAAGATAATTTTTATTCACTTTCTATATTTACATAACATGATATTTTTTCATCTACACATTTCTTAATTTTTTTAGGTGGTAAAAATAAGTTGGTGGTGCTCGATGATAGTGATGATGAAGAAGTTGATTTGTCAAGTTACCAAAATGAAGATGGTGCTAATGAGGATGATTTTATTTTGGATTGAAGTAAAATTTTTAATATTATAATTCGTGTTACAAACTTTGTAGTTTTAAAATTTTTAATATTGTACTTCAAAACATAAAATTTGTTGTTTTTGTAGTTTAGATTGTAGTTGAAGATTATATTTATGGTTGGTAATATTATTTAGTTTGGGAATGTGATATGTTTTAAATATACGTGGAATATTAAAATATTTTTATATTATTTATGACGTCATCCGGTTCTTGACACCGGTTCGACCGGTCCGACAATTTGACCCTCAATCCAGTAGCTCTACCGGTTCGCAGTCCGGTCCGAGTTTCAAAACACTGGTGATTGGTTGCGGCTTGAAGGCGTGGTTCGATTCTGATTTCCTCACCTGGAGCTCTGAGCAGTGAAGGCGTGAAGACCAGAGGCCTGAAGGCGCGACGAGGTTGACGAAGGCGTGAAGAGCAGAAGCCTAAAGGCGCTGTATCTGACCTGAAGGCGCGAAACTGCAAGCCTGAAGGCGCGGAATTTCTGGAAAAATGTTTTCAACTTCGAATCTTCTTTTCTTGGACTGATTTTTGGTCATTTCTTTGGAGGACACTTTTGTAACACTTTAGATATTTTACGGTTGCGTATTAGTTACATTTCCTGAGCTCTATATATATGAGATGTAACTAGCATGTAAAAGGAATTGGAGAGAGAGGATTCTAGATTTTTGAATTATCTCTTGAATTTTAGCGGGAGCTTTTCTCCCTCTCATTTTTCTCTCTAGATCTATTTTCTCTCACTAAACATTTCTTCTCCGATCTCAATTTCGATTGTTAATTTGGACTGGATTTATCTTTCTTATTCTCAATTGACAAAGGATTCGACAATTCTCTTGATTCAATTGGTAAATTCTTCCAATTAAATGAGAATGAGCTTATCAATGTTGGAATTTGTTGATTTTGAAATGAGAAAGATGTTTTCTGGCTAAATCTATGATATCTTAGGATTCTTAATGGATGAATACGTGTTTTAGTAGATTATATGCTATGCAATTGATCTGATTGTTGAGAATTGAAATCACATTTGAACTGAGCATAAACATATGTTGAATTTCATAATTCTTAGCTAATCTTGAATAGATCAAGCTTCAATTGTGGTCGACATGCTAAATTGAGGAGTGATTAATCAAAGTTAGCGAAGTTGCATGAATTGAGAACTAAATTGTAATTGTTTAAGTCTTTGCACTTGTTTTCTGTAATCGAATCAATTCTGAAACTCAGGCCTCGCCATAGGAAGTGTTAATGAATTGAATCCTTAGGAAAAGTGTCAAAGGAGCTTTCTGTGTTAACAACAATGATATGTGAACCCTAGGATGGGCCTCGCCATGGGAATTCTTAGGACTTTGCATGTTAGAGTAGTTAGCTGGGAGAGTTGAGACTTTGCGGAGATTATTCCACCATTCTCGGGCCTCGCCATGGGAGAGGATGGTGATTTGGGGGTACAAGCAGTGGTGTGGTCGCCATGCTGACCACAGCTTGGACTTCTAGGCAATTTAGGTCTCCATTGCATTTAATTGTTAACTGATTGCATAGCATAGATTTACTAAGCCTGTGTTAATCCAAATTAAGAATCCTGAGATATCTGTTTCATCCTTGCTTGTTGCTATATTTTGCATCTTTGTTTTCGTTGTTTTGAGTTGAATTTTCCTCTTTCTAGTACTTAGATTCTGTGACAGGACTTTTAGAACAATTTGTTCAATATTCCTGACCTACGCCTTCCCTGTGGATTACGATCCCTACTTACGCTATTACATTAGTGTTTAGGGTAAAATTGACGAGGTGCGACAACTCGCATATCAATTTTTGGCGCCGTTGCCGGGGAAGGCAATCAGTTCTGGAATTTTGTGAATTGTTCTTGATTTTTACTTGTTCTACTTTGTGTTTGTTTGTGGCATTTACCGTAGCTTTCATTTTGTGTTGTTTTCTGTTCGTGTTGAGAATTGTGATCTGTTTCTGTGTTGCATATTTGAAGTTCTTGTTTCTTTGTTATTACACTTCACTACTTTGTGTTGTGTATGCCAAGGTCTAGCAGGTTTGCAAGAGAACCACAATTTTTATTGGATCTTGAGTTGGAGAAAACTTTGAGAGCACATTTGAAGCAGCAGAGAGAAATGGCAGCTCAAGGAGCACAAGCACCTAGGTTCGGAGACCATTATGCAGTAAATTTTGACAATCGTTTTGGTCATCAGGACATCGATGTGGAAAGTTACCACATTCCTCCACAAATTGTTTCTATGATCACCCAGGGCCAATTCTTCCAAGGTCTTGACAACGAGGATCCCAACGACCACCTTGATTGGTTTCTCGGGTTATGCAGCACTTTTAAGTTGCCAAGAGTTGACAGGGGTGAGGTTCACAGAATTTTGTTCCCTTTATCTCTGCGTGGAAAGGCTAAACATTGGTTCAAGAGTATTGGGGGAACAAATGCTGGAATGTCATTTGATGATCTACAGAAGAGGTTCTTGTCCAAATACTTCCCTCCAGCTAAGCTTGAAAAGAGAAGGTTGAAAATTATGAACTTTCAGCAACAAGAAGGTGAGACATTTAGAGAAGCTTGGGAAAGATTCAACGGCCTAATCAGACAATGCCCCAATCATGACTTAGGAGAGATCAGGGAACTAAACACTTTCTTCAAAGGCTTAACTCCTGAATCCTCTTTGATGGTTAAGGCATGTGCTAACGGGGCACTCAAAGACAAGTTTGTACCTGAAGTACGGGAGCTATTTAATCAAATTGCTGAGGATGAGTATATCTTCCCAGAGATCCGAAAGCTACATGTTAGAAAACAAAGGGGTGTACTTGATGTAGATGAGGAGACTTCTCTTAGTGCAAAGTTCGAAGCATTGGCCAAGCAGGTGCAGACTCTTAAGGCAACACAAACAAAAGCTCCACTTCTCTCTTGTGGATTATGCAAGGGTGAACACTATACTGATGAGTGCCCAGTCACCACTGAGTCCACTCAATACGTGAATAACTTTGGCAACAGACTACAATACTCTGGAAATTACTCAGGAGGCAACAATAGAGGCTATGGTGGTAATCAAGGAACTTGGGGACAACAAAACCAAAGCCAGGGAAGCCAATATACTCAAGGGAATGAGCAAAGGAGAAATACCAATCCTCCACCAGGTTTTGATCACCAAGCTAGTTCATCAGCACAAGAACAAGGGAAGCCATCTGTGGAAGGTATGTTTCAAAAGCTGTTGGAGAGGTTGGACAAGAATGATCAGAGGTTTGAGCAAAGGTTCGGAAGTTTGGAATCAAGTGTTAAACATCATGAAGCCATTTGGAAGAATATTGAGATGCAGATTGGTCAATTGGCTAATGATGTGCATCAGAGGCAAAAAGGAGAATTACCAAGTGACACTGTTCCGAATCCAAAAGGAAGGGAAGCATGCAATGCCATAACCTTGAGGAATGGAAAACTTTTGCCTGGGAATAAACCGTCAGAAGTTAAGGATGATTGTGCAGAGGAAGAAGACCAGAAAGATGAAGCTGAGGAAGTTTTGGAACTTAAGAAGGATAATGAGCAAGAGGGTGATAAGACTGTGAAGAAGGACATACCAACTAGAGTGGGAAATGAGATCACTAAGAATTCCAATCCTTACAACTACCCTGAGTATGCTCCTAAACCTCCTTTTCCAGAGAGGAAGAAACCACCTCCTCAAAAAGGCCCTCAGTTCAAAAGGTTCTTAGAGGTACTTAAGCAAGTGAATGTGAATCTTTCCCTGATGGAATTAGTGACTTCAATGCCAAAATATGCTAAGTATCTCAAGGATCTCATCTCCA
Organism: Ophiorrhiza pumila; assembly: GCA_016586305.1. Lineage (NCBI taxonomy): Eukaryota > Viridiplantae > Streptophyta > Magnoliopsida > Gentianales > Rubiaceae > Ophiorrhiza > Ophiorrhiza pumila. Next base: position 24,500,252 of record BLIW01000003.1, on the reverse strand, counting down.
ACAAAGAGCAAATCTTGAGATGTGAGGTTCCCATGTTGGTTTCTGAGTGCACTCAAGCTTGGATGGTTCATGATCTCCCTCCAAAGCTTAAGGATCCTGGGAGTTGTACTATTCCATGCAAAATACGCACAAGGCACTTTGCAAAGGCTTTATGTGATTTGGGTGCTGGGATCAATTTAATGCCATTGTCCATAGCTATCAGTGTTGGATTGGAAAGCAGGATTCGCCCAGTTGCGATAACACTCCAATTGGCAGATAGGTCTTTGGTAACTCCTACAGGTTTGGTTGAAGATGTTCTGGTAGGAGTTGATAAATTCACTTTGCCTGTTGACTTCATTGTTCTTGATATGGAGGAAGACCCCGAGGTACCTTTAATTTTTGGTAGACCATTTTTAGCTACGGGTGATGCTTTAATTGGAGTTCGAAACAAAACTGTCACCTTTAGAATTAATAATGAGAAAGCAGTTTTTGACGTGAATTATGCAATGAAACAACCTATGTATTTAGAATCTTTGTGTTCCATTCAGGTTGTTGAACGTTCTCCTACTTTCGTTGATGAGGGTGTTAAGCATGACTATATTTCTGTTGAAGAAATTGTGGATGATGAAGAAATTGATTGTGATGAGCTTGATGTAGAAGATAGCATGTTTTCATTAGAGAGTGCACGCATAGAAGAATGTGGTTACATAGATGTGTCAAACTTTGAAATGCCAATTCAATCTTTGGTAGAGCATACCTCACAGGAAGCATGTGTTAAGAATTGTTCAAATGATAGTGATGAACATGTTTTACTTGATGATGATGATGAATGTTCTTTTCTTGATACTTTGATAAGTTGCATAGAGTCACATTTGGAAGGACATTGTGATACCAAAAATCATGTTAATGTGGAAATTGGTACTTTTGAAACTGAGAAGAAATCTGAGTGTGTAATTGGGACTTCATCTCCAGTGCATAATGAGAAATTTTTGTTAAGAAATGACAATGTTGTTTGTGAGGATAATTTTGAGAAAGTTTGTGGAGTCAAAAACGTTTGTTTTAAGGATAAAAATGTTAACATTTTGAATGACAATGATAATATGGTGAACAATTGTGAATTTGAGACATTTACTTTTGAAATTTCTGATGAGTTGATTGAGACCATGGATGTGCATTCCTTGGTTGAGCCTTGCAGGACTACAGTGGATAGTGTGGTACAAGAGGGCTAAGATGTGGTTCAAACGAATTTGATATTTGGAGAATGTTTTTCTCATGATCCTGTGGTTACACATCTCCTCAACACTCCAGTGTCTTCTGGGAAAAAGGAGCATGCTTACGAGAGTTCATCTTTTGTGTGGTGCAGAGATGGATTTACTGAGTTCTTTTCATGAACAAGACATACGTTGTGGATGAATAAAGTCTAGCTGGAGACTATCTAAATCCAGAACTACTTCTTTTCCTTTAGTTTTAATAAGTAATTTGTTTTCGTCTTTTTGTTTTGTCTTTGCGTTTCTTTCATTTTGGAATTCATTAATCAAATCCACTTATGTTAAAGGTGTTTGACCAGGAAGGACATTGCAAGAGATTAGCCATGCACTCAAGAGGCTAAGTGTGGGGGAGTGATGCCATAGAATTTTTCATATGAGGAAGATGGATCAAGAAATCTCCACCGAGCAAACATTGGAATTCATGACAATATCAATACCAGGGAGCTCCTAAACCTATCTTTTATTTACATTGAGGACAATGTATGTTTTAAGTGTGGGGGAGTGTATGTTTGCTATGGTTTGTATCTCTTGAATTTTGGATGCTTATTTGCCTTGCATGAGTGATGAAATCTTTTGTGAAGTTTTGTGCTATATGCAAAAAAATTTTAAGTTTTGTGGTGAATTTTGAGTGTGAGCATATAACGTCTAGTTATTTGTGATGTTTTTCATGTTTTGTGGTGTTTTTCATGTTTTGTGAAAAAATCAACTTTTGGTGAAATTTTGAAATTTTTGTGAATAAATGTTGATCTTGTCTATACATGGTGTAATGTGGTGCTGATGTCCAAATGAAATGCAAAAGTGCAAGTAATGGAATGAAAAGAAAAGAGGTGTAGTGACAGTGAGAGCAATGGAATGAATGTTGACACTTTGTGCTATGCTCTGTTCTTTTGTTAAGCTATGTTCAAAATTTAAGTTCATCCAATTTCTACTAATGCTTTGCATGCGAAATTGATTTAATGTCTTTGATTCCAATCTTGATGAAATTGGTACATTTTGCTGACTAAGGCCCGATGTTAATGTAAGATAGATATGCCATGCAAAACTCAAATGACATAGGAGGTAATGTGTATGGATTCGTTTCTTTTTGTTATGCATTTATCTGGTGTCTCCAAAATTCGTGCATGTTTAGTCAATTTGGGATTCTTATGAACATGTGCTTGCACAAGAAATGATATGGGAGAAAAAGCCATATTGGCAACTGGGAAGGAAAAAGCCATAAGAACCTGGCAATCAAATTTGGAGAAAAAAGCCATAAAACCCAGGCATTATTTCAGTCATCAATATGTGCACCAATGTGCAGCACTAATGTGTAGAATAAGGGCAATGTCCCATAGAGTACCAATGTACGCATAGGTACCATTGATCTTGTGATTGCATGTTTATAAGGGTGTACAAGGAGATTGGCATGTATTGAATGGTATGTGAGACCAGCTAGATGGTGTATAGCAAGGGAATAGATGAAGTTCATGTTCCTCAGCACACACTTGCACGCATGATATTTTGGTCTTTATTCATTGTGCCTTGGTTGATAATTTGTGCTAAAAGTTGATAGGTTGGAATTGAGGATATGTTAAGAGTTTTTGATATTGCATGAAAAATCTGTTTTGATGAACTCAAATGAGAACAAGTTTGACAGAAGAGTGAAGTCTAGTGCAAAGTGGTTTTGAAATGTGAGTTGTGTGTTGTGTCTTTGCTTGAGGACAAGCAAAAGCTCAAGTGTGGGGGAATTTGATAAGTTGGTTTTATACCAACTAATATGTGTTAAATAACTGGGCTTTTGTTGTGTGTTTTATGTACATATGTGAGGTTTTGAGAGGTTTTATGCATTTATATGTTTGCAATATGAAAATGATCAAATGGTGCAAAGAAGAGCAAAAATTGTGGTAATTGAAGTGAAAAATGTAGGATGAAAATGGAGGAACCGAAAATGCATATTTGGCCAAATTAAGGTTTTGGCAACTTTGAGTGTGAATTTGTTTTGAGCATAACTTCTTCAATACTAACCGAAAGGATGAGTTCTTGGATGTTCTGGAAAGCTATTTGAGTGTACGTTATTTCTTATGTTTTAACTTTCTTCTAGTTCTGTGTGTACATATGAGAAACGGGGGCATCGTTATGACTGCCACTTCAGGATTTAGTTATGAAGTTCATATTGCCACATTTTGGTAGATTGTTAATAACTAGAGCTACAGACATCCAATTTAGGTGATTCTTGATCCATTGGAAAGCCATGAGATAGATCTAGAACTTTTATGTTTACCATCAAGTCCAGTTTAGGAGCTAAGCCATATGAATCTGGTGTAGAAGTTGGTGCTTAAAGCTGAAACAAGCATTCAGCCACATTGAAGGCTCACATGCACAAAACTCTCGCGAGCATTTTCACAAACACCTCACGAGCACTCCACTACTGCACAGCACTAGCACTCACACTCTCGCACACTCTCGCACACACCTCACATGCGGCGAGGTGATCTCGCTGCAACACTCCTGCACATATGCTGTGCGACGAGCTCACCTCGTCGCACGCATCACTCGCACACGCCGCACAGGCCTCACGCATCACTCGCACACATGCACCTCACAGCTCATGCATCTCACCACAACACTCACACACAAACATTTGCACACTCTCGCACACTATCCTACATGCACATCATGCGGCGAGGTCACCTCGCCGCATGCTCACACACTCACACCACTTATTTCATTCCTCACACATTTGCACACAACATTTCCATTTGCATTTCATTACAATTCTTGAGCATAAATTTCACACTACAAGACATATGCACAACACATGCATTTGCATTCCATTCATGATTTTTCATATGTATCTACACACATTTAGCACACAACTCACAAACATCATAATTCACTCTTGGTTTTCATTCATCATTCACCCATTTCATATATTCACTTCACAATCCATCTCATTTCACAAACTTCACAATTCATCTCATTTACACATTCATAATATCACTCTTATCTTACACTTTCATTCCACGAATATATCACACTACATTTCACATTTTTTGTTTAATCACTCAAACCTCACCAAACACTCTCACACTCACACACTAAGTGGCGAGACCTCGTCACGAGGTCTCGCCCACAAAAACTACACACGGCGAGACCTCGCGGCGAGCTCTCGCCACACACACACACTACACGGCGAGGTCTCGCCACGAGACCTCGCCAGCATGATGCTCTTGGAGTGGATTTTGTTTGGCAGTCTTGAAGGAATGGAAAAGTGTTGGGAGTGTTGTTCATGAATTTCAGTTTTGTTGCACTATTTTGAGTTGGTCATAACTCTCACATCTTAGCTCCAGATTGGGTGATCCATATGGCTATGGAAAGCTAAGATAACGAGTTACAATTTTCATGTTTTAAGATTTCCATAATTCACAGTGCATCGTGATCAAATCTTGGTGGGAAGTTGCTGCCATGAAGTGTTTGTGTTTGAGTTTCCAGAAAAATAGCTAAGTGTTAACTTCTGAATTTCTGAAATTTCAGGCAGCTGAAGGCGTGGTTTGATTTGGCAAGAAGGCGTGATTTCCTGAAGGCTGTTCTGCTTGGAAGCTCGCGAAGATGCTGAAGGCGTGATTGGTTGCGGCTTGAAGGCGTGGTTCGATTCTGATTTCCTCACCTGGAGCTCTGAGCAGTGAAGGCGTGAAGACCAGAGGCCTGAAGGCGCGACGAGGTTGACGAAGGTGTGAAGAGCAGATGCCCAAAGGCGCTGTATCTGACCTGAAGGCGCGGAACTGCAAGCCTGAAGGCGCGGAATTTCTGGAAAAATGTTTTCAACTTCGAATCTTCATTTCTTGGACTGATTTTTGGTCATTTCTTCGGAGGACACTTTTGTAACACTTTAGATATTTTACGGTTGCGTATTAGTTACATTTCCTGAGCTCTATATATATGAGATGTAGCTTGCATGTAAAAGGAATTGGAGAGAGAGGATTCTAGATTTTTGAATTATCTCTTGAATTTTAGCGGGAGCTTTTCTCCCTCTCATTTTTCTCTCTAGATCTATTTTCTCTCACTAAACATTTCTTCTCCGATCTCAATTTCGATTGTGAATTTGGACTAGATTTATCTTTCTTATTCTCAATTGACAAAGGATTCGACAATTCTCTTGATTCAATCGGTAATTCTTCCAATTAAATGAGCTTATCAATGTTGCAATTGATCTGATTGTTGAGAATTGAAATCACATTTGAACTGAGCATAAACATATGTTGAATTTCATAATTCTTAGCTAATCTTGAATAGATCAAGCTTCAATTGTGGTCGACATGCTAAATTGAGGAGTGATTAATCAAAGTTAGCGAAGTTGCATGAATTGAGAACTAAATTGTAATTGTTTAAGTCTTTGCACTTGTTTTCTGTAATCGAATCAATTCTAAAACTCAGGCCTCGCCATAGGAAGTGTTAATGAATTGAATCCTTAGGAAAAGTGTCAAAGGAGCTTTCTGTGTTAACAACAATGATATGTGAACCCTAGGATGGGCCTCGCCATGGGAATTCTTAGGACTTTGCATGTTAGAGTAGTTAGCTGGGAGAGTTGAGTCTTTGCGGAGATTATTCCACCATTCTCGGGCCTCGCCATGGGAGAGGATGGTGATTTGGGGGTACAAGCAGTGGTGTGGTCGCCATGCTGACCACAGCTTGGACTTCTAGGCAATTTAGGTCTCCATTGCATTTAATTGTTAACTGATTGCATAGCATAGATTTACTAAGCCTGTGTTAATCCAAATTAAGAATCCTGAGATATCTGTTTCATCCTTGCTTGTTGCTATATTTTGCATCTTTGTTTTCGTTCTTTTGAGTTGAATTTTCCTCTTTCTAGTACTTAGATTCTGTGACAGGACTTTTAGAACAATTTGTTCAATATTCTTGACCTACGCCTTCCCTGTGGATTACGATCCCTACTTACGCTACTACATTAGTATTTAGGGTAAAATTGACGAGGTGCGACAACTCGCATATCAGAAATCAAATAACTTTAGATTGAGAGTATAGCCAGCTATGCAAATATGGATTCCAAATATCATAGATAGTTTTCCAGAATGGCAAGTAGCTGGATTTCCTTTGTTTGAAGGTTTCTTTAATTTTTTCTTTTCATGTAGCTCCTTGCCAAAGAGTTCCAGCAAATCAGCAAGTACTCTTGGACAAGGAACCACTTTGCCACGTATCCATCCCAGGTGTCATTTAAGAGCAGAAAACCTGATAACAACTTTTTCACAGTGATTGCATCTAATTTACTGGTTCTTCTCATCAATGACAGTTTAAATCTACTTGCTCTAACAAGGAAGTTAAAATAAAAAAGCTCCCCTACATACTTGCTCTGATTATTATTAGGTTTATTGTGTGCGATATATATGTGGTAAATATAATAAAGCTAATCTTTCATAAAATGTAGAACAGATAACTTTTCGTAAACTTTATTGGTCTAACTAAGATAGGGTAGAACAGTTAACTTTTCGTAAACTTTATTGGTCTAACTAAGATAGGCAGAAGTCTAATCTTTAAAATTTTTGAAAACAATTGAGAATTATGATTAGCTACTTGCAAGCTCGTGCGATATATGTGTTGTATTCATAGCAACAGTAGTCTTATGTATCATTTTACTTGTTTAATATAGAAATTTTTATCTTACTGTGAACTGTAGCTACCACATTTAGTAAATACAGTTAATCTGTATATTATGTTTCTTGTTCATAATTGAGAAATATGTATGTTGAACACATACTTGATAGCTTCTACTTTTTGTATTTGTTTTAGCTGTTTTTTTCCTTTCTTTTTTACAATATTTGACTTTGTTGTCTAAGTCATGATTTGAAGTCTGATCTCTCATTAGAAGTCATGCCACCATTTGTTCTATTGCTAAAGTTAATGTCAAGGATGTTAGTTGGCGGTAGTCGATCAGGTCAGGTAGCTACCAGCGGTTAAAGATAATGTCAAGGATGTGATGTTCTATTGCTGAAGAACCTTTCCATGATCTGCAATTGTTTTTTGCGCAGTGCAGTGGATTAACATCCCATTAGTCAGATCCCTTTTGGGCTATAATTTATCATCACGCAGATGATCTTTTTGATGTTTTGTTTGGTATAGATAGTGTTGCCAACATGCCATAGCATAAATTGTTTTACCTATTTGCTGCATTCGTTAGAATCTAAATTATCAGCAATATTATCATTACTGGAGTATTGCACCTTGGCATGTTCAATGCTTGAAGAAGAGTTGAGATTTATTTTGCATAAAAAAAAGATTGGAGATGGTGACGATGGTTTGAGGAAGATGAACAAATAGGGAAGAAGCTAGAAATGTTTTCTATAGTTTCTTTTATTTTGTAAAGTTAATGGATATTTTTTTATTATACATTCAATTACTCAATTGATATTGTTTTGGCAAATTTACCTTTAAAAATAGGGCGTGCAATCACATGATTTCTTTTTCGTTTTGTACATATGAACTAAATAGACAGAATGACTTGTTTAGCCAAAAATAATAGATGAGTGATAGTTTTTGCCAAAAAAAAAATAGTTAAGTGACCAAAACTGATGATTGATGACAGTTTAGGGACCATTTTCTCCAATCTTCGGAAAACAATTTACTAAACTGTAATGAGAATGTATCTCTATTGGGAAAGTATACTCTGAATTGTGTTTCTTTCTAATGCCTGATAAATGCACAATAGTTTGTTAAATAATTAAATCAATTACTTCTGGTTAATAACTTTTTGGTCTGCCTCTTCACCTATTGTGAACTCGTGAGATACACGTGTTTCCAAATACAGTAAAGTTAAATTATAGTCAATGTTGTAGTAAAGGCAATTAATACTTGAGATACGTGTATTTTGAACATAAACTTGATCTCTTTTTTTTTTTCATTTTACTAGCTTTGTACATAGGATTTCAAATGTCTACAATTATATGATTAATTGCCTATTTATTAGTTCCAAATCATCTTTCTTTCCATCATTTGTTGTATACTTAGATTCCAAGTTCATGAATGTTAACTTACCTCTATAGGACAAGATTCGTTGTATTTTATCAACTATCCAGTCATCCATGCGGTTAATGTCCTCATTTGAAAAGTCATTTTTGCTAGACAATTATTGAAATTTTTAGGTGCAAAATGTAGAGCACAAACACCATCAGCAAGCCTGCATTGTTCTTTTCGATTCCTTCTTTGAGTAACTTCTCAGCAAAGCACTACTTCTACTTGTATTTTAAAGCACCGTTACATGAATTTGGCTTAGGATTTGAATGGCAAGTTGTTCACCAACTTTCTGCAGAAAATTTACAATTTAGTATATTGATATTTAAACTTTGTTTAGTTATAGGTAGTTTGTCTGCCTATTAGTGCCCATTCTTAACCTCGAAAAAAACTATAAAGTTGCGATACGCTGACAATCAGTGTAAAATTTTGCCACAGTACTTTATGATATCAATCACCTCAACCGAGCACGGTGGCAAACTTGGGATTCAGAAAATAATGAGTTGCATGGAGAGGGCTGTGCAGATATTGATCCCAAACATCATCAATTGCAGTCCAGAATGGTAAGTGAGGATTTCTTGTGTTGAATTCTGCTTTAATTGTTTATTTGGCTTGATCTATTTCTCGTGTATTTATAACCAAGTTGTTTTTCATTATGTTGTGATATTAATTATAAAACATGCACAAGCAATAGTATGGCAACAACTAATCCTAGAAGAACAACATTTACAACATTAATTTAGAAATTAACAAAACAATCAAGCATTGCCTAATCAAACTAGTAAATTTCATATATAATCTAACAAGAACGTGCGATACATGTGTTGCAAACATAACATAGTTATGCACAAATTTTTTTTTTTTTTGGCTCATTTTAGTGATAAAACAGTTTAACTTTTAGTAAACAATAAGTAAAATTTCATAAATATATTTAAACTACATACTATGTTTCTCATTAATTCATTATGAATAGATATGTTAAATATATCCTTTATAATCTCTTGGATATCTTTCATTGTCCCAATTTTTCTCCATATTGGCTGTCACTGACTAGGTAAGGATTTGAAAGGACTCTTCCACTGTTTTCTAAAGAATTAAGTACCAACTATCAATTGTTTGTCACTTCCTAATTGAGAAGTTTGAATGTGCCCCAACTTCAAAGCCACTCTTCTTTCTTCCAATGTGAAAGCCAAGCTCAATGTCTTCCAAACAGATGAAAGAAACATGTTGTGTATGCTCTCTTTCAGTGACCGTATTTTCAAGAGTGAAGAAAGGCTTGAGAAAGTTTAATTAACTTTGATGATCTAACTAAGTCATGGACACAAGTATAATCTCTCTTGAGTTTCAAAATGATTGAGAATTATATTACAAACTTGCAAGCACGTGCGTTTTATATACTCAGTAAATTAATCTTCTATGTGTGACTTTACTTGTTTAAACAGAAGTTTGTAGATTTTAGTAAGTTGTAATAAGCATATTTAGCAAATACAGAAAATATACTTGAAAAAAAAACATGCAAGTGTAATCCAAAAACTTTAGAACCACTGTCTAAATTTTAGAGAGCATGAAAATCTATCCACAGACAATTCCCACAGCCACCAAAACATAATGCTCAATATCTATAATTCCAAAACAGACAAATATGTACACTCTTTTCAGGCATACAAGAACAGATGTTGCACAATAAGACCTTTAAAAAAGAACAAGAGAGAATAGCATATATATACATGTTCAGAGCCTCTCAATGTCTATATTCACCTAAGCCATTCAAAATATGTACATCATTCAGTGCTCCAGTTTAGGATGGACACTAGACTCCAAAAACACCTCTTTCTCTAACATTTGTTGTATCCTTACAATCTAAGTCCATCCTTGTGCTCTCACCTCTTTGGGACAAAACGGTTGCATTTTATCAACTACCCAGTCATCCATGGGGTTGATGTCCTCACTTGGGAAGTCAGTATCGGCCATTGAAATTTTGTAGGTGCAAGCTGTAGTGCACAAATGCCAAATCAACAAGCCTGCATTGTTCTATTGGATTCTTTCCTTCCGTGAGTAACTTCTCAGCCAAGTTCCACTTGAACTTTTATTTGGAAGCACCATTACATGCTTGTCTTAGAATTCAAATGGCAAATTGTTCCAAGTGAGGATGTTCTCTTCCATAGATCAACCACGAACTTTCTGCAGAAAACTTTGTGATTCAGTATACTGAATTTGCAATCAATAACAAATCATATTAACGTAAGTAGTATATAACACATTGAGAGACCAATTTCTTCTCAAAGGGAAGTTAGGATAACAAAGCTCCTGGACATTCTTGCTAAAATTTTTAATAGGAACAAACACGTGTGATGCATGTGTTGCAAACATAACAAATTTAATCTTTCATATTTTCATGCTCATTTTAATGTGAAAGAAGATTAAATTTTAGTAAATTGTAATGAGTTTTGTAAATAGAGGCCAAATTGCATGCTATGTTTCCTTTTAATACATACAGAAAACAGTACATTAAATATACCCTGGATTATTGTCCCAATTCTCTTCAAGATTAGTTGAATCCAATGCAAGTCACTTATTGTCCAAGGCTTCCTTCATATCTGCAGGAACTCTTGGACAAGGAACCACTTCACCATGCACCCATCCCAGGTGGCATTTAAGACAAGGAAACCCACTAAAAACATTTTCGAAGATTATGGAACCTAGAAACTGAAAATAATTATCTTAGAATAAAGGTTAGGATAACAAATCTCTCCACATCCTTGCTCTAGTTATTATTAGGTTGAGAACGTGCAATATAAGTGCGTCAAACGTAATAAATTTAATCTTTCTTAACATTTAGAGAAGTTAAGCAAATGTACTTAAACTGCTAAGTTTTCTTGTTAATTCATCATAAACGTGTATCTTGAGTATAAACTTAGTATGTTTTCGTTTTTACATTTGTTAAGAGCTTATCAATGTCTTTGATCATCTAACTGTTTTTTCTTTTTTTTCTTTTTTTTTGCCATTCAAATACTCAAATAATCCGTGCTCCAGTTTAGGATGGACACTAGATTGTAAAAAATCACTTCTGCCATTTGTTATATTCTTACAGTCTGAGTCCATCAAGGCTAGCTCACCTCATTTGGACAAAATCGGTTGAATTTTATCGACTACCCAGTCATCCATTGGGTTATATATCCTCACTTGGACAGTCATTTGTTACACGCATATTGAAATTTGTTGATGAAAATGGTGAGGCACAAACACTAAATCTGCCAGCCTGCTTTGTTTTATTGGATTCCTTCTCTAAATCTTTTCTAAACCAAGTTCCTGTGATACTCCTATCCCACATCGGATAGGAGCATGGTTAATGTAATGTATATGTATGTGAGCCTAGCTTCCAAGTTCAATTTCAGGATATTCATTTTGGCATAGCGAGGACGAGCCAAATGAAGTTGGACTTGGGTGCGTCAGGCTCTAGTCGTGTCACGGCCGCGCGGGCGCGTGTGGGCCCACGGGTTCACTGTGCTCGCGGGCTCGGGGCGTGACAGAATGGTATCAGAGAATGGGCCAGACCTCACCCACGGAGTGTTTGGAACTAAGTGCTACGTCGACCTAAGGGCGAGAGCCACCTCTAGAATCCTTCACCACCGAGGTGGGTCTGGTTAAAGGATCTTGTGTAGGCCTTGCGAGGACGCCAAGGCCTCAAGGAGGAGTGAATGTGCTACTCCTATCCCACATCGGATAGGAGTAAGGCTTGTGCCTTATATAAATGTGTGAGCCTAGTTTCCAAGTTCAACTTCAGGATATCCATTTTGGCATAGCGAGGACGAGCCAAACGAAGTTGGGCTTGGGTGCGTCAGGCTCTAGTCGTGTCACGGCCGCGCGGGCGCGTGTGGGACCATGGGTTCACTCTGCTCGCGGGCTCGGGGCGTGACAGTTCCTCTTCAACTTGAATTGGGAAGCACCATTGTAGGTTTTGCTTAGGATTCGAATGACAAGTTGTTGCAACTAAGGATGTTCTCTTCCATTGGTCGACCACCAACTTTCTGCAGAAAATTTTGTGATTCAGTGTATTGAAATTTGCAATCAATAACAAGTCATATGAACTTTAGTATATTATTCAACCTGGTGAAATATCTGACCTTAGGTTGGCACTGCCCTGACCAAAAGCACCCTTTGCTGGCCTATACTCTTCAATTTACAAACTGATCAAATCTTGAGAACCAAGATTTTCAGACATTTGCACAGTGCAGCACAAGAGGCCACTAGCAACTACTGAGTATGTATAGAAATCATTTTCCTAAAATAACTTTGGATTGAGAATGTAGCCAGCTGCACAGAGAGGTCTGTGCAAATATTGATTCCAAATATGATAGATGGCTTTCCAGAATGGCAAGTAGCTGGATTTCCCTTGTTTGAAGTCCTCTTTAATCGTTTCTTTTCATGTAGCTCCTTGCCAAAGGGTTCCTTCAAATCAGCAAGTACTCTTGGACAAGGAACCACTTTGCCACGTATCCATCCCAGGTGTCATTTAAGAGCAGAAAACCCATTAACAACTTTTTCACAGTGATTGCATCTAATTCACTGGTTCTTCTTATCAACGACAGTTTAAATCTACTTGCTCTAACAAGCAAGTTAGAGTAAAAAAGCTCCCCTACATACTTGCTCTGATTATTATTAGGTTCATTGTGTGAGATATATGTGTGGTAAACATAACAAAGCTAATCTTTTATAAAATGTAGAACAGTTAACTTTTTGTAAACTTTAATGGTCTAACTAAGATAGGCAGAAGTCTAATCTTTAAAATTTTTTAAAACAATTGAGAATTATGATTAGGAATGTGCAAGTGCGTGCGATATATGTGTTGTACTCATAGAAATAGTAGTCTTATATATCATTTTACTTGTTTAATATAGAAATTTTATGTTACAGTAAACTGTAGCTAGCACATTTAGGTAATCTGTACATTATGTTTCTTGTTCATAATTGAGAAACATGTATGTTGAACAGATACTTGATAGCTTCTACTTTTTGTATTTGTTTTAGCTGTCTTTTTCCTTTCTTTTTTACAATATTCGGCTTTGCTGTCTAAGTCATGATTTGAAGTCTGATCTCTCAGAAGTCTGATTTCTCATTAGAAGTCATGCCACCATTTTTTCTATTGCTGAAGTTAATGTCAAGGATGTTAGTCGGCGGTAGTCGATCAGGTCAGGTGTCTACCAGCGGTTAAAGATAATGTCAAGGATGTTATGTTCTATTGCTGAAGAACCTTTCTTTGATCTGCAACTGTTTTTTTGCGCAGTGCATTGGATTAACACCCCATTAGTCAGATCCCTATTGGGCTATAATTTATCATCATGCAGATGATCTTTTTGAAGTTTTGTTTGGTATAGATAGCGTTGCCAACTTGCCATAGCAGAAAATGTTTTGCTTATTTTGCTGCATTGGTTAGAATCTAAATTATCAGCTATATTATGTCATTGCTGGAGTATTGCACCTTGAAATGTTCAATGCTTGCAGAAGAGTTGAGATTTATTTTGCCTAAAAAAAAGATTGGATTGTGTTTCTTTCTAATGCCTGATAAATGCACAATAGTTTGTTATATAATTAAATCAATTGCTTGTGGTTAATAACTTTATGGTTTGCATCTTCACCTATTATGAACGCGTGCCACGTGTTTCAAATATAGTAAAGTTAAATTATAGTGAATGTTGTAGTAAAGGCAACTAATACTTGAGATATATGTATTTTGAACATAAACTTGATCAATTTTAATTTTTTTCATTTTACTAGCTTTGTACATAGCATTTCAAATGTCTACAATTATGTCACTAACTGCCTATTTATTAGTTCCAAATCACCTTTCTTTCCATCATTTGCTGTATCCTTACATTCCAGGCCCATGAATGTTAGCTTACCTCTATAGAACAAGATTGGTTGTTTTTTATCGACTATCCATGCGGTTAATGTCCTCATTTGGGAAGCCATTTGCTACACCATTATTGAAATTTTTAGGTGCAAATTGTTGTGCACAAACACCATTAATTCAGAAAGCCTGCATTGTTCTTTTGGATTCCTTCTTTGAGTAACTTCTCAGCCATGCTCTGCTTCTACTTGTATTTTATTGCACCATTACATGAATTTGGCTTAGGATTTGAATGGCGAGTTGTTCACCAACTTTCTGCAGAAAATTTGCAATTTAGAATGTATTTAAATTCTGTCTAATTAAATTCTTCATCTGCTGCTGCTGATGTCTGAAGATGATGTTGGTGATGGTGATGACAATGGTGGTTTTTTTTTTGGCAACTTGTTATGGGACAGATTTGGAGTCTCCAGAAATTGATTACCCAAAATTAGGCTATAAAAATGTTGGGTTTTTGTTGGTTTCATTGGAAACTTTCTTTATGGGATTTTGAACGTAATTTATGGGCTATGTTTAGTATGGGGTTTTATTAAATTTATGTATTTCTTTCTTGTGAACTACTAATTTTCTAAAAAAAAAAATAGTAGTAAATATTTTTCCATCAATACACCCCAATTGTCATTAATGATTTAAATTTACCACATTTTAATATATTAAAATTTGAATACATTCAATTGTCATAAATACTTTAATTTACCATATTCAAGATTTTTAATTATTATTAATGATTCCAATTTATCATATTTTAATATTTTAAAATTTGAATACATTCAATCGTCATAAATACTTTAATTTACCATATTCAAGATTTTTAATATCTTTCAATTATCATAAATGCTTTCAATTTACCATATTTTAAGATTTTTAATAAATTCTAATTGTCATAAATACTTCTAACTTACCATATTACAAGATTTTGAATGAATATGAAAATTATGTTTTCATTAATATTTTCAACCAATCACATTCATATAATTTAAATAAATATGAATTTTAAATTTTATTATATCATATTTATTGTTTTTTATTTAATTATTATTTTATAGCACACAAAATTAAATTCAAAGTATGATATGTCATTAATTTTTTTAATTCACAAGTTTAAGTTTTGAAATGAATAAATTGTGTATTGAGAACTGCACTTTCTAACTTATTTTAATATGATCGATTTGATGTTAATTCATTAATACTTTAATAAATTTCGCTTATTTTAATAAACTTTTATTAAATTATCAACAAAATAATTATTAGCATTATTAAACAATACGATCTATGAATTTTTTATTGATGAAAAACTAAGAACTTAATTGAATATTATTTTTTTTATAATTTGGTCATTTTATTTTGACATAAAATGTGAGATATGTTAATATTTAATTAATATATTTATATTAAATATATTTATGATGTCATCCGGTTCTTGACACCGGTTCGACCGGTCCGACCAATTAACGCCTAACCCAGTAGCTATACCGGTTCGCACTCCGATCCGAGTTTTAAAACACTGATTGAAACTAGCATATTGGAAGATCAAATGGCATCGGTTGCTTGCCAAGCTTCTCCATCCATGCTAATGTAGTGCTAAATAACAATCTTTTCCACATTATCAACACTAACATTCCTTGAGAGCTTCACCAAGGAATAACTGCATGGCAGCATTGTCTTGTTTTGAGCAAGCCACCAATACATTGAGAAGATTTCTACCTCTGAAGTCTTTCCATTCATGTAGCAAGATGTTGCATCTTGTACTTGTCCATGACTCTCGAGTATTGGTCACATACAGTTGCATCTCTTTCCACACTTCATGAAGGATCCAACCCTTCAATCCTTAGAACTTGGAATACTGTATGTTGTATTTGCACTATAGTAGGCATTCATCATTTTCTCAAAGCTAGGAGAATTGACTTCATCAAACTCTAATCTTATTTAAGAAAAATATCTATCGATACAATTGTCCTATTTCTTCTTACAGGAAGAATATTAGTGGAAGAAAGCTCCCAAACATCCTTGCTCAAGTTACCTTTTCTCTTTTCATGTATCTCTTTGCTAAAGGCTTCCTTCACAATAGCAGGAACTGTTAGAAAAGGAACAACATTGCTAGGATCTCATCCCAGGTGGCATTTAAGACAAGAAAACTCACTAACAACTTTTTCACAACGATTGCATCTAATTCTTTGTGGTCATTTTTACATTTTTTATTCATTTTAGTGGCTTTTTTCTTTTCTTTTATACAACATTCGACTTTGATGGTTTAACTAAGTCATGTATAGAAGCCTTATCAAGTTTCAAAACAATGGCATGTATGTGCACAAATCTTGTTATGGTTTTTGCTTTGTCCAATATCTCTTGGATATCTTACATTGCCACAATTCTCTCCAACATAAGTTGAATGCAGTAAGAATTTAAAAGAACTATTTCTGATCCATAGTTTCCTGAAGAATCACCGAGTCTTGCTTGTTTATTACTCTTTGATTGAGAAGTTTGAAAAATTAACAAGTGCGTGCGATACACGTGTTTTATACGTAGTAAAATTAATCTTATATATTATTTTACTTGTTTACTATAAAAAAAAATTAAGTTTTAGTAACTGTAGTAACCACATTTAGTGAATACAGTTAAGCTACACATTTGGTTTCTTGTTAATAAATGAGAAACACATTTGTCGAACATATACTTGATTGTTTTTACCCTTTTTAGTCGTTTTAGCCGCTCTTTTATACAACATTTTTGCCTTGTATGGTCTAAGTTATGGTTTGTATTCTGATCTCTCATAAGTTTCAAAAACAGTGGCATTGTTGTGTACAAATCTTGTTATGGTTTTTGCTTCGTCCGGTATCTCTTGGATATCTTCCATTCTCCCAATTCTTTCCAACATAAGTTGAATGCAGTAGGAGTAACTAACTGTCCAAAACAGATTCTGGTACTTCTCCATCAGCTTATTGCCAAGCTCCCTCATCCAGGCTGATGTAGGGTAACAATTTGTATCATATTATCAACACCAACTTCCTTGAGAACTCCATCAGGGAATAAATTCATGGCAGCACTCACTAGTTCAAAACCTGAAATATCTGCTGAGCGAATATAAACTATACCTTTTGGGCAAGCCGCCAATACATTGAGAAGATTTCTACCCCTGACGTCTTGCCATCCACCTAGCAAGATCCTGCAGCCTGTCCTTATCCATGATGCATTTCCACCATGGTTGGCATTCATCATTCTCCCAAAGCTAGGAGATGCACATCTGCAACTCCCTTGATGATGAACTTTGATTTTCAACCAACTGAGAACAAAGATTTAAAGGGACTATTTCTGTTCCACGGTTTTCTGAAGAAGTACCAATTTTCAAATTTTTGTTACTTTCTAATTGGGAAGTACGAATATGCCGCGGCTCCAAAGGATTGGCAGAGTCAGAAACAGTGGTCAAAGGCCCGTTTACATGAAGATTAGGGAAAGAAGCCTCCCCAACATCCTTGCTAAAGGCTTCCTTCACGTCCGCAGGAACTCTTGGACAAGGAACCACGTCACTTCACCACGTACCCATCCCAGGTGGCATTTCAAACAAGAAAACCCACTACAACATTTTCAAAGATTATGAAACCTAGAAACATGAACCAATTTCTCTTAGAAGGGAGGTTAGGATAACAAAGTTCTCCAACATCCTTGCTCTAGTTATTGTTAGGTTGAGAATGTGCAATATAAGTGCAGCAAATATAACAAATTTAATCTTTCTTAACATATAGAGAAGTTAACTTTTAGTAAACTATAATACCAATTTAGTAAACCTCTTAAATTGCTATATTTTCTTGTTAATTAATCATGCATGTTTATCTTGAGTATAACTTGGTTTGTTTTCATTTTTACATTGAAGTACTTGCTTTGTTTAGAGCTGTTTAATGTTTATAATCATCTAACTGCCTTCTTTGCCACTCAAATACTCAAATTAATCAGTGCTCCAGTTTAGGATGGACACTAGAATTAATGTCCCAAATCCTCAATCCTGCATTGTTCTATTGGATTCCTTCTCTGAATCTCTGCTCAGCTTAGCTTCGCTTCAATTCGTATTTTAAAGCACCATTACATGTTTGGCTTAGGATTCAAATGGCAAGTTGTTGCAACTGAGGATGTTCTTTTCCATAGATCAGCCAACAACTTTCTGCAGAAAAATTTGAAGTTTAGCATACTGAAATTTGCAATCAATCACAAATCATATATGATATAATTCAAACCTGGAGAAATATCTGACTGTTGAAGAAACAAGCTAAGATTAGTTACTTAGTATCTAAGTATTATTCTTGATTAGGTGTACGTTTACCAAGTCTGAGTCTGTTGCTAAGTCTGTTGCTATTATTTAGCTAATTTGTTTAGGTTGTTATTTTTTTCCTACTTTGGTGGATCTTTCTTTCTATATATTGTATTCCTACTATGAATAAAAGGTAAGCTTTTCACCTAAAAGTTTCTACATGGTATCAGAGCCATGGGGAAAATAGGTAATCCTCAAGCTTTCACGTCCACGTCTGAATCACAGAGTGGAGACACCAACCCATCCTCAACACTCACATCAATCACAAGTAGCCCGGATTCATTCACACACTTTGTTACAAATAACAAGCTCAATGGCTGTAATTATCTCCAATGGTCTCAATCAGTCATGATGTTCATATGTGGTAAGGGTAAGGACGATCACCTCACTGGTGTTGCATCTCCACCTGCTGAAACCGACCCAGCGTTCAAGAGATGGAAGGTGGAAAATAGCATGGTGAAATCGTGGCTGATCAGCTCAATGGCCACCGACATCAGCGAAAACTTTCTCGTTCTGAAGACTGCTGCAGAAATCTGGGATGCTGTCCAGTTAACATACTCAAACGTGGATAACACATCAGAACTTTTCGAGACAGAGAGCACACTCGATACCTTACAACAAGGTGACTTCTCAGTTACTCAGTATTTTAATAATCTCACAAAACTGTGGCAGAAACTGGACTTGTACGAGAACCACAAATGGAACTGCCCTGAGGATAAAGTTCTCCACAACACAATTCTTGAGACGAAATGTATCTTCAAGTTTCTATCTTGACTAAACAAGGAGCTGGATGATGTACGAGGACGAATTCTCAGTACCAAACCCATTCCTTCCCTTTGTGACGCATTCTCCTAAGTACGTCATGAGGAAAGTAGAAGGAAAATCATGCTCGGTGGATCCACTTCACACTCTACTGACGCATCTGCCGTGGCCGGAAGACTGGATAATCAAGCCACTGCAGCAAAGGCCAACTTCGACAACAGAACCAGGAAGTTGAGACTGTACTGCGATCACTGTCGTCGTCCTGGACACTCCAAAGAGACGTGCTGGAAAATACACGGGAAACCACTTGACTGGAAGCCATCACGCCGCTCCAACGACACTGAACCACAAGGCCACACCGCTGAAACTTCCACAAGTCCATTCAGCAAAGACCAGATGGACTGGCTGTGCAAACTCATTCAGAGTCAAGGTAGCCCCTCACAGACATCCTCAACTGAGCCTACCACACAAGTAGCTCACCAAGGTAACTTGCAGGCTCTTCATGTCACGTCCGATGACTCTTGGATAGTGGATTCCGGAGCCTCTGACCACATGACTGGTAATATCACATTGTTTTCTACATACAAACCTTGTGATAGCTCCATCTCCGTGACTATAGCCGATGGCACCAAGTCCAAAGTTCTGGGAATAGGGACTGTTCAGATTTCTCCTCCACTTAAATTAGAATCTGTGTTTTATGTACCTCAACTTAAATGCAATCTATTGTCCGTGCGTAAGCTTAATAAAGATTCTAACTGCAAGTCTGTGTTCACTGCCTCCTCATGCATCTTTCAGGTCCGGTATTCGGGAATGATGATTGGATGTGGTAAACTATGTGGTGAACTCTACCTTCTCCGAACAACCCCAATATCTCAATGCACGTTCCCAGCTTTTGGAACTAAATCTGTCATAGATACTTCTTGTTTGTTTCAATTGCATAAAAATAATGACATTATGATGTTACATTTTCGTTTGGGACATCCCAATTTTATGTATCTTGCAAAGTTATTTCCTAAGTTGTTTGCTAATAAAAAGCCACAAGATTTTCATTGTGATATTTGCCATCTTGCTAAACACACTCGGAATTCATATTTGCCTCGACAGTATACTTCATCTCATCCGTTCTCAATGCTCCACGTGGATATTTGGGGTCCGTCTCGAGTGACCAATCTTGGTGGTGCACGCTGGTTCCTTCTCTTGGTTGATGACCACACTCGAGTTACATGGCTGTTTTTAATGAAAGGGAAGTCTGAGGCCAGTGGACTTATTAAACAGTTCCATGCCATGGTTCGTACCCAGTTCAACACACAAATTCAGATAATTCACTCTGATAATGCAAGTGAGTTCTTCAACACTGAACTGGGATCCTATTTTAAAAGCCACGGTATCGTCCACACCAGCTCATGTATCGACACTCCCCAACAAAATGGTGTCGCCGAACGGAAAAATAGACATGTCCTTGAAGTGGCGAGATCTCTTCTGTTCACCTCAAATGTTCCCAAACAGTTTGGGGTTGAGGCCGCACTCACCGCTGCCTATCGCATAAACCGTATACCTTCTCGGGTTCTACACCACAAAACACCTTGCCAACTCCTACAATCAACCTACCCCAATACCAGATTAATCTCTAATATTTCTCCAAAAATATTTGGTTGCACCGCATATGTCCATGTCTATCACCAAAACAAACTTGACCCAAGATCCATAAAATGCATATTCCTCGGCTATTCACCCACAAAGAAAGGCTAAAAATGTTACTCCCCTCTCACTCAGAAGTATTACATCACCATGGATGCCACGTTTCAAGAATCCATTCCTTACTATAACCACTCTGGGCCTCAGGGGGAGACGGAACATGTGGACTCCCAGAGTTTGGAGACGATACTACATACTTCTATTCCTATAGCATCAGTGGAGGACACTATTCCTATAGCATCAGTGGAGGACACTATTCCTAAGCAACCAGTACAAGACTTCACACCATTATCCACACCACCAACATCCACATCATCAAACTCGAGTCCTGCACCAAGTCAGCATGATCAAGGTGATCTTTACAAACCCATTTCCTTACACCATGAACAAACTGACCTTGATCTGCCTATTGCTCAGCGAAAATCTTCCAGGACATGTGGACCTTATCGAATACAAGACTTTGTGTACTACGGAAATCTGTCACAAACCTATAGAGCATTTATCTCGAATCTTGACCAAATCAAGATACCACACACCATCGAAGAAGCTCTGAAGGTACCTGAATGGAAGTTAGCGGCTCAAGAGGACTCGAAGCATTGAAACGAAATCATACTTGGGAAATTACTCAACTCCCACCCGAAAAAAAGGCGGTGGGGTGTAGGTGGATTTTCTCGGTGAAACACAGGCCAGACGGATCGGTAGAGAGGTTGAAGGCTCAATTGGTGGCCAGAGGGTACACACAATCCTATGGAGTAGATTATAGTGAAACCTTTGCCCCGGTAGCGAAATTGAACACGATCCGTGTACTTATAACTCTTGCGGTAAACCTTGATTGGCCCCTCTACCAATTCGACGTGAAGAATGCTTTCCTCAACGGGGATCTTGAGGAAGAAGTATACATGAAGATTCCACCAGGTTTCGACAAAGAACATCCTCCAGACAAAGTTTGTAAGCTCATAAAGTCCCTATATGGGCTGAAGCAGTCGCCAAGGGCCTGGTTTGAGAAATTCTCACGTGTCCTTAAACTGAACAACTATCATCAGAGTCATTCAGATCACACACTCTTTACCAAACATTCACCCAGTGGGAAATGCTCTATACTTAGTGTATATGTGGATGACATTGTGATCACAGGAGATGATTCAGAAGAAATTATGAAGCTCAAGACTACTCTCTCCTCTGAGTTTGAAGTCAAAGACTTGGGGGAGCTCAGATACTTCTTAGGTATGGAGATTGCTCGCTCAAAGAACGGAATATCTATGTGTCAAAGAAAATATACTCTAGATCTACTAGAAGAAACAGGAATGTTGGGATGTAGGCCTTCTGATATCCCAATGGATCCTAATCAGAAATTGAAAGCCAGGACATTTGAACCTCCTACTGACAAGGGAAGATATCAGAGACTGGTTGGAAGGTTAATTTATCTCGCTCATACCAGACCAGATATAGGATTCGTTGTAAGCATGGTTAGTCGGTTCATGAGTAACCCATCAGAAGATCACATGGAGGCTGTCATGAAGATTCTGCGGTATTTGAAGTCATCTCCAGGAACTGGACTCATGTTCAAGAAAAGCCCAGAAAGAGAAGTAAAAGTTTACACGGATGCTGATCGGAGGTCAACATCCGGAATGTGCACCTTCATATGGGGTAACTTGGTGACGTGGAAAAGTAAGAAACAATCAGTGGTAGCTCTGAGTAGTGCTGAAGCTGAACTCAGATCACTGGCAAAAGGGGTTTGCGAGGGAATTTGGCTGAAACGCCTCTTGAATGATCTCAAGCTAACTACTGGTGAACCAATTCAGCTACTCTGCGACAATCAAGCCTCGCTAAGCATGTCAAAGGACCCGGTTCAACACGACCGTACGAAGCATATAGAAATCGATCGTCACTTCATCAATGAGAAGATAGAAGACAAAACACTTTCAATGAAGTACATCCCGTCTCGTCTTCAGGTTGCAGACATTCTTACTAAACCTCTTCCACGAGCTAGCTTTCATGAGATATGTCACAAGCTAGATTTGCTGAACATCTACAAATCACGCTTGAGGGGGAGTGTTGAAGAAACAAGCTAAGATTAGTTACTTAGTATCTAAGTATTATTCTTGATTAGGTGTACGTTTACCAAGTCTGAGTCTGTTGCTAAGTCTGTTGCTATTATTTAGCTAATTTGTTTAGGTTGTTATTTTTTTCCTACTTTGGTGGATCTTTCTTTCTATATATTGTATTCCTACTATGAATAAAAGGTAAGCTTTTCACCTAAAAGTTTCTACACTGACTGTAGATGGCCACTTGCCTGACCAAAATCACCCTTCTTTACTCTTAAATTTGCAAATTAATCAAATCTTGGGAACCAAGATTTTCATACATAGGCACATTGCAGCACAAGAGGATACTAGCTAGCAACTTCTAAGTCTGTATAGAAATTAAAATAACTGTGAATTCGGAAAATAACTGGCTGCATGGAGAGGGTCGTGCAAATATATATTCCAAGTATCATCAATGGCTTTCCAGAATGGTAAGTAGCTGAATTTGTTGTGTTTGAATTCCTCTTTAATTCGTGTTTCATTGGCTTGATCCATTGTCTCATATATATAACCAAGTTGTGTTTCATTATACTACAATATCAATTCTAAAACATGCACAAATAGTATACTTGCCTTCAAAACTACTATGGCTCCAGCTCACAAAGAGGGATGGATCAGCCACCTACTCAGTCACTCTTCTCCCTTACAATGTGAAAACCATGCTTGATGTCTTCCAAACATATTAAAGAAACATTTTCTTTATGCTCTCTTTTGACGACCATATTTTCAAAAATCAGGAATGGCATGAGGAATTTAAACTTCGATGACCTAACCTAGGCATTGACAGAAGTATAATCTCTCAAAGGTTTCATTTGCAAGCGCGTGCGATACTCGTGTTGTATATGTAATGAAATAAATCTTATGTATTATTTTACTTGGATAACATAGAAAGTTTCAAGTTATATTAAACTTGTAATAAATGCTCTGTGACCTCATTGTTTTTGTTGACTTTAATGAATAAAATTTGGTGGCTTACAAACTTCAATCAAACAAGCAAGATTTTTGGCCGCGTGAAGTAATGTTCGGTCGCATGAAAAAGGAGATTTCGGCGACATGATTTGCTACAGCAATGTAACCTCAAAATAGCCTATAAATACCAGGCATTTCAGAAACTCAAAATCATCCCAAAAACGTTTTTTAGCTTTCTATCCCTCGGTCCTTTAGTTCTCTCTTTCACTTCTTTTGCTTAAAGCCTTTGTATAATTGTTGTTCTCACCTTTTGTAAATTGTCTCCACATATTAGTGAAATTTGGCTCCGCATCGGACCGGATGTAGGTCACATTGACCGAACTATAAAATAACAGGAAATATAAGAATACAAAAGAAATTTGTGAACTGAATCATTCCATTGTTTTTACTTGCTTTGCTTTACATATATATAGGCATATATGCATTAGAAAATCCACGAGAATAAGAACAAATAATTTGTTACAACAATAATGAAAACTTATCAGTTTGTTACAGTAGCTAATATCTAGAATATTGGTAATTAAGTTGTAACTAAAAAACTCCTAAAGATCCCACGTATCTTTACTTTCTTCAACACGAACTACGTAAATCTTTATGTCCATTGTCTTATTTATTTTTCTCGTTTCTGTTCTATATTATTATTATGGGCTATTAGATATAACATGGATTCATTTTTCCCTAACAAAACTGTAGTTAGCACATTTAATAAATACAGTTAAGCTGCACATTATGTTTCTTGTTAACAAACGGGAAACATGTTCGTTCAACAGATACTTGATTGCTTTTACCTTCTTTTTAGTCATTTTAGCCACTCTTTTCTTTTCATTTTTACAATATTTGCCTAAGTCATGGATCACTATCTCTAGTGGCGGAACTAGAACATTTTTTTAGGGAACCGTATTTAGAAAAAAAAAAATTCAGCGCTAAATTATCAAATTAATAATCATAATAATAAAAATATAGAGCAATGATAGAGGGAGTGAAAAATTAGAGTGAAAACCCAAAGTGACTGAAGTGGCAGTTATAAAAAGACAAACTAATACCCTAACCAAATGATGAGTGAACCCTAATGGGTAATGGATTAGTTTGTCTTTTTATACATGCCATTCACTTTGCCTTTTCACTCTAATTTTTCACTCCCCCAATCATTACTCAAAAATATAATATATATATATATATACATATCAATAAAATACTTATTTTTTTAATTAAATAATTATAATTTACAAATTTAAAATTAATTAATCATAATTCACTAATAAATTATTAATAAATATTTAATTATGATAATTAATTATAATTCACAAAAATATGCACATAAAAATTTAAATATTACCAAAACATAAAAATATAAAAAATTTACTTACACATATTACTAAAAACTTGCATAAAAAATTTAAATATTAATAAAAACTTAAATATTGAAAATAAACATAAAAACATACAAAATTACTTCAAGATATTAAATTATTACTAATTACTAAAAGTTTAAAAGCTAACATAAAAAATTTAAATATAAGTAAAAACTTAGATATTAAAAATATAAGGTGGGTGAAATGTGCATTTGTAAGGCTGATTGCATTTGGTTTGGGCTTCTGATTTTGAGGCATGATCTGCATGGAAACAAGGGCTTCTGGTTTGGGCTCCACATTCTGATTAAAAAAAAACTCTTAAGTAAAACGATGTCGTTTTATTTAAGTGTAAAAAAAATTGAAACAGTCTTCGTCTTCTTCAAAAGGCTGGGCGGCGGCGGAGGACGGAGGCGGCAGGACAGCGGGTGCTAGGGGTGGAATATAGATACCACCCACTTGCTCTCCAAAACAAAGGAGGGGCGGGCGCACCGGCTCGCCCCCTAGTTCCGCCACTGACTATCTCACAAGTTTCAAAACAATGGCATGGCTGCGCACAAATCTTGTTATGTTTGTCTAGTATCTCTTGAAAATCTTCCATTGTCCCAATTCTCTCTAATGTATTTAAATGCAGTGGGAGTTACTTTTTTTATTTTTTTATTATGCAGTGGGAGTTACTTACTGTCCAAAAATGATTCGTTTACTTCTGCATTTACTGCTTGCCAAGCTCTTCCATCCTGGCTGATGTGCTACAAGTAAAATCTATACCATAATAGCAACATCAACTTCCTTGAGAACTTCAAGGAATCGCTGCATGGCAGCACTGTCTTGATCAAAACTTGAAATAAACATATGTTCAGTAAATATAAACTGTGCATTTTGGGCAAGCCACCAATACATTAAAAAGATTTCTACCCCGAATATTGCCCACATACAATTTCTCTTTCCACACTTTATGAAGGATTCAACTTTCAAATCCTCAGAAAAGGGAATACTGTATGTTGTATTTGCATCATTGTTAGGATAAAAAAAAACTCCCCAACATATATACTTGCTCTAATTACTATTAGGTTGCGATATATGTGTGGTAAACATAATTAAGCTAATCTTTCAAAAAATGTAGAACAATATTTTAACTTTTAGTAAACTATAATAAGAATTCAGTAAAGGCACTTAAACCATTATGTTTCTTGTTAAGTTAATTCATAAGAATTGCTTCCTGATGTGGCATTATTTGAATATTCCAGATCGGCATGGAATGAGTCAAGCATAATATTAACTGACTTCCGAGATTTGGGGAGAAAGAGTTAGAGCCTTCTTAACGGTAAAGTCATCGTATTAAATACATTTCATTAGAATAGGAATCTAATAATTAATGATACAAGATCACTGACTTAAGCATCGGAGTGGAATCCCCGGGGATCACCTTGGGACTTTACTCTAACGCTATTCTGTTTTACAGATTAAGTTGGTGATCATTGCTGGAGCTCGGTGTTTCTAGCTCGGTGTTTCTCAATTTGACCAACGTAAGAATTTGAGCTTCATCAATTGGCGCCGTCTGTGGGGACCAGACAAAAGGTTCGCACTACAACATTCGCTTTCTGATGGCAAACACAAGGTCGAAAGGAGGTGCGACTCAGACGAGCAGGCGAGAAGAGGGGAAGGCAATCATCACATTCTCATCAGAAAGCTCCCGAGAAATCATCTCAAGAGGGGAACCGCATTACCCCTGAGATGATGAAAATTTTTGCAGAACATTATGACGAGATGGAAGCTATGATTAAGAGGTTTGTAAGAAGAGGAAGAATCAGCAGAAGCCCGGGGAAAAGCACCCAGGTGGATCCGAAGTGAGTCTGATAGGGAAAATGACAGGAGATCTGAGACTCTGCCCTTTTTCTCAAGCCAGAGGGGGAGAAATGTTAATCAAGCTACAGGTGATTAATCCAGGGAAAAGGAGGCACCGAGGGACAGCCCTTTATCCCAGGAAATTTCAGATTTTTTCGTTGCCACCCGATTTAAGCTACCACAAGTTACAGGCTTACGTTAGGGATAGCTGATCCCCAATGATGCATATTCATCGTTTCGAGTCCACGATGGATTTCTTGAAGGCACCAGAAGAGACGAAATGCAGGCTTTTCCTACCACTCTGGAGGGAAAAGCCCGTCTCTGGTACGAAGGTTTGAGGCCAAGGAATATGAATTCCTTTTCTCACTTTGTGATCTTTCTTTAACCCTGGTTCTGGCAACGAAAGAAATTTGATAAGTCTACAACAGAGTTTATTGAATCTACGTCAAGGGGACAGTGAGTCCCTACGAAGCTACATGAATAGGTTCAATGATGAAAGCCTGCAGGTGAAGAATTGTTCAGAGGATGTCTTAGGGGAGCATTTCTCAATGGCTACGACCTGGACGCTCTACACTAAAATGGCTACTGATACACCATGTGATATGGAGCAGCTTATGGATCGGGTAGCACAAGTATCTAAGGCGAAGAGCGGATCAAAAGAAAGAAGGACAATGAGAATGGGCAACAAGAGGTCTAGATGAAGGGAAAAGGAATGTGGGGAAGATAATAAACGAGTCAAGGTGTTCGACTCCGCCTTAACCTACCTCGGCGTACTGCAGAATCAACGCTAAGGGAAAGGATAACTACCCCACTCAACAAGACCCGTTCAGAAATCCTAGCTATTGCTGGGAAGCTGGGGATTCTAAGACCTCCAATGAAAATGAATGCACCAAATCATAAGCGGAACAGGGACCTCTTTTGCAATTTTCATCAGCAGCACGGCCACGACACCGAAGATTGTACCGACCTGAAGAAGGAAATTGAGGATTGTATTCGTGAGGGATACTTACAAGAGTTCGTTAAGACGACATACAAGATATCCTGTAGAGGCCGATCTGCTGAAGGGCGTTCGCCTTATCGGCCTCAGTTTGGAAGGAGCAACGCCCGAACTGAGGATAAGCGTCAGCGGCCCAACAATTATCCCCCAGCTCGGGATGTTACAGGTGAAGTTCACGCTATTCTCGAAGGATTAGAAGGGGGAGGAAGTAATTCTGTGCGTAAAAGCAGGTGCAGGAGAATTCCCGAGCAGGAGCCAGTGGGAAAGCGATTTAAATCTTCAGAGACCATTATTTTTTCTGAAGAAGATGCTGTCCCTACTAAATTTCCTCATTCAGATGCTCTCATAATAAAAGCCAACATCGCCAACAAGCTGGTACATCGGGTTTATGTGGATGACGGCAGCTCGGTAGATATTTTGTACATTGATGCATTTGAACAACTGGAGGTCGACCCCAAGTATCCCCGAAGGAGCCCAACTCCATTGGTTGGATTCTCTGGGGAAGCAGTTCAGCCCATAGGGATTGTAACATTGCCGGTTACCATAGGAGAATACCCGAGGAGTAGAACGGTATATACGGATTTTGCAGTGCTGAAATCACCATCTCCTTATAACGTGATAATAGGCTGACCAACCATGGTGAAGTTAAAGGCAATATGGTCGCCTTACCACTTGGTGATGAAATTCCCAACCGAAGCGGGGATAGCAACAATACGGGGAGATCAAGAGGTAGCTAGGAGGTATTACATGGTGGCTATGAAAGGGAAGAATCAGCCTTATCGAGATGTTCGTGTGAATTGTGTACAAGGGAAAGCTGAAATCAAAGGTCCGGTGAAGGTACGGGAACAGCATCCCGTAAAAAGTGTGGATTTTGATTTCAATGACGAGGAAATATTAAAGGTTCAAATTGATTGTGCCAGACCTAAGAGGACAATCCAGATCGGTAAAAACATCTCTGAAGGCATTCAACGTAGCTTATTAAAACTTCTCAAGGAGTATAGGGATATCTTTGCTTGGGAC
Source organism: Ophiorrhiza pumila (assembly GCA_016586305.1). Classification (NCBI taxonomy): domain Eukaryota; kingdom Viridiplantae; phylum Streptophyta; class Magnoliopsida; order Gentianales; family Rubiaceae; genus Ophiorrhiza; species Ophiorrhiza pumila. The sequence continues at coordinate 24,471,077 of BLIW01000003.1, read as the reverse complement.
CCAAAGGAGATGGGTGGAGTTTCTCCTAAATTGATAACTCATTCTTTGAACATTCATGAAGATACAAAACCAAAGCAAGAGGAGTTTTGCTCCTGAGCGCAAGCAGGTTATTCAACAGGAGGTGAATAAGCTATTGGAGGTCGGTATTCTTGGAGAGGTCAAATACCCGACCTGGATAGGAAATCTAGTAATGGTCAGAAAAGTTGACGGTGGATGGCGGATGTGTATTGACTTTACAGACCTGAACCGAGCTTGCCCGAAGGATTGTTATCCATTGCCTCTATTGATCAGATCATTAATGCTATAGTTGGCTTTGGGATGTTAAGCTTCTTGGATGCCTACAAAGGATATCATCAGATTCTAATGAACCCAGAGGATGCCGAGAAGACAGCATTTGTGACCGACCAAGGGGTTTTTTACTACAAGAAAATGCCATTTGGGCTGAAAAACGCTGGGGCCACATATCAACGCCTGGTGAATCAGGTTTTTCACAAACAGATAGGTCGAAACCTAGAGGTTTACATAGATGATATGGTGATTAAAAGTAGAGCAGAAAAAAATATGCTGGATGACTTAAAAGAGACATTCACGACACTCCGGCAGGTCGGTCTATAGCTTAACCCAGAAAAATGTGTATTTGGAGTTAGCTCTGAAAAGTTTCTTGGGTTCATGGTGTCAAAAAGGGGAATCGAAGCTAATCCCAAGAAGTTGGAGGCCATAATAGCAATAGAAGCTCCCAGAAGTATAAAGGAGGTGCAGAAATTGACCGGGTGCATGGCAGCTCTGAATAGGTTCTTGTCCCGAGTTGCAGAGAGGGGCTTACCATTCTTTAAGCTCTTGAAATCTGTCATGGATTTTAAGTGGGATGAAGAGTGCCAGCAGCATTTTGAGGCATTAAAAAGAGCATTTGAAGCAGTTGCCCACTCTATCTGTCCGACATCCGGAGAGCAGTTATTTCTGTACCTGGCTGTATCAGAATTCACGATCAGCGCAGTTCTTGTACGGAAAGATGAAGGGATACAGAAGCCAGTTTATTTCGTAAGTAAGGCTCTACACGGAGCAGAACAAAGGTACCCAGAAATGGAAAAACTGGTAATGTATTTAGTGTTTGCAGCTCGGAGGCTGAGACCGTACTTTCAAGGCCATCCAATTTGCGTGTTGACTGATCAACCTATCAGGCAGATTTTATACCGACCAGAAAATTTAGGGCGGTTAACTAAATGGGCTGTCGAGCTCGGGGAGTTTGATATCACTTTCAAACCTCGCACAGCGATAAAGGGGCAAGCTTTAGCAGACTTTGTTGCAGAAATACCGAGGAGGAAGAAGGAGAAAGAATTACAGGTGGGGGCAGTGATGTCAAAGGCAGACAAAGAATGGCAATTGTTTGTAGATGGAGCTTCAGCTAGAGAAGGATCAGGAGCTGGTTTAGTGCTGATAAGCCCTGAAGGTAATGAATTAGCATATGCTCTGAAATTTGAATTTATCGCGTCTAACAATGAATCAGAATATGAGGCGCTAATTACCGGGCTGAAATTAGCACTATCAGTAGGGGCTCGGTGCCTTAAAGTTCATAGTGATTCTCAACTGGTTGTTGAACAGCTGTCTGGGAAATATGCAACTAAGGACGCAATGATGAAGAAATATTTGAGTGTGGTACAGACTTTGATGAGTAAGTTCGAAAGTTTCCACATGGAGAAAATATCCCGATCTCAAAACCGTCGAGCTGATGCACTGAGTAAGCTTGCTTCATCCACCTCATCGTATTTGAATAAGCAGGTATGGGTAGAGACGCTTCCTGAACGTAGCATTGTTACAAATGAGGTGATGAGTGTTGAAAGCACTGAGAATTGGATGACCCCGATCTATAATTTCCTGAGGTCAGGGAATCTGCCAGATGATAAAGTAGAAGCCCGACGGATTCGCATGCGAGCAGCTCGGTATGTAATAGAAGGTGATGTCTTATACAAGAAAGGGTATTTGAAGCCATTATTGAGGTGTGTGGATTCCGAGCAGGCTCATTATGTGCTTTATGAGATCCATGAAGGAATATGTGGGTCACATGTAGGATCTAGGATGTTGGCAAAGAAGGCACTCCTGCTCGGTTATTTTTGGCCAACCGTTTGAGGACGCTGCTCAACTAGTAAGAACATGTGAGAAGTGCCAAAGGTATGCAATGAGAACGCATAACCCCCAGGTTCCATTACAGTCTTCCGCATCCGTTTGGCCATTTTATCAATGGGGTGTGGATCTCCTCGGGCCTTTTCCAGAAGCACGAGGTCGGTATAAGCACCTCATTATAGCTGTTGATTATTTTACCAAGTGGGTCGAGGCAGAGCCTTTAGTGCATATCTCGGGAAAAAATATTATTAATTTCTTCTGGAGAAATATCCTTTGTAGATATGGAATTCCTGGGGTGGTTGTGTCTGATAATGGCCGGCAATTTGCAAAAGATCCTTTTAAGTCTTGGTGTTATTCGTTTGGAATTCAACAGAAATTTACTTCTGTAGCACATCCGCAGACTAACGGACAGGCAGAGGTATCTAATCGGATATTATTACAAGGTTTAAAAACGTGTCTAGGACGTTCCAGTGGAGATTGGGTTGAGCAGTTGCCAATGGTGTTATGGTCATATCGAACTACACCAAGGACTGCTACTGGGGAAACACCTTATAATCTCACATATGGTACGGAGGCCGTACTTCCCCCAGAAATTGGATTGCCAAGTCCCCGAGTGTTGTTATTCCAAGAAGAGGAAAATCAAGAAGAACTTCAAGCAAATCTTGATCTTTTGGAAGAAAAGAGGATGTGCGCTTAGTTAAGGGACGCCAAATACAAAGAAGGGGCAGCTCGGTTTTATAACAAAAGGGTGAGAAATAAATCTCATAAAGTTGGCGATCTGGTACTCCGAAAAGTAGAAGCTAGCCGTGACGGGAAAACTGGAAAGCTTGATCCCACATGGGAGGGGCCTTACAAGATTGAAGATGTATCTCCAACAGGTTATTGTAGACTTTCTCATTTAGATGGAAGGATTATTCCAAGAACATGGAATTTCCAAAATTTAAGGAAGTACTATTAGTCTCGAAATTTCTGAGTGTTATGGGCTCAGTAGTTTTGTTTGCAATTCGTTTGATGATATAATAAATTAAGTCTTATTGAATAAAAGGTAATCTGGTGATGAATTCCGGTGGAAATTGATCCCTGTGAAAAGTCCAGATCTGTACTTTGCAAATTCTAGGAAAATAATTCCTAAGAAAAGCAAAGTCTTATAAAATTCCGAGATCAAAAGCTAGGAAAGAGAAATAATTTACTTTGCAAATTCTGAGAAAATAATTTCTAAGAAAAGCAAGTCTTATAAAATCCCGAGATCAAAAGCTCAGGAAGAGAAGTAATTCATTTTGCAAATTTCAGGAAAAGAATTTCCAGAAAAAGCAAGTCATGTGAAATTGCGAGATCAAAAATCTAAGGAAAAAACAAGATATTCATATAAAAGCCTGATAGTGAAATTTTAAGGCAAAAAAATATTCATTTAGAGAAATAAAATTTCCTAAGATAAACCTTTCAGGGAAATTAGGGAGCAAACTCCAACAAAGTTCAAGAGATGGAATTAAAATCCATCATCATCCAAAATAATATCTAAAAAGCATTAAATGTTTCAGGTTACAAGAATAAGTCATCCAGATTGGCCATCATCTTTTTCTTTTTCCAGCTCGGTGAGATCCACCTCGGGTGTGTCAGAGAGTGGAGTTGAAGGAACAAACTGGTGCATGGATAATCCGAGCTCTCCTCCAGTTATTTCCTTGAAAGCAGCGTTCACTTTCTCTCCTGCTTCACTATCAAAGCCCAACTCCTCTAAGCTCTTGTCTTGAATGTACATCAGTTGAAGAACCCTGATTGCTTCATTATACCCGAGTCTAGCCACCGGGATATTCATTTTAGCAGCCATTTCAGCAAATTCCTTTGATTTCAGGAAGTTCTCTACCGTTTGGCTCGAGCCTTCATTCTTGTGAAACTTATATTTGCGTTCCATGCTATTGAAGTGCCTTTCCCAGATCAAGATAGAAGAGCTGAGGTCGCTAGATCTTTTTTCTTCTACTGCCAATTTGGAGCGGAGATCTTCAGAGTTTTTCTGCTCGGCTGTTAGTTTGAATTGGACGTCGTCTTTTACTTTCTTTTCTGCTTCTAGCTCGGCCTTGGCGCTGTTCAGTTCCTGCTGGGCTTTAGTTTCCAAGTCTTTGTATTTTTGAGCGTCTTCCTCTAAACCCTGGATCCTGCTCTCCATCTCTGTTACTCTTTCTTTCTAATTCTCCAGCTCGGCCCGAAGAGTAGACGAGTTCTCCGAAAAACGAATAACTTCAATGGCTCTAGTAGATAAAGCTGCACTCTATATGGCAAGGTAAAAATAGGGTGAGTATAAGTTAGGTAAAAAAGGAAAGAGGTGAAGAGAAGGGCACTTGTTAACATACTAGCGCAGAATATAGAGCCATGACGTTGATCAAGTTCTCGTTGTCTAGTTGCCTCAATGAGTCCAAATCCCGAGGCAGAACTCCTTCACCCAGCCACTGATGAGCTAATGCTGGGGTGAGTATCCGGGAATTGCGATTGAAGCTCCAGCTCGGACAAAATTGGTCCCCGGAATGAGTAACTGGGACATAAGAAATGGGGAGTCTGGTTGGATTGATTTGGGATAGGAATCCAAATTCAGAATCTTGAGAGAATTTGAAAGGAATAGCTGAGAAAGCAGGAGTTGTGATGGATGATGTTGTTTCAAGTGGTATGCCCTGGTTAGGTTCTTGGGCTGAGGAGGTCGGTGTAACTAGAGTAGCAGTTTTCTTGCTCGGTGGAGTATCCTGTTTGGCCGAGGTCGTGAAGATTCTTTTAGAACCTCTTGTTTTTCTCTCCTTCTCCTTGGGTAATGGAGGTAAACCTGAGCTAACAATTTTAGGAGGAACAGGAGGTGGAGTGGCAGTATTCAAGGGCAAAGCAGTATCTGCAGCAGAACTAGCTGGTAGTGTGGAAGCATCCGGGCTGGAGGTGCCCGAAGAGGAGACAGTAGTAGTAGTTTTAGCTATGCTCGACCTGATCAACTGTGCAATGTCCATCACTGAAATAAGAGAAGATATCAGAAAAGAAAATTATCAGGGTAAACTCTCAAAAGTTCTGAAAAGGAAAAGAGAGATACTTACATTCAACTCCGAATTTATCCTTGGAGCCTTTAAATTTAGAATCAAGTACGGCAGAACTTAGTCCACCTTGACTCAAAATTTCTCAGATAGCCGAGATACATCTAAGAAAACCCCTAAAGACTCTAGCGTTTGTTCTCCGCTTGTGCTAGAGGATTTTTTGGGCTGCCTATCAGCTATGCTACTGACAATTTTCCAGGGGTGATTTTGGGTGTGAAATTCTGAATGAATGAAAAAGAATCATTTCTTCCAGTGATGAATAGAGCTAGGAAAGTTTTGCAAAAGGGGAACTGTGTTAGGACGTCGGTTAAAATAAAACCATCCTAGCTCATTAGGGACTGTTTTTAAAGAGAAAAAACGTCGGAACAAAGTAAGGTTGTAAGTTACTTTATAATGTATACAGAGCAATTCGAAGCACACAATCGTTTTGATGGAATTTGGGGTGAGCTGGCTCAAATTCACCTTGTAATAGTCTAAGATATCTAAGAGTAAGCTAAAAATGGGAATTCTGAGGCCAGCTTGGAGTTGATGTTCATATAAGGTTATAAAACCCTGAGGGGGATGCGTAGCTCGGTCATCTCTAGACGGGGCTCTAACAGGCAAATTTTCTGGAATGAAGTATTTTGTCAGTATTTGGTCAATATTTTTCCTACTCAAAGTGGAGGAAATAGAGTTTACAAGGACCCCCTAGGTTATGTCTTCTACATCTTCATCATTCAGCTTAGAAATTTCTATTTCACTGCTCTGCTCTTGTACAACTGGTTCAGAAGTCTCTGTTTCGCTAACTTTGGCCATAAGAGTGTTCGAAGGATTAGCATTAAAAGACTGCCTAAGTGACCTTCTAAGGGGAGCTATTAACTTAGAAGAAATTGAAGGCTCGCCGGCGACTGGAGGTGGAGCACTGTGAATAGAGGGTGAGGGATTTTTCTCGCCTATGGATTCTGAACTGACATTTACCGACGGGGTATGAGAGGTGGAAGGTTCGACGTAAGGTGCAGAGTTAATTGGTTCAGATGAATTAGAAGGATCTGCAGAAAACATACCTGATAACGAAGGTAGACTTGTAGAAAATTCTGGAGATGGTGAAAGGAAAACCCAAGTACTCAGTTCAATTTGTGCGAAAGTGATAAGTTGGTTTTATACCAACTTAAATGTATTATTTCACTTGGCTTTTGCCTTGATTTTCATGCAAATGTGTGGTGCAATGTGCTATATTGTGTGTTTATGTGGTTTGCAACTCATAGTGTTTAAATGGTGAAAAAAGACCAAAAATATTGTTAAAATGAGGAAAATATATGCTTGGTGTCAAATGACAAGGTTTAGAGTTTGAAACAATGAGAATGGTGAGTGGAAATTTAAGAAAAACCGAAATGAGCTTATTTGGCCAAATTAGGCTTTGGGCAGAATGTTGGTGCAACTTGTTTTGGGTATAACTCTTTCAATTCTTGTCCGAATGGTGAGATCTTGCATTTTCTGGAAAGCCCTTTGGGTGCACTACATTTCTTGTGTTTTAACTACTTTCTAATTCTGTGGTAAGCATGAGAAACGGGGGCTTCTTTAAGATTGCTACGTTCAGGATTTTTGTGTTAAAGTTCATTGCCACATTTTGAAAAAATGTGTATATCTTGAGTTAAAGGTACCCAATGATGCTGATTCTTGAACTGCTGGAAAGCTCAGAGAGAGATCTAGAACTCTTAAGTTCACCACCAAGGCTGAATCAGAGGCGAAGACACACTTACTTGGCATGGAAGTGGAGCTTGGTGCTGGAATGAACACTTAGGCGCATTTGGTCTTGCTTGATCATTTGACACACTTCTTGGCATGCCACTCGTGCACGGGTTCACTAGGCTCAACAACATCTTGCCAACCAACCTTGCCAAGCCTTGTCAACCCACCTTGACAAGCCTTTCCAAATATGGTCAACAAGCCATGCCACACACCTTGCCACCACAATGCATTTACCTTGCCACAAGATCATCACACAATTCATCACATTGGCATGTTTCATTGGCATTCATTTGCACACCACTTAGTTAGTCATGAACACTACTTGAGCATTCACAACACACAAGCCACTTGCACATTTGCACCAAATGTACACTTGCTGCACACACTTGTTCATATATAGTACACAACGTGCACTAGCCATGCCACACACCTTGCACTCATCCTGCCATAAACTCACAACACACATCTTATGCACCACCATCACTTCACAACTTAACACACTAGCATACGCTCATGGGCACCTCACTTGGCATGAAACTTGAACACGAGTTCACCAAGAACATCACTCTCGGCACATCATTTGTTCATGGCACAACATTTGCACAATCTTGCCACTCAAATGAATTCATTTTAACTTACATCACATACACACTTTGCTGCATTACAAACTTCACCAAACACACATTGGCATAGAAAACAAACGGGTAAACTCACACATTTTCTCCACGAAGTCTCGTGGAGAAAGAAAATGTGCTGAAAATTACTCCACGAAGTCTCGTGGAGAAAACAAAAACACCAACATTTTTTCCACGAGATCTCGTGGAGAAAATGAAAAGTGCCAAAAATTACTCCACGAAGTCTCGTGGAGTAAAAAAAGGGAACAAAAATTTGCCCACGAAATCTCGTGGGCAAAAAAATTCTAGTGTTTATGGGTGAGCTGAAAAATGGCAAAGTGTTGGAAGGGTTTGTCAATGAAGTTTATTTTTTAGCTTTGTTGCACTGCATTGATTTGGTCGTAACTCTCTCGTTTTAGCTCCGAATTGGGTGATTCGAATGGCTATAGAAAGATAAGACATAGGGGTACAACATTCATGTTTTAAGTTTTCCCTAATTCACGGTGTATCATGATCAGAGTTTGGTTGGAAGTTGCTGCCAGTTTTGCGATGTTCTTGGATACCCAGAAAAATGGCTAAGTATTGGAGCTTCTGATTTTCAGGTTTTGGCTGGGCAGCTGAAGGCGTGAAGTCTCAAGGCAAGAAGGCGTGAATTGTCAAAGGCTGATCTGTTGGGAAGCATGCGGAGAAGCTGAAGGCGTGGACTGTCCAGGCTCAAAGGCGTGAGTTGGGTCTGAATTCTTCACTTGAGTTCTGAGAAGTGAAGGCGTGAAGCTGGCAAGACCAAAGGCGCTGGCGGTGAACTGAAGGCGCGCGACTGTTGGCTTGAAGGCGCTGGAATGCTGAACTTTTCTTCAAACTTCGAATTTTCACAACTTAGGCTAATTTTTGGTCTTTCTATTCAAGGACACTTATGTCATACTTTGTACATTTTATGTTGCGTATTAGTTACGTTTTCCCAACTCTATATATAGTGAAGGTAGCTAACATGTAAGGGGGATTGGAGATTTTGGAGAACTATCTTTTGAATAAAAGCGGGAATTCTTATTTTCTCTCTCTAGATCTATTTTCTCTCACTAAACATTTCTTCTCCGATCTCAATTTCGATTGTGAATTTGGACTGGATTTATCCTTCTCATTCTCAATTGACAAAGGAATCGACAATTCTCTCGAGTAAATCGGTAAATTCTTCCAATTATATGAGAATGACCTTATCAATGTTGCAATTTGTTGATTTTGAGATGAGAAAGATGATTTTCGGCTAAATCTATGATATCTTAGGATTCTTAATGGATGAATACGTGATTTAGTAGATTGTATGCTATGCAATTGATCTAATTGTTGAGTATTGAAATCACATTTGAATTATGCATAGACATATGTTGAATTTCATAATTCCTAGCTATTTTTGAATGGATCAAGCTTCAATTGTGGTCGACATGCTAAATTGAGGAGTGATTCATCAAAGTTAGCGAAGTTGCATGAACTGAGAACTAAATTGTGATTGTTTAAGTCCTTGCACTTGATCTCTGTAATCAATTCAATCTGAGACACAGGCCTCGCCATAGGAAGTGTTAATGAATTGAAACATTAGGAAAAGTGTAAAAGGAGCTTTCTGTGTTAACAACAAAGATATGTGAACCCTAGGATGGGCCTCGCCATGGGAGTTCTTAGGACTTTGCATGTTAGAGTAGTTAGCTTGGAGAGTTGAGACTTTGCGGAGCTTATTCCACCATTCTCGGGCCTCGCCATGGGAGGAGATGGTGATAGGAAGTACAGGAAGTGTTGTGGTCGCCATGCTAACTATAACTTGAACTTCTAGGCAACTTAGGTCTCCATAATTTTGCTTGTTGACTGATTGCATAGCAGAAATTTGCTAGGTCTGTGTTCATCTGGTGCAAGAATCCTGAGATATCTGTTCACCTCTGCTTGTTGCTACATTTTGCATCTTTGCTTTCGTTCTTTTGTGTTGAATTTTCCTCTTTCTCGTGACTAGATTCGGTGACAAGGAATTTTAGAACAATTTGTTCAATTTTTTCTTGACCTACGCCTTCCCTGTGGATTACGATCCCTACTTACGCTATTACATTAGTGTTTAGGGTAAACTTGAGCTGATACGACTTTAAGCTGTCAGAAAGCAAATGAGGAAATTGTTGTTTTTGATTGCTTGAATGCCTGAAACCCAGTTGTGTTCGAAAAAGGAGAACGTGAAAATAGGGATTAGGTCAAGCTCAAATTAAAGAAGGGGAGTTTTGAATAATTTGACGGTTATCTCAGATAACGTATACGTTAGCAGGATAATGATTGTTTTTTGAATGAAACCGCGTGCAAATTAATGATTGCGAAATTTTATTCTTCAAAATCGAGGCATTGGTTCATAAATTGTGATTTAAACTCATCCTTGATGATATCGAAGCATCAGTGTTTGTTTAAAAGTCCAAGAAAGCCAGCTCGGGAATATTTATATGCAATCATCAAGTCGGGACAAAAATATTTATACCGACTTGAGGAGGTATTGATGTGGCATTATTTGAATATTCCAGATCGGCATGGAATGAGTCAAGCATAATATTAACTGACTTCCGAGATTTGGGGAGAAATAGTTGGAGCCTTCTTAACGGTAAAGTCATCGTATTAAATACATTTCATTAATATAGAATAGGAATCTAATAATTAATGATACAAGATCACTGACTTAAGCATCGGAGTTGAATCCCCGGGGATCACCTCGGGACTTTACTCTAACGCTATTCTGTTTTACAGATTAAGTTGGTGATCATTGTTGGAGCTCGGTATTTCTAGCTCGGTGTTTCTCAATTTGACCGACGTAAGAATTTGAGCTTCATCACTTCCCTTGAATTTAAACTTGATCTCTTTTCATTTTTACAGTTTTAAGTACAATTGCTTTGTTGAGAGCCTCTTAATCTCTACAATCAACTAAATGTTCTTTTTGCCATTCAAATACTCAAATTAATTAGTGCTCCAGTTCAGGATGGTCACTAATGATCACCGGTTAAGAATAACCGGTATAAAATATTTTTTTACACCGGTTTTTGTAGAATCGGTGTAAGATTAAATTCCCACGAGTCTAACAAATCAAGACAATATTACAGCGGTTAATAAAACCGGTATAAAAATAAATAATTTACACCGGTTGATAAATAACCGGTGTAAAAATATTTTTTTAAACCGGTCTTTTTAATCGGTGTAAAAATAACGCCTGTTTTACCGCGCCTGTATATACACCGGTACAATTTTCAAATAACCGGTGTAAAATAGCCTTTTTTAACCGGTGTAACAGGCGATTTTTGTAGTAGTATCAGGTTGAGAAATAGTTTCTTCAGCAAACATGTTGGGTGATGAGTTGACCGTTGATGAATAAGTTAAAGCGTACTCGTTCCATGAGGAGAAGAGCATTATCCCGAGGAATCCAAATGGTTGAAAATTAAACAAGGAATCCCAATAACAGACACATTCCCCACTAATAATTGTATCTTTGGAATAAATTCAGCACTATATATATATGTCACCATTGCAATTGTTTTGGCAATTCTGAACTGAATCAATCATTTATAGTCTGCAATTCGGAGTCCTTCTTACTGAAACATTAAACGAGCAGCATAAATAAGAATACATATCAAGAACATTTAAATCATCTATTCCTACAAACAGTTAATCAGGAATCAATTTGTGGATTGATATTGACTCCTCTAGAGGCTACTCTGGGACTAAAGTTGCCTACTTTTCTCTCTTCTTTTATACACTGTTTGTCAGTTTTGGTTGTTAATTACTTTACTTTTAATTAAAGTTTTTTCTGCATAGAAAATTTTATTGAAATCTAAAGATAGAGATTTGAACATGGCTCTCAGTGTTTCTCGTGTTTATGATGCCTTGTTGGAGTTGTGCAGTCCATGGGACAAGGATGCTGATCAGAAGCGCTCAGGATCAGTTGGGCTATATAATCTTGCTTCTCGATTGTTTCAGTCTGATTTGCTTGACGGGTCCAATTCTCTGTTTGGAATTCTGGAGCAGCTTGATAAGGATTTGAAGTTCTTGATGATGTTTTGGCGTACGTTCAGAAACATAGTGATGCAGAAAATGTTGTGCGGGATTCTGGACGAAATTATCTCCTCCTCAAAATTGAAGCTGTAGCTGATGAGATTGCCAAGGACCTCAGCTGTGCCATTACAGAAGAGAGAAGGAATTATTCAAGAATAAGGCCCGAAAAATTGCTCAGCTTACTCATTGAAATCCAGAGAAAGACTGAGCATTTCAAGGCAGAAATTATACAGGTTATGGATTATTTGTCTGGCTGTTCATACCAAGTCGACTTCTATTGTTTTGATGATTGGACAATGTTTTCAAACTCTGTACTACGAAATCTGGAGTTGATCATGCATCAGGATCCTTGTCTTGCCAAAGAAATCTCTCCCTTGTTCAGTGAGCTAGAGTTAATGCGATCTTACGTAGAATGCTTTCATTTTTCCGGGCATAAAAATGTAGACATACTTTGTGATTTTCTTGCTCGTGTTCAATCTGTAACTGTGCGCATTGCAAATCAGTCTTGTAATTACTGGTTCAACCGAAGCGATCCTGCTGCAGCAAAAGCTAAGATTACTGCACTTGTAGATTTGCAACGGGAGATGGATCCTGCTTTTAATCCAGACTTCTTGTCGTTGAATCTCAAGTTGCTAAAATATTTCAGGAAAAGAGAATGTTTACGTAAGTTCTTTTGCCCTTATCTTCTTAGTTTGAGAGCTCATCACCTTTCTACTCTCTGTTGGAATCGTCAAGATCTATATAAGGAGGTGGATTCCATGGTAGCCCATTTTGCCAACAGTGAACTAGAAGACTCCCGCGAAGATGTACAAAGTTTCTTTGCAGAAATCAATGCAGTGCTTGCAGAGGCAGCCTTTAGAATACGCAAACAAGATAATGCTGGTGATTGTCCTTCAGGTTCCGAGATAATTATGAAAATTTGTCTTCTAAAAGTAGAATTTCTCCTCAAGGAGCCAACCAAAAGTGGTTCAATCAATGAAATTCTGGAAAAGCTGAGGAGATATTTTCAAGTTGTACACCAAGAGAGAAAAGAATATTGGAAACGGATCTTGGCACTCATTGAAGAACCAACTAAGGAGTTAGAATCTCAATGCTTCCCATCTAATTCCATGAAGATCAAAGCAAATAACTCACAGCTCTGGATGCTATTTGCGATTGTGTTTTTCAAGGCAGAGTCATATTTAATATGGTCATTGAAGAGTAATGTTAGTTTGATGGATTGTGCAAAAGATCAAATTGAAGTCCTTCTTGATGAGATCAAGACCTTCAAACAATTTGTAATGAACCAGTTGTTGAACAACCCGTGGGAGGCGGAAATGATCTACATACAAGTTGAAGCAGTTGCCAGGAAGGTAACATTTTTCTCTTACTCACTCCTTTCTGACAATGTCACCAAAGAGATGTCCAAGAAAATTATCCTTTCATTGCCTGAGTTGTTAGATAAGGTGAACCATGTAAAGAAACAGATCAGTCCCGGAGTTCCTGTATCAAATTTCCCCAGGACTTATGAACTGGGATTCTTTGATTTTCTAGTAAAAAACTTGGGAGAGCTACTGAAATGTGATCCTGAATCAATTTCACCAGTGAAGCATCACATTACAGAGATTCTACAATATCTCCAGTCATTGAGATCTTTTCTCATCAAAGTTTCAGAGTCAGATAATGAGCAGGAAGAAATGAAAGATCTTGGTGATCACATTGTAAATATAGCATATAAGGTGGATTATGTTGTTGATTCAATATTGGTTGATGCTCATTGGCAACATTTCTTATGGTTGTATGATCTGCTAGAGGATATTAAACTTGTTATTCAGCAGGTCGCTAAAATTCCTGAAGTGTACCATGCTTCCAAACTCAAAAATTTGCCCCAGGTTTCACACAAGATGATATTGAAGGATGTTAGACCAGCAATCAATGAAATGGTGGTGGATCTTTGTGATGAAGAAAAAGTTGTAATTGATCGACTTACTAGAGGATCCTCACAGCGAGATGTTGTTTCTCTTGTTGGCATGCCCGGAATAGGTAAGACAACTCTGGCTAAGAAGGTGTACAACCATCCAAATGTTATGTATCACTTTCATCGTCGTGCTTGGTGTACTGTTTCACAGGTCTATGAGAAAAGGGAATTGTTATTTGCAATTTTAAGTGACATTCGTGGGTTTAACAAGGAGATTGATCAAATGAATAATGGAGATCTTGAATCAAATCTGCGTCGCTGCTTGTTGAAAAGCAAATATCTCATAGTTATGGATGATGTATGGGATATTGGAGCATGGAATTGCTTGAAAAATTCGTTGCCAGATGACATGAATGGAAGTAGAATTTTGATAACAAGTCGTCTCCATGATGTTGCCTTGGAAATTAAACCTGACAAGGATCCTCATTGTGTTCGTACATTCACTGATGATGAAAGTTGGAATTTGTTAGAAAAGAACATATTCCAAGGTGAATGTTGTCCCGAGGAATTGTTGCTAGTGGGAAAGGAAATTGCTCAACTTTGTAAAGGACTCCCTCTTGCAGTTGTTGCAATAGCTGGACTCCTCCAAAAGTCAGAAAAGCGGAAAGATGTGTGGAAAAAATTTTCAGAAAGATTGAGCTCACATATAATCAATGATCCAGAAACTCGGTGCAAGGAAATCTTAGAACTGAGCTACAAGTACTTACCTGAATATCTAAAAGCATGCTTTCTTTATCTTGGAGTTTTTCTTGAAGACAAAGATATTCCTGTCAGCAAGTTGACACGATTTTGGATCGCTGAAGGATTCATACCAAATGCTGATCAATCAAAGAGCTTAGAAGATGCCGCCGAGGATTACTTGATGGATCTAATTAAAAGAAATCTAGTACTAGCATCCAAAAGAAGATCTAATGGAACTGTCAAAGCATGTGGCCTTCATGATCTATTACGCGACTTATGTCAGTCAAAGGCAAAAGAAGAGAACCACTTTCAGCTGATAACCAGGCACAATGAGCCATATGCTTCATTTCCTGATTCAAATTATGGTATTGAATTCGAGTACGATCATTTAGATCCTGTGACATATGAAGCCTACAGGTTGAGCATATTTCTGAGACGAGATCATTTTGTTGATTCAAAACCTTCTGGCTCCAGCACCCGTTCTTTGATTTTCCTTGCATTGTTTGATTCGGAGCCGAGATGTCCTTATGATATCTCATTCATTTGTCACAAATTCAAATTACTTAGGGTGTTGGATTTGGAATGCATCAACATGGGTGTTTCTTTTCCCGGTGAAATAGAACTGCTTGTTCATTTGAGATATTTAGCAGTTAGTGGATATTTGAGCTCTATACCAAAATCAATAGCCAAACTCTGGAAACTAGAAACTTTTGTTGTGAAAGGATTACGCAGTAAGGTCATCTTACCGTATACCATTTGGCAAATGATATGGCTGAGGCATCTTCATGTGGATGATCGTGCTGCTTTCAACTTGAATGATGGACATTCTTTCCAACTGCAAAATTTGGTCAGTTTTTCCTCCCCATTACTTTCTTATGGGGAAGATACAGAGAAGCTACTTAAAAGGTTGCCAAATCTATGCAAACTGAAATGCATATTCTTGGAATCATGGGATTCTTCCAAGAATTGTAATCGGTTTCCAATATTTAAGTTTCTGGCCAGTTTGGAGTCACTCAAGATAGTCTACTGTGGTAGAGCTCTTAATTCAGGCGAATTCAGTCTTCCATGGAACCTAAAGAAATTGACTCTATCAAACTTTCGCCTGCCATGGAATCATGTTTCTGGGATTGGGAGACTACCAAATCTCAGAGTTCTCAAATTGCTTTCTGGAGCTTTTGAGGGACAAAGATGGAACATGCGTGAAGAGGAGTTCCAAGAACTCAAATTCTTGAAGTTAGACAATTTGAACATTGCTGAATGGAATGCCTCTTCTGAGCACCTTCCCAAACTTGAACGGCTAGTCTTACGAAATTGCAGAGACCTCAAGAAAGTTCCTTGTGATTTTGCCGAAATAACTACATTGCAATTGATTGAAGTGCAATGGTGCAGACAATCTACAGAAGAGTCAGCGAAAGAAATTGGGGAAGTAACTGGAGAGATTAAAGTCCTTATTAATTAATTTTAAATCGAGATTATCAGAGCATGATTCTGGATGAAGTTGGCTGATTCTGGATGAAGTTGGCTGTATTCTTTCACTCAAGTCTGTACACTTTTTTCTTTTTAACGACTTGATCATTTCTTCCATGCTTTTTGAAATGATCTCTCTTTGAATTTATTTACTTGCATATGTATGCCTAGCTGAAAAATGCTATTCCAGTTGGGAATATTATGTTCAATCTGAATGAACTATCTTCACTTATTGTTTCAAGAGATTTTCATTGCATCAATCTCTTATTAATCCTACTGATTTTAATTGCATAGGACATTTCTGAGATGTACTGATAGTCTGATACTCTATTGCAAAAGAGTGCATGATTTCTGTTGACAATATCCTGTTGTTTTTGTTTGTTCACAATATGGTTTAGTAAGTGATAAACCATAACAAACCACTGAATCTAAAACTCCTAACCAAGTAGACAAGCATCAAGAACATGTTCCAGGCGAAGATAATAATGCAATGAACTTAAAAAGAGAACATAATTCTCAACAAATGACAAAGTTATAAAATTTCATTGACAATGACAAATAACACCACCATCAATTCCCATTCTCATCACAAAACATTGAACACCACCATCAGCCAATTCCATAACACAAGAATTATAATAAGGTTCTTCAAAACCATTGACAATGGCTTGATCACCAACAGGAAAACATCAGAAAAGCAAACGGAAACAATCATAGACAACTTCACAGAAAGCCATTCAACAGAACAAAAGCAGCATTTAGAAGCCACCACGCAGACGCAGGACAAGGGTGAAGGGTGGACTCCTTCTGGATATTATATCAGCCAAAGTCCTTCCATCTTCCAATTGTTACCAGCCAAAGATCAACCTGCTGCTGGTCTGGGGGAATCCCCTCCTTATCCTGGATTTTAGCCTTCAGTTATCGATGGTATCTGAATCTCTCCACCTCCAGCGTGATCGTCTTTCCAGTCAGAGTCTTAACAAAGATTTGCATTCCTCCCCTCAACCTGAGAACCAAGTGAAGGGTTGACTCTTTCATGAATCGTGTAATCTGCAAGGGTGCGACCATCCTCAAGCTGCTTACCTGCAAAAATCAACCTCTGCTGGTCTGGGGAATCCCCTCCTTATCCTGGATCTTAGCCTTCACGTTATCAATGGTATCTGAACTTTCCACCTCAAGTGTGATCGTCTTTCCAGTTGATCTTCACAAAGATTTGCATATCCTCCCCTCAACCTGAGAACCAAGTGAAGGGTTTGATTCTTTCTGAATGTTGTAGTCCGCAAGTGTGCGGCCATCCTCAAGCTGCTTACAGCAAAGATCAATCTCTGCTGGTCAGGTGGAATTCCCTCCTTATTCCTGAATTTTTGCTTTCACATTTATCAATAGTATCAGAACTCTCCACTTCAAGTAATGTCTTCCAGTTCAAAGTCTTGACAAATATTTGCATTCCTCCCTCAACCTCAGAACCAAGTGAAGGGTTGATCCTTCTGAATGTTGAATCCGCAAGGGGTGCGGCCATTCGTCTCAAGGCTGCTTACCAGCAAAGATCAATCTCTGGCTGATCTGGTGGGGATTCCTTCCTTGTCCTGAATTTTTGCCTTCACATTGTCGATTGTATCAGACATCTCCACCTCAAGAGTAATGGTCTTTCCAGTGAGTGTCTTCACAAAAATTTGCATTCCCCCACGAAGCCTGAGTACAAGGTGAAGGGTAGACTCCTTCTGGATGTTATAATCAGCAAGAGTTCGGCCGTCTTCCAATTGTTTGCCAGCGAAAATCAACCTCTGCTGGTCTGGGGGAATACCCTCCTTGTCTTGGATCTTAGCCTTGACATTATCAATAGTGTCAGAGCTTTCAACCTCAAGGGTTATTGTTTTCCCAGTAAGGGTCTTGACGAAAATTTGCATGCCTCCCCTCAATCGGAGGACAAAGAAGGGTGGATTCTTTCTGAATGTTGTAGTCGGCAAGGGTACGACCATCCTCAAGTTGCTTTCCGGCAAAGATCAGCCTTTGTTGATCAGGAGGAATGCCCTCCTTGTCTTGAATCTTGGCCTTAACATTATCAATGGTGTCAGAGCTTTCAACTTCCAGGGTAATGGTCTTCCCTGTGAGAGTTTTTACGAATATCTGCATCTGTTTACAAAACAAAATTGAAACCCCATAGTCAGATCTCCATTATGACAGAGAAATCAAACCTAGAGGACAATAAAAAAAAAATCCAACAAAATTCATCCCACAGAAAATCAGGAAAAAAAAAAATCAGCCAAAAAATAAATTATCAAATACCTAATCAACGAGCCCAAATATACAAGTTTGATATAACCATATGGAATCAACAACCCAGAAAAATAAATCTCACAAGATCTAATCAAAACAGAAAACATAACAACAATGAAAAAATTAATCCGCCAAGAAAGAAATCTATCAAATACCTAATCAACGAACCCAAAACTACATGTTTGATATAACGATATGCAATCAACAAGCCAGAAAAAAAAATCTCACAAGATCTAATCAAAACAGAAAAAAATATAACAAAAAATTATCAGAATCCCTCCTCCAGCCCAAAACTATATAAATCCAGAAATTAATCAAAAACCCAGAAGCAAGATCAAATCTTTAAACAGACCCAATAAATTCATTCAAATATTGGAAGATAAATCACAATCCACAGGTCCATCCAACAAATATTATACGAATTTAACCATGACAAAAAAAAGAAAACAAATAAAGAACGTAAAAGAAACAAACACAAAATCAATGATACGAAGAAAGAAAAATAACCTTGAGAGAGGATAATGGAACAGGAAATAGAAGGAGCGATTGATCAGAGAAAGAGAGAGAGAATTTGATGGATGAAGCAATGAAAAGAAAGAGGGGAAGATGAGGTTATTATATAGCGATAATAACCGACTCAAAGACGAAATTGCTTTCCTTGAAGAATTGGTCACCAATGACGTGTTTGGCAACTACACGTATACAAAACCTACGGCTGCAAGCGAGCAAGACTCTTTCTTTTTTCTTTTTCCTTTCCTTTTTTTTTAATTTGTATGACTAATAATTTAGTTTAGGGAAAAAAATAAAATTTAGAAGCCACTAGAGTCTTCAAATGAATTAATATTGGTTTTTTTTGCAGGTTTCTCGTCCAGCGGATTCATATATGAAATCACGAGTTAATCACGATTTTAATACACTATAAAAATAATAAAAAATTAAAATTACAATTTTGATGGTAATTAGTTGTTCGTTTTATATATAAATCGATTTATTTTGTTCCTTATATTACAATTTATATTTTAAATAGATCTTTCTTCATTAAATCGTACCACAAAAATTGAACCTCAACGACTGCATGATGTGTGTATATTCAATTCTGTCAATTTTTAAACATTTCTATTTATTATATGCATGTCAAGTGATTGTTCAAATTGAATTTTAATTGGACAAAAAAGAAAAAGAATGACTAATATTTACACCTTAATTATAAAATGAATGAGGAAAGTGGTAATTTTTGAAGATAAGAGACAAAATCAGTACGAACCCTTAAGTTTTAGATGATTAAAGTGATTTACCTTATGGATTGAAAGAGATTGATTGGCACAGAATAGATAAATTAAACAATAAAATTTGGTCGGGAAAAAAAATTGAAGGAAGTAAGTCGCAAATTTTGAGACGTAGTTTAACTAAAACTATATACTAAAAGCATAAATACAACTAAAATTACTTTACAATTATTAGACCAGATATGGGTGAACCTATGACGTAATTTTAATCTAATACATGATAAATACAATTTTAGACAGAAATATCTTATCTCAAAATTTTCAATCATAGGGAATTAATTTAAAATTTTCCAAGTGACAGAGGAGTTTTGTAATTTATCCAAAATTAACAAACTTAATAGAAAAGATTAAAGATAAGAGTTGAATTAGACAAAACGGCCACAAACATGTCACTTTTCTTGTTAGTGACTAATAAAAGTAAAAAACAAATTAAAGGCCTAAAGTATACACACGGGATCTTCCGTCCAAGATTTTGTCTATCTTATTTTGTCCTAATTAAAACTACGTCGTAGAGTTTACTAATCTCTTGGTTAGGTCTAATAATTTTAAAGTAATTTTAATGATATTTATGCAGTTAGTCCCTACTTTTAATGAAACCACGTAATTTTAAACGTTAGACAGAATAGGACTGGATAAATATTGGACAGAGGATTGGACTCTAAAGTATACTATTAAAGAGTTTTAGTGGTATCTAAAGTTTTTTAATTTAATTATACCTCTCCCATTGTCGAACTAAATTACAAAACAAATTCTAAAGTTTTGTCGTATTATAGTTTGCCCTCTTTGATCGAACATCTATTAAAATAGGCGCAAAAAAAAATATTATCAATGGATCTTCAATTGGTGTATTATTTGCTGTTATATTCTTCTTATCGGCCACATTATCAAGTCATTTAATGCTAGCAACAACCCATTTAAATTTTATATCTCAATTGTGTAATTTAAGATCCAAAACTCAAAAAACCTAGGGTTGAAGTTTTGAAAAATTACATCTACCTCTCCCATAATTAAAACTTACTACTAATATTTTATTAATTTTACAATAAAAATTTACTAACTTGATTGTTTAAAAGGATATTTGTTATACATTGGTAAGAGTAACTATAATATTTGCAATCGTTAAAGTTAGTTCTATAATATACTTAAATGGGCTCATGGGACCGAAGTGGCAAATCCAGAAATTATTGTTGGAGAGGGAGCGAAATTACATAGTTTTACCCAGAAAAATTATATTTTAATTTTTGGGTGACAATCTTCTAATTTTCTTAAAATCCCAATTGAAAATTTTAAATTTCTTGTATAAAAATAGTACAAATTTTCAAATTTAGGGAGTAGCTACACCCCTCTCGCGTTCCTCCGCTGATTCTACCACTGCTGAACTAATTGTAATTAAACCCATTATTTTTCCCATAAAACTAAGTTACTAGTAAGACAAAATTAAAGAATAAAAGGATCCATACAATGTAAGTTTATAGTTTTTTAAAAAATTATTTATAAATTAAAATGAACTTCTAAGTTGAGTGAAAGGTAAAACAATTTGCCTACATAAGTTATAATATAGAGAAAATCACACTAAACATCTTTATATATAACTTTTTAATTTCTTTAGTTCTTACACATGAAAAGTAACAAAATAGTCTCTCACATAGGGGGGAACTGCATGGGGCAGAGGCCCATCAAGTTTCCCCAAACTTTTAACTATATTAGATTTTTCCCTAAAAATTATAAAAATTTACTCTCCAACTCTATCAACTCTGCCTAAACTCTTACACACAATAGATTTCTTTAATAAATGATTACAAAAATTCTCCTAAAAGTCTATTAATTAATTATATAATCGTGATAAATTATTCTCTTACTACAAAGAGTATTTATGTGTTTAATATTAGAATGAAGATAAGGAGAATTAAAATTGAAATAAAAAGAGAAAGCGATAAAGTTTTATTATAAAATTGGTCTAATTTGGTATTATTTTTTAACTTTAATAAAAAAACATGTGTCATATAATTTAAAATAAGAAGAAAACAATGAATGAAATATAAAATATCATAAAATGATGAATTCACAATATATATAAGTTAGCCCCCACTAAAATTTCCTTATGGTTCCGTCCTGCTCTCACATTTCATGTTTTAAAAAAAGAAATTCCTAGAAAGTAAAAAAAAAAAAATTCCAAAAAACCACCTTTTATTTATTAATTTATTTCTTGTCCGTCACATATAAAAAGTTAAAAACAGGTCCCTCGCATTTGATAATTGTATTTGTTTTGATCCCTATCAAATTTGTGTTGAGACTTCTTTTCTTAGAAAGGAAACAATGGCAATATATGGAAATAAGCATCGACTCACTATTTCCAAACCGCTATAGTAAGATAGTGGATGCAAAAAATTTCATAAATAATTGGACGTAAAACATCACAATCAAAATTCAGTCTCAACCCAAGACAAATTGTAGAAATTGAGAAAACTTTCCTCTATAGATTGTGACTATACATAACATTTTTTTTAAAAAATAGTTATGACAATCACAAAAATTTTAAGGATTACCCTTCCTATTTTACCCTTTAAAAATGTTATGTTGTATTTACCTTGTCCTTAAATCTTTTATAAATTAATTTTGACAATATATGGGAAATAAGCGTTTACAAACTCTTTTTACAATATCGCACTAAGATAGAGTATGCAAACATTATCAGAAATAATTGGGGCATAAAAATATATGTAGATGGCTTTTTAAGTTTGCTATCAAAATTCAGTTTCAACCCTAAAAAGCATGTAGAAATTGCCAAATTCGAGTAAGGAAATTTTCACATATAGATCTAGACAAAACTTAACTTTTTTTTAAAGATAGTTATTGCAATTACAAAGTTCTAAAGATAACCACTAGGGTTGTCCAGTGGTCACATGAAAAACTATAAAATTCTTTGGGGTTAGAGGAGTTTGAACCCCTAACACCATTTTTCCCTCCCTATGTTTCGAAAGTCCCTTATACAAGTTCACCTGCAGTAAATCTAGCACTAGACCAATAGAGGTCCTGGACAAAATAGTCTTTTATAAATGTGACAACTTTTTAAAAAAAATGTCATGTGGTAAGTGACAACAATGTTGTTCTTGTGAGAACGAAAATAAAATAATACGAATTGCTAATGTGGGGAACTGTTTTTTCACCTTTCACAATTGAGGAAAATAAAGTACTAAAAAGTGATAATGATGCACAAATTTTTCATATGTAAGAGAGAAAAAAAGATTGAAATGTGGTGAGGGACAAAACCATCGAGGAACTGGTTGTTACTTTTTGTAAGTAAGGGACAAAACAAATCAAAATGTGGAGTGATTTTCCCTATAATATATTTTATCAATATTAAGTGAATTTTAGCTAAGATCCTTGAATTTTGATTATTTTCTTAAAAGCCACCAAATCCCGAAAGAGTAACTTGTAGGTTTCTAAACTAAATAAACTAATTTAAAAATATCCTAATCACAAAGAGGTTTTTGTAATTAGACCTTTTTTCAGACACTATCGAAAGTATAAACTTTTTGGCACAATTTTGTAAGATTACTCTAAATCCTAAATTTAACAATTATCCTCATTTGTAGGCACAATTGTTCTGTAAAAAAAAATACAAAATATCTAGGTTAATAAAAAAAATTTAAAGATACCAAAAAATACAAAATATCTAGGTTAATAAAAAAAATTTAAAGATACCAACTGAATTGAATGGAATGGCAATTTCACTGCAAATGTAAACATCTTAATGTAAACTCATGTGATATTGTCCCAGTACGTGAATTATACTTTATATTCTTAATATGCTAATTTTTTATACATTATACGCTAATATTTGATACTTTATACTTTAATACGCTAATCTTTTATACTTTATACGTTAAAATGAAATTCATCCGCAAATATTATATATGAGACGGTGTCACAGTAGAATTAACCTCCAAGCAAAAACTCTCCAAGTGCATCATACCTTATACAAAAGCAACTCCAAATGGTAACTTCCTATGCTTAATTAGTTGGGACAAACTAAACTCTCCACATATGTGACTGCTTTCCAATACCAAAGACCACTCTTTGGATTCTTGAATTCACTAGAACATATTTGCTTTGTCATATTTCCTTTTCCAATCAAAATATCACCGTTTTGCATCTCGCATATTGGTTGCCAAGGTATCCCCAAATCTCTGCACTCGTTTGGATATGGAATTGATATAATCTTACTCCAAGAATTGCTGTTGCCATAATCCATCATTAACCAAAGCTCAAAATTGTCTAGTGGATAATGCCATTGCAAACAGAGTCGTTCCATAAAGACAATCAATACAGGTAAAGCCTCCAAACTAGTTTCCTGAGGCACTTGAATTTCCTCAATGGTTTCGGTAGCCAAATCAAAAGCCAAAATGACATAATCGAAACTGTAATTATCGGTGTCGATGAAGTTCATGGATCCATCAGTACTTATGACATACCTCTTGTCTTTCATTGCTATAAAATGAACAGCTCCATTATAAACAACTGTATTCTGTTTGATTACCTCATAATGTTCAGGAAGGCCATTACTAATAATCCTCCAAGAATTCGACTTCAATGTGAAAACTCGAACATCACAATCATATATAGCCATTCCAACTAATTTGTAATCATCAATTGTTGGATCAAATCCAAATCCATACACTTCAGTCAAATTACAACCAGACCAATGTGTAGCAGGAGTTAAAATTCGGTTGAATTTTCGCGTGCTGGGATTCCACAAGAAAAGTTCGCTATAAAAATTCAGGAGAACCATTCCATCACAAGCGCACTCGCCTAAATTATCAAGATAACAGATTTGGCTTGCTGGGCTTTCAAGAGGTGTAAATATCATCATACCAACATCGAGGGATGCTTTATCTATTGAGAGGAATTCAGCAATATACCAAAAATGATCAGAGTTATCACTCAGGGTAGTTCGTACCATGATCTTCTCATTGTTTAGCCTCCTCTGGGAATAATAATCCAAGTGCATCTTCACAAACTGAGGACTTTCTATTGTATGTTGCCATGATTTGCATACGCCTTTGAAACGAAGGAGAGACTTTATAGGAAGTTTTTGGAGTATGTCAATGATAATGTCAAAAGTAAGGTACACCATGATTGAGTTTGAGCTTTTTTTTTTCTTCGATATACAATGAAGAAGGGAAAAGGGAAGAGTTCAATTAGCCTATTCTGCTCATTCTGACCTTCCAAATCCAATGACTTTTATGCAAATTAGGTTTAAGAAAATTAAGAAAAGTAAAGGAATTCCTTCCATATTCTGCATGATTATTTCGTTGAGATACAAGCCAAGGCAATAATAGAAAGGATTTATTCTTTAGTTTAATTAGGCAAGAATATATACTTTTAAGAGTAATAATAGAAAGTACGAAACTCTTTACACGCTCTTATAAGTCTTTATTTATGTAGAGTCTTATTAGAGTTACCAAGTTTTATTAAAATACTATTATATATTATTAAAGACGATATAACTTTATGAGATTAGATTCTGTGTCTAATATTAGTCTGTTTTATTTTGTCTTGTATTCAAAACGATATTGTTTCACTAAAATCAGAAACTAAAACATAAATATCACAAAAAAATAAATCTACCATTGTTATGCCTTAATCCAAATGTGAGTGACTTAGGACGTGATTTTAATTATGGTTTTAATGAAACAAAGTCATTTTGATTAATTATTGGACAGAATAAAATAGAATAATTTTAAATTGAGAATCGCATCTCTAAATTTACAATATTTATCAAAATAATTTTATTAGTTTATTTAATTAGTAAAAAACTTTATTATCACTTTACAATTTCCTAAGCATTTTTCCTCAAAGTATTGAGAAAACTTTGAGTTTGACTAAGAGTGTGTGCAAATGCATTCCCTCTAACATTGACAAGTGTTTTCTGTTTCTTTTATGGATATATATTTAAGATGTTCATGCTCGTAGACTCTGGTAAAAGTTTGAAAAAAAGGAAAAAATTTTAAAAATTTTAAATTTTTATGTATTATAACCTTTGGAAGAAATCATTTTTTTTTTTTTGCTAAAAAAAAATATATATGAATGTTTTGAAGCGGTCTTTTTTTGCTGGCTCGGTAAATATGTATGATGGTACGCATAGTATAGTAAAAAATAAGACATACAAATTTCAAAAAAATTCAATTTTAGCTTTAGTTTTCCCATAAAAAATCACAATTATTTTTAAAAAACTATATATGCATGCTTTTACCACTTCCTTTTTTTCCCCAACTCGATAGGAAACACCAAACTAGTATCTTATTTCTTTTTATTTTGTATGCTATATCCTCGGTTCTAGAGAAAAAAAAGTAATTTTCCAAAAACCCATATACAAATACTTTTAACCTTGTGTTGTTAATTTCCTCTTGATTCAATGAAAAAAAATATGAACTAATAATAGTAAAAAATATAATAAAGTAAAAAAGTTTTAAAATATCAACTTTCATCAGGAGAAAAATCACAATTTTTAGAAATATTATGCGCATGCATATTTTTAACCAAATCATTTTTTTTATTCCCAACTTAATAGAAAATATGTAAAATGAGAAATTGTGGAGAAAAAAATTGAAAATTTTCAAATTAAAAAATCTCAATTTTTGTAGACTATATCTTTGGGATTCAAGAGAAAACTGTGATTTTTTAAAAAATCATGTAGGCATACTTTAAATTGTTTATTTTTTATTTCTTTATCAATGGAAACAATTAATGGTAAGAAAATAAAAAGTAAATTTTTTAAAAAAATCATAATTTTCTTGGCCTTCCTTGAGTTTTGAGAAGAAATCACAATCTCCTAGATGTACAACTATAAGACAATTTTCACCATTGTGAATTAGTCCACTATTCCAGTTATTTTTAATTATATGAAAAACAAAACTTTTGTTTTTATATTATAGAAAATGTTAAAAAGTTGATCACTAAAATACATGTATTAAACGCATGACAATTTCTGTCAATCAATAAACAGAAAACTCATAACCTTTCCTTGCTGACCAAAGGGAAAATTCAATTGAATTAAAATGAAATATAACAACAATGAAATCAAAAAAATTACAAAAGAAATTCTTTTGATAAGTGATAGTATTATATATAACATCATGAAATGCAAGGAAATTAAATTGATGTGGAGCAATTTAATTTAGCAGAAGCTGATGGATCAATGGTGATAAGGTGCATTATTATAAGTTTTCTTGTTGGAATAAGGTGCTGGATGATATCCATTTTGTTGATAGGGTGGCTGCTTGTATTTGTATTGTTCCTCTTTCTTTGGCTTGACATTAATTGCAACTTTCATCCCACGATCACAATGATTGGCCACTCCACAAACGTACCATTTCTTTCCTGGACTGGTCAGTTGAATCACATTGTATCCACCAGTAAAAGGCGCAACACCATATTGTTTTACACATCTTTGAAAATCATATCCATTTTTTACCTTCAAAACATTGTGCATTTCTTTGTTGTAAACGAATACTGCATCAAAGTGTGCATCAATAGTCAGTCATAGATCAATGGATTAGTAATTCTAGCTTATTTAAAAATGCTTTTGAAACAGCCCTTAAATTAAAGATAGTTTCCAGTTCTTGTAATTGGACAAATTTTTCAAAGAGAATGGCGCTAGCTAAAGAAAGCTAACATGAATCAGAACACAAAACAACGATAAAAACTGAAGGACTACAGAAAGGTAAGAATGTTTTGGCTTACTGAGTCTGTCTCCGACGTAAAATTGTTTTCCCTTTGCCCAATATTCGTAATCAAAATCAAGCTTCCAGCCATAGTCATCTCCAACATATATATCTTTTGCTAAAGCTGGAAATGCAATGGCTGCAAGAACAGTTAGTGCAGTAATCGCTTTCATGAACGCCATTGGTCAATTGCAATAAGACGATTTACTTTAAATATAAGACGAGAAGTGATAGTGCACTTAGACTTGGAACTAACCGGTCGTATTTATAGAGAGTTTTAGCATTTAGGAAGTTAAGAAAAAGAATGAGCCGGCCTATCACCATGACATTCGAGTGTATACATAATATGTTTGTTGTAAAAATTTTTGTGATACCGTTTCATATATGAGATATACATAATACCTGAATTATACTTTATATGTTAATATGGTAATTTTTTATACATTATATGTCAATATTTAATACTTGATATGCTAATATGCTAATTTTTTTTCATACTTTATAAGCTAATCTTTAATATTTTATAAACTAATTTTTTTATAATTTATATATTAAAATGAAATTCACACGCAAATCTCATATATGAAACGGTGTCACGGAAAAATGACCATGTGTCTGTATATCATTATGGAAAAATTCAAACATCCGAGGCCTCTTCAACAGCCTAGTAATGACAAGGGGAAGAGGATGCATGGAACAAATATTTGTTTACAGGGATCTTTTATTGTTAGATTACAAAGATGAGATTCGGTCTATGCACTACTCAAACTAAATGGATTTATATTAATTATTGTCTCAATCCTCTATATATTCACCAAATGGCTTTAAATGGCTTTGGGGAATATTTATGAAGCTAAAATCTATGATCTTCTTTTTTTTTTTTCAATTCTATCTTGATTTCATACACAAACTTTTGAGGACGCTTACAAGTTCGTCCAAATTCATGCATGCTCACGTATCTGGGTCCCCTCGTTCAATTACATTGACCAAAACAAAGTTCAATATTACATCAGTTTTTCTTCATAGTGGCAAATGTTTGTTATATAAACGAAGTCATACAATGTGATAAATATGTACATTATCCTCTTCATTTCTTTGTCCTTAAAAGTATTAATATTAATTTTTTTGTTGCCCTATCATATATATATATGGATGGCATTAAAAATTGTTTAAACCTTGAGACGCTCTCAGTTTTATGGAGGACATGGCAGAATCCGACTGAAACATGTTGACAAGAACTGCTACAATCCCATGAGAGCTTGGGTGTAGAAATAAATGTGCAAGAGTTATCATATGAGTCTAGAACTGGTAAGGTAGTTAAATGTGATTCATATAATTGACATCATGCAAACTTGGAAAGTCGCAGTTTTTCGAGGTTAATTTGGGACAAACATTGCCTAATTTATACTAGAGATCTTCCAAAAAAAAGTAAATAACATTATTATTTCAAATGATGACTGTGATTGTCACTTCTAGAAATTTACCATTTGGTGTTTGATTTTTTGAAATACAAGTGTAAACAAACCACCATGAGAATTTCATTTGAGTCTGAATCCCATATGGAATTTGCGCATTGAAGAAAGCTGGCTCTATCCACTTCTTAAACATCTTGAGCTTCCTTAATTTGTAAGATTGGATTAACACTCCATCTCTCTACATCAGAAAATGGTATTCTTGAATTTTCAATGGACAGAGAAATACAGGCGTTATACATGGAACTTAAACAGGAGGTATTTCTTCAAACAAAACGAATGTTGCCCCTTGCGTATCATCCAGATAAACCTGCAGCATTACTCGAGTGGTATTTTTTTTATAGCTAAATATCCCGAACTCGGGGCACGCTACTCCTAGTTTATTAGATAATAATTGCTCGAGTGGTATTGTTTGACAGTAAATTGGATATATGCCACCACCCTATGAGCACCCATTATTATGTCTTCAAACCTGCTCATGATCGTCCCAGTTAATTGGGAATATCAACAAGAGATACAAGAGTCGAACGAAACTATATAGTATTTTGAACTATCAATAAAAGTTCTTGCGCAAGGAGCCGGATATATATATAATGGTGACCAAACAAACATAAGACTAAAAGGCATGCAGATAGTAAGTCCGTAGTACAATGCGATAAGTATCATAGTACATCTTCAATACAACATACAAATTGTTTTTCAAAGGTGATAATATTAGTATTTATGGGTAGTGTGTAAGAAAAGTTAAGAGAATTGAAGTACTTGAGTATCCAAAATCCAGTGGGTTAAACTTTTAGATTTGATTTTGGTTCTATCTTTTAATTGGGAATATAGTGGTCTCATAAACACGCCTAATAAATAATATTTTGGTTCTATCTTTCTAAAAATTGTGATTTTTCTCCTGACTCAAACCTGATCCAATTAACTTTGTTTGATTATCACAAATTGCACATATTAGTGGATTAAGATGGTATGAAAATACAAGCAAATTATAATAGACTTTTAATTGAGAAAATCTACCTTAATTTATTTAATTTGAGCTAATGGTCAAATATAGAGTTTTAAAATATTTTTAATATGACATGATTTACATGATTTAATTTCTTTTCATATATAATTACACATGTTAGGGTTTGACTTGTATGCGTTTGAGATTAGAAAATTTTCTAATTGTGTACAACTATGTTTATCCCACGTTGATTTTGTAAAGGAGTGGTGACTCATTTTTAAACTAGATATAGAAGTTTTAAAGTTAAATGCACCGGAATAGTACCATTTAAGTAAGACCAGTAAACGGTTTAAGCCTTTATAGCCCTAATGGGGCTCGTGGGTAAGAAATACTAACCCCATGAGAGAGCATTTAGGGTTCACCGATATTGGGCTCTCTGGGGATTTTGTATATTTGGAGTCTATGAAGTAAGAGACGCCAACCCATGAGAGAGTAATGTGGGGATTTTGTGTATTTGGAGTCTCTGAAGTAAGAAACGCCAACCCATGAGAGAGTAATGGGTTTAGCTCTCTGGGGGTTTTGTGTTGTCTCTAAACCGTTTTATGTCCCAACAAGAGGAGGTTGAGGGTTTAGAATTACCTGTGTGGGCCTCTATTGTATGAGGATTTTGGGTGCCACAAAAGAGGGATTTGAGTAACACCATTTATGTACCTCTTTTGTTAGTTTGGGATTCTAGTTATGTGCTGGTGGAATGTTTCTACTTTTGTAATCCTGTTATTATGATTAGTGGATTTTTTATCTTCACTCATAGACGTAAGTTAGGTTGACCGAACTATGTTAAATCTTGATAATCAATTTTTATTGTTGTTCTCTATATTTATTGTTGGGTTGTCAATTTAGTTCTGTATATTAATTGGGCTTATTTCCTAACAAGTTGAATCATAGATAGTTTGGGTCCTAACAAGTGGTATCAGAGGTCCAGTTTGTGGTCTTGAGTAATTGGACTATCAAAAATCAAGTTTTAGTCGTGGGCAATTGGACTATAAATATCAAGTTATGATCTTGGGCAATTAGACTATTAGAGTCCCAAGTTGCGATTTTGGACAATTGGACTATCAGACCTCCAAGTTACGGCCTTGGGCAATTGGGCTATCAGTGATCAAGTTGTGGTTTTGAGCAATTGGACTATCAGAGCTTCATAGCGGTTTTGGACAATTGGGCTATCACAGATCAAATTGTAATCTTGGGTAGTTCGACTATTAGAGTTTGAGGTTGGGCAGTTGTGAAATTTGGTGATAAGTGCGGATCGTCAAAATAGGTTAGCCTGTTAATTTTGATATTAATTTTTATTGAGAAATTTGTTCGTAATTCCAAGTTTACGTTTGATGGCATTGAAGAATTTGCGTGATGACGATCAAGTTTTTGAAGGACATCATAGATGAGGATTTTGACCTGAAGCCAGTCTAACCTATTTGAGGGTTTCGTGGAGAAGGTGAAGCAAATCACACTATTTGTAAATTTGCAATTTACAAGGATTTGTGTTGGGATAAAATCCAATGTGGAGCTTTGTTAGGGTTGTTTTGTATTCCTTTGAGATTAGAAAACTTTCTAATTGATGTATTTCAGTGAAAAGCGAATGAGAAAAAATAGAGTTTAAGAGTAACTAAGAATTATATTGATGTATTTTAGTGATAAAATAATGAGGAAAAATAGAGTTTACGAGTAATTATGAATTGAATTGACGTATTTTAGTGACAAAAGAACGAGAGAAAAAGTAGTGTTTTGATTGTAACCTCTGTTTTGTTAGGTGGTTTTACCAAATCATTCCAAGATTTTGAGTTTGAATATACTTTTATATATTAAATTTGATATATAAAACTAATTTAAAAGTATTCAAATATAATTGTATTTTGGAGGCAACATTTCCAATAATGACAACAACAAACAATTTATCCAATTTACTTTCTTAAAGCCATTATTGTTATTTTTGGTAATTGTTATTTTTTCTTTTTTTAATTCTCCACTAGATAACTTGCTGTCATAATTTTTTGGTATGATGTTTAGATTATTTTGATATTATAAAGTTCACAATTCTTCAATACTATAATTTCAATATAAATTAATTCTTTAGTTTAATGAAAGTATTTTACGGTGAATAACTTTCATCTAAATTAATTCAAAAATTCATTTTTTTGCTACTTAATTAGATTTTGAAAATACGGTTAAATTATGTTAAATTAGATTCATTGTTATTTCTTCACATGGTTGGAGAAAAAATGGTTAAAATTTTGACATGGAAAAAAATTATTAATTTGGTTGATTTTTCTTCAAAGATGACATGGTTGGGGTGATAAAAATATTAGTGAAGATAATAGTATTATAGGGTTAAGTAATATTGAAAGAATTATTAAAATTGAGAATTTAAATTATGATTTCTTATAGTTTGGAAATTATATTTTCCATTGTCGATTAGTAGAAAATATTAATATGTAGGAGCTTTTTATAATAAAAAAAGTAATCAGAAAATATTTTGACATGTACTAGATCTTTTCGAAATATGAAGACAGAGATCAAATACAAGATCGAGAGTGTAATAGAAATTTCAAAAGAAGTACGTTCAAACATGTGATGATAATGTTGATTCAACTTGTATGAAAGTTTAGTTTAAAAGGGGTTGGTTAGTTCATAAGAAACACAATTTTTAAAAACAAGGAAGACCTTTATACCTATATTACTTGAGGCGATTTCTTATTGAGTGGAGTGGACTCACATGTAATGGATTTGTTGAGTATTGAGTTACGCAAGAAAAATCGAGTTTAAATTCCTTTATTTTGGCCACTTTTGGGACGATTTTATTTTTCTATTCAGTTTTGATTTTCTTGTTTAGTTTTGAATTTCCAAAAACTGTATAAGTGCTGACATGGTTTTATTTTCATAATACGATATTACAATGTTATTGATATTGAATAAAACTATTTCAAGTTATGTGGAATTAGGATGACACTATGTAATATATGCTCTCTTTGATTAAGAAGCAAAATTGTTTACACGATATATATTGTTCCCAACAATATATAGATTTAATCAACAATCAAGATTGAATGGAAAATAATTTTTAGCAAAAATTAAAATAATACAATGTAGTTATTAAAAAAAATTATGAGTTTTGTGGGTAAGGATTATCAATTTACAATAAAAATACAAAACTTGAATGAATTTGATAGGAATGTGTCAACAGTGATTGATTTTGAAAAAAAAAATCAGAAATAAAATTCAGTCAATAATTTTGAAATCAAAATTCAATTGACCAGATCACTGAAGGCAACCAAATGTCAACAAAATCAAGAAGGAAAGAGTAGTAAAAAAGATAACTTTTAAGAAGAATAAAATTCAAATTATAAATGAAGACGACATTAATATTTATCTTGTCAAGAAAGAAAAAAAAACAAAAGAAAGTACAATACAAAACAAGATAAAATTCGAAAAAAAATAAATTTATGTAATGTATACTTTTTTTATTTATAATTTAATTCTTTTTGTTCATTACCTTTTTTTTCTAAAATAACATACAATCAAATAAATACGTGCATCGCACGTGCCAATTTTTAGTATATAAAGCTCATAATTCCTGGAGTTTATAGAGCTCCAATTGTTATCCAATAGTTATAATTCTCATATATTGACGTGATTAGTGATTAAGAAGATAATATAAGCAACTAAACTCATCGTGCCGAACAATGCTTAATTTTATGAAATTTGTTTTGGACAGAGTCAAAGTTTGAGAAGAAAGGCAAGCAGACAGTATAGGATGAACTTGTTTATCTTTGATCAGGTTTCTTACACAGTCAACTTCTATCAGAAAGAAAACAAAACATAAAACAATTGCACAACAATCAGTACAAAACAAAACACTCGTATAACCATGGTGGATATATAGAGAATTAAGACAATAATTAATATAAAATCCATTTAGTTTGAGTAGTGCTAAGACCGAATCTCAGCTTTGTAAAACCTTCTTTATCTAACAATAAAAGATCCTGTAAACAAATATTTGTTCCATGCATCCTCTTCCCCTTGTCATTACTAGGCTGTTGAAGAGGCCTAAGATGTTTGAATTTTTCCACAATGATATATAGATGTAAAGCCATTCTGATGTGATATCGTATCATATATAAGAGTTACATATGAATTTCACTTTATCGTATAAAATATAAAAAATTAGCTTATAAAATATTAAAGATTAATGTATAAATTATAAATAAAGATTAGCATTTTAACGTATAAAATATTAAATATTAGGATATAACCTATAGAAAATTAACGTATTAGCATATAAAGTATAATGCATGTATAACGTATATCTCATATATGATCGATTTAACAAATTTTTTTGCGACAGACATATCATGTATACACTCGAATGTCATGGTGATAGGCCGGCTCATTCTTTTTCTTAACTTCCTAAATGCTAAAACTCTCTATAAATACGACTGGTTAGTTCCAAGTCTAAGTGCATTATCACTTCTCCTCTTATAATTAAAGTAAATCGTCTTATTGCAATTGATCAATGGCGTTCGTGAAAGCGATTACTGCACTAACTGTTCTTGCAGCCATTGTATTTCCAGCTTTAGCAAAAGATATATATGTTGGAGATGACTATGGCTGGAAGCTTGATTTTGATTACGAATATTGGGCAAAGGGAAAAGAATTTTACGTTGGAGACAGACTCAGTAAGCCAAAACATTCTTACCTTTCTGTCGTCCTTGAGTTTTTACCATTGTTGTGTTCTGATTCATGTTAGCTTTCTTTAGCTAGCGGCATTCTCTTTGAAAATTTTGTCCAATTACAAGAACTGGAAACTATCTTAATTTAAGGGTTGTTTCAAAAGCATTTTTAAATAAGAATTACTGATCCGTTGATCTATGACTGACTATTGATGCACTCTTTGATGCAGTATTCGTTTACAACAAAGAAATGCACAATGTTTTGAAGGTAAAAAATGGATATGATTTTCAAAGATGTGTAAAACAATATGGAGTTGCGCCTTTTACTGGTGGATACAATGTGATTCAACTGACCAGTCCAGGACAGAAATGGTACGTCTGTGGAGTGACAAATCACTGTGATCGTGGGATGAAACTTGCAATTTATGTCAAGCCAAAGAAAGAAGAATACAAACACAAGCAGCCACCCTATCAACAACATGGATATCCGTCTGCACCCTACTCCAACTAGAAAACTTATAATGATGCACCTTATCACCATTGATTCATCAGCTTCTGCTAAATTAAATTGCTCCACATCAATTTAATTTCCTTGCATTTCATGATGTTATAATACTATCACTTATCAAAAGAATTTCTTTTGTAATTTTTTTTGATTTCATTGTTGTTGTATTTCATTTTAATTCAATTGAATTTTCCCTTTTATCGGCAAGGAAATGCTATCGGTATGATTCTCTCTATTCATTTTTTTAGTTTTCTCTTTGTTGATTGACGGAAATTGTCACAAATCTATTCACTCCTATCTTAAAACAATAACTCCCAACCTCCTTTGAAGTCCCTTCTTTGTGCATTGTAGTGCCCCAATTGGAACATAGATCGAACATTTAAAAATTCTTAAATGGCTAATGATGGGGCAAATATGTATGTAAAATGTAATCGTGGTTGCTATCCACCCATACTCAAAAATAAGCTTAAACAACCCCAATGACGGTGATAGTAAAGAGAGTTCATTCTCTCAGGGAAAGGACTATGTTGAAATTCTAAAGTAAATATTTTTGTGTTCTTATAATTGACAAACTGAAAGTAACAGAAGGAACAACAATTAACTAAAATAAAGATGGTGATATGATTTAAAACGCAATTCAAACAAGTGTACTCCCGAGATTATATGATAGGGTTACATAAAGACATACACATTCATTCTATCTATTGTCATGCAAAATAAGGATAAACACACATACTCACACCCTCCTATATAGAGGAAGGAAAGGAGTGATTGATGCACTTAACTATTTAGATATTAAATAACTCATTGAACACTCCTATATGGCGGTAGGTACAGTTCACTTCCTTAATTAACCCGAAATCTATTGCAACTACCAACTCAACCAAACCCTCAAGTTCAACCGCTCCTTTATGGCCGAGGCAACGCCGGAACCAGTCACTCTAATGCCAAACTAACCCCCCAAATTCCTCCTATATAGCGGTAGGTGAGAATTAAGGTAAATCAATCTAACAAATTCACAACTAACCCACAATAGATTCCAAACAACTTACTCTAACCCTCCTATATAGCGGTAGGACAGATTAAAACAAGTTATCTCTAAGCAATTTACTGCACTTTATGAAGATATTCATCATACATAATTAAAGCCTTAAATCATGCACAATTATGAAGAACACAGTATAACTCATTTACAAAGACCATAGAATAGAACTTAGAATGTAGATTAAGCACAAAAACCCTTATTCATAATCTCGGGAGCACATAAGATTTAGCCTAGCATGGCTAGATCAATCATCTTAATATTAACAATTAAGCACAATATTGAAAACATGATTATAAGGAAAGAAGACACCTTAGATGTGATCTCGACTTGTAAAAATATGAATCCAATAAGAGATGATGTTATTCTCCAAGTAATAGAAGAGGTAGAAAAACCCTAGCTATTACAAAGGAAAACCCTTGCTTGAAATCTCCCAATAATGTCACACCCAAAATCTGTAAACCCTAGTCCTATATATAGTAATTCTATGAAAGTATTTGCAACTAAGTCCTTTACAAAAGTCTTGTCGGAAAAGGAAACTCAAAGTGGGCCAAAATCGCAAATTTCCAAATTTTGAGCGCAAAACCGTCGTTTCCCGACATCGCGACGTGCACGGTCGCACGTCGCGACGTCCACGAATTTCTAAAACAAAACGAAGCAGTGAGTCACGTCGCGAAGTGGATCTTCTCCCACGTCGCGACATCCAGAAATGGCCATTTTTCTCCATGATCCCGGCCGAATTTGGAAAAACCCAAAACATTAAAGTTGTAGCTCTATCTCTTAGCTTTCCAATGGCACTTGAATAATCTGATTTGGATGTAAATCGAGAGAGATATGATCAAAATACCAAAATCTGGCAGATTTTTTCAGCATTTTTTTTTCATCACCTTTCCTCGTGTTTCGCGATGTTAACCCTTCTTGGAGTCTCGAACCTCAATGGGATCAACTTGGAACTTATCTTCCACTCTATCCAAGGTCTTTTAATATAGGATTGATCATCAACAATTGGAATTAATACCTTGAACATCTTGTGAAACACGGAGCCAGCTTCTTTGTGACGAAATGCACCTTTTTGGCCTAATCACGTCTTTCTTGATCTTTCTCAATCTTTTCCTCTCATTTTGGATCTGATTCAACTCTCGTGTGATTTTCCTCTTCCAAGCATACACCATGGTCGACAAACCTACAAATAAAACACTAAAATGAATAAAAAAGAACAAGAACGACCAAAGAATCAAGTATAAAACCACAGATAAAAGGTGAATAAATTCACCTCATCAGTTAACATTTGGTTCTTGACTAAAACCAATTGTTGGGTAAGAATTCATAATAATTATGTGAATTAATATTGCAGCATGGAAAATAGCATGTCTTCAAGTAAATATTTGGAGTTTAGTTCTAAAAAACAATGACATCGCAATTAATTGAAGATGCTTAATAAACGATTCGATCTATTAGACCGTTTGTGTATAAATATAAGTGACAGGATGTTCAACACTTATTCAAAAAGATATACAATAATCATTAAAATATTAGAATGTAAATTCACGAAAATTATCAAGATGAATTGTCTTGATAGGGTAATCTAAAAAATGTACTCGTAACCGAATTAACTCCGAAAATAATTTTTCAAACTCCAGATTGAGAGTTGTTAATAAACATACATATGAAAATCTTATTGGTGCATCAATTAAAATCATAAAATATCAAACTATTCAACAAGGTAGTGAATAGGCCCACAAATATCACTATGTATACATTCTAAAAATATAAGAGGTTTGCTACCAAATTTCACTTGTGATGGTCTTATACTTAATTTGCCTTGAGAACAAGTAACACATGATAATTTATTATATTGAAAAAACTTCCGACTCTTCAAATAATGACCATATGAATTCGTTAATATTCTTTGTATCATTATAAAATCGAGATGGTCTAATCGGTCATGCCAAATAACAAAATTATTCTTATCAGCAAACTTCTGATTTACTATTGTATATATATATTTCAAATTTAGTAATATAGGTATAATACAATCCGAAGGAATAAGAAGGTAATTTTTCTAACACAATTTTCTTTCCAAAATGAATACTTATAATATATAAGTATTCATTATTACCTTCACTTTTAGTCTCAATATGATATATATTTCAACAAATATCTTTAAAACCCAACAAATTTCTTTGAAACTTTGAAGAAAATAATTAATCATCGATGCAAACTTTTGCTCATTCTAACAAAATTATAGTTACTCTTTTGAAATTTTCAATCAATTTTGTACCACTAGATTAAGTACTAACATGGGTTTCTTCATTATATTAGATAAGAAAAATATTTGTTGCCTTTAAATATGGAATGTATTGTTTCACTGTTTGCCAAACATAATTTTTTTTGTCTTTGATCATTGAAATGTCTATTTTCTTCAAAAAAAAAATCCAAATGGGATTTGTTTTATTTCTTGAAATATAATATTTGTAAAATATAAAAAATATTTAAAAGAAAATGCATTAATAATAAATATTTTATTTAAATACATCAAATAAAAATTTATTACATCAAAATCGTTAATTAATTCTTGGACATTTTCATCACTAACCAAATGAATAGTATCACCTTCAAGGTGATTGACAAAGAAATTAGCAATATCTAAAGAAGTAAAATCAATAAACTCAGTGTCAACAAGACTACGGTCAAAATTAACATTATTACAAATAAAATTTATTTCTATCTTTTTCTTTTTATTCGTCAATGATTCTTAATAGACTATCAATATGATGTTTTAAAGTGCAACAAGTACGAGACCAATGGTTTTTCATGCCATAACGATAGCATTTCCTATCCACTTTCTTTTTGTTTTGCATTTTATCTTTCTCATCACTATTCTTCCACTTTTGGTAACGGGTTGTACCTAAATGCTAATTTGGTCACCAAACTGTAACAAATTAGGGATTTTAATAACTTAACTATTTTTTCAGCCAAAAAGTTCACTCAACTAATTTTTTTTTGGTGAAAAAAGTCCTTCCATCCATTTAGGCCGTCTGAGCTAACAGAAATACGCTTACGTGATTTGCACATGTGAATTTGTAGGGATAAGCATGTCAAGAAAATTTTATCTCGTTATTAGATTAAAATTGAATAACACTCTTTCCTAAAAACACTCTTCCCCGCAGAAGAGAACTACGAAATATTGGTAATTTGTAACTTCGGCGAAGATGATGTGGGCTGCTTGCTCTCTGTCTCCCCTGTCAGGGTTGAAGTGAACTAGTTTCCATGAGAAATAGCCGATGAATACAAGAAACTAATGGATCTCAAGATTGGTTCTTTTCTGTCGATAACCACCCCAATTAATGAAATTTTTTACTGAGAAATTTTATGACGATGGATGATAAGATGATAGAGATCAACGGGTGGGATTTGTTGAATAGGAGTTGGACAGGAAGTTTTGTCATCTTGTACTTCGTTTGAGCAATCTTTGATTGGAATCTAAGTTGTTATTGTTGATGGTTTGAGCAAATCTTTGATTGGAATTTGAGTTTTTGTTATTGTTGGTAGTGATATCTGTTGGATATTTAATATAATCCAATAATATGTTCTAATATAAGCCCAATAAAAATTGAACCTTTGTAATGGGCCTGAATGGGCAAGAGTCCATTAATTGAGTTTAACCCTAGTGTACTAGATATATGCTAGCTGGAGGCAGCATGTTGGGTATTCCAAATTAGATACCTGGGGTATAATGCTTCAAGCAATTGCATATTCAATTACTTGACGTAGAAACTCTAACAATCTTGAAGCATTACAATTGCAACGACACTATAGCATCGACGGCACTGTAGCGGCGGCGTACTGTAGCGGCGGAAGTACTGTAGCGGTACTGTTCATCAGGTGTACTCCTTCCAATTTTTATTTAAAAAAAAAGGAAAAACATGTGCCAATTGATATGGTTAAACTTCAGTCTTTTAGTGAGTCTGATTTTAATTCCCGAAAACGAAAGACTCAGTTTGGTTTAAAATATGAAAATATTTTTTACACTATTTTGAGTACTTTTGCTGATACCACTGAGGATGTTGATGAATCTCAATGGAACAAAGACGACGACTTCTGCAGAGATTATCTTTTGAACTGTCTTTCAGACCATCTTGCAGAAGTTTTTAGCAAGTTTAATACTACTAAAGAAATTTGAGACTATTTAGATACTCAATTTTAGCAAGTCAACTGCTAACGAGGTAATATATCCCAAGAAATTTCCTAAGAAATCCAAGTCTCCCAAAAGTGCGTCTCAATAATTACAGGTCAAAAAGCCTATCTTTAAGAAAAAGAAGGGCAAGCGCCACAATTGTGGGAAATAGGACCACTTTGTAGCAGATTGTAGGCTACCAAAAAAGAACAAATCTGAAACACCATTGGAAGCACATATGCTAGTACAAAAGACTGAGCCTCAAAACTTTGTTGCTATGGTAGGCAATCATGGAAAGGCTAGTACTTCTTCAGGATGGTGGTTAGATTCTGGGGCAACATGTCATGTTTGCCAAACTAAAAAGTTACTTGATGATGTTGCTGAGGCCAACGAAATCATTATTGTGGCTAGTGGGGCGATGGAGATCGTGACTCACACTAGTACTGCAAATATCAACCTCTCTTCAGGTAAACTTTTAACTTTAAAAGATGTTAAAGTAGTTCCTGCGATCTAAAAGAATTTAATTTCTATTAGTCGCTTAGAACATGCTGGCATGAATTTATTTATTTCTAGTGGTAGAGTCACTTTATCTGTTAAGTCTCATTATTTTGGTTCTGCATTCTTGACTGGTGGTATGTATGAATTGAGTACTAGAAGTGAAACGGTCAGCCAAGTTAATTCAACTCTAATTGATCCCATAATATTACATAATCGGTTAGGACATGTGAACTACAAGAAAATGGTTAGACTAGTTAAAAGTCATAATATACCTATCGATACTTCGATCAGATTTAACAGATGTGAAGTCTGTGCTCAAACTAAAATTATTAGAAGACCATTTCGTTCGGTTTCTAGGAGTACGCAACTTCTTGACTAAATACATTCTGACCTCTGTGACTTTAAAAGTTTTCCGACTAGAGGTGGTCAGAAGTATTTGTTCACTTTTATAGACTTTTTTTTCAATATTGTCATATTTATCTGTTAAAATCAAAAGATGAAGTTTTTGATAAATTTAAAATTTTCAAGAATCGTGTTGAAAATCAATTTACTTTGAAAATAAAAAATTTAGGAGTGATAGAGGAGGAGAATATACATTGACAGGGTTCAAGGAATTTTGTGCTTTAGAAGGCATAATCCTTGAAACTACTGCTCCTTACTCACCTCAATCAAATGGCATAGCTGAACGTAAGAACATGACGTTAACAGAAATGTTAAACTTTATGTTATTGACAGCTGGCATGCCTTCCTGTTATTGGGGAGAGACAGCTTTGACTGCTAATCATATCCTCAATAGGTTGTCGCACTCTAAGTTGTCTTCAACTCCGTATGAGATATGGCATAAACATCCTTGTAAATATGATACTCTTAAGACGTGGGGCTGTATTGCTTATGTAAGGATACCAAACCCTAGAAGACCTAAATTGGGGCCTAAGACTAACACTTGTATGTACCTAGGTAGTGCGGAGGATAGTGCTACTGATCGGTTCTTGGATCTATCAACCAATGTGGTTATAAAATCTAGAGATGTTATTTTCTTTGAAGATAAATTTCTTTGAGATAAAGGGTTGACAGTACTATGCACTATCGAAATCATTTCAGAGACATTTATTGAACCTGAATTGACTTCCTCTGACACTCGGATTCCTTCTGAATTTGTACCTTTAAGAGTATCTACAAGATAACGAGTTCCCAATATGTTTCGTGAGGATTTTGTCACTTACCATTTAGAAGATGATCCATCCACCTATAATGAAGCGATGAGATCTAGGGACTCCCTATTATGGACAGAAGCCATTGATGATGAAATGAGCTCTCTGTTACAAAATCAAACTTGGGACCTAGTCGATTTGCCGAAAGGGGCTAAGACTATAGGTTGTAAGTGGATTTTGAAGAAGAAACTTAATTCTTACGAATCTATAGCTCGGTATAAAGCAAATTATATGGGATAGATTTTTTTGATGTCTACTCCCCGGTTTGTCATTTGGCTACGATAAAAATTCTTCTTGCTTTGGCATCTATTGAGCATTATGTTGTAAATCAAATGGATGTAAAGATAGCTTTCCTAAATGGAGATCTGACTGAGGAGATCTACATGAACCAACCTGAAGGGTTTGTCATGAAAGATTTCGAGAACAAAGTTTGTAAGTTAAACAAATATTTGTATGGTCTCAAACAAGCACCTAAATTGTGGCATCAAAAATTTGACAAGGTAGTAATGAGTTTAGGATTTCAATCCAGTTATTCAGATAAATGCATTTACTATCGTTCTATGTCAACTAAAGTTGCACTTATTTACTTGTACGTAGACGATATGTTAATACTTGGTTCCGATCATTGTACAGTGAGTGACGTAAAAATTGAGTTAACAAACGCATTTAACATGTCCAACCTTGGTATGGTTGATACCATTCTTGGTATGAAAGTACGTTTTACAGAGCAAGGTATTACTTTTAGCCAAGTTCATTACATTGAAAAAAACTGCTTTCTACATGGGGATATAGTGAATATACCGTGGTTGAGACACTGTAAGATTCTAATAAACGGCTGAGCCCCAATGAGGAAGCTAGCGTGAATCAATTGGCTTATCGTAAATTGATTGGTAGTCTCATATATGCAATGACATGCACTAGACCAGACATAGCCTTTTCTGCAGGCATGCTGAGTCGTTTCACTAGTAATCCTGGTCATGAACATTGGCATGCCCTCATGCGACTTATGCGATATTTGAAGGGTGTCTCTAACTATGCACTACGTTATAGTGGACGTCCTCCTAGTTGGAAGCATTTTCTGATGCTTCGTAGTGCTCATCCTTAGGGGATAATAAGTCAACCGGTGGTTATATTTTCACATTGGGTGATGCAGCTATTGCGTGGAAATCCAAAAGGCAGACTTGCATTGCTTTGTCATCTATGGAATCGGAACTTTCTGCTCTAGCTTCCGCAGGAGGAGAAGTAGAGTGGATAAGAGAATGATCCTGGATATTCCACTAACCCGCTTAAAGATTACTTCTTTAAGTATGTTCTGTGATAATCAGGCTACAGTTTCAGTAGTAAAAAACTCACTCTTTAATGGTAAGAGGAGACATGTTCGACTGAGACATGCCATGCTGACGTATCTCATAGAACATGGTATTATTACTTTGGTTGATGTGAAATCGAAGGATAATCTGGC
The DNA here is from genome assembly GCA_016586305.1 of Ophiorrhiza pumila. NCBI lineage: Eukaryota > Viridiplantae > Streptophyta > Magnoliopsida > Gentianales > Rubiaceae > Ophiorrhiza > Ophiorrhiza pumila. The sequence goes on along the minus strand of BLIW01000003.1, from coordinate 24,428,061 downwards.
TGATGCTCTCACAAAGGGACTGAACAAAGCTCGAATCTTCAAAATTATGGAGGATATGGGGTTAAAGACATATAGATATGTCTTAACCTACATTTATGTTAATTTTGAATTTTTCGCATCTCCCTTTGCTAGCTAAGATAAGCACTTGATAATGTTTCGACGATGATTATTGTTGTCAATCTATCATTCCACATATGATGATATATCCTTTTTGGGTGCGTTGACTCATTCCACATATGATGAGGTGATTTTACTCACTCTGGATGTTCTGTTTAGAGCGGTAGTATCACTCCATAATTTATGATGCTGCTTAACTAAATTTGGACTTGACAGCGGTAACATTCCACATAGAAATATGAAATGGTTCTTTTGGAAAAGAAACTGTTTAGGTCTTGTTCTCATAAAGAAACTAGACATTGATGATTATTGGAATATGGTATTGATGCATTTTAACATTGATATATATTTACTTTCAATCATTGAGATATTGTACTAAGTTCTTCTGCTTGAACTAGACACTTTATTTTGTTACACAAATGATTAAGTTCATATTTGGTAACTTACAAGAAACGATGGAAATGGAGGACCTGATTCTAACTGGAATCTTGAAAAGGATGATCTGCTTGATGGATAATTCCTCTAAAGCTATGTACTATGAGGGACTATTATTTGAATAACTGGTCCACCTACAAATGCATTTCCCATTTAGTTTGAGGTTGGAATATTTTTAAACCTCTTGACACGAATGGTCATCACCTCTTGTGTACGAATTTAGAGATTTCTAAAACTTTAATCTTGGTAACACTTTTGTTTGTGTTTGGTTGAGTTTAGATTATTTTCTAAAACTCATAACTACGGTTAAAGAATTCATAATTTTGAGGAATGAATCTTTTGTGCTATGAATGATTCAATCATCTATTTTGAACATTACATTATCTATGTATTGGATTGTGCTATATGTAGAACATAGGAGGAGATTGTTGGATATTTAATATATCCAATAATATGTTCTAATATAAGCCTAATAAATAATGAACCTTTGTAATGAGCCTGAATAGGCAAGAATCCATTAACTGAGTTTAGCTCTAGTGTACTTCTAGATATATACTAGTTGGAGGCAGCATGCTGGGTATTCCAAATTAGATACCTGTGGTGTAATGATTCAAGCAATTGCATATTCAATTGCTTGACGTAGAAACTGAGCATGTCCAATTCTTGCTCGGAACAAAAGAGAAATGACTTTTTTGAATTTGGACATGGCCGCATCAGCCAAAACTTTGCAATCCATCCCTATCTAAATGGATGAATTTTGTTGCTCTGACGATGACGATGATGAAAACTGACCACCCTTCTCTTCTTGCTTTGAAAATAACTTGATGAACTTCTCAACGTTCTCAAACCCACATATTAGTTTTTCTAAGAAAGAGTGTTGTTCGATTTTAATCTAATAACGAGGTAAAATTTTGTTGGACATGCTTATATATCCCTACACATACGCATATGCAAGTCACGTGAGCGTATTTTCATTAGTTCAGACGGCCTAAATTGATCGAAGGACTTTTTTCGCCAAAAAAATTAGTTAAGTGACCTCTTTTGCTGAAAAAATAGTTAAGTGACTAAAAGCCCTAATTTGTTACAGTTTGGTAACCAAATTAGCACTTTGCTCCCTTTTATATGACCACTATGATTATTATAATAATGATTACCACGATTATGACCTCGATTTTGTCTATTATTGGGATAAATAGTTGTCACAATTATTTCAAGAAATAGAGCAGCACCACTTGGATGCGTTTCATGGTTTTTCACAAAAGCTCATTGTTTTGTTCAACAAAAAGAAGGCGAGTAACTATTTCAAAATATTTTTTAAAACTCTTTTCATGATATTGCTGCTATAGGAGCACATTAGATGTGTGAAAAATAGAGAATATTTTCTCCAATAAATCTTCATTAGTTATTTTTTCTACACATAATTGTAATTGATAACTAATTCAAAAAATTACTGAATTAGATTCACTTACAGTCTTGTAATCTTGCAAATGTAAGTGTATTCAATCATAACAATCTTTTTAAAAAATAACCTCTTTATGGATATCATACATTTCTTTCAAATTTATTCACAAGACAAATGAATATTTTACTGTTAGATACTCAACTTACAATCTTTCATCAAGGCGGTGATGAAAAAAAATCATTGCCTTAACATTTTCTTGACTAGTAGATTCATTTCCTTTTTTAATATATGGTTTCTCCAAAATCATTTGCATTTAGATGAATTTTAGCATTTAACACCCATAACAAGTAATTCTTGCCAATGATATTAAGTGCAATAAACTCAAGTTTTGCTAGGTTAGCCTAACAATAATCAAAATTAAGAAAGCAAAACTTACCATACTTACCCAAAGGGAGTAATGCAAGTAGGTTAGAGATTATAAAAATATTATAAAAACTTGTAGTATTATATTATATCACTACAAAAAAGAAGAGATATAATGTTACATTATTACTACTACAAACTAGTAAACTACAACTATAGACTATAAAAACAAGTATAAAGAAATGCTAGAAAGGTGAAGTAAAATGTAATAAGAATTCCTTCATATATTTCCTATTTATAGGTGTCACTTTTATGCATGGTAGATTACAATACTCTTAACGTGAGTTACAAAACTTACATGAAAATCAAAGGGTTAATGAAAGTTATAAATTAATAATATATCATGAGGTGAAAATAAGGTATATAAATAGACATTCACAATTGTATATAACAATATTAAAACTTTAAAGGATAAAGAAATCAAGAGGATAATGTACATATTTATCAGGTGCATTAATGTATGACTTCTTTTATCTAAAAAACATTTACACTATGAAGGAAAAAAAAGTGATGTAATGAACTTTGTTTTTTTCAATGTAATTGAACGAAGACCGAGTCATAGTGCAATGTGAACATGAACTTTGTTTTGTTCATATGTAAGCTCCAGCAAAAGTTAGTGCAGAAATCAAGATGTATAAAAAAAAAGATATAGATTTTAGCTCCATTTCTAACTTTGGAATATATATATATATTCCCTAAAACCATTTCATGCCATTTATTTTGGTGGAGAGTTCCAATATTCTTCTGCTTTTTAGTCTAGAATTACATTCTTCAATGTAAAATGGCAACACTGGTTAAATGTCTATGGCTAATTAATCTAAGACTATCATTCTTCAATGCAGTATTGAGTTCTGCAGAAAAACCCTACAGTTTTAACGAAGTGGACAAAGCAACTTAATTCCTAGAATTCGCATAACTTGAATGGTTTTATCCAATAGTTATAATTCTCATACGTATTAATGTCATTAGTGATTAACCTACACAAAGCCTGAAAATAGCTACAAATGGCACATTTCAAGATTTAGTAAAATAGCATTCAATTTGAACCGTTCGAATGAGAATAAGAAGACTGAGGATCCTTTCGATAAAATTAAAAACTGATTGAATATGAAGTTTGAAATTCGTTTGATAAAACTGAAAACTGATTGAATATGAAGTTTGAAATCTGTAATAAATTATTGAATTCATTAATTTTATATATTTGATAATCCAACTGATTTTTACATTTGAAAATATAGTATGTGAAAATATGTGGTGGATAAAAAATTATAGAATATGTATAAACATATGGGGTGTAAATATGTATATTGTATGAAAATGTATGTAGTATGTAAATACATATAGCAGGTGATAATGTGTGTAGTATGTTTAAATATATGTAATACGTAAAAATATCTGTAATATATATAAATATGTGGAGTGTAAAAAATATGTGTAATATGTGCAAATATGTGTAGTGTATGAAAGTTTATAGTAGATTTAAATGTTGTGTGTGAAAATGTGTGTACTAGATGTAAATATGTATAATGTGTGAAAATATGTATAGTGTGTAATCATGTGTGAAAAAAATTAGATCAGATTAATTATGTCATGGTAAAATATTTTAAAAGTCTATTTTGATCATACTCTCAAATTAACTAAATTAAACCAGATTTTATCGCTTAAAATTCTATTATAATTTTGCCTGTATTTTCAAACTCTTTTAATTCACTAAGATGTGCAATTTGTGATTATTAAATAAACTTAATTGGTTCAGGTTTGAATCAATTAATTTTTAAAATTAAGTGAAATTATCAAACAAGCCCTAAGATGTGCTAGGAATTATCATTGGTGACAGCATACCTAAATCCATAGCCTTAAATAAACTCCTAACTTTGTGTGGTTTAACCATCTAGATCTACACGATTTTTCCAAAGAAGACATAGCCATAAATAAATCGATAACTCTGTGTGGTTTACTCTTCCATATCTACTTAGTTTTTGTAGGTCCTAAAGGCAACCGAAGAGGAGAGGGGGTGAATTAGGTTTTTTTTAAAAAAATTACTAATTTTTTTTATCTTAATTCTCAAATGTTTAACGCAGTCTTTCTTTTTATATCAATCAAGAGAGCTAATTGAAACATGTGAGTTTTACTTTGATAGACTAGCAATGATGATTAAGAAATAAATTTCAACAATATAATTAGTCAATCTCAACACAAATATAAGAGCATGAATCAATATTGCTCAAGCACAAAAATAAAGCAAGAATAAAAATGAAACACAATAATTATAGGGGAATTATAACAGGTTTATACCAAGGCTTTAGTCTCTTATTTGCAGGACAGAAAAAGAATTCTTAGGGGTTATTTGGTTCAAATTCTTCAATGGCAATCCTAATGGGTTTGATTGAGGAGTCAATTGCAATGGGAATTATGATTGCATTGTTAATGTTTGATTCAAATCCTATAATGGGTATTATTGTGATTGATGTTGTTTGGTTCAAATCAACAATAGTAATAGGAATCAGTCAAAATTTCTATTCTACCCTTATCAGAGTTCGCATCTTTATTATTATTATTAATCATTTTTCATATAAGTATTATTACTATTATTAATTAGTAATAATAATATCATTACTATTTATTAATATTATTAATATTAATAATATTATTATCATTATTAATTATTAATATTAATTAATAATGTTATTAGTTATTAATATTAATAATACTATTTATTTAATAATAATATTATTAATTATTAATATAATAATAACATTATTATTATTAATATTACTGGTACTATTATTATTTTAATTAATAATAATAATATTATTATTATAATTAAAATACATATTGGAGTAGGGAGTAATTTGGTAGAGTTTGGTAAAATTGATTACCCAATATAGGGTAATGGATGATTAATGGGAGGAGACCAGGAAATCATTCATTGACTCATTTAAGGTAATTATTAATGAATAGTTATTCTCATTACCCCTTCTCAGACATTAATAATAGCAAACTACTTTTATTGATTACCATTGACTCATTCTATTCCCCTTACCAAATGATGAGAATGAGCCCGTGTCCATGTCCGTGGTGTTAAAGTCAAATTGTTATCCTGAAAGTTTCTATCACATTTTCGTATTCTTACCATAACTCTTTCGATATAACTCGTAATTGCATGATTCAAGAAGCCCTGGAACGATAAGAGATAGAGCTACAACTTTCATGTTTTAAGTTTTACGAGATTCTGACGTTATCACCGTTGAAAGTGCCTTCCAAAGTTGATGACGGGATTCTGGCCGAATTTTCATCTCGAATTTCATGGACTACATTGAAGACCAAGATGGCGTGCTTGGGCTTTGCCATTAATGGATCACGCCATTGTTTAATCTTTAGGATTTATTTTGTTGTTAATAATTAAGTCCATTAAACATTTTATTATGGGCTTAAGTCTTTATGTTTTTAATGGGCTAAGTAATTTTAGGAAAGTAGTTTAGTTCCTAGTGTTTCATTACAATTAGGAAGTTTCATTAACTTGTCCTAGGGTTAACGTTTTGTAGCCTATTAAAGGCAACACATCATTAACGTTTTAATGGTGGAGAAATTTCAGAATTTTAGCAGGTGCTAATTTCGTGATTAACACTATGTGTTGTCAAAGCCTTGAAGTTCAAGTTTGATCTTCATTGTAGATAGTCCACCTTTAGAGTGACCTTTGGGTGACTTCACTGAGTTCTTTATTTAAAGAGCAAGCCAAATTAACTAGTTTAACGCATGAATTTTCATGGTTGAATCAAGTTCGTTTGTATAACGTGAGGGTTTGATTTGCTTCAAGTCTGGCCTTTTCGTTCCCCTTGAATTACTTCCTCCAAATTCTGTTTTTTGTGCTTGTTTGTTTCGCTTTTTGTTACAGCAACGATCCGAAGGTTGTGGTTCTTGAATGATCAAGGTTTCTCCAGCTTAGAACATTCGCATCAATTGGTATCAGAGAAAACCAAGTTGTTGTCTCAAAAATTTAGGTTAATCCGTTTTATCTTCTTGCTGTTTTTTCTTTGTGTTTTGCTGCAGTTTTGCGTCAAAATCTGCTGCTGTTTCTTGCGTCTTTCTTGTTGTTATCTTGTGTCGTTATTTCTGTCTTAGTTCGTCATAGTTCAGCCCTTTAATTTCGTCAAAATCGCATGCCAACTTATTGCTGAATTCTGCTCGAACATCCTTGTTTTGCTTTTGCGTGTTGCGTTTTTTGTGTTGATTCTTGCTGTTTTTTTTTCTTTCCATTCTTGCTGCTGTTTTTGGTGTCTAAATTCTGTACTTTTGGATTGTCTTCATAGTGTTGAATTCTTTGTGTTTTCATTGTTGTGTCACATGTCAAAAACATCGCGCGCTAGGGTTTCGTCAAAAGTTGTTTGAAATTTTCGCAAAAAAATTAGGGTTTTTCACCCAGTCGCGACAGTTTCGGACGGCCGAAACTATAGCAGGCGTCCAAAAGCAGCGTCCGAAACATTGAAGAAAGGTTGAGCTCCTAGAAGTTTATGTTCGGACGGTGGGGGTCGTCCGAAACAGGCGTCCGAAACTTGAGTTCAAAAACGTCCTCCAGAACTTTAGGTTCGGACGGTGGTGGTTGTCCGAAACAGGCGTCCGAAACTTGGGAAAAAAAATTCTGATCCCAGAAATTTAGGTTCGGACAGGGTAGAGCGTCCGAAAGTTAAAAAAAAAGACCGATTCAAAAAAAAACAAAAAAAAGTACGGTCAATTCAAAAAAAAAAATTGTATATATATATCTTCGAACTTTCTTTTACTTATTTTCTGTTTTATTTTCCATTTGTAAGAACTAAGTGTTCTTAAGTTGTGTTTGAAGATCACCAACATTGGAAGTGACATATTTTGCTCATCTTAATTTGGACTTGAGTGATTCAAAAATCAATCTTCTTCTTTTATAGTCTATTGTCTATTTTTATTTTCGTAGCTTTCTGAAGGTGAATCAATTTATACCCACACGTGTTCTTAAACCTCTTGTGACGTGTTTTTCTTTTTTATACTCTTTGGTTTTTACTTGTGTGAATTCTTGTTGTGGAACTTGTTAATTGAGACGTGTTATCTAAATAATTGAACTTGGTAAGTCTCAACCGCCCTAACACATTCATTACTTGAGAGTATTAGCTAGGATAAATAAGAGAGAACACTACCTAATTAGAGTGGAGAGTACCTACTATCCTAAAGTGAGGAACCCGTGAGGATTTTCTCTATATTCTTGCATTTTTTCTTTACTAACTTGCAGGTACAAAATGGAGGAATCAAAAGGTGATAAACCAATCACCCAAGCTGAACAAAAATTCGCCAATGAAGTACTTTTTGGTATGTTGCAAGAGATCAATCTCCGACTTGATAGTTTAGAGTCATCCACTAAAAACTCCGCATCAAGGAAGCTCAAATTTGAAGATAATGAATCCGAAGATGAGGAGGAGGAGGAGATCTTGAGTTCTTCTAGGAAAGGTAACAAGTCTAAGATTTCCATTGCGTCTGTTAAGCTGACAATTCCTACTTTTCATGGCAAAGCAGATCCCGAGGCTTATTTTGATTGGGTTAGAGACCTAGATCACCTCTTTGAAGGCCATGATTACCCCGAAAAGGAGAAGTATCGACTTGCCTTCATGCATCTTAAGGATTATGCTAGTCTTTGGTGGGATGAGGTTACTCGATCTAGACGTCAAGATGGTGAAAAGCCAGTCAAGACTTGGTCCCAAATGAAAGCATTAATGAGAAAGAAGTATGTGCCTTCTCATTACAATCGTGAATTGAATCGCCAATTGCACATACTTGTGCAAGGTACCCGAACAGTTGAGGAGTACTACCATGAGATGGAATCTCTTATGATCAAGGACAATGTTCAAGAAGATCCGGATTCCACCATTGAAAGGTTCCTTCAAGGTATGGGTGCTGAACTAGCTTACCATGTTGATTTGCAAAGTTATGTCGATATTAATGAGTTAGTTCATAAAGCCATAAAGATAGAAAAGCATCTCAAATCCAAGGGGCGATTCACACAATCACAACCACCATGGAGAAGAGATCAAAAGCCGAATGTGTCCCCTTTCACTCCATCAACAAAGCCGCACCAATTCACCTCGAATCAGTCTTCAAGTGCAACATCTAATGTTCCAAAATCAGTTTTCAAAGTTGCTGATTTTACACCTAAATCGGCATCAACTACTGGTCAAAGGTTAAGGGATATTCGTTGTTTTAAATGTCAAGAATATGGTCATTATCAATCTGATTGTCCAACTTTAAAGATAATGATACTTCTTCCTAATGGCGAAGTGGTAAGTGAAGACGAAGATGATGATTGTGCCGACATGCCACCACTTGTAGAGAAATACCAAAGTGAAGAAGGTGAAGATCTTGACACATATGAGGTTGGTAATGGTCAATTTTCGTTAGTCACTCGACAAGTTCTTAGTACACAACCACAAATTGATGATTTGTCTCAAAGAGATAATATATTTCACACTAGATGCATGGTTCAAGGAAAGATTTATAGTGTGATCATTGATAGTGGTAGTTGTACAAATGTGGCTAGTACTTTACTTGTTAAGAAATTGAAGTTGTCTTGCATGAAGCATCCAAAACCGTATAAACTTCAATGGTTCAATAATTTTGCTGTAAAGTTACTAAACAAGTGAAATTTACATTCACCATTGGAAAGTTTGTAGATGAGATTTTATGTGATGTTGTTCCAATGGAAGCTTGCCATATTTTACTTGGTAGACCTTGGCAATTTGATCATGATGTACTTTATCATGCCAAGAAGAACTTTGACAGTTTCGACTTTGAGGGTAAGAAGTACAATCTTCGAGCTTTAACTCCATTCCAAGTTTTCGTAGATCAAGCTAAAATTGTTCAAGCTTGTAAAGAGATGAGTGCCGCCAAGGAGAAGAAAGTTCAAGAGCAAAGCAATGTAATAGCTAGTGCATCTTGTAATAGCCGAGCTTTAAGTGTTTTAAAGTCTTGTTATTTTACTTCTTCTAGCGAGATTGAGAAAGGAATACTAGATAGGCAATCAATGTACTTACTTGATGATAGTGATAACCATTTGAATTGTTTGCTGCCTAGTTCCTTTGTTTTGCAGGTTTTTGGAGTTCCTAAGTGCTTAATGGATTTCAAAACAACTCAATATGCATTGGAAGGAGTCCAATCTGCTATGTCTTGTTTTTTGCAAGGTAAGCAAGGTAAGTTAGGTGAGTTTTCATTTGTTTTTGATTTTTCAACTGTTCATCACTTTGAGGTTGTCAATTTAATTGATTTTCAAAGTTTTCAAACCGTTTTAAGTCAATTTCAAAAACTTTCCTATACTTTTTCACAGTTAGTTCGAAATTTTGTTAAGGGTATGTTTGAATCTAAATTATGTGCTTAAAATTTCGAACTACATCAAACCTTTATATGCGCTCATTCAAGTGTTAATTATATTGACTCTACTTGCTGGATTATTGACTCTTTTGATTACTTATTTCGTGACTTTGCTCACATTCATCAAGTTCAAAGAGGTCCATGGGTAATTCAACACTTGTATGGTAAGTTATCTCCGTTCCAAATTTCTTTTGAATTCTAAGAGGTAAAATTTTCTGTTTACAACTATTCAATAGATTGTTTACATTCTAGTTTTTGGAATTACACTCTCATATTTGATAACTTTCGCATGCTTTTAAAGGTATTAATACGTTCATGTGATTTACACTTTGTCAAGGATGCATATATGTTTTCTTGTTATGAATATTCTTGTACTTATGATTCTATTCATATATGTTTACGTCCTTTGCTTACATCACATGTTAATAACGTAAATAATGTGTTAATGAATGTTGTTAGTGAATTCATTTTGATTAGTTCTCTAATTAGGAACATTCAGTTTTCTGATTTGCATAAACAACATGATAGTTATTTGCATAATTGTTTTGAATTCATTAACTTCAACATTATGACTCATGCAAATTTTGTTAAGACTAATCATGTTCTATGTGTTTCGAATTTGCATACATATTCTACATCACCAATCTTTTTGGTAAAAGAAAATCATTTAATGTTTTGTCATAGATTATTGAGTTTTTCTTTTTATCTTATACTCTTGTTTTGATCTTACAGAATATAATACATTGTTGGCCGAGAATTGTTTTATTCCAACTCAACTTGATTCTTATGGAGTTCGTGATATTGGTGTTTGACCCTGGAACTCACTTTCAAGATTCGAGGACGAATCCTTTCGAAGAGGGAGGGAATGATGAGAATGAGCCCGTGTCCATGTCTGTGGTGTTAAAGTCAAATTGTTATCCTGAAAGTTTCTGTCACGTTTTCGTATTCTTGCCATAACTCTTTCGATATAACTCGGAATTGCATGATTCAAGAAGCCCTGGAACGATAAGAGATAGAGCTACAACTTTCATGTTTTAAGTTTTACGAGATTCTGACGTTATCACTGTTGAAAGTGCCTTCCAAAGTTGATGACGGGATTCTGGCCGAATTTTCATCTCGAATTTCATGGACTACATTGAAGACCAAGATGGCGTGCTTGGGCTTTGCCATTAATGGATCACGCCATTGTTTAATCTTTAGGATTTATTTTGTTGTTAATAATTAAGTCCATTAAACATTTTATTATGGGCTTAAGTCTTTATGTTTTTAATGGGCTAAGTAATCTTAGTAAAGTAGTTTAGTTCCTAGTGTTTCATTACAATTAGGAAGTTTCATTAACTTGTCCTAGGGTTAACGTTTTGTAGCCTATTAAAGGAAACACATTATTAACGTTTTAATGGTGGAGAAATTTCAGAATTTTAGCAGGTGCTAATTTCGTGATTAACACTATGTGTTGTCAAAGCCTTGAAGTTCAAGTTTGATCTTCATTGTAGATAGTCCACCTTTAGAGTGACCTTTGGGTGACTTCACTGAGTTCTTTATTTAAAGAGCAAGCCAAATTAACTAGTTTAACGCATGAATTTTCATGGTTGAATCAAGTTCGTTTGTATAACGTGATGGTTTGATTTGCTTCAAGTCTGGCCTTTTCGTTCCCCTTGAATTACTTCCACCAAATTCTGTTTTTTGTGCTTGTTTGTTTCGCTTTTTGTTACAGCAACGATCCGAAGGTTGTGGTTCTTGAATGATCAAGGTTTCTCCAGCCTAGAACATTCGCATCACCAAACCCCCCCCCCCCCCCCCTTAATGTACTAGTCACTATAGCCGAGGATATCTTGCTGTTGTCTAACTTATTTGATTGTTGTAACTTCTCTTTATTAAAATAACTCAACCATTATCCCCATGATCATCTCCACAATTAGAGCAAGAAGAGGATATTGTTGAGTGATAAGGATGTTTCCATGGAGATAAGTCAGAAGACGAGCAATTATCTCCATCATTCAAGATATGTGAGATCCCGTAATTATGGAATTGATTGATTGCAATCTTATCTCACAATTAATGGTTGATTACAATCAAGGATTGATTGATTGGAATCCTATCTTTATCTTTCCATGCACTCACACAATTAAGGATTGATTGAATCCTATCTTTACATTCATTATACTATTTCTTTCATTGTATTATTTCCTTCATTATGTTATTTCCTTCATTGTATTATTTCATTATGTAACAATGCTTATAAATATAAGAAGTGTTGAGCTCTCTTCTCATGTAGAAAAGAAAAATCAATTTCAAAAAAATATTGTTCAGTTTCCAGTTTTCTTTATGGTATCAGAGCCACTTGTGAGCAACTTCTGTCTCACGTAATGAATCCTCCCTCAAAATGTTAGCAACTTCACCACTCTAAAAAAAAAAAAATCCATTACCACTATGGCAAAAGCAAGTTTTTGCCTCGAACATCTCACAGGTGAAATGGATAAATCAACAACATCATCAACAACAACAAAAAGCAAAATTCAGAGGCTCAAATTTTGCCTCCAACCCCGATAGAGTTTGCGGGGAAAGATTCAACAACAACAACAACAAACAAACAAAATTTAGAGGCTCAAATTTTGCCTCCAATCCCGACAGAATTTGCGGGAAAATATTCAACAACAACAACAAGAAGCAAGCAAAATTCAGAGACTCAAATTTTGCCTCCAACCCCAGTTTGCGGGGAGATATTCAACAACAACAAGCAAGCAAAATTCAGAGGCTCAAACTTTGCCTTCAATCCCGGCAGAGTTTGCGGGGAAATATTAAAATAACTCAACCATCATCCCCATAATCATCTCCACAATTAGAGCAAGAAGAGGATATTGTAGAGTGATAAGGATGTTTCCATGGAGATAAATCAGAAGAAGAGCAATTATCTCCATCATTCAAGATATGTGAGATCCCGTAATTATAGAATTGATTGATTGCAATCTTATCTCACAATTAATGGTTGATTACAATCAAGGATTGATTGATTGGAATCCTATCTTTATCTTTCTATGCACTCACACAATTAAGGATTGATTGAATCCTATCTTTACATTCATTGTACTATTTCCTTCATTGTATTATTTCCTTCATTATGTTATTTCCTTCATTGTATTATTTCCTTATGTAACAATACTTATAAATATAAGAAGTGTTGAACTCTGTTCTCATGTAGAAAAGAGAAATCAATTTCAAAAAAATATTGTTCAGTTTCCAGTTTTCTTTACTCTTCTATTCATAAATGAGCAAACATAGCTCCACAAGTACTAGCTTTGAAAGCTGCAAATGATCTACAAACCAAAATTTGGAAAGCATGTATCCCAGATTGGCTGCAAGCAGCCTTGTATAAAGATTACCAACCAATCGGTTGATTGTAAAGTTTTTTGGGAGGAATGAAATTATCGCTTTTGGAGAAAAAAACAGTCTCCCCTAGAAGAACTTTATATCCACTACCTAATCTTTTGGACTTAGAATTTCATAATTCACTAAAATGACCTCTTCACCAAGGAGTAAGATCCAAACCCTCAAATTTTACAATTACAAACAAGGTAAAATTAACCCAATGGCTACACGAAACTATGAGAATGATTTTTTACTCGCCAACTACGAGAAACCTCTTTGATCTTACAAATTTGTTGAATACAAGAATTGAACTCCCTCATTTAGAGTAGATGAAGTTAGTGAATGCACTACTTCTATTTTTCTCCTACTCACTTGATTACAAATAATAAATGTTAGCTAAGCAATGAAAATAAGATGACTAAATGGAAGCTCAATAAATATGGTTGTTGGAGAGAGATTTTTTTTTTTACTTGAGAGAATAAAGAGGATTTTTGCAAAGATAAAATTGCTCAATGAATGTTTTCGGTAATTTTCCTCTCATAAATTATCTCATTTATATGGTCAATGGAAGTTTGGGGTAGGTGGAGCATTAAATGCTCAAAACTATCTGTTATTAGTTTTAAAAACAGAATTCGGACGGCCTTTACTAGAGTTCGGACATTCGAATGTATTTTTTGAAAAACACTAATTTTCAAAATCGATGAATTTAGACGTCCGAACCTCCTAGAGGTCGTCCGAATGTATTTTAAAGGTTAAATCAAAGTTTGGACAAAAGTGTGTTCGAACGTCTAAACCTAAGGGAGGTCATCCGAACTAAATTTTTCCACAAAAATAAAAAAGGTGAATTCATAAGTCCAAAAACAGGGAAGGTCGTTCGAATACACTTTATAGGCTCAAATTGAAAAGTTCATGAATTGAATTCGAACGTCCGAATTAGGCTGGAGGTCGTCCAAATTTGCAAAAAATTGATTTTTTTTAAATCTTTCATTTTGTTAAAAATATTTTTGAAACATGTGATGTTATGCACCTATTTTTATAAATTTCATTTTGTGCCATGCTTTTAATGGACATTTGAGCTTCCAAAAGGTAACTTACACATAAGAACTAACTAACAATTTTTAGATTTAGGGGTTTAAGAACTTGAACATATTCATGTCTTCATGTTTTGTTCTTCCTTTGAGTTTCCACCTCTTCATACTTTACCTCTAACTCAACCACACGCTTAACAAATTATTATTATACATAATTATGTTATTCATCATTAAAAGAAATGAATTAAGTGACAAAATGTCTTAATTTTTTTCAAAGAAGTCATTTAGTTTTCTCTGTATATTTCTCTAGTGATAGGATGACAGAAAAACAGAAATATCACGTGTATGTGTGTGTATATATATATATATAACTAATCTGATATTTTTTAGTATTTTTATTTTAATCCATTATCAAAATAAAAATTACTTTAAAGTCTCTCTACACACTAAAGTTCATAATCTATTAGATAGATTAAAGCATAAATACCAAAATTTAATTCATCACTTTTGTTTAGATTTAATTAAATTAATAATTTGTAATAAAAAATTATTCCACGTATAAATCCAAATGATCCAACGGTACGCAGGATTACTAGAGCACCGATAATTGATACTAACACTCTGACAACAAAAATTCATCATTTATGTACCAAATTAAGTTGGCAGTTAGTGGACTTTGATTAGGTCAATTACATTACGACTGAGTCATAGTTTTATCTTTTCAGGCTTTCTTAACAATCAACTTGTGTTAACTTCCACAGAAAACAAAAGCAAAAGAACAAATTTAACCATGCCTTTTGCCATGGGAAATATAGCCGAATTGAGACAATAATACGACTCCATTTTAGTCCATAAATGAAAAAGAAAATTTTGACCATATCCTTTCCTATGTCATTGCCGGTCTCCCATGAGGTCTCAGAACAATCATATAAAACTCACCTGGATGATGACATGCCGCTCATGCATTCACCAACTCTATACGTACATCTCTATAAATACCAACATTATTGCTAGCTCCATCTCCAAGTGCAATATATTATCAGTTCTCTTATATATCTTCTAATTATTGTAATTAATTCAAATGGGTTTTGTGCAAGTGATTGCTGCATTGGTTGTTCTTGCAACCGTTGCATTTCCAACTTTAGCAAAAGATATATATGTTGGAGATGACTATGGCTGGAAGCTTGATTTTGATTATCAATATTGGGCCAATGGAAAAGATTTTTATGTTGGAGACAGACTCAGTAAGTCAAGACATTATTAATGCTACCTTTTTATATATCTTTGAGTTTAATATTAATTTGTTGCGTTCTATTCCATTTTAGCTTTCTTTATTAGATGGTTAGAAATTAGCTAATTAATGTTCATTTGAAAAATTTTTGTCCAACAAATTTGGAAGCTATCTTTAATGACAATTTCTTTCTTTTTCTTTTGAATTTTTGTTTATATTTAACATCGCAAAAACAATAACAATAACTAAATTTTTAGAGAAAAACTCTTGTGAAACGATATCATATATGAGAGGGGAGTTAATCACAACTAAAATTGTTAAATGAGCATCCAACCCAAAACCAATTGGCTATGGGTGGAGTAGCCCAAGGATCTTATTAATTAGTTCAAGTTCTTTTATTTAATCGATGTCCCCCTCAAACATGACTGAAGAGCTTACTAGGCTGTTAGGGCTCTGATACATGGCTCTGATACCATGTTAAATGAGCGTCCAACCCAAAACCAATTGGCAATGTGTAGAGTGGCCCATATATCTTATATATTAGGTCAAGAGCTCTTGCCTAACCGATGTGGGATATTTATCCCTTAACATAATCCTCATGTTTGAGGGGGGATGTTAAGGGATAAATATCCCACATCGGTTCGGTAAGAGCTCTTGACCTAATATATAAGATATATGGGCCACTCCACACATTGCCAAATTGTTTTGAGTTGGATGCTCATTTAACAAAAATGCACAATAAAAATAGCAAAAAATTAGAATCACGATTTCAACGGCCGTTAATTATCCATTTTATATATGAAACCGTTTTACATGAGTTTTTCTCAAATTTTTATACACCAAGTCGGGTTAGTTATATGGATCACAGTTTGACACAGAACTCGATCAAAACTAATTTTCTCATTTATATTTAAAATAACATATCTTATTCTTATATAATTTCTTTCCGACAGATCTTGTCTTATCTCCTCCTCCCGTTTAATATAAATTAATAATTCTTTATTTTTTACACGTCTCACCATCCCATCTGAAAGTTTTCTATATAAATGTTCAAATAGTACTTAAAATTGTGTTTCTCTCATTTTCTCATTTATTTGGGTACCTCTACTTTCTTTCACAAGTATTCATTGTTTATTCTATCTACTATTGAAATATATATATATAAATTATTCAATTCCAGTAAAATACGAATTCCTAGATTGATATGTTCTTTTTATTAGATGAATAAGTGCTGATAAGGAATCTTTGATGCAGTATTCGTTTACAACAAAGAAATGCACAATGTTTTGAAGGTAAAAGATGGATATGATTTTCAAAGATGTGTAAAACAATTTGGAGTTGCGCCTTTTACTGGTGGATACAATGTGATTCAACTGACCCGTCCAGGAAAGAAATGGTACGTCTGTGGAGTGACCGATCACTGCAATCGTGGGATGAAAGTTGCAATTAACGTGAAGCCAAAGAAAGAGGAACAATACAAATACAAGCGGCCACCCTATCAACAAAATGGATATCCGTCTGCACCCTATTCCAACAAGAAAACTTATAACAATGCACGTTATCACCATTGATTCATCAGCTTCTGCTAAAATATATTGCTCCACTTCAATTTAATTTCCTTGCATTTCATGATGTTCTAATAAGTACTCTGCTTATCAAAATGATTCATTTTGTAATTTTTTTGATTTCATTATTATTGTATTTCGTTTTAATTCAATTGCATTTCCCTTTGGTCAGCAAGGAAATGTTTATGAGTTTTTGATTTCTCCCTGGTTCATTTTTTTATTTGCAAGATCACTAAAAATTTAAAACTTCCTTTGGAATTGGTGATCGGACAAGAAAAATAAGAGAATTAATTCAAGAATTTCATAAGAGCAGTCATGGTAGTTAATGGAATCACAAGGGCAACAAGTCCATATAGAAAACCTGCCATAGAATTGGAGAAATCGATACAAATCAAAATCGGTTAACCAATCGGTTGAAAGCCTTAACAACAAATCCTTAAAAGAAAACATACCCTAAATTTAAATATTACATACCGACAATTAAGTATTTACATTAATATACAAAGCAAATAATGCGCAAGCTTGAGAAAACTGACTTTTTTTTTTATGGAATTTGTAAACCTACACCTGAAAAACAAAAACAAAAAGTGATTACCATAAAGTTAAGACGATTTTTTTTCCAAAATTACTCTTATTTGATATTGAAATCCATTTTATGATTTTAAGGTTTCGATATCAATTTATAATTGCCTTCAATATTGGAGTTTTATTTTATTTGAACATTTATTCTATCAACAAACTGTTCAAAATGATAATAAACTACATATTTATTATTTATTTATTTATTTTCTTAATTAAGGTGGGTTAAAAAAGAGTTTATAGAATAAAGTTTTATTGATACAAAATAGCGATAGGGTGTTTATATTGATATTTGATCTAAAATTCAAAACTAAAAGATAAAATTTATAAATACAATAAACTCGTTGGACAACAATTTAAAGTTAATACAAAACCTAAAAGCCAAAGAGAAGAAAACAAATTCAAATGTAATACAAAACTCAAACCCAAATGTAGGAAAAGTACAGGTGGAATCGGTCAAATTCGAGTTTTAACCGAGTTAACTTGTCAAACGTGATTTTTGACCAATTTTTTTGAATAAAATCGGATTGGACCATAAATCGGTTGAATCCGCCGGGCCAAATAACATTGCCTGATGCTTTCACTTCTTCCTCTCTCATATTGCTTCATTCAAGTGAGGCCTAATTCTTCTACAATTTTATTATCTAGTTCTAAAAAATTTTATATTGTCAATAAAAAATAATCTATTAGAGAATTAGATTTTCTCTTCTCACATTAGACGTTTGGATTTGGAGCTAATTAAATTGTGTTTTGAAAGGTTTATAATAATTAAAGTAAAAAAAAATTAAAAATTATGTGTATAATAATTAAAGTGAGAAATTTAAACAAATTTAAGTATCACCGCTAAGAATCACAAATCAAAAAAGAAATAGAAAAAAAGTAGTTGATGAGGGATGAATTGTACTATAAGTATAATACATCAGAAATAGACTCCTAATACGACAAGTACTGTTTAGCTCATAGGAGTCCAACTCCTTCTCAGCTATTATTTCTATCTCATGTATATGCTAAGAATTACAGTTCAACTATAACTCTTACACTACAACAAACCCTTCTTCAAGGTATGTTATTAGAGTTTCACTACAACTCTAATTCAGGTATGTATTCTATAAATACCTCCCCTCCATCACTTTGGAAGGGGATTCAATGAAAGTATTTTCAATTGCTTATCGATATTTGCTTAAGGCTCGTTACTGACTTAGGCATCGGAGTTACTCCCTGGGACCAATCCCGGGGACTTTTGCAGGTATTCGTCGTGCTCGAGTTGACCGGGACGACCTGAAGGCCTGTCGGATGACGTGAAACTTTTTCGAGACTCATCAATTGGCACCCACCGTGGGGCAGAAAGCAATATGCCTACTACTCGTTTGCAGTCATCCAGACGTGACAAGCAACCAGGCGAAAATCCTCCTGATCCTGCTCATCAGGAGACGAACAATCCTCCTCTAGGGGAAGTACCCGTGAATTCACCTACCAGAACTCCTCTTCAAGACGGACAAGGTTCTGGTCGTCAGAATCAAGAAGGAAGTTCAATTCCCATCGTCAATTTGGATTCACCTGATGTGCTCAAATTTCTGCTCGATAATGGACAGCGAATTCAAGCTATGATAGCAGGTCATGCTCCAGGTAATAATTTAGCTGAACAACAAGCTCGCGATGCAAGACAGCGAGATCGGGAACAAGCAATTCGTGATAGTTACTTAAATCGCGAACGAAATCTTCGACAGGAGTTACAGAAAGAACATGAGCTCAGATTGAGAGCTGAAGAGCGTGTTAATAAGAATAGTCGAGATCAAAATCGGGATCAGAATCGGGATCATATTTCAGTCTCATCTCGCCGAAGAGACTCACGATCACCGAATGGAAACGAAAGGCGTACACATTATCGTCAGCGTACAAGAGCAGAAGATCATGTCGGTGATAATATGTACGTGAGGTACGACCAGCAAAAGAATCAAGATTTGCGGTTCGGAGATATAGGTCCATCCGACCTACCGCGTAACCAGCAACAGAGAAACGATGATGATTTGGACATTAAATCTCCTTTTGTGGATAATGTGGAGAATTACCCTCTTCCACAAAAATTTAAAATGCCCACTCTGTTATATTATACTGGTGAAGGAGATCCGGCAGAACATGTACATCATTACGTATAGAGCATGAGAATTTACAATTATCCAGACCAGGTCCTTTGCAAATGTTTTGGCATCACTATGATGGGAACTGCCAGATTGTGGTATGACAATCTCCAGCCCAAGAGGTTTCGTAAATTTAGTGAGATCAAAACGGCTTTTACAAACAGATTTGTGCAGAGACAAAAATTTGTGAAAACAATTGTTGAATTACTCAACGTGAAACAAGGAGATTCTGAATCATTGACTCAGTATGTTGACAGATTCATAAACGAAAGTTTAGAAATCGGGCACAGATCGGAAGAAGTGGTCATTAGAGCCTTTACCAATGGTTTATGACCTGGGA
Organism: Ophiorrhiza pumila; assembly: GCA_016586305.1. Lineage (NCBI taxonomy): Eukaryota > Viridiplantae > Streptophyta > Magnoliopsida > Gentianales > Rubiaceae > Ophiorrhiza > Ophiorrhiza pumila. Next base: position 24,408,051 of record BLIW01000003.1, on the reverse strand, counting down.
GATTGTACAAAGATTTTGTCATAGATCCTCCGGCTAATACTGAAGAAATGATGAAATGAGCTCGTAAATTTGCAAAAGGTGAAGACGCAAATAAGAAAAAATGAGACAATGACAGACCTGAAAAGAAGAAGGAAGAAAAAAACAAATCATCTGGCAATGGAAATCGCAAACAAAAGTTTGATAAATTTGACAAAGTACAAAACAACTCATCCACAGTTGGTGAAGACAGAAATTACACCTTGTTGAATAAAAGGCAAACCGATGTGCTTGCAATCTTGGAGAACCGAGGAAGTGTGAGATATCCACAACGGATGACGGCCCCCGACAACAAAAGAAGTAAGAAGTTCTTTTGTAAGTTTCATAATCAGCACGGTCACGACACAGAACACTGTAAAGATCTGAGAAAGTATATAGAAGAGCTAATTCAGAACGGACATTTAAAGGAGTTTATCTTAAGAAATCCTTCAAACCGACCAGAAGACAAGAAAGATCCAGATCTTTCGGATGAAAAAAGAAGAAGAGATAATAGTGATGATAGAAATCCTGGAGTGAATAAGAATGTCACAGAAGTAATTCACACCATTATTGGGGGGCCATATGATGGTGATTCTATGACCTCCGAGAAATCGAAGAACAGGGGAATTCCAGAACAGGAACCAGTTCATAAACGGCTCAAATCAACAGACACCATTACCTTTTCAGAAGAAGATGCTGTGCCGACCAAATTTCCACACGCCGACGCATTGCTGATCAAAGCAATCATGCCAATAAGGAAGTTCACCGAATATATGTCGATGATGGCAGTTCGACTGACATTCTCTATTACGAAACTTGCCAAAAGATGGGTATTGGCAAGAAACAGTTAAAACCTTGTCATTCACACCTCATCGGCTTTTCAGGAGAAACGTCAATGCCTATTGGCACGATAAACCTGCCAGTGACATTGGGAGAATATCCCAAGGAAAGACTCATATACATTGAGTTCACCGTCCTTAACGTCACGTCTCCATACAATGTTATTCTGGGACGACCTGCCATGGTGCAATTAAAGGTAATCTGGTCTCTATACCATCTGGTCATGAAATTTCCAACTGAAGCAGGAATTGCTACGATCCGAGGTGATCAAAAGTTAGCAAGAGAGTGTCACATGATTGCTTTGAAGGGAAGTAAAAAACAACAGGTTGCAAATGTGAACTACGTAGATACTGAAAACCGATCAGAAACAATGATGTTAACAGAAGAGGTAGAAGCTGTGGGCTTAGATGAATCTCAGGCAGAAAAAACAGTTCTCATCGGATCATCATTACCGATAGAAACAAAAAAAATCATTGGTAAATCTCTTGTCGGATTTCAAAGATGTTTTTGCTTGAAGCACAGATGACATGAAAGGGGTTTCACCCGACTTGATGGTTCATAAGTTGAATATTGACAAGTCTGCTCAAGTAATCAAACAAAAGAAAAGAAAGTATGCACCAGATCGGAATAAGGCCATATATGAAGAAGTCGACAAATTGTTAAAGGCGAAAATAATCAAGGAGGTGTTTTACTCGACTTGGCTTGCCAATCCTGTTATGGTTCCAAAGCCAGACAATTCACTTCGAATGTGTATCGATTACACTAATCTGAATAAGGCTTGTCCAAAAGATTGTTATCCGTTGCCGGTAATCGATCAGAAAGTGGATGCGACCTCCGGATTTGAGGTCCTATGTTTCCTTGACGCCTACAAAGGGTACCATCAAATTCAGATAGACGAAGACGATGCAGAAAAAACAGCCTTCATAACTGAACGGGGCACGTATTGTTACACAAAGATGCCATTTGGTTTGAAGAACGCTAGTGCAACATACCAGCGGTTGGTAGACAAGATCTTCTCTGATCAGATCGGACGAAACATGGAGATTTATATTGATGATATGTTGATTAAGAGTAAAAGAATGGTAACTTTTTTGGATGATGTTGAAGAAACTTTAACAAAGTTGAGAGAAACAGGGTTGAAGCTAAATCCGAAGAAGTGTACATTTGGTGTTGGCTCAGGAAAGTTTCTTGGTCATATGGTTTCAAACCAAGGAATTGCAGCAAACCCGGAAAATATCAAGGCAATTCTAGATATGAAACCTCCACAAAGTTTGAATGATGTTCAGAGGCTTACTGGTCGTCTAGCTGCGTTGAATAGATTTTTGTCCAGATCGGCCGATCGGAGTTTGCCTTTCCTTAAAGCATTGAGAAGAGCAAAGAACTTTGAGTGGGATACAACCTGCAGCAAGACATTTGAAGATCTGAAAGCATATCTAGCAAATGTACATGTGTTATCAACTCCAGTTCAAGGAGAAATTTTATATGTGTACTTGGCAGCAAGTGATGCAGCAATTAGTGCAGTTTTGGTCAGGGACGATCAGGAAATACAGAAACCAGTGTACTATATAAGCAGAGCTTTGCAAAGAGTTGAACAATGATATCCGACCATGGAGAAATTGGCATTAGCACTTATTAATGCTTCCAGAAGGCTGAAACCGTACTTCCAAGCACATGAAATTCATGTTTTAACTGATAAACCACTGAGGCAGGTCTTGCAAAAGCCCGATTCTTCAGGAAGGCTCATGAAGTGGGCAATCGAGTTGGGAGAATATGCCATCACATTCTCACCTCGAACAGCGGTGAAGGGTCAAGTGCTCGTAGATTTTATAGCAGAGGTTCCAATTTCTGAAGAAGACCTTGTGAAAGAAAGCGACCAGCGAAACCCTTGCAAGAATACGGAAGGTTTCTGGGTTTTATATGTGGATGGTGCATCAAGTGAAGATAGATCAGGTGCTGGGCTAATATTAACTAACCCCAATGGAAAAGAGTTCACGTATGCTTTGCGTTTTGAGTTCAAAGCTACAAACAATGAGGCAAGAGTACGAAGCATTAATAACTGGGATGAAGTTAGCTTCTCAGATAGGAGTTGAAAAGTTACAGGTTTATAGTGATTCGCAGCTCATAGTAAATCAAGTAACTGGGGGGTATGAGGCCCGAGATCCGAATATGAAAAAATGTTTGGATAAAACTGAAGACTTGAAGAAGAATTTTCAGGAGTTCATGATAGAGCGAATACCCCGAGCTCAGAACAAACGAGCAGATGCATTCAGTAAGTTGGCATCTTCGGCACATGTTCATCTCACCAAAAAGGTTCTGGTGGAGGTCTTGCCAACTAGAAGCATTGATGAATTGCAAGTTTTAGCGGTAGAAGAGCGGGGAGATACTTGGATGACCCCAATCATTCATTTTTTGACAAACGGAGAGTTACCGCAAGACAAAACTTCAGCTCGAAAGTTAATCATGCGATCATCCAGGTATGCTATTAGAAATGGAGTACTATTTAAGAAAGGTTATTTGATGCCTTGATTACGTTGTATAGGACCTGAGTAGGCGCAGTATGTTCTGAAAGAAATCAATCTCGGATCATGTGGGAGTCATGTCGGAGCACGCACATTGGCAAAGAAGGCAATGCGATTGGGATATTACTGGCCTACGATGAGCTCGGATTCACATGAATTGGTGCAGAAATGCCCCAAGTGTCAAATCCATGCCGTCGTCAGACATATCCCACAAACTGAGATGACTACAATCCAAAGTCCATGGCCATTTGCCCAATGGGGGATTGATATCGCTGAGCCTTTTACAGAAGCCCCTGGACAGATTAAGCACTTGGTAGTGGCTATTGACTGCTTTACTAAATGGGTAGAAGCCGAACCACTTGTGCAAATTTTCGAAAGAAGTATGGTTAAGTTCGTCTGGAGACAAATCGTGTGCAGATTTGGAATACCGAACACAATCATATCAGATAATGGTACCCAGTTTGACAACGACCCGTTCAGAAGTTCGTGCGAAGAGCTGAACATCAAGCAGCATTTCACCTCGGTAGCACATCCACAAGCAAATGGACAGACCGAGGTAACAAATCGAATAATTGTTCAAGGTTTGAAGACGAGATTGGGAAAAGCCAAAGGTGATTGGGTGGAAGAGCTGCCAAATGTTCTATGGGCGTACAGAACTACCCCAAGAACGGCCACTTGAGAAACTCCTTTCAGCTTAGTTTACGGTTCAGAAGCAGTAATACCTGCGGAAATCGGACTCCCAAGCCCCAGAACAATTCAACACGTCTCAGAAGCAAATTCAGATGAATTGCAATTGAGTTTGGATCTGCTGGAAGAGAAAAGGGAAAAGCGCATCTTGAAGAAGCTAAGTATAAATCTGATATGGCCCGATATTATGATCGGCGAGTCAGAAAAACTCAGCTACAACCTGGAGATCTGATCTTGAGGAAAAATGAAGCAAGCAGAGTAGAAGGGCTCAAGAAGCTCGATCCGAACTGGGAAGGACCTTACAAGGTAGCTCAGGTCGGAGGGGCTGGAAGTTACAAGTTGGAAACTTTGGATGGAAGGACTATCCCAAGGATGTGGAACATCACCAACTTACGTAGATACTATCAGTAATTCGTAGTGTCTCAGTTCATTCTTATTAAGAAAAGCACCATGATGCTTCAATAAGTGTAATTTAGCGCACAAAGCTACACATTAATAAAATAACTCTTTATGAGTTCAGTCTTGTAACTGAAGTTTATTTTCAGTTCTTATTCCATGTCGTATTTATGAACTCTATTTTTAATCGGAGTATATGACGTCATCTTATGAATTTTCCGTCAGAAAGGATAACATCCAGATTAAATGCAAATCTATGTTTGATTGAGTTCAAACTAAAAGATTTCAGATCGAATATATATGTAAGTTCATTTTAACTTGGATTAGTCGATTTCAGATCATATTCTTGGATTTCCGCCAAAAAGGAAAAAATCCAAGCCAAGCGCAAATCGGAAATTTAATTCAGTTCGAATTAATTAATTCCATATTATTCTGCGAAAAAGGAAAAAATGAATTAAAAATCAAATTCGATTTAGTTCGGATTAACTGATCTCACTTCGCTAAAGGATCATTTTGGAATATTGAATTCTGAAAAGACGAGAAGACTTATTGATTGAGTTCGTGTTGATAGTGATTCGTTGCACAAGAAATTGGAAACTCGAGAAAATTTTCAACAATAAAAGAAAAAACTAGATAAACATATCATCCAAAAGGACCAAAAATTGGTCAGATGCTGTTCAGGAAATATGTAAAACCTATAGCTATTACAATGCACAAGAGCACGCAAGCTCAGCTTTCATCAATTATCTTCTCCTCGGGAGACGAAGGCACGAATTGGCAACCATCAACATGCAACAGCTTCAGGTCGGCAAAGGCTTGGTTTAAAGATTCAACGGACTTGATATTATAACCCTTCTCTGAAGTTATATCGAGTTCGGGAACCTTTTCTTTAAGCGCGACCAAAGCCATGTGGTAGCCGTGATTGCGGGCTAGAGTGCATAGTCTGGCCAACGTCTTTCTCGCCTCCTCTGATGACAAGAAATTGGATATCAACTGAGAAGAGCCCTCTCCTGTCAAAAAAGCTACTCAGGACTCCAATGTGTGTAATCGTTCCGTTATCTCATTATTGGAATCCCTGACAGCTTTCAGGTCATCTTGAAGTAGCTCGTTCTCGCGCTTCAGCTCGGCGTTCACACGACCTAATTCAGTTGACTTCTCCTTCTCAATCTTTAAGGACGAAGTAAGAGTTTTGATCTCCTCGGTGTTGGCATCTTTGTCGGCAGAAAGTTTGTCCAACCCTTCAGAAACTCCTTCACTGCGGTCTATGACCTCATAAGCTAAAACCATGACCTACACAAGAAGATAAAAATTAGCAAAATGAAAATGCACACTATGATGAAGAAAAAAGAAAAATAGTCAATACCTGAGCAACGCCGAGTGCCAGGCGTTCATGAAGAGAAGCAGTGGTTGATCTTCTCATCATCTTCCTATCCCGACGTGGACAAGTGTTGTAGATAAAATTGGGTGCTGTGTCCACGGAAAGCCTCTCGTTGATACCCATCTGTGGGTTAGGACGGAAGGTGTTATTCGGGTAACTGCTTTCACCCTCTGGTTCTTTCAGATAAGGAACGAAGACGTCCCCAAGAAGGGTAGGACCCGACAGGTTGTCCTCGTCGACTTCAAACTCAGCGAATCGAGCTTTTTTCTGAGCTTCGTCAGCAGAGCTGTCAGCTTTTCTTCTCAATTACCTTCTTCACTTGCTTGAGAGATTTTCCAACCCCGTGAAGAGGTTTCTTCCCTTTCCCTTTAATCGACGAGGTAGATGATTTGGAATTCTTCGCCTCTAATTTCACCTCGGGAGTAGGGGCTGAGTTAATTGGAATCTCGTTTAAGGGAACTTTCTCGGTTCCGACTTGACTGTCATCCACCAGCACGGGTTCAGGAAGGTCATCAAAAAGATCTATGATGTTGCTCACTGAAAAAGAACATGTAAACCCGATTAGAACAGAACATATTGAGGTAAGTAAAGTAGAACAAGGGATGAAAGGCTATACCCTCCTTTCCATTAAAAACGTGCTTCGGGTGGTCGGGTGGCAGAATAGCTGGACTTATCTCCGCTGACACCAATATTTGTTCGGGAAAGAAATTGGTGTTGAGCACTCTTTTTTCATTTTCTAGTTTTTTAGCCAGATCGGCTGGAAGTTTCTTCATAGATATGGGGTCAGAGATACGACCAGCCTCTCTCCAGAACCACTCACACCTCAAAGACTTTAAGCTAAGATAAAAAAACTTATCTTTCCACTAATGAATTGAGATGGGCTTCCCGCTTAAAAGTTGTTGTTTTCTAGAACGGCGAGTGAAATAGAACCACCCTGGGTCTTTTCCAGGAGTTTTTAAACAGAAGAAGTGCCTAAAGTAAGGAACGGAACATGAATGGTCGATGTGTTTGAAAAATAACTCAAACCCGATCAGAATCCTAATCGCGTTTGGAGTTAGTTGAGTTAAGCTGATCATGTAATCAGCAAGAATATCCTTAATGAACTGAGATAAAGGGAATCTCAGACCAGCCCTAAGTTGTTCTACGAATATGCCAACAAGACCCTTCGGAGGTCGGTTGGCTACATCTAACTCCCCAGGAACTTTGATTATGACTTGGGAGTTAATGAAAAAATCCTTAACAATATCAGCTAATGAAGAGGGAGTTATGCTGGAATTTAAAATCTCTAGTTTATTCACAACATCTTTAGCAGGGTTTAAAAGAGGGGATTCCTCATTCACTGTTCGAGTAGTTGATGGATTATCCTCAGGAAATTCTACTGCTAAGGGAATAGCATGAGTAATTAGGTTTTCTAAGCCACTTAAGTTTGTAGTTCGGCTTAGAGTACTTGAATCTACTGTGTTAAAGGTTCCTTCCATAATTTTATTCCCTAGATGAACTAAATTAAACTTCTTGGTAGTTTTCAAAGTCTTGTCTAGATTAGAAGAATTACTAGAAGCGGAATCAGAATAACCGCTGGAAGTGTGTGCAGAATCGTGTTCAGTTTCTAAGATATTTTCAGAACGGATTTCAGAAGATGAATTAAAATGTTCTGAATTGGACATTTACTTACTTGTGAATGGCGAAGTGAATTCGACTAGAGTTAAAAAGCTGGAAGTACCGCTCGAATGGCTCTGGGATCCGAACTGAGGAGACGAGAAGCTAGAGGAATGCAAGTGAAAAGAAATTCTGGGAACTCCCTATTTATAGGCAAAGGGGGTGGGAAGTTGAAAGGACGTGACAGTTGTGTTGGAGAACGTGCAGCTGAAACGTCAGATTGTACAAGTTGTGCTTAGAAACGTGTAAGCGTGTTTCTCGAGCATGAATTTCAAAGTAATAAAACGTGTGCATCAGATCGGTATTATACCAACAATGTTCAGATCGGAATGAATAAGTACAATCCGAACTGAGGTGCTATTGATGAGGGATGAATTGTACTATAAGTATAGTACCTCAGAAATAGACTCCTAATACGACAAGTACTGTTTAGCTCATAGGAGTCCAACTCCTTCTCAGCTATTATTTCTATCTCATGTATATGCTAAGAATTACAGTTCAACTACAACTCTTACACTACAACAAACCCTTATTCAAGGTATGTTATTAGAGTTTCACTACAACTCTAATTCAGGTATGTATTCTATAAATACCTCCCATCCATCACTTATTCTCAATTGCTTATCGATATTTGCTTAAGGCTCGTTACTGACTTAGGTATCGGAGTTACTCCCTGGGACCAATCCCGGGGACTTTTGCAGGTATTCGTCGTGCTCGAGTTGACCGGGACGACCTGAAGGCCTGTCGGACGACGTGAGACTTTTCCGAGACTCATCAGTAGTATACTGTGAAACGGTTCATATATGAAACCAACACGTGTCGTATTTTTTATTCAATTTTTCGCGTAATAATTTTCATTCCAAATGTATCAATCTAAATCTTTTACAATGAAGTATTAATTTTCCCGTAACACTTTTCAATTTTTTGCATAACACATTTTACGATGAAGCGTAACACTTTTAAATTTTCGCGGAACACTTTTTACAATAAAGCAGAAATGTATAAGTTTTAATCGTAACACTTTTCAATTTTCGCTTAACAATTTTTAATGTGTATAACAATTTTCAATTTTCGCGTAACACATTTTACAATGGAACGGATTTATATAAATTTTAGTCGTAACATTTTTTAATTCAAATTTATCAATCTAAAATTTCTACATTCAAGTATCAATTTTTTTTTTACATAACACTTTTATGTTGAAAAGTATCAATTTAATAATTTACAATGAAGTAATAAAATTCGTGTCTAATTTTATATTGAAGATTATCAGTCCAATACATAATTACGCAATAATTTTATATTAAAAAATATCAATCTAATACTTTTATGGGGAAAAATATCAAAATTTATTTATCAATTTTATAATAATAAAATTCGTGTATCAATTTTATTTTGCTTACAATTCGTGTATCAATTCTAAGTTGAAGACTATCAATCCATAAATTGTTAAAACCTCCATAAAAGCGAAACATCATTAAGTACCGATTTCATACATAAATCAATTTTTATAAAAGAAACTGTTTCCTATAAGTATTTGCGAACAAAGAATACAGAGAACCGATTGGATAGTGCTGCTTTAGTAACTTCATCCTTCTTCTTACTAATAATTGCTGCTAAACTAAACACAAAACCCTTCAATCCTAGCCACCATGTACTCTGAATGCTCAGGTGATGGTGCTGAAATTGTGGATGAGCAATTTGAGGAATCAGAAACAGTGGAAGAACTGGGATTATATAAAGGAAAAGTCAGAATTGTGAGCAGTGATGACCCTGCAGAAGAAATAATGCTTTTGTGGGGAATTCAACAGCCCATTTTCTCAAAACACAATGCTTTTGTTCATCAATCCTCTCTCCAACTTCATTTGGATGCTTGCGGCCGCTCTCTGTCCATTCTCCAGTCCCCTTCTTCCTTGGTTGGTTCTTAATCTCTCTGTTTATATGTAGGATTGAATATCGGTATTTGGTGTCTTAATTTTTTCTGGGCTGTTTCTATTTTGTACTTTTGTAAGTTTTTTATTGATGGGTTTTGTTCATCATAAGATGATAGATGCTATGACTTTGCCCATGTGATTAATGATTATGAAATAATTTTGGGATTGTATGATTTGAATTTGATGTTCATATAGTCAGTTGCTTGGTGAATACATGTGAAAGATAAACACAAATAGTCTTCTTGACAATACTTATCATCCTAGAATCTGTAAAATCCTTTGGGAAAGTGGACTCAAATTGGTATTTCCTCAATGTTATACTTGATTGGGACGCTGATGATTGATGACTTGGATGCATATATAATGAGAGATTTCATTATGTGTAGAAGCAAAATGGCATGAACTCTGACTTGGAAGAGAAAAGGCACCTTAAAATTGAATCTGAACTTCATTTTTCTCCAGTTGATAGTAAATTGAAAGTTGCCGAAAAGATAGTATTCCTTCTTACAATTAGTGAAATTATAGGAATTCTTGTAAGCAGCAATTTTTTTACTTGATTCCTTATCGAGTATAATTATGTTGGGAAGGAAGTCAGGAAAATGCTGATTACATAATTTGATAAGAAACAAGGAAAATTTTGTTTTACAATGCATAAAATTGCTGAGAATACTGATTCTCCTCAAGGACTGCATTCGAGTTGAGTGTTGCTGATGAGAGAAGATCATATAAATATTCCCAATTGGCACAATTATCCTTTTTCTATTGGAAAATGAGACTTGAGGCGAAAGTGAAGAAAATTTACTTTCTGGATACTGTATTTAAATGCATTACGACTCTGCTAACTGATAGATGCTTTGGAGATGGGTCAACAACTCACGATTGACAACAGAAACAACCATAAGCGGTGGCTGACTGGAGAATTGTCTAGATAAGGCGCACGTTCCTGCTACATTCTCATATTTCTTCTCAAACTCTTCATAACTGTACCAGATTTTGTTGGTTTGGAGTAGATACTCTTTGTTCCATCAAGCATGTGTTGTTTCATAGTTCTGACAGCAACAAGTGCCTGGAAATAAGATAAGGCCTCCACTTTTGCACGACAATCACAAAGGCTGGCTTTTCTCTTTCATAAATGTAGAGAGCTTGATCTTTAAGAGCTAAAGCGTCGTAAAACATGCCATTGGTTCACTATTCTGTATAAGAACTGCCCAATAACAGTTCCTATAGCATCAATTGATACTATATATTGCTGAGCTTTATCTGGTAAAAGCTAGAGTGAGGTTCTAAGCAAAGCTTGTTTAAGGAGTAAAATGCGAATTTGGGTGCATCAGTCAGCAGGAAATTTGTATTGAGCTAGCTAAACGGGATATGCATTTGTCCCTTTATTGGAATATGACTTGTATAGTACTGTCAGTTCTTTGATATGAAGATGTACATTGTTGCACATACCTAGCATTTGAGATAATTAGAAGTCTGTATTGAGCCAGCTATGTGTATAAGCTTTGGTAGATGTTGAATCGTGTTAGAGGTTTTGTTGAAGGCTTCTCATTAATTTATAGTTTCTTATTTAGTGAATTTGGTAATGCAACTAACGTTGATAGACAAATCTCAACAATGTTCAACAATGTACATTTTCTTGTTCATTTCTAATCTCTTCTCAATACTATAGTAGCTGACATTAATATCGAATATGTCATTATTTTCAAAGTATAGGGCACTCCTGGTGTAACTGGAGCGGTGATGTGGGACAGTGGGGTTGTTCTTGGGAAGTTCATAGAGCATGCTACAGAAACTGGAACACTTATTTTTCAGGGCAAGAAAGTGGTTGAATTGGGTTCTGGCTGTGGACTGGTCGGGTAATGATAACTATCATTTCTATCTTTGCTTTTGGGTATTGTCTGGATTACATGACGGTGAGAGAAGCATGTATACAATAGCACTGTTGGATAACCATTCAACGTATCGAAGGGATCTCCTGTTGGGATTAGCGAGTGCATTGAGTATAATATTTGTGTTTTTAATTCTAATAGATAGATTGAACTTTCAAATAGAAATTTAGGTTAGAAGTAATTTGGTAGTTGGTGCCTATAATCCTTGTGGGAACAATACTGTTCTTGTCATTATATTACTTGTGACGACATTGTGCTCTTGCTGTCAATCGTTTAGCAAGCAACAAGTTAAATTGAAATTGGATGCCTGCCTATGTATATGAGTGAATTTTCTTTTTCTTCTTTTTATGTTGCGATGTATTTGATGATTTCTTTTTTTGAACTTCCTTTTTCTCACCTCTTCTTCAGATGTATTGCAGCTCTTTTGGGTGCTCACGTTGTTCTTACCGACTTGCCAGATAGACTCAGGCTATTAAGGAAAAATGTTGAAGCCAATTTATATGGTGACATACGTGGGTCTGCAGTAGTAAACGAGCTCACATGGGGGGATGATCTGGACTCAGATTTACGTTGTCCTTCTCCTGATTATGGTATTAACCTCTGAAAAGAATTCTTCCTTGCTTTAAGTAGGTGACCTAGTCATATCTAAACTGCACAGAGATATTCATATCTCTTACAGTCCATATGGTTCTTTCACTTGTTCTTAATTTTGATTTCATAATGTTTTTACAAATTTTGCATTTGTGGATATGCTCTTCTACAGTATTTATCTTGCGTTCCTTCCTCTGGAGGTTGGAATGGTTGCTAAAAATAACTTCTTCTTTTTTTGTGGATTAACTGTATGTTGATTTGCGTCTAATACTAACTCAGTGATAGAATACCTTGACTTTGAGATGAGACTTTTGGAATTTATTTAAGGTGAAAAGTTCTAAGAATATCAGAAAACATGGTTTTATAGCTTCTAGGTAAGTATGACTTTTATAATCTCTTTTTTTTTTTTTCTGTGGTGACTTTTATATTTCTTAAGACAGTGAAGAAAAGATAAAGGAAGAACCAGCTCAAGCCTTAATGTTTTTGGGCTTTAATCTTGCACCAATTCAAGTACAAACAACTTTTTCTAGGTTCTCTATTTTGAAGAGGTGGTGGGTGCGAGAGGCAACTAAGTTAGAAATGTCTGTGAAAAGCATCTACATTCTGAAATACTAGTGGATTTTGAGATGTATCGCACAAGAAAATATTGTCATTTTTTACATAAGCTTTGATTAGAAAAAAGTATTTCTGTTAGGGAACCTTAAAGAAGAACAACAAAATATGGCTCTAGACTTCCAAGCTGACCAGAGTTCAATTAGATGGAAACGTCTGTTTGTTTTGAACTTTTAAGGATTTTCTTCTGTAATGAGCAAGCCTGATTCTAGCTGTTCAAATTTTCTGAAATACTATTTTGAAGAGGTGGTGGGTGCGAGAGGCGACTAAGTTAGAAATGTCTGTGAAAATCATCTACATTCTGAAATTCTAGTGGATTTTGAGATGTATATTGCAAAGAAAAAATATTGTCATTTTTACATAAGCTTTTATTAGAAAAAAGAATTTCTGTTAGGGGATCTTAAAGAAAGAACAACAAATTATGGCTCTGGACTTCCAAGCAAAGCCAAAGCTAAATTAGATGGAAACGTCTATTTGTTTTGAACTTTAAGGATTTTCTTCTGTAGTGAGCAAGCCTGATTCTAGCTGCAACAATCCACTTGAAAGATTCTCGAGATTTAAAAGGAAGGATTATTAATAGTTGAGGCTCATAGTGGTCAACAAGTCTTTCAAAAGTTTGTGTATTTTCTCTTCGTGGTCAATATTTCAAGCATTATCATCGACAAGGCAGTTAAATAAGCTAAAGAAGCAACCAAAGATGAGTGGTTGTAATGTCAAATCTATAACCTAAACCTTTAATAAACTTTTACACGTCTTGTCGTTGGTGTAGTTTTAACTTGCTGATTGTTTTCTGAATGAGGTTATATATTTTGGCTAGCAATAAGGAGCAAATTACCTAATAAATCTGTCAGTTGTCAAACCTCAGATAGTAATTTAAGAAGTTTTTCTCTATTTTGTACTTTCCTGTTGTGGGAAGTCGCAAATTTTGACTCGCAACTATACCGCTGAAGTCGTTCTAGATCTGAGATCATCCACAAAATATTGATCTCTAAATGTTTTCTATTGTTGATCTTCACACATCACTTCATGAACAAAATCTTGATCTTCGCACATCACTTCATGGACAAGAATCTTAAATATTGGGAGCTTTGTGAAAGAGCAATGAGATATGAATCTGGATTTCTTTGCAGTAATTCTTGTGCATTGAGAATAAGATATATGAATGCTTTTTGGGTTTTCAAAGCCCGAGTCTTTACATAACTAGACTTCAAGAGCAAATTAAGTATTGTGCTTTTGTATTAAGCCTGATCCTAGCTGCAAGAGTACAAGATGAGCCAGAGCTCAATTTAAGTTTGTTCCTGCAACCATAATCCTGTATCACAAAATACAAGATTATTTTGCCAGCCTTTGATTTTTTATTGTAGCTGTTTTATGAGAAACAAGTTGGTAGAAAGAGGCCTATTCTCAACCCCAATTACTTCACCAGAACACATTGCTCTCCCCCTCCCAAACTGTTCCCAGTGAGTTTAAAAATAAGAAGAGCTGAAAAAACAAAATCCTCTCTTTCAAAAGCCTTTCTCCCATGCCAACTTTAGGTAGTTGTTTCCATAATGGACCTTTGGGGAGGACCACTTTGGTTTCCATAATGAAGCTGGTTATGCTTGAACTGCATAGTGCACATCACTTGACTAACCAGCCTGGACCAAAAGACAGTCAACTGATCTGGCTCTTTTTATCATTGTACAGTTTCAAATATTATCCAACTCATTTCTGATTTCTTTGCATCTCCTTTTTGCGAGATGTACCTCAGTGCTTGGTTCAGATGTGATCTATAGTGAGGAGGCAGTAATGGATTTGTTAGCAACACTTTCGGACCTTTGTGGAACACAAACAACTGTAATCTTGGCTGGAGAACTTCGGAATGGTATGCAAATGGTAGATGTTTAGTAAATTCCATATGTTTTGGCTGTACAGTAAAACATATATTTTCTCTATCAGATGCTATCCTCGAATACTTCTTGGAAGCAGCTTTGAAGGAGTTCGTTATCGGTAGTATAGATCAACAGCAATGGCATCCAGATTATTGCAGCCAACGAGTTGTGATTTACGTTCTGGTGAAGAAGTAGAGCCAAAAAATGAAAATCACTTGAAGCTGAGAATCTCATCAAGTCAAAAGCAGTTTTTAACTTTTTGAGCTATGCTGCATTGTGCTGTTGCAATGGTTAGATAAGATCAGTAGAATTAATAAGATCATGTTGAACACCTGACCTTTTCCCAGAATACAACAGTCCTTCCCCAATTACAACTTTTGAATTTTCAGTTCTTGTAGATGTAGATCTTGGCATGATTGCTAGTGGGATTGATCAGAATGTGCCAAGTATGCTGTATTTCTGCCATGAGCTGAAATGATAGTCCTTGCTCATGGCTCTTGAGTATAGTGATAAAATTACTGTCCTTCCAAATTTACAGGGAATGTCTTGTGGAGCATATTTCAGATTCTTGTTTAATGATCTTTTACAACTGGGATCTAGATTATCAATATTATTGGGGAAAATTACAAAAAACCGTCTTTCAATTATTTAATTTTTTTTCATTACTCACATTTATAATGATACAATTTTGTCGCTCACTAAAAATTTGCACTAAATTGATTTTCTAATTTACCAAGGTAAAACTTAAACAAAATTTTAGTAGGCTAATTTAAAGTAAGTTTTTTGTACGATTAAATAAATATATTTAACAATTAAATTTTTAAATTTATAATTATGAAAATGATAAAAATATATAAATACACACATCTACACATCTACACTATTGATTGACACTTAATAATATTAGTGTACACGAGATTGGTTTTTCACAAGTTCATTAATATTAGTCTCATTGGAAGATGCACAACTATGGATTCATTTAGGTTTAAAAAATCTCTTCATATTCTACATAAATAAACAATTGAAAATAAATTTATGTAAATCATCTAATTCAATCGCAATTCACAATTAATTTATAACTAAAATCAATTGAATAAATTATTAATTCAATAACAATTTACAATTAAATTCAAATTGAACAAATTATTGATGCAATCACAATTCAAAATTAATTTATAATTAAAATCAATTGAATAAATTAGTAATTCAAATACAATTAGTTTTTAATTAAATTTAATTGAATAAATTAGAGTTGTCTAAACTAGAGTTCATATCCAAAATCTCTAATATAAATTCAAAATCCTAATATTAGTTCATATCCAAAATCTCTAAAGTAAATTCAAAATCCCTAATTTTTTCAATGTATTAATTCATAAATCTCTCTAAAAGAAGTCTAATTAGGGTCCAGATCTTCTCTCCAATATTTATCCAGTCCTATCCTATCTAACGTTTAAAACTACGTAGTTTCATTAAAAGTAGGGACTAAATCCATAAATATCATTAAAATTACTTTAAAATTATTAAACCCTAACCAAGAGATTAGTGAACCCTAGGACGTAGTTTTAATTAGGACAGAATAAGACAGATAAAATGTTGGACAGAAGATCCCGTGTCTCCAACTAGAGGTGTTTGTAGTTACACGAAAGTCTTATAGCATCTCTCTAAACTTTTCTCTCCCTGCTCTTTTAATAAACACACCATAAAAACCTAAGGAGAGGCAACAGTATCAAATTGTCGCGCGGCTTCCCCACCAATCTACTTCTCAAAATCCAAATGTTGTCTTAATTTTTCTTGTCTCCTTGGGTGGGAGAAATCTGTCTCCCTTAGTGGGAGTTTTTTTCTCTCTTTTGAGAGATTTGTCTCCATTTTGGAGTTTTGTTTAAATATCACAAAAGAAATAATATCACAAAATAAAAAATATGCAATTTCTTTTGTGATAGTGTGTTAGGGAGAACCCTCTACCTCCTCCACTATAACCCCTTTTTTCAGATCTAGCTTTTGTTCCTTGAATATCCATATATCTTGAACTTTTTTTTGCAGATCTAGTCGTTGGTGCTGTGAGTTGATCTTATGAATAATCAAATGGTGGCCATAAAAGGCATGCAAAGTCACCAATCAATAAAAGAGGTGAAGATCGATGACGTGTGTAATACTGATATCTCATCTTGCTTGGATTTTTTTTATCTTTTGTGAAGAAAAATAAAGGAAAAGATAGAAAAAGAAAAGAAAAATGAGGAAGGAAGATATGAAAGAAAAAATTCTTTTGAATTAGCTTTCATTACAGTTTGGTAGAAAAATAAAAAAGAGAAAAAGGCATTTTTGGTCCCCCCAAAGTTTAAGAGTGTCTCACTTTTAGTCCCCAATAATTTCAAAATAACAAAAATAGTCTCCAATAATCTATTTTTTGATCAATATAAGACAATTAACAGATTTTTTTAAACTATTAATGGAAGTGGTGATGTGGCGTATACGTGGCCGTTAACATTTGCACATATCTTCCCTAAAATTTTTCTCCTCGTTCCCTAATTTCTATCTTCCCCATCACTTTAGCTTATTAGCTTCAAAATTTCAACAACCACCACCTTATCCTCAATATTTCTCCTAAGGATTATGAGCAAAAGAAAAACATGGGTATGCCTATTTGTTGGTGTTTACACAATTTTATTGTCACTTTCTTATAATTTCTTTAAATCAGTCCTTTCTTGGTAAGGATTAACTTTACTCGTCATCATCAGACTCAGTTTATTCAAGATGGCTTGCTTTGAATGCATCAGTACTTTTAGGGGTGGTCTTGGTACCTTAAATTGTAGTTTGATTTTGATTTTTGAGGGTCTCAATTTTGTTTTTTTTTTATTCTGCTTTCTAATATTCCCTTCAATGTAATAAGGTTGGAGAAATTCTTCTACTTTGATTTCCTCTTTTTTTTTTTCTTATGTAAGAAAAGAGAAATTCCCAAGACTCTGGATTGACTACATCTACAAAAATTCAAAAAAAAAGAAAGAAAAAGAAAACAAAAGAATAGTTGTTTCTATCAAAGAAAGGTTCATTTTATTTTTAAACAACACATGGCTGGTATTTATGACCGCAATATGGATCCAATTTTGTGCAGGGATGAAATTGTGGATTCAATTTTGTGCTAAGATGAAATTATTTTGCTGTTGATGTGAATTTAGGATTTACTGGGTAGATGAAATTTAGGGAAAGAGAAGAAATATTTAAGGAAGATAGAAATTATGACTAATTTATTAGATTATAAAAATATTTTTCCTTATTTTTCAGGCAAAATGACTAAGCATGCCATATGTGCGAGAAGAAATATTTTAAGGAAGATAGAAATTATGATTAATTTATTATATTATAAAAATATTTTTCATTATTTTTACGGGTCACGTGTATGCCACGTCATCACTTCTGTTAATAGTTTAAAAAAATCCATGAAGTGTCTAAAATTGATCACAAAATAAAATATTTGAAACTATTTTTGTCATCCTGAAATCATTGGGAACCAAGTAGAACATCTCTAAACTTTGGGGACTAAAAATGCCTTTTTTTTCTCAAAAAAAAAAAAGAGTAAAACTGACTGCATTTTGTTAAGTTTTGGTATTAAAAAAGGGAAAAAAGCATTTTTAGTCCCCAATGTTTGGGGACTCGACACTTTTAGTCCCTAATGTTTTAACCTCAACACTTTTAGTCCCCAAACTTATAAAAAAATGACATTTTTAGTCCCCAATATTTGTTACTCAACACTTTTAGTCTCCAATGATTTAATCTCAACACTTTTAGTCCCCAAACTTGTAGAAAAATTTACATTTTTAGTCCTCAATATTGTGCCTACTCTATACTTTTAGTCCCCAATATTTTAACCTCAATAATTTTAATCTCTAAATTTATAAAAATATTGCACTTTAGTTTACTCAACACAATTGAATAACTATAAATGAAATTTCCACATGACAATTAAATTTTTCATAAATCTAATGTCTGGTAATTATTTTTTTAAGATTTTACTTCAAATAAAATAATTAAAAAATTCATATGTTAGGATAGGTATTACAAGTGTGTCAATTTTATTTTATTTGAAGCAAAAGTTTAAAAAATTAATTGCTACACGACATTAGATTTATGAAAAATTTAATTGTCATGTGAAAATTTCATTTATAGTTGTTCAAACATTGTAGTCCTCAATGTTGTGTCTACTCGACACTTTTAATCCTCGATGTTTTAATTTCAATAGTTTTGGTTCCTAAATTTATAAAAATGTTTCACTTTTAATTTACTTAACACAATTAAACAACTACAAACGGAATTCCTATGTGACAATTAAATTTCTCATAAATCTAATGTCTGGTAATTATTTTTTTAAGATTTTACTTCAAATAAAATAATTAAAAAATTCATGTGTTAGGATAGGTATTACAAATGTGTCAATTTTATTTTATTTTATTTGAAGTAAAATCTTAAAAAAAATAATTACCAGACATTAGATTTATGAAAAATTTAATTGTAATGTGGAAATTTCATTTATATTTGTTCAATTGTGTTGGGTAAACTAAAAGTGCAATATTTTTATAAATTTAGAGATTAAAAATATTGAGGTTAAAATATGGGGACTAAAAGTGTAGAGTAGGCACAACATTGAAGACTAAAAAAGCAAATTTTTTTACAAGTTTGGGGATTAAAAGTGTTGAGATTAAATCATTGGGGACTAAAAGTGTTGAGTAATAAACATTGGGGACTAAAAATGTCCTTTTTTTTATAAGTTTGAGGACTAAAAGTGTTGAGGTTAAAACATTAGGGACTAAACGTGTCGAGTCCCCAAACATTGGGGACTAAAAATGCTTTTTTCCCATTAAAAAATGGAGAAATTTTGGCATTCTAGTGTAGGATTAGTCAGCTACTAGGGAGAATTAATGTAATTTCTTTTAACTGTGTTAATACTTACAAAGTGCTAAAATCCCTTCTTGTATATAACTAAGTTGTTAGTTAGAATTGCTGATTTTCTGGATCCGATTTCCTAGTTTTATTTGGATGCATATTGCATTCTTTTCTGTTTCTGGAATTGGTTATCCAGGTTTGATGAATTTCAATCAGTTCATTACATCATTAATTTTTATCATTATCAATAAAAAAAAAAAATCCATAAATCTCTAATAAAATTACTCAAACACCCAAATTGATTTAGTAATTTGCAAATTTAAACTTACAATTAATAAAATTCTAAATAAAAGAGAGAAGGGAGAAAGAAAGGGAAAGGAGTGGATAGGGGAGGATAATTGGTGACTCATAGTTTTTATTTTGGTGAAACTTTAAAGGTCATAAATACTCTTTAATTTAATAGATTTAAATAAGATAACAAAGCAATAGGATAAATGTCCTAAATACATACAGCTAAGGAATTTATTGATACTTTTAAACAATTTAATAATTGGTTGATCAAAACACAAATTTGAAAAAATTTGAGCAATTTTTTTTTTGCTTTTTCTCCTTAGCAAAACGTCATCATTTTATTAAGTGAGTACTTTTTTATAATTTTTTTTTGTCAAAACTCAAAATTGAAACCCTCATACGGTCTTCTTTTTCTTTCGCTATTGGCGTGATTCACCCGAGGGCTGAGGATTGTGGGGGTTAGCATCTGTTGCAGTGGTGGGGATGAATCCTCTTCCAGAAGTCTGACAAGTTTGGTGGGAGTTAAAGCCCCTAACCCTCAACTAGTTCTGCACCTATAATATAGCTACTTCTATGTTTTTTAACAAAAAATATATACGTGTCATCGTTGGATGATGTACTAGTGTATTTTATGTTAAAAAATCAAATGATATTGAATGAAAGAGTAAATTTGGTGCAATATTTTTAATATGAGTGATGAAAAGATTTTCCACAAATTTGAATGACGATTTTTGCAATTTGCCCATATTCGTGTTTATGGTACACATCAATTTATGTGCAAGTAAAAGAAATTTCTTTTATATACATTTTCAATAATAAGTCATTTTAAAGTTATTTTTTGAATTCCAACTAGTAAGAAAATAGTCAACGCTCTTTTTAGCAACCGATTTTATTTCTCACTTTTCAAAAAAGTGTCAAAAACTTTTGGAAAAAACTATTGTAAATATTGAACTTCTTAAAAATTGAGAACTTGTTTGATGCTTATGTCACTAACTCTATTTATCTTATTTTTTTAATGTTTAATATTACTGTTGAAAATAAAAAAATTGATTTTATATAGTTATTTTTGGCATTGAAGGTTATTTAACTATTAGAGTCTGTTGTTGTTGTTATTATATTACAGTTGAAAATCAAGAAATTAATTTTATATTGTTTTTTTGGCTTTGAAGGTTGTTTAACTATTAAAGTTTGTTGTTGTTGTGGTGGTGGTGGTGTAGGAATGAGTGCACAGTGCAAAGTGATTCTTGTTTTTTAGGCGGATCGCTAGAAGCACCATAGTTCTCTAATAGCTAAGGGTCTGTTTGGATAAAGCAAAATTTGTGATTTATTTTACAATTGAAAAATGAGGTGTTTGTTTTGTTCAACTTTTTAATCAAAAATTTTAAAACACAAAACAATGCTACAGTAATTATTTTTGCTACAGTAATTTTTATAAATAAAATATTGAATTTGAATTTGAATTTTAAATTTTAATAATAAACAATTCTTCCTAACACACTTCACATCAAAATAAACTAATAAAATACTAATTCAAATTTAAATTTCAAACTTCCATTAATAAAAAAATCTTAAATACAAATCCCAACAAAATAAAATCATTCATTCCAAACACTCTCAAAATATTCTTTTCTCATAACAAATCTCAAGAAAAAAAATTTCATGATATAATCCAAAAATAGCTTATCCAAACGGAGCCTAAGGGATTTTTATTGGAGGATTGCATTTGATACCTAAAATTCTAGACTCCAAAAGTGGTTTCTTGAAATAAAAACACCTCTACTCAATGTAAAGCCTGACATTCACATTATTGGGATAGAACAAGATCCGCTCTGCATCATATCTAAGGGATTCCTCGGTTCGGGCTGAAGAAGCAATGTCACTCGATCATTATCAAACTGACTGCAATCTTTTTCTGTCTGTGAAGATCCCACCAGAGCGCCTTCTACTTCTAATAGGCCATGAATTAGATCCGAATCATTCTCAACGAGTCCATAAGAAGTGATCCCATTTTTTTTCATCGGGTCCAGGTAGAGACCAAAGATCTTGAGCAACCGATCTGGTAGAACAATTCAAAAGATAAAGAAGTATCGTCAATTTCTTCATGCTTGTTCCAAGTTTGAAGTATCATTTGTATAAATAAGAATCCCTCTCGTTACATGATTTCTTCTCATTTCTTACTGGCCTAGGACAGGCAATGAATAGAAAGAGTATACCTAGTTAAGTTAAAATGAGAGAACGCGAGATGACTTTCTCAAAGATATCTTTATAGAAGTCAGGCTGAGATCCTACGTCCATGACCTCCAACTGAATGGGGCAAACTCCTTGCCACGAAAAAAAAAATGTCACTACATTCCGTGGCGTATTAGCAAAAGCGATAGAAAAAACCCAATTCTAAGGTAAAGCAGCTAATCTTAATAGTGGAAATAGTTGATTGACTAGCTTAGTAATTTGAAACTTGAAAGGTCCAAAAACCAGTCAAAATCTAAAGAAAAGAGACATATCCGACGTATAGCCAAAGTAAGATCTACTATCAGAACAAAAGATACTCAACTCTCTCTCACTTTACTAAACAAGCTAGAAAAGCTTTTCTTCGAATCGACTTCTTGATTGATATGGCTGTAGAGCCTTAAGCATAGGGAATTTACTAAGTTGAGATCTCTATCTAAACAGAAATACCGAAGTTCCAAAAAAGGAGAGAAAATGTTAATAGAAGGCTATGAAGACCGTTCATCTCAATGTTGTAAAAAAAGATCGATTTTCACTGTTGGCGAGCCCCACTTACGAGAAGACCGAGAGTCACAAAAGCAGCAACAATTGATTTAGCTTGCCCAATGTTCCAATCCCTGAACAAAAACTGCCTGCTAAGTTTGCTTTTCTCAATGATCTCATCAGCTGTTATAGTTAGCTTTCCTCTATCACCACAATAAACCTCCATAAGAGCAAAATTCTTCAAAAATTCAGAACCTAATCCATCAGATCCTACGACAAAAGCTTTGGCATCCTCCAGTTTCTTTTGTAACTTAGATCCAAAAACGGAGATTTTGAGCATCATAACGACTATTTAAAGGCTTCATGTCATCAGCATGGATGGGTTCAGTAGGAAGTGAATCAACTGAATCCAAGTACAAAACTATAAAATTGCATGAAACTTTCTAGAACAAGCTTTGACCACCTCTTGAGTAATAATACCATCGAACATGACAGCCATAAGATTTAACACAGCCTTGGCACCAAATGAGAAATTCTTAAAAGTTCTATCTCCTTATGTATTGCCATAATCATGCCGAGATTGATTTCAGGTACGAATGATTTCAGTTTCTCCGCATCTTCCTCTGAACCAGCAAGAGGGAAGCACCCAAACTCTAATATAAATTTATCTAAGGCTTGAAATGTCAAGTGAAGTAAAGGTGGTCGTTTATGTTTGGAGGAGTCAATTAAAAGAATATCACCAGGATCCCTTATAGCTTCTTTAAGTGACTTGAAGTTCAACAACTTAGGTTCCTTGACCTGAGTGATAATTCCACATTTGTGTATACTGAATAACTTGTAGTATCCTACTCAATGGTGAATGATTATGGACTTGAATTTTTCACTTCCCTAGGTTTTCCATCATTCAATCCTATCATTCTCTGTACTTTAGAAAAGACTACTAGCTCTCTACCCTAAAGGCTTTCATCAATATCATCTATACAAGCTACAAGACTGGGATTGTTATTGCTAACAGGTGTAATAGTTCCAGTGTGAGGATCCTCACCATCAACATCAAGAACTATGAACTGTGGGCCAAAATCACAAAAGACACATCCAAAAAATCCACACACTTCACCTTTGATAAATGCAATTGGAGGCTATTGTTTGTGACAATAGTGGTAGAGCTCCGCTCTTGCAATTGGGTCGTCAAACTTGATCGCTTTTTGTAGGCGGATATCGGTAAATACAACTGCCTGAAAACCTGAAAGTTGTTCTTTTTTCAACTCATTTGTCAAAGCATAAATGGTAATTGTGTTATTTATTTCTTATAATCTTTTTACAAAACCAACTACTCTGTTCTTCCCAACATCTTTCGTAGAGAAATTGGAATTCATAGAAAAATCCCACATCTCTACCACTCCCACATCATGCAGAGTCAAAGATTTAATACTAGAAAGAATAAGATTCTTTGCAATTTTAGAACCTAGTCCTTGCATTCCGAAGATAAGAACATTAGAAGTTACCAAGTTGTGCATAGTTTTAGAACCAGAGAAGGCTAGTTGGATGTTACAAAGATACTCATCTAGTAAGTTTTTTCTCCACATTAGAAGTTACCAAGTTGTGCATAGTTTTAGAACCAGAAAAGGCTAGTTGGATGTTACAAAGATCCTCATCTAGTAAGTTTTTTCTCTCGTCATTAACCATCAAAACCTTTCCATTTCCAATGACATTACTTTCATCTAAGTTTGAGCCTCAAAAAAAAATAAATGAGCCAAGCTCGAGCTCACTAAAGCTCAAGATCAGCTAGACTCGATTTTAGCCCTAGTTACAATAGTAGTGGAAGTTAAAAAAGTGGGGTACATTAAGGAGCTTTTGTCAGATTGCTCAAGAAGAACCAGTTCTCTTCTTTCAGTGGCTCTTTCCCCGGAAGCATAATGTGCAACTAAATGGTTCAATCAACCACTCCACTTCAATTGAACATGTTTTAGTACAAATTTATGTTGCATAAACATGTGGAGAGATACTTTATGTGTTCATAAGAGAGGACAAGAGATCACCGTAATAAGAGAGGAAAAATATTTGTAGGGTAAATTTGTTCTTTCTCTTGGCAAAGACAAGTCCAAATTATACATTAAAATCGCAATTCGTGACTAAGTCAGCTACCTAACTAATTTCCTCTACACTAATCAAGTGTTGAGAGAAATCTGAGTTCTTTTCTTAGAAGAAACAAAACCCCTTTGATCACAACCCTAATTAAGTATCCATCTAACCTTTACATACAAGTTTCTAAGCATCACTAGTACATCGTTGACTTTCGTCTACACATGTGCAAAGTAATAAATTCAGTCCAAGTATGCAAACTCATTTCCATTTATGTAGTCTATGCTTTAAATAAATAATCCATCATAAAATTTACCTTAATTCATATACAAGTTAATTTTGCAATTACACAAATATATGAAAAACTTAAATTCATTAGATTCATTCATTACAAGTCACAGATATAGAGATTAAACTCATGGATCCATAACTCAAGCCATTAAAACACATAAAATGGATCAGCAATAATTTCCCACGATACAAATGGCATCAATTCACATAGATCTCAAGAACCCATAACAATAATCCAAGAACACCATGGAAGTTTAGCCTTTCCTGACTAGATCTAGGCACAAAATGCTCAAATAAATGCAAGAAAAAGCGATTAAAGATAAGTAAGAGATTCCCTATCAAAAACAGAAAGATAACTCTTAGATTCAATAGATAATTACACAATTCCAAACTTTGTCCAATGTTCAAGGATCATTTTGTCGAGGTTCTCCAGAAAAGCTCTATACTATTTCTTGATCTAGATCTCCGGATGATGTTCTTCAATTCTAAATAATGGATCCTAACCTAAGCACTAGATCTCAATATGTCTTTAGATATCTATAAAAGCTAAAGAAACTATTATTTATCCATCACACAAAACTTAAAAAAAAAGAAATCTACAACTTTCTACTTATTACAAAATGTACCCCGTACTTGTACGATTTACAAGATGGTACTTCACAAAGGACAAGTCTTCATATTTTTATTTCACTATTGGTTGATACCTTGATGTGTGCACCTTGGTTGAATCCTTCTATGATGAATAGCTGCTAAGTGTCATATGCACCCTTACAATGGAATCAATCTTAAGATTAACAGATAAAAGTAAAGATAAAGCATAGAACTTGGTAAATCTGGTGAAACTAGGGGTTAACTAAAGGTTTGCTAAAGATTTTTAAGGTTAACTAGATTTCAATTGATCTAATTATACCTAACTAGACCTAACTAGGGTTAAATTAGTGTTAACTAGGGCAATCTAGGTTAAACTAGTGTTAATTTAATCTAACTAGGGCTAACTATGGTAAATTAGGGTTGACTTGGTCAAACTAGTATTAACTTAACCTAACTAGAGCTAATTAGTGTTAACTAGCCTTAATTTGGTTAAACTAGTGTTAAATAGTCAAACTAAGTCAATTTTAAGGGTTTTAGCATAGGTTGGGTTAATTCTAGAGCCTATGGTTCATGTGGGTTCATGGTGTTTCTAATCTAGATCCTATAGTCTATGTTGGGAAGGTTAGAGTGTGGTCCCAAAACTATTTGTCTTGGTTTGAGGTAATGGTCAAACTAAGGTCAACTAAGGGTTAAAGATGGAAAGAGTGATTTTTAAGTGTATTGATGTCGTGGCATAGATACCACAACATCAATGGCCTAGGGTTGAGGTTATCTAAGGTTTTGGTGAAGTTGAAAGGGTTTTCAGTGTATTGATATTGTGGCATAGATGTCACGACATTAATGGCCTTGATTTGGGATTTCTAAGGGTTTGAGGGTTTTGAGAGCTTTTCATGCCTATGCCACGAGATCAATGGCCTTGAAATGGTTATTGTGCTCTAGTTTTATATTCTAGGGTGTTGGTTCCTAAGGTTGGTTTGATTTTCTAAGTTATGTGAGGTTAGTCTTAGAGATTGGTTGGTTAGTTAGTTTTTAAGTACCTAAAGGTTGAGAAGTAGATTCTACGTGGTTTAACACCCAAATTACACAAAACAATAGACAAAATAAGAGGTGGAAGTGGGATTTTAGTGCATTGATGTCGTGGCACAGCTGCCATAACATCAAATGCCTTGAAATGGGAAAATTGAGATAAGTGTGTGAAACATGAGGTTTTTAGTGTATTGATGTTGTAGTATAGATACTACGACGTCATTGGCCTTGAGAATGGTGTTGCGTGTGTTTTGTGTGAAGTGAGTGAGGCTTGTAATGTATTGATGTCATGGCCTAAAAATGAAGTTTCTAAGAATTGTGTGTTTGAGTGTGAATCCTAGTACATTGATGTCGTGGCATCTATGCTACGACATCAATGGCCTTGGTGTGTGTGTGTTGTGTTTTGTGAGCGTGGTGTGTGTGGTTTGTTCTAATTTGGGTTCTAAGTGTTGGTGGTCGCCTAAATTAAGATTGGGTATGCCTAAGGGTTGCTAGGGTGAAGGAAAATTAAGTTGAATGCACAGTTTAGCCTATGTGTATGTGTGTGCTAAGTGTGGTCTCTAGTTGGTGAGCTAAGGTTGGTTTCTAGGTCAAAACCTTGGCTCCTTGCCTTAGTTGTAGACTTTGGCTTCCTATGGTGTTAGGTTTTGGTGCATGCATGCTACAAGTTAGTCGTGGGTGTATACAATTAGGCCTTGGCTATATGCTTTGGCTAAGTGGGTGTGGTGCAAGGGTAATATTCCTAAGGCAATACACAAACCATGCTATGCAAAGTCTCACTTGAACCTTAAATTTTACCTTTCAATGAGTGCTTAACTTAGCCAAAATCTA
The DNA here is from genome assembly GCA_016586305.1 of Ophiorrhiza pumila. Taxonomy (NCBI): domain Eukaryota; kingdom Viridiplantae; phylum Streptophyta; class Magnoliopsida; order Gentianales; family Rubiaceae; genus Ophiorrhiza; species Ophiorrhiza pumila. Next base: position 24,380,967 of record BLIW01000003.1, on the reverse strand, counting down.
CCACCACTCCTTGCACATTTGGCTCACATCAACTTGGTCAACCCTAGGATTTAGGCTTTTTCGATCCTTGATTTGTTAACTTTCTTTTGACTTGTTGACTTTTTTGCAAAAATGGCTCCAAATAAGCCTTTTCACCACTTTAAACTCTCCACCTTGTAAACACTACAAATTAAGCCACAAAGCACTTAAGTACCTAATAAACACTCAAAAAAAGACAAAAACCCTAAGAAAAAAGATATTAGAGATAGTCTAAGACAGACTACAACCGCGCTTATTGATTTGTGTTAAATTCAGTAATGGGCAAAAAAACAAGAGGAACCCAATTAAGCAAACGTGGAGAAGGAAGCAAAGAAGGATGCTTTCAAGAAGTATTTGCAGTTTAGTGGAGTTCTTGATACTTTGGCCAAAGTTCTTCTCGCACTATATGGACAAAATAAGAAACCTTCCTCAGCTATTAAGTTTTATCCAACCGAAATTTGGTAGTTCCACTGTAGTCGAGCATAAAAAGCTACAAGCCAAACTATCTAATTTGCAAATAAGATTCAATAATTATCTTAAAATTATATACAAATTTTAGTCATCCTCCCTTTAGTGATTATCTAAAAGTCACACTAAATTATCTTAAAATAAAAGCCTTTGAGAAGAGAAAGAATTCGAATTTGAATTTGGCTGAGATTGAGCTGACCCTCCTGAATGAACTACTCCTATATATCTTCCATTGTTAAGTGTATTTGCCTCCGATCAACAGATACTCTATGATTAACAATTCTATTGCCACTGTTCAAAATACATTTTTCGCAAATTTTTTTTGAAAAATTGATTAAAGCTAAAATGGGAGAGAGAAAAGTAGAAGAGAGAGAATGGGAGCCGGTGAGAGAGAAAGGTAAAAGAGAGAAGAGAGAGAATGGGAAAGGGGGAGTGAGAAAGTAGAAGAGAGAGAAGGGAGGAAGAAAAGGAAAGGAATGGATAGGGAGGATAATCGTGGCTCATAATTCTTATTTGGGTAAATTACAAAAAACCTCCTTGTGGTTAGGCGAGATTTTAAGTTACCTCCCTAACATATTAAAACCTATAATTTGCCTCCTTGTGCTTTGGATTTTTTTGAAAAGTAACTGAAATTGAATAACTTCACGGAGTTTGTAAAACACGCGCACGCTCCTTCTGCTGAAGTCAAGTCATCCACTTCTGTATGTGTTTCCTCCTATCTGCCATTGTTCCCTTTTTTTTCTTCATTTATTCCTTACTTTCATCACTGATAAATCCGCACAAATTAACGATTACATGAGCGGTCTTTGGCTCGCTCACTCCGTGTGACATTAATATGCCAGAGATCGAGGAAATTTTGGTCGGTTACTGGCCTGTCGGCCTTTATATCTCGTCCATTATTTGGCAAATATGAAGTCGGAAAGCTTCTGGGCTGCGGTGCATTTGCCAAGGTGTACCATGCTAGGGACATCAGGAATGGCCAAAGCGTAGCAATTAAAGTTATCAACAAGAAAAAGATTTCCACAACCACCTTGATGGCCAATATCAAGAGAGAGATTTCAATCATGCGACTTCTACGGCATCCCAATATCATCAGGATTTACGAAGTACTTGCCACAAAATCAAAGATTTATTTTGTTATGGAGTTTGTACCACCGAGATCTGAAGCCTGAAAATCTCTTGGTTGATGAAAATCTCCGGTGATCTCAAGGTTTGTGATTTTCTTTGTTGGGTGTGGTGTTGTGCTTTGATAGACGATAGTTATGGATTAATTGACCAAGCTTGTGTCATAGTTTATTGGATTGATTGGCCAAGCTTATGAAGTATATGTAATTGGGTCTGTTACATGTTCCGGCAGAGAGCGAATGGGAAGAGATAGAGAAAATGAGAAAAAGCTCCAGCGCTGTGATTAATTTTGTCAAAGGCCAAGAATTGAGGAGAAATATTGAGGGTAAATAGAATTGTTGTTGAATTTGTGCCAATTGAAGGCAATGAGTTTTGTTGCAAGGAGTTTCTAAGGAAGTGACCATACTTTTGGAAAATGGTAAAGCTTATGAATGCTTTTACCCTTTTCAAATGTAGTGTCTTTTCCTTTATGAGATACTACCACACACAAACACACAGCGACATTTCTAGGGTGTTTTTTTAATCAATCTGCAGGAGGAATTGAAGTGAATGGAGGGACAGAGCTTCATCAGCAATCTGCAGGAGAAATTGAAGGGAATGGGCGGAGAGAGTATGGCCATGATGAAAAACACCCAGGGGAAATTCAAAGAAATGAGAGCAGATGATATGCTTCACAATCTGCAGGACATGTTCATGTTTGGATTGCGTTTATGCTTTGATTCTTTGTCCTTCTCCGTTTATGAATTTCGAAATGTACTAAGGAAGAAGACAATGTACTTTGGATTTTTAATATTATATAAATTTAGGTTATTTTTGTCTTTTTGTTAGTTTTAATATATTAAAAATAATTTTTTAATTCATAATAGAGCGTGTCATTCAATCTCCGTTACTTTTCCTATTTTCATCTACTTTTCAAAAAAACCCAAAGCACAAGGAGGCGAATTATAGGTTTTAATATGTTAGGGAGGTAACTTAAAATCTCGCCTAACCACAAGGAGTATTTTTGTAATTTACCCTTCTTATTTTGGTGAAACTTTAAAAGTCAAAAATGCTCTTTAATTTAACAGTTTTAAATAAGATAACAGAATAATGTGATGAAATGACCTAAATACATAGAGTTAAGGAATTTAGTGATGCTTTTAATCAATTTAATAGTTGGATGACCAAAACACAAATTTGAAAAAGTTGAACGACGTTTTTTGCCATTTGCTCCTTAACAAAACGTCGTCGTTTTATTAAGTGAGTACCTTTTAAAAAAATTGTCAAAACTCAAAATTGTAACCTTCGTCCATTCTTCTTCTGCTATTGGTATGACTCGCGTGAGAACTGAGGACTATGAGTGTCACGCCCCAAATCTGACATGACACGGCCACACGATTGGAAATCGACTCCAAGCGTGCGAAGCCTCCTGTTCACAAATTTGACTACACCAACAGTACATATACATAGGCCACACTTTACCCAATTTTCAATATGTACAATTCTCAAAACATTTCTCCAGCAAGTATAACGTTCAAACCTAAATCTTTCGTATACGGTATATCTTTCATCCAACAAGACATTGTATATACAACTTATAACAAAATGATGTCACTTAATATCGCAACTATACATTTCCTTCAAAGCATTTACTAACTATATACATCAACATCAAAATCAAACGTTCCAATATCGTTTCAAATCAAAAGTATCTATTACAACTCCCTATTATCTATACATCACTACAATGTCCACAAAATAACTCCCTCCACTTCTAGAGGTCCACGTAACCTGTATAGGAAACCTTAGAATCTACAAAACATAATAACATTCGTGGTATGAGCATACACTATGCCCAGTAAGTAATTAAGACATTCCTTTATCGGATTGAGCATGTTATATATAATATATTTTCTCAAAACATTGCTTCACATATGAAAACCAACATTTGAAAGTGTTTCAACTCAAAACACACACACGTACATATACATAGCAATGGCATCAACATTTATCAATACATTGAGTACTGATTATCAGATAGCTCATGAACAGTTCAAATCTCTCTTGGCAAACTTAACTGGATCCAGTCCTGACAATTCTAACCCGTCAGGTGGACCAGAACAAAGGGGTTCCTAGCTACTATAACCCGCTAGGAGGGGCCAGAACAGAAAATTTGGAACATGTTCCTACCAATTGATCATTAAACATTCAATGAGCTCAAAACAATTCAAATTCCTTGAAATCATTTCACAAAATGCTTCACCTTCACAAAAGCCACTTCACACATTTCATAGTCATCAAATTGCAATCTAATCATGCTCAAACCATTTTAAGATACGAACATAATCAACTTTCATAATAAATTTCATCAAAAGCTTTATAAAACATAAAGGAATATCAAAACCACTTACCTTAAGCCAATATCCAATTTCGCACTTGATAAACGATTTCCACCACTTAATTACTTCCCTTTTTCCTATAAAACATATACATGTAATAAAAGAACAATCAAATAGAGCCTAATAACTCTTAGGCACTATTCTTAATCTTATTAAAGCTCCCTAATTATTACAAGAATAATTTAGGAAAAATCCTTCTACATTGAGGACATTTCACCTTCTTACAATTCTAAAACTCATTCATATAACAGTTGAAATCCATTTGATAACTTCTTACATGTCTAATATGTTCAACAACCCATTTTTCCATAAACCCACTTACATATTACTCTCATAAACTTTCTTCAACAACATATTCTCACTATTTGACTTAAACCCATCAATACATGTTCTATACTTAATCAAATGCATGCTTAAATCCTTAGATTAGTGTTATTGAACTTATAGGATTAAAACCCATATCCTATCACAACCAAAGCTTCCAAACTTTTACTAATCTAAAACACTAACTAAAGATATTAACATGGATAAACAAACTAGGTAGGTTCCTTACCTTATGTTGAGTGAAATAAGAGTGAGAATTGAGCTTTATCTTCTTCAATCGAGCCTTCTCCTTGCTGCCCTAAAGTGGAGAGGAAATGGGGAAAAATCTGAAGAAAAGAATGGAAATGCAAGGCTGAAACGTTGGGTTTCAAGAGCAAAGATTTCAATTTTTGCAAAACAGTCCCTATAATTTTTCTTATTTAAGAAATGGTCCCTAATTTGGTTTGGGGTATTATAATGAGGGCTGGTGACTGCCAGTGGTAGAGGCTAAATCCTCTTCTAAAAACATGCCGATTTTGGTGGGGGGCTTCACCTAGTTCCACCACCCCTATAATATACCTACATCTATTTTTTTAAATAAAACATATTTATGTGTCATGATTGGATGATGTACACATATATTTTTTATTAAAAAAATCAAATAAAATTGATTGAAAGAATAAACTTAGCACAACATTTTTAATATGAGTGATGAAAAAAGCTTTTCCACAAATTTGAATGATGATTTTTGTAATTTTCCCATATTAGTGTTTATAGTACACATAAATTTATGTGCAATTAAAAGAAATTTGTTTTATATACATTTTCAATAATAATTAATTTTACATTGCTATTGAAAACAAAACAAGTTATTTTTTGAATTCCAACTAGTTAAGAAAATAGTGAACACTCTCTTTAGCAATGGAACTTTTTTCTCACTTTTCAAAGAAGTGTCAAAAACTTTTAGAAAAAATTATTTTAAATATTTAACTTCTTAAAAATTGAGAACTTGTTTGATGTTTTATGCCTCTAACTCTATTTATTTTATTTATTTTAATGTTTAATATTACAGTCGAAAATCAAGAAATTGATTTTATATAGTTATCTTTGGCTTTGAATGTTGTTTAATTATTAAAGTCTGTTGTTGTTTTTTTTTTTAAGATTTTCCTTAAATTCAATTTTAGAAAATTGACTTTCTTATTTATGAAAATAAAATAGAAACATCAATGTTTTTTTTAATCTTCATTAAGAATATCAATAGTGTTGTAAAAACCACAATTTTCGATACATTAAATTCACAATGTAGTTTTTGTCCTATATTAGTGACGATTTTAAAAAAAAGGTTATATACTATCTATCAAAATGATGTTTTAATCTATTTCTTATGTATAGAGCAAAACAAATATACACAAATATGCCAAAGAACGCCATTTTTTTCCTTCTAGTTTTCCTTTTTTTTCTTTATATTTCTTTTCTTTATTTTGTTTTGTTCATGCCTCTTTTTTTTTTTTTTTTTTTCCTTCTCCTCCTTCCATCTTCCTCACATAATCATATTTAAACATCATATTAACTTTATTTTCTTTCAGTTTTAGTGTTAACAAACCTAACTAAATACTAAATTGAGGACAAAAAATGACAAAAATAGAATTGTTAAATACATGAGTGCATACTCTTTCTAAACATTGTATTTTCTCCTGAAAATTCTAAAACTTATAAATCAAAATAGGCCTCAAAAAAATTCTTGTTTCTTTCTTTTTCATAATTTATTATTTAATTTACATTTTTTATTGAATTAAAAAAAACAAAACTGAAAATGGATCTATCACTTCCAATTCCACTCCAAAGTGCTAGAAGTAAATGACACGCACTACTCCATTTTCTCATTAACGGGTCTTTAGGGCAATAATTTAACGAAATTGAAAAAAAATTCAAAGTAGAGGAATTTTTTCTGAGCATTTTGTGATGGTGAGTCACTATCAATTTTAACAATGTTTGAAAAGTCAAAGTCAACAAAGTCAACAATGACTTGACTTGGGGGTTTGTTGCCGAAGTCCAAAAGACTAAACTTATGGTCTTCTCTTCATTTGTTGCCCCTATTTCTTTGGATAATTTACATAGCAAAGATCTTTAATTGGAAAATTTTGGTTTTTCTTTTCTTACTAAAAGTTATGTTGTTGGCAAATTATTTCAAATTCTTGTTTCTTTGAGTACAAAATTGGTTTCAATTGTTGCTAATAAAAATTGACAATTTAGGCAAATTTTTTTTTTGTTTTGGATTTTAGAAATTCCAAATGTTTTCAAAATAAAAGTCTAAAGTAATAATATTCAAATTAAAAACAGCTAATGAGTTGGTTTTTATTGGTATTTAGTTTTATTCATAGTAAATTATCAAAATTTAAATTTTCTTGTCAAACCATACAACATAATAAGAAAATCTTACAAGAAAAAAAGATGAAAGAAAAAATTACATGGAAATGACTTTTCCTTATTTTATGACTTAACTTTGTTACAATCTTTTGGTAACATGTCAAAATACAAGACCAAAAATATAAAAGTAATTTTTATATTCATAATTTACGTTTTTTTATTTTCAACAATTTTTTCTTCTTCATTCCGACAAAATAGAAATTTTTAATGCTTGTTTCTACAAACAAATTGTTGATTAAGATTTTTTATTTTAAACTCTCACATCTTTTGTATATATCAAATAATCTTTTGTATATATAAAATTGTTGTAAATACTCTATTTAAACACGGTGTAAATTTAGAATTTATATGCATTTTTTTCATTTTCTTTTCCTCAAATGCCACCCGTCATTCTTGTGCATAACCATACTAATTTTCTTTATATCATTCTAATTTTATCGATGTATTTGAAGGGACGAATTCATTAATTTCAAAGCCACCCCATTACTATGTATCTATTAGAAAAACCTATTTTATTGAATTTTTCATCTTTGTGCCAAAAATTATTTATATATCAATTTCAAGGTAGATACATTTTAAATTGAAGAGCAATCAATGGCATTCTTGTAATTAAAATAAAAAGGATGGACATTTTAAAAAATGTTCAGTTATTAAGTACAGTATAATTTGTAATTTCCCTCTCTCTCATCAGTTCTTCATTCTTCTTTCTTCATCTTCAGCTGAATTTTTAACAACAACAATGAGAATTCTTCTTCTTACACTTCTCCTTTTCATCTCAACTTTCATCCCTTCATTTTCAGAAATAATCTTTGAAGAAAGGTTTGAAGGTACAACAAATCCATAACCCAAAATTTACACTATCCTTTTTGTCTTTTAATCAGCAAAGAATTTTTTATTTTGTTTATATGTTTCTGGGCTAATAAGTTTGTTGATCTGTTTTTTTTTTTTCCCTCTTAACTTAATTTTTTCTGTGAGAAAAACAAAAGATGGGTGGAGAGATAGGTGGGTTTTATCAGATTGGAAGAGGAGTGAAGGGAAAGCTGGAACTTTCAAGTACACAGCTGGAAAATGGGCAGCTGATCCTGATGATAGAGGTAGTGTTTTTTTTTATTATTTTAGCTCATTCATTCTGGCTTTTAATTTGATGGGTTCATTTCAATTTTGATTAGAAGTTAGCAATTAATAATCCCACTAACCCAGGTTGATTTGATGATGTTGAAAATACATGCCTCCACTGTTTTTCAAATAGTGGGAAATATAAATAGACTTTCTTATGAAGAGGGAAAGTAGACATCATGATGGGAGGAATGAAAAGTAAAAATTTAGGAAAAATTTATTGAAGGGGTGCACCTGGATGGTCAATTAATAAAGAGGAAATATGTTTAACTCATTTATTGTAGAAACTGGAAAATATTTGTAGTGATTTATGTACAAATTATACATCTTTTTGTATGCACGTCACAGTAAATTTGTATAAAAATTAGTAGAAATGTCTTTTAGAATCAGTAGTTTAAAATGTCTTCTATAATAAATAGTTTACAGTAATGTACTGTTTATGAATTTACCCACTTGGCGTGCCGTTTTCAGAAAATTTTCCAAAAGTTTAAATTTTGAAGATAGGGAGTAGTATTTTTTTATTGTTCTTTTTTGTTGACTGATTCTTTTGCTTGTTATGATCAAATTGTTCCTGTTGGAGAACTAGTTGCACAATCTTGAATCTTCCAATCGAGAGGCATAGTATGATTTGTTCCTGTTTTTCTCTGTCTTTGTGTATTTAACATTGTACAAGGTGAAATACCAAGGAAAATGCTTGGATACAACATTTTTAGAGGTCTAGAACTGAAATATTAACACAAAATTAGTAGGATAGTACTGCGACTTTACAGTTCTATTCAGTAAGTCCTTAACTCATGGCAGGAGTTATGATGATAATAATATTTCCAGCAATACCATTGTCATCTACAACCATGGATTTCCGTGCCATTATGAAATGATCAGACGAATGTTAATTCAGTGTACCATTGGCAAGATATGTTAGGTGCCTTTCTTTGCACCATTTTCTGCTGATAAATTTTCTGAAGTTTAATACAAAATGAAAGTAATAGTTTGATAAAAGCACTTTAGGTGCTGTCTATTCTTGGTTCTGTATGGATTGCTAAAAACTAGCTTCTTGGTTTGGTAGAAATTAAATATCTATAGCATTCTAGCAGCTTTGTTTTGACAACTTGTATGAGCCCTTCAATATGTCCCTACATTAGGCTTTTAGAAACTTTGGCATTCAATTGTTGAATTTAGGAACCACAAAATCTGAAAGGTAATAAACAATCTGTTCTATTTCCTCTTCTAAGCTGGTTGAAATAGATTAAACAAGTGAAAGTTATCTAAGCTGCAGGAAAAGAGAAAGTTCAATTGTGAATTGAATAATATGATTCTTGTATTTCTCTTCGTAATTTTTCATCAGAACCTGTTGGAGTTTATACAAGTAACCTTTTTAATGTGTAAGATCATATTGTCTTGTGTTCTTCTGATGCTCACTAGGTAGTAATTGATGCAAAACACATGAATTGAAATATGCAGGTCTCCAAACATATAATGATGCCAAGCATTATGCTATATCTGCAAAGATACCTCAGTTTAGCAACAAGAACAGGACTCTTGTGTTTCAGTATTCCATAAAGTTCGAACAAGACATTGAATGTGGTGGAGGTTACATTAAGCTGCTATCTGGTTATGTCAACCAACAGAAATTTGGTGGTGATACTCCATACAGGTTTATTTCCTCTTAGCTCAGCCACTTATCTCTTGTGGTCTCTCTCTTTTTCATAGACTGTAGGCCATATAAGGGCCATTATAGCTATGTATATCTTGTTCCTCATCTGATAAAACAGGAATATTATACTGAACAGAATCCTTTATTCTTAGTTCATCGTGGCTCTTATAAAGTATAATTTGCTTCTAATTCTTCAGTTTGAGAAAGCAGTAGCAGCATGCCAAACATTTTCTCTCTTTTTATCCCTAGAATCTTTGAAAACAAAACCAGAAACATATGCAGATGGCCCAAGTTGCAGCTCTACATAGTTTGTTTGGTACCGTTATATGTTTTGCATGACGGACATGTTTTGCAATCTGAGTAAAAGGTTGTGGTTATATACTATATTGATGGTTATCATTTTTCGAAATGGGGATTTTAAGAACTCTAAATTAAGTGCATATCCTTTAAGTCTCCTGTAAGCTTCACTACTCTGCAAGGAAAGCTTTTGCTGTAAACAATTAGAATCTTATGATTTTTTGGATCTGTGTAAACCCTCTACTCCTCATTTCTTGTTGCTTTATGTGTCATAAGTTTATAAAAGTTTAGCTGATGAACCTTTGCATTCTTTTCATGCAGTTTTATGTTTGGTCCAGATATTTGTGGCACGCAGAAAAAAGATCTCCACGTTATAGTCTCATACCAGGGACATCATTATCCAATAAAGAAAAATATTGAGTGTGAAACGGACAAGTTAACTCATTTCTACACTTTCATATTAAGACCTGACGCATCATACAGTGTCCTGATAGATAATCGTGAAAGAGAGTCTGGAAGCTTATATACAGACTGGGATATTCTCCCACCACCAAAAATAAAAGACGTCCATGCAAAGAAGGTACTATAGCATCAACTTTGTTCTGCATGTTTTCTGCACTGCTCAAAGATTCTCAACTAGATAATATGGTGAATTTTATTTGTCCGTAGGATAGTACTACTCTGAATGACAAACTCAGGGGCAAGGAGCTCCAACAGATGAGAAAATGAGACAAACACGATTTAAAATGGTTTGGATGATTTGGACATGTGGTGTAGAAAATAGAGAAACATCAACTCCAATTAAAAAGGGGAAGTGAAAACATAAGAAGAAACGAAAACAAACAATTGGAAAAGATATAATATATTTAAATATAAATGAAAAGACGCCATGTGGATAGAATACGATGACTAAGTTTAGTTGTTGATGTTATTGGTTATATTGATACATACCTCACTCATTTTCTGATGTCTGCTATGTGACTTCTCTCCAAGATACATTTAACGTATTTGTCTTTCACAGCCAGCTGACTGGGATGATAGAGAATATATCAACGACCCCAATGATGTCAAACCAGAGGTATTATAGCCTCTGCTCTCTTTTCTATAAAAGCAATTGGATTGCATCTATCAGGCTCTTCCTGTTTGATGGCGTATCCTAATTATATGCAGGGATACGACTCAATTCCAAAAGAGATACCGGATCCAAAAGCTAAAAAGGTTATTAGACCACTCTTTTAATTCCATGTTTACCTTCCTGTGCATAGTAGATATTAAATGTTATGAAAATTCAAAGAAAGATATGAGGAAACAAAAAGAAATAGATGAGCTAATAGTACTTTTCAGACTCTCCATATGAAACACCTTGGAATCACTTATGGTTTGCTGACTTTGTTAGAACAGCATTTCAGTTAATGGGTGATTTAAGCCCTTTTAAAATTTGGATGCTCTGTCAATTAACAAAGTTATACTGAAAAATATACAGTTCACCATAGCTCCCATGGAGACACAAGAATTCATGTATATATTTTCGGAATATGTTGCTTTTTCTGAAGAATCATGATTGTTAAAGATGATAACTGAGGTGGTAGTTGTTTCATCAGAAATTAATAGAAGGTAATAAGGTTTTAATATGATAAAGCTTCATTTTATTTTGGTTTAATAGCCTCTGGACTGGGATGAAGAAGAGGATGGGATATGGAGGGCCAGAAAGGTACCAAATCCAGCATACAAAGGGCCATGGAAACCCAAGGTACTGGTACATCAAATTTACGGTAACACAAAAAATCGTGTCAGTATCATATTTTAATCCTTTGGAGCTTTGATGGTGCAGCGAATAAAGAATCCCAATAACAAGGGGAAGTGGAAAACTCCATGGATTGATAATCCAGGTAAGATTCACCTAAACAAATGTGCAAAATCGAAGAGGTCACTTGTTCAGTTCCAATTGCCATTTTGCTTCTGATGGTCCCTAGACTAATGCTGTAACTAGAAGCACTTCTGGGTTATTTTGTTTCTAATTTATTTCAAGTCTGTACCCAAAGTAAGAAGTAGGATTAATAGAGCGGTTCATCTATTAATCCTCTCAAATGGCTCTGTCCTTAGACCTCTCCACATAATGAATGGTAAAAGAAACTTCTTAATTCCCTTTCTTCTCTCGGATATGGTGATAGCTGTTCTCTTCTGTCTTTCTTTGTTTATCCTTTTTGTTTACAATATCTCAAAAGCTATGAATTGTGTATTTTCTTCCATATTTTGATAGGAGTTGAAGATGTACATCTCTGTAAGATAAATCTGATGTTTGTACTTGCGTACAAAGTTCGTTATAAGTCATCTCTAAGACTTTAACTCTGTACTTGCACATTTATTGACAAAGTTCACAAGAGGCTTCAACCTGTCTCCTTTTCTCTTTTTGGATAAAATTTATTATTGTTTCCGCGGAATTTCCATTATGGTGTTGAACAAGTCCTGGAGGGGTTTCTTTTTCTTCCTCTCCTCCCTATCATTTTCCTTATGCATTAATTTTTCTCCATTTTTATTGCTGTTTTGTTGAAGATGAATGGAGGGTTTTGGAGTCTTAGTCCTGTTTCAATGCAATATTTACCTGTTTTTTCTATTGGAAGTTAAATATTGGCTCCTGTTGCTCCATTCCTTTCATCTGCAGATTTTGAAGATGATCCTGACCTGTATGTTTGGAAACCAATTAAATATATAGGCATTGAAGTATGGCAGGTAAGAGAAATGCTTCCCTTCTTTTCTATTTTTCTTTCTCTCTTAGATCTCTGTTTTGAGACTTTCTTGGGTGATATCGATATCAGCACTTTTTTAAGTGGCCATTATGTTTTCAGGCTTATTGAATATTATTTTTACCACAAGTCTTTAGTTATTTCAATTGTTGAGAGAATATTTTAGCTTTCTTTGAAGTATTTGGCTACTTATGTAACATGCATTCTTACATCATGTTTCAGCTTTTAAGCTATGATCATGAACACATTTTGTACAGATTCCTACTCTCTTGCTACGAATGCTTCTCCTTTTTTCTAAATCTCTGGAGTGAAACTTTTTTGTTTGTGATCTCATTGGGAAAGCATCAGGCTGTTATGAGTTATTTCATCATGGACTTGAATGATATTTTTGCTTCTTTACAACGTGTGCAGGTTAAAGCTGGTTCAGTGTATGACAATATTTTGCTATGTGATGATCCCTGAATATGCAAAAGAAGTTGTGGAAGAAATTTGGGCCAAAAATAGAGTGGTGAGTAGTGCTCTTGCTGCAAGATATATGTTCACTTGAAGTGTGTGATCTGTACACTAAGTCGTGTTATTTTAGGTTGAGAAGGAGGCATTTGAGGAGGCAGAGAAAATCCGATTAGCAAAAGAAGAGGAAAAAAAGGAAAAAGAAGGTGAAAAGAAGAAAAGCAGAGTCGGGAGGCACCACAGAAGGGTACTACATCTTTTGCTTTAACATTACTTCATGCATGATAGTTTCTTGCATGTCAAACATTACTTCATGCGTGATAATTTCTTGCATGTCAAAATTCAAATCAGAAATCAGCTTATTTTCTGCTTCAAGTTTTATATCTCCATCTTTCCAATTGCTGTACCCTATGATCTGCACAACCACATGCGCTCACACTCATACACACACATAGAGATGAGAGATGTCTAACATGTGCCCCGAGGGTGTAGTGGTTAATGTTAGTGAAGGCATAATCAACATTTCACAAAATGTTTGTCGAGTTTGATTTGGTTACCCATTATCTATAAGAGTTTGCTGCAAACTACTAGTTTGCGACAATGGAATGCTATTCAATTCGGAAGAAGAATGTCAAAAGTTGCATCCTGCCTTCTACTCTACATTTCAAAGTTTTCAACAATTTCAATGAGTTGCTTATCTGATACATTCTCCTGTTTAGCTCATATGCGTTTTATATAACTTAGTTCACGTGCTTGCAACTCTCCCTAACATGTGTTTAGCTCATACTGTACCAAAGAATACTAAGACTATCGTATGAGGGAGAATAGCATAGATGAATTTGGTCTTACAATTGCAAGTTGATCTGTATGGATGAGCTTTGGATGTCTATTTGCTTGTTCAACATACATCTTAATGTTATTCTTCATTCTCTTGTTTTAGTTGTTTATATTTTGGTCCTTCTATTTCATTAGTCTTCCAGCTATTGATTTGAGTGTGGTTTGTTTGCTTTTAGTGGGTTAGCTTTTAGTTGAGTGTGGTTCCCTAAAATACTTAATTTCACTGCTTTAGAAGCCCATCATCTTCATGCCAAAGGATTCTGCGAAATTGCATAACTCAGGTTTTATAGCTTTTATGGTTCACCTTGAGTAATGAAGTTGTGCAAGTATTAAAGAGTAGATTCTGACCCCCATTTTGATATTCTGTAATGTCTCTTACATATGGGGTTTACCATTTATGTGTATGAATTTTTCTTTATGTATCTTCTTGTGAAAAAAACAGAGCATCAATTCTGCTCGTATATACTTCGAAATAAATATTACATCTGTCTTAAATAGAAGCGTAATAAGACCTAAATCCTAGAATTAAGAAACAAGGAAAAAGAAAATAATCTAAGAAAGGAAAGATTCTATAATTTTGATAAATTCCAATTCTAATCCCTGATATCATGAGATCAGGTTTCCTAATTTCTAACTTTCCTAATTTCCTACACTCCCCCTCAAGTTGGTGCATAGATGTCAATCATGTATCATATGCTCAAAATTAGGTCTTGCAAGCCCCTTAGTCAAATTGTCAGCTGTTTGTTGACTAGAAGGGATAAAGGGTAGGCAAATAGTTCCAACTTCAACTTTTTCCTTGATGAAATGCCGATCAATCTCAATGTGCTTCGTCCTATCATGTTGGACAGGATCGTGAGCAATACTTATTGCAGCCTTATTGTCACAATATAGCTTTAAAGGTAGATCAACTGTTTTCTATATATCCATAATACTTCACAAATCCCATGGGCCATTGCTCTAAATTCAGCTTCAGCACTACTTCGAGCAACAACATTTTGCTTTTTGCTTCGCCAAGTAACCAAGTTTCCCCACACAAAAGTGCAATACCCTGATGTAGACCTCCTGTCAACTGTAGAACCTGCCCAATCTGCATCAGTAAATACTTCAACACTCCTCTGGTTAGTTTTTTGAACAACAAATCTTTTCCAGGACTAGACTTCAAATATCTCAAGATTCGATAAACTGCCTCAAGGTGTTGCTCACGAGGTGTGTGCATGAATTGACTAACAACACTAACTAGGAAGGCAATATCCGGTCGAGTATGCGATAAATAAATTAGTTTCCCAACTAATCTATCGTATTGACCAGTATTCACAGGAACACCTTCCTTTTCCCACAACTTCATATTCGGATCCATTGGAGTCTCAGCTGGTCTGCACCCACTCATCCCTGTCTCCTTCAAAAGATTAAGAATATATTTTCGTTGAGAAACAACAATTCTTCTCCTTGAACGCGCAACTTCCATGCCGAGGAAATACCTTAATTCTCCCAAATCCTTAATCTCAAACTCTAATGCAAGACTCTTCTTTAGTCTCTCTATCTCAATTACATCATCACCTGTGAGTATAATATCATCAACATAAACTATTAGTACAACAATCTTTCCTTCAGAAGAAAACTTGAAGAATTAGGTATGGTCAGATTGTCCTTGCAAGTATCCTTGTTTTCTAACTGATCTTGTAAACTTCTCAAACCAGGCTCTTGGTGATTGTTTGAGACCATACAGTGACTTTTTGAGTTTGCATACTCTTGAGCCAAATTTATCATCAAAACCCGGTGGACTATTCATGTACACTTCCTCCTTCAGGTCACCATTGAGGAATGCATTCTTCACATCTAGTTGCTGCAAGGGCCAATCCAAATTAGTAGTAATAGATAGAAGTACTCTCACAGTGTTTAATTTTGCAACAGGAGCAAAAGTCTCAGAATAATCGATGTCATAAGTTTGAGTGAATCCCTTGGCTAGCAATCTAGCTTTGTATCTTTCCACTGATCCATCAGAATTGTACTTCACAGTGAACACCCATTTACAGCCCACAGTAGACTTCCCAGTAGGCAATGCTTCAACACTCCAAGTATTGTTCTTCTCAAGAGCTCTCATCTCTTCAAACACCGCTTCCCTCCATTTTGAAACTTTTAAAGCTTCATGTATATTGTTAGGAATGTCTATACAGGACAATTTAGAGGTAAAAGCAACCATAGATGGAGACAATTTTGAGTAAGAAACAAAGTTAGATAATGGATGATTAGTACAAGATCTAACCCCTTTTCTAAGAGCTATAGGAATGTCAAGATCTGAATTTGTAGACTGACTATTAAGGGAAGAGAGGGAATCACCTATTATAGGCTGACTTTGTTGATCTTTCCTTGGATTGGAATCAAGGTTGTGCTTATTATTCCTCTTTGAGTAAACAATTCCTTTCCAAATTTGGTCACCCTCCTTGAATCTATTTCCTGCTGTTTTAGAACAATTATCATATTGTTGCATTATACTAGGTTGTCCCTTGTCTTTAGTTTCCAATGACTGCGTCCCAGAATTCTGTTTTTCATCAGAGTTTTCAGATGTAGGTCTAGATATAGGAGAAACATTACTCATAGTGAGAGGAGTTTCAAATAACAAATCTTGGCCATTTGGTGTAGGTGCAGAATTTTGTCTAACATTATGTAACAGAAATACATTATCTGAATTTATACATGAATCTTCCTTAAAATTCTCCCCCTGAAGATGAATACCTTTATAAAATGGTTGATTTTCAAAGAAGGTAACATCCATAGTGACAAAAAAAAATTTTGATTTTGGATCAAAACATTTGTAGCCTTTCTGGGTTGAGGAGTAACCAACAAAGACACATTTTACAGCCCTAGGCTCAAGTTTTCCAGCTAGTCTATGTTCATGTACAAATGCTGTACAATCAAATACTTTTGGAGGTAAATTAGCAAAAAGTCTAGCATTTGGAAAACAATTTGTGAAAACTTTGAAAGGAGTTTGAAATTGCAAAACTTTGGATGACATTCTATTTATTAAGTATGCAGCAGTTAAAACAGCCTATCCCCACAAATAGTTAGGAACTTTAGTTGTAAAAAGTAATGCACGAGCTACCTCCAATAGATGTTTATTTTTTCTTTCAGCAATGCCATTCTGTTGGGGAGTGTTAATGCAAGAACTATGATGAATGATACCTTTTTCAAGGAAAAAATTTCCCAATGCCATGTTAAAAAAATCCTTCCCATTATCACTTCTAAAAATTTGTATGTTAGTTTGAAATTGAGTCTGCACCATATTGTAAAAATTTTTAAAGACCTGTTTAACCTTTGATTTCTCTTTTAGTAAATATACCCAACAAAGTCGAGTATGATCATCCGTAAACGTGATGAACCATCTTTTGTGAGCAGGTGTAATTATCTTATTCGGACCCCAAACATCACTATGAATAAGAGTAAAAGGTTTTGATGATTTTATATGGTTGTGAAGGAAAAGATGTACGATGGTGTTTAGCTAATTCACATATTTCGCACCGAAACAAAGTCAAGTCTTTATCACCACATAACTTACGAAACAAATGATTTAAATATTTAAAACTTGGATGGCCTAATCTTAAATGCCATAACATAACATTATTATTAGAAACAGATTCAAGGCAAAACATTATTGGTCGGGATTGTCGCTTTTAACCAGATTTCCATCTAGGAGGTAGAGTCCACCACTCTCTTTAACACTGCCAATCATCCTCCCCGAGGTTAAATCCTGAAACAGACAATGAGTTGGAAAAAAATTCATTTGGCAGTTTTTGTCACGAGTGAATTTACTAACAGATAACAGATTACAAGATAGTTTAGGAACATGAAGAACATCATGTAAAGTGAGAGATGGAGACACTACAGTAGAACCTTTTCCTGCAATGGCTGAAAAGAGCCATCTGCAACTTTAATTTTTTGATTTCCTGCACATGTGTTATATGAAGAAAAAGGATTGGACTTCCCTGTCACGTGATCGGTTGCACCGGAATCGATAATCCAAGTGCAATCAGGGTTATTAGAGTTGTTGCTAGTGAGAGCAGTTTTTAAGGAATTACCTGTTTGAGCTAATGAACTAGAGGAGGGGGGGGGGGGGGTTTGAAACTCAAGAATACAGCTGCTCTATTTGTTCCTTGGTGAAAGGAAGCCAACTTGAATTAGACTGCTGCTCTTGATCTGAGACACTGGCTTGAAGTGCACGCCCTTCACCATTTTTCTTTTTCCAGTTTGGTGGTTTACCATGAATTTTCCAACACGTTTCCCGTGTGTGTCCTGTGCGTTTGCAATGGTCGCACGATGGTCGTTTACCATCCTTCTTCACTCCCTCATGAACATTTTGAGTGACAAGGGCAGAGTTTTCAACTTCGAAAAAGAAAATTTGTTGTTGAGCATCACCCCCTTTCCCCCTTTCGTGCTTCTTCTCTTCGAATCTTCGAGAAGGCCTCACGTATTGTTGGCAAGGGGTTTTTTCCTAAAATTCTGCCGCGTACCTCATCTAACTCCTTGTTGAGTCCTGCCAAGAACATGAAGACACGATCATTCTCTTGGCGTTTCATGAATCTAACATTATCATTTGTGCACTCCCAAGCATCATCGTAACATAGATCCAACTCCTGCCACAAGGTCATCAATTCGTTGTAGTAGGAATTTACGTTTCTATCACCTTGCTTTGCATGCCATAGTTTTGATTTTAATTCAAAAATCTGTGAAGAATTTTCCAAGTCAGAATATGTTTCCTTCACAGCATCCCAAACATCTTTAGCAATTGGTAGAAACATGAATGGCTTTCCAATTGTTAGTTCCATTGAATTCACCAGCCATGCAATAATCAGGGAATTTTCTGATTTCCAGATTTTGAAAGTTGGGTCTCCGTCTGCAGGTTTTGTCACTGCTCCTGTTAGATAACCCATCTTCCCCTTGCCTTCCAAGATTAATCGAACAGTTTGCGACCATTCTATGTAATTCTTTTCATGTAGACAGTGAATATTCACTTGGAGTGAATTATTGGACCCCTCCGGACCATTGAACGAGATGGAAGAGTTCATATTTGAACTCACTGTACTTTCTCCAACAGCCACCGTGTCTTTACTGATTTCACCTGTAAGAGCTGTTTTCCATGGGGTTTGGTTTGCCATAGATGATCAGAACTTAAGCTCTGATACCATGTGAAAAAAACAGAGCATCAATTCTGCTCGTATATACTTCGAAATAAATATTACATCTGTCTTAAATAGAAGCGTAATAAGACCTAAATCCTAGAATTAAGAAACAAGGAAAAAGGAAATAATCTAAGAAAGGAAAGATTCTATAATTTTGATAAATTCCAATTCTAATCCCTGATATCATGAGATCAGGTTTCCTAATTTCTAACTTTCCTAATTTCCTACACTTCTTTCCTTAGGGCACATCTGTGTCGCCAACTATGCAATGTCAGATTATACTATATTGAGTTGTTGATTAGTTACATAGATATGTAGAAACTTTTAAGCTTTAGCATTTTTTACTTGCGCTTAGCTTCCAAAAGGTTGTGGTTGGTGCTCCTCCTGGAAGTTGTAGTTGTTATTACAGAATGTCTCAAGAGTACTAGTCCCGAAGGATGAAAATCTTACAGTTAATGTTTATTAAGGAGTTCCCAGATAGTAGATTTCCCTTCCCTGATAAGGTTTGAAGACGGATGAACTGAGTAATGTGCTGTTACTAACTTGTGCTCAAGCGGTATGAGATACTGCAGTAAGTTGAGCTACTAATAGCTATACATTCACCTTGCTTTAGCGGTCTGAGATTCTGCAGTAAGTTGAGTTACTGATAACAGTACATTCACCTTTCCAAGTTAACAAGCTTATATGCATTTTGCATGCTCATGCACATTCCCTAGCACCGCAAAGAGTGAATTTCTTGTTGGAATGAACATTTTAGGTTCTTTTAGTCTCTTCTTTGTGTTTTTTATTTTTGTTTCATCTTTTGTCTTTTTTTTTTTTTGGGTTGGGGATTGTGGGTGGCCTGGGAGGGAGGTAATTTGTATTGGCGGTAATGTTTCGGATAGCACATGAAAATCACCTTTTTGTTGGATTACTCTTTATTGAGCTAAAATATTTGTGGATTCAGTTCCTAAACTTATACTTTGTATCATTTATCTAACAGTTTGTATCATTTATCTAACTTTTGGTGGGTGTCTTGCAGTATGATCCCCATGAATACTACGATGACTACCATGTAAGCTTCCAATATCCTTCCTCTCCCTCACTGTTATATGTTCGTATCACAATTGTATGTTTATATGCTGAATGCTATTGGTTTAGATAATGTAATCCAAACATAGACTGTCAGCCTTCATGAACTAAATGATACCATGCTATGTTCTGTTCTTACCTGTATGAAAGCACTCATACATGAGTAAATGGGAGAAATTATTTTTGACTAATCAAATGAGAGCTCCTAGCTGTTAGAGCAGCTTAGGGTACTCATTCCCTGCGAGCTCTTTCTACTTTAACTACAGAAGATTCATTATAAAAACAGGACGTCTTGGGGATATGCATTTACAAAACTAGTACTCTCTCTGATTCATAATATAGGACGTTTAACAACTTTTTACGCTTATTAAGAAAGGTTTTAAATGACTAAAATATCCTTATTTACCATTCATTAACTATAATAAATTTATTGAAATAAGTGTAATTTTAGTATTAATTTTTTATTTATTCTATGCAAGTTTGCCTCCTGACGTTAGATATAATTATGTTTGTAAATAACAAAATATCCTTGCAAATAATTTTATACTTATATAGAAAAAATTTAAAAATTATTCTGAAAAAATTGGGATCAATTTATGGATTTTATAAAAAAAAAAATCATTACAACAAATTATATTCGTTAAAGTAATTATATAAGTAAAGTACATATAAAATTATTTGGAAAAAGTTAATTTTTAACATAGATGATTGAAAAAAAAATTGAAAAAAATAAATAAATTTGGCATCCGGACTACATCCGGACGTCCGTTGTTCATCCGGACTACATCCGGACGTCCGGATGGAGTCCGGATCCGGATGCCAATTTTTTTTAATTTTTTTTAAAAATTATATAAATTAATTAAGGGAGTCCCTATTCTAATAAATTGTCTTAGGAAGTTTTTTGAAAAGGATCCTAGTTTGATAAATCACTCTTCAAAATACTCCGTTATAAACCATGGAGTATATCAAACACACCATTATAAACCAATGAATTTGTTTGGAGGCAAAACCCTAAATCTATCTTCATGGATTCTCTGTCCTGCATATTCATTATCTCTGTTGATTCTTTGTTCTCCATGGTCAAATATTATTTACTCAAAATTAATAAATCAAAGAGTTTGGTTGAAATTAGTCTCAGTGGTTATCATTTAAATTTTACTTGGGTAAATACAAGTCTCTGGTGAGTTGGAAAGGTGGAGACTTCATCGTGAATTGAAACTGCAATTAATATGGGTAAACCCTAAAACGACCTATATTATGAATCAGAGGGAGTAATACATACAGACAGCATGTTGATTTCCCAGTCTCTAATTAGAGTTTCAGAACAATAAATCATTTTATAGGACTACATATGTAATAGCTCCATAACCCTCATATTGCATTGGCAAGCTTGTTTTCTTCTGACCACATCTGACCTATAAGTTATCCAACTATTGCTGGATGTCATTTCAATCCAAAGCCATTCATGTCTTGTGGTTTGTTATATCGCGCGCGGTGTACAGTGCTAAAAAATTGTGCATATTTTACTCAAAAATTTAATTTTCTCATGCAGCATTCGACTAACACGCTGACTTTCAATTGCACGTTTGTATTAACTTTTATTTGTTCTGCTTTGCTGCTGTGCAGGATGAGCTTTAAGAGGTACGTCTAGTTGAGTTTTGAATTGGCAGAAGGAAACAGAAACCATTTTGAGTTCGAGTTCCGCCGTCTTCTTCGAATGTTAAGTTTTAAGTTCTATTATTACAATAATTATTGTAGCATTAGAATCACAAAACACTGCATCAAAGGCCACTGTAAGCAATCAAGTTTTGATGGCTCCTTCCAATTCATGCCTATTTCACACTTTGTCTAAAGTCTTTTGTGTTCCCTTTACTGGATAGAATGTAATGTTGTTATACGCTGATCCAGGGCGACACTGGATGGTTATATGTGTTGGTAATACTATATTATCTTAATAGATGTCAAACTCTGTAAGAATCTTTTCCATTTCCTGAAATGGAATCAATTCATTATATATATATACTTCTAGATTTCTAGATTTTAATAATGTTTTGTGTTGATTCTTGGGTAAAATTATATAAGAACATCCTAACCCGAGATGAGATCTTCCCTCTAAATTTTTTCTATTTTATCTTGTCAAAAATTTAAAACGTCATTACACTAAAACTAGGGATTAAAAACATGAATAGAATTCACTCATATTTCGATTATGGCATAACATATGTAAATTTAATGTTAATGATATTTATGATTTTAGTCTTTAATTTTAGTGAAACGGTGTTGTTTTGAACAGAGGATCTGAACTCCACCAACCTACTCTATTTTACAGTGGGTTGGCAACAAAAGGACAAAAAAAAATTGCCAAAACCATTTCCAACAATAAACTCTATTTTGGAGTAGTAATTACACTAAAATTCTCTCAAACTACAAATTCTATTTTTCACACTATAAGGAATATTCTTTATATATTCCTATTTATACTTAATTTATATCATTTTTTTATTATCTTCATACTATCAAATTAATTCATCAAATAAATTTTATCCTTTTCATCTAAAATAATAAATATTAAAATAAAACTTAAAATTTGTAGTTGTTATATTATTTTTATTCACACTTTTAGTTCAATTATTTAAAAAAATTAAATTGAAAGTACGTTTAAGAATGAAGTTAAAATTAAAATTAATTTATCATTTTAAAATTAAATTAATATAATTAAAATCAATTTACTTGGAAAAAGAAAAAAATTTAACCAAAAGTAAAAATAATAAAACATTAAACATTTAAAATAAAAGTAAAAAAAAAAAGCTAAGAAAAACCAAATAGTTAAGATAATAATAAAAGAAAAATGGAGGAATCTACCGTGCAACGCTACGCTAAATATAGCGTTGCACTGTAGATGAGTGTCAAAATAGGACATAAATTGCCGCACGTTGGAGTCCACTTTTTTGTCGTCTAGTAAGCAACCGACGTTATAATTGGTGACGGTCTAAACCCATACTATTTTAAATTTTTCTTCAAGCCAGTATTCAATTTTTTATACTCTAAAGAATATTCTTTACATATTTCTTTCCATATCTAATTTTGTGTAATTTTTTTATTACTTTCATACTATTAAATTAATTTATCAAATAAGCCATAATATATTTTATTTTATCTTTTTTTCATCTAAATAATAAATAGGGTAAATTAGTTCAATCATCCCTCAATTTGGGAGTTCATTTCGTTTTTGTTCATCATCTTTAAAAAGTTCCATTTTTTGTCCCTCGTGTACAATTTGATTTAAAGTCATCATTCATCCATTTTTTCTCCACTTAAATAAATATTTAACACTTGTATGACAAATAGAAGTATATATAAATTGATAGAATTAGATATATGCCTGTTAAATGGTCATCAGAAATGAATTTTTCTAACATGAAAAGTAAATAAATGACCATTGAAAACTAAAAATGCAACATAAGAGTCAAAAATAATTTTTTTTTAAGATTTGGGACAAAAACGAAATAAACCCCGAAGTTGAGAGACGGTTGAAGTAATTGATCCTAATAAATTTTATTATTTAATAATTAAACAATTAAAATTAATTATTGCCTAAATAAATCAAAATTTATCTTTATTTAATTATAATAAATTTTACGAAATATACTAAAACTAAATAGTAATAAAACACACTTTTTTATTGCAAAAAATAACAACAAACAAAAACAAATATTACATTGAAGTCCATATTATAAAATACTATTATTAAAAAACAAGATTATTTTTCATTCAATCATCTAATTACTATATAACTCCCACAAATGATCTATTAATGCATTTTTTTAGATTTTTTTTTTTTAATTTTCAACCCACAAACCCTCACATGCATCCCCAGGAATTGAACTCTAAACATAGAGGTCTGGATGATAACTCCTTAACCAGTATACTGGGATGCTAACTCCCAAACCACTAGATTAACCCTAATGGCTGGTCTATTAATGCATTACAATGTGCAATGTGGGCATTTTTATCTTTGATTTGATTATATAGGCCAAGAAACTGTTGAAATCGAGTATTTTCATCTCTTTCCATTTCAACGGTAGGGAAATGTTCATTAAAATTAAATTGAAGGTATGTTTAAAAATGAAAATGAAAATTAATTTATGAATTTAAAATTAAATAATTTAGTTAAAGAAGGAAAAAATTAAACCAAAAGTAAAAAATAAAACATTAAACATTTAAAAGAACACAGCTAAAGAACAACAAAAAAAGTAAAGATAATAATTTAAAAAAATGGAGTAAGATACCGTGCAATGCTATATTTAGCGTTACACTATTGTTTGGCAGTAAAATGGTGTATAAAATAGTGTGCGTGGAATCTAGTGTTTTACATTTTTTTTTGTCTTCGAGTTGCTAACCGACGCTATTAAAGCATGGGTTGGAGATAATTTTAAAGCTAAATATGGCATTGCACTGAAGCAACTATATTTTTTTCACTTTTTTTCTTTTAATTGTTTAATTTTTTTTAGTTATGCTTTAATTATTTTTTTCTTTTTCAATTAAATTGATCTTAATTATAATTATTCAATTTTAAAGTCATAAATTAATTTTAATTTTCATCTATAGATGAACGACCAGGATTAAAAGGTACAGAAGTTCCTTGCCTCCCAAGAGATGTTCAGGTAATGACATGACATCATCAAGGTACACCTCTTCCTATAAATAAGACATGAGTGCAATTAATAAGGGGGGGGGGGGGGGGGTCTCTCCATACTAAAAATTAATACTCTTTTATCACAAAGACCTATTACTGACTTAGGCATCGGAGTGGAACTCCCCAGGACTACCTGAGGGTGTTTCACTAACGGTTTGTTTTGCTTCTCAGTCCCTGGTAGAGAGAGGTGAGCTGATCTCGGAGTAAGCCCTGGTGAGGAGGGCTTCTACTTGAATAAGTGGACTTGTTATCATTCTCGAAAGACTTGCAGATCGACCCTTCTGGAGAAGGGCTTGTTCGGAGACTTGCAGATTGACCCTTCTAACGTGGGCTGATTTCATTGGACTTCCTCTCCAAGGCTGATTTCATTGGACTTCCTCTCCAAGTCTGATTTCATTGGACTTCTTCTCCAAGGTTGATTTTATTGGATGTCGTAGGCCAATCTTGAGAAGACAGAAAATGGCCTACGACATGTCTTGAAGGAGTTGTTTTTTGCCCACGACATGTCGTGGGCAAAACTTTGGAGATGAAATTTTGGCCTACGACATGTCGTAGGCCAATTCTGGAACAAGAACATTTAGCCTACGACATGTCGTAGGCTAATTGTTGGAGAGTTGCTTAAAAAAAAATGGCAAAGTGTTGAAGAGTGCTTCATGGGTTTTAAGCTTTGTCACACTTCAGTAGTTTGGTCATAACTTTCTCGTTTTAGCTCCAAATTGGGTGATTTAAATGGCTATGGATAGCTAAGACAATGTGTTACGACTTTCATGTTTTAAGTTTTCCTTAATTCACAGTGCATCATGATCAAATCTTGGTGGGAAGTTGCTGCCATGAAGTACTTTGTGTTAAGTTTTTAAAAAAATGGCTAAGTGTTTAACTTCTGATTCTCTGAAATTCCAGGCATCTGAAGTCGCGGTTTGCTTTGGCGGAAAGGCGTGAATTTTCAAACGCTGGATTCTTGAAGGCTCGCTGAGCAGCTGAAGGCGTGGAGGCTCCGAGCTCGAAGGCGTGGTTTGGCTCTGATTCTTCAGATGGATCTCCAAGCAGTGAAGGCGTGAAGCTAGAAAGCTGGAAGGCGTGTGTGGACGTCAAGGGCGCTGAAGGCGTGTTCCAAGGAAGACTAAAAGCGCTAGATTGTTGAAGGAAGTTTTCAAACTTCGAATTTCACTTCTTGGGCTAAGTTTTAGTTATTTCTTTGAAGGCCATTTTGTGTAATACTTTATATATTTTATATTGCGTATTAGTTACGTTTTCCCAACTCTATATATAGGGAAGATAGCTAACATATAAAGGGGGATACATTTTTATTCACTACTCACATTTTCCGTATTGGGACCGACTTTTGATTTTGAAGAGCGGGAATTGTTCTTGAGATCCACTTTCTCTCTCTACTTTCTCTCACTAAGATTGTAGCTTCATTTTGGATTCCGATCAAAGACTTGTTCTGATAATTGTACTTCTCCTGGATATTGAGAAGAAAATTGACAATCCTCTCGGCATTTGGAAGTTTTTAAGACTCATAATTGGTAAACTCTTCCAATTAATGATTATGAACTGTTTAATCTTCCAATTTGTTGATTGTGAAGCTGAAATGGAAATTTGTGGCTAATTGTACGATAATCTAGGATACTGGGGTGAATGCTAGGTTGAAATTGTAATTGTGCAGTAGAACTAACAATCTATTATAAGAAATGGAAATTCTCAGCTATGAATTGGTAAAACTTATTGATTACATGCTTTTGATCTGAATTTGATGAAATGAGATTCGATTGCGGTCGACATGCTGAATTGAGTCTTCTTTTGTAAGATTTGGATGAAAATCATGAATAAGAACCTGAGAATGCATGAGTTATTAAACCTATTTGAATTTGTACAGATCTTAAGGCTATACCTCATCATAGGAAGCTTTGAGTCTGTATCATCCTGAGAACAAGGTGATAAGAGATTCTCATACTCAAATGATGAATTCACATGCTAGGATCGGGCCTCACCATAGGAGATTCTAGGTGTTCATGCCTGAATAATTTGAGTGGGGAATTGAGACCGCTCGTTCACACTTCACCATCCTTAGGCCCGACCAGAGGATAGGGTGGTGTCGGGAGACTAAAATTGTAGTGTAGTGACCATGCTAACTATTATTTCTGTTTCCAATTGTGATTCTCCTCAACTGTTTTGCTTGTATGTTAGTAATACTGCATGTATGAGAAGTTGCATTCACCCGGAAGTAGTCTAGATTATCAGCTTTATTTTCTTGAGAACTTTGTTCTTATTTTTTTGAGTCTTACTTGTGTGTTCATTTACATTTGTAATTGTCTGGAGTCAAACCAGTTTACTTCTTGTTAAATTTTGTAATTAGTGTTCTTTTAATCTTGTTATATTTTGGTGACATAACTGAGCATATCAAACTTCTTGAATCGACTATTTCCCTGAGGAACGAAACCTAGCTCACTGCTACTATATTCAGTGAAATTAGGATAAATTGACGAGCCACGACACTCGATAACAAAGTCTCTTGACCTCTTGGTAAGCAAAGGTAGACCCCTGATCCCTCACGGAGTTACATAGATCGGCCATGAAATTGACGAACTGGGAGGAAGTAAGCGAGTTCTTGACCAACCGAGATGCTCCTTCCCCGGAGTAGAATTGGCAGCGAGCCTCTAAAGCCTTCCTCTCATTGGTCAGTTCCTTGATTTGGGCCCTTTGGGAAGACACTTTATCAGAATAAGACTTGTTCTTTTCTGCAACATATAGATGTCTTCCTGAGCCTTGGCCAAGTCCCGTTCCCCGTCTTGCTTGAGTTTCTCTACCTCTAGTTGACTCCTCTCAGCCTCAACTTGTTCCTGACGAGCCTTAGCCAAGTCAACATTAAGGTCCTTAACGGACTCACAGCTCCTCCTGAAACGAGACGAAAGTTCCTCTGCAAGAAACAAGCCCCGTGGAAAAAAGGAAAACTTCAAGCCCCGGTCAGTTGGACTTCAAACCAGAGCAAGGCGCGGAGAAAAGGAAAATTTCAAGCCCCGGTCAGTTGGGCTTGAAATCAGAGTAAAGCGCAGAGAAAGGGAAGAATTCAAATCCAGATCAGTTGGGCTTTAGCTCCAGAATAGCTGGGGGCTCATTCCCAACCAATCTGGGGGGCTATTGATGATGGATAAAATTGTACACACCTAGATGAACGATCAGGATTAAAAGGTATAGATGAACGACCAGGATTAAAAGGTATAGAAGTTTCCTTGCCACCCAAGAGATGTTCAGGTAATGACATCATCAAGGTACACCTCTTCCTATAAATAAGACATGAGTGCAATTAATAAGGGGGGGAGGTCTCTCCATACTAAAAATTAATACTCTTTTATCACAAAGACCTATTACTGACTTAGGCATCGGAGTGAAACTCCCCAGGACTACCTGGGGGTGTTTCACTAACGGTTTGTTTTGCTTCTCAGGCCCTGGTAGCGAGAGGTGAGCTGATCTCGGAGTATGCCCTGGTGAGGAGGGCTTCTACTTGAATAAGTGGACTTGTTATCATTCTCGAAAGACTTGCAGATCGACCCTTCTGGAGAAGGGCTTGTTCGGAGACTTGCAGATTGACCATTCTAACGTGGGCTAATTTCATTGGACTTTCTCTCCAAGGCTGATTTCATTGGACTTCCTCTCCAAGTCTGATTTCATTGGACTTCTTCTCTAAGGTTGATTTTATTGGACTTCTTATTCTCGGTGGATTTTGGAGGTGGGCTGCTTTAAGGTGATCCACGAAGGTTTCGGATCCTTATCTCCTAGCAAGGCTAATTTTCAGACTTCATCAATGAACACATTGAAAAAAAGTGCCAAGAAAAGCATTGTTGAATACTCAGCAAACCTTTTTCCTTTAGTTTCATCTATGTCATGAATTTCCAAATTGCATGGCTGCATCAATGTACAACTCCACTGTACATCAATTCCTAAATTCTGAAAAAGGGAGAGAGTTGCGTTAGGTTGGAAGCCAACGGAACTTGGCTATTCAAATAATATTGATTATATTATAAGATGAAAAACAAGTGACCCGACTTGCAGTGCTGGGGTCAGTGGGACAAGCTAAGGGGCGTCCAAGGCAGTTGGTTTGCATTTGGAGGCCGAAGCGGAAGAAATGAGAGGATTCTGGCACGGACAATTTTTATATCGCGACGTGCAAACTTTTACTTGAGTTGACGTAGAATTTTCTCTACGCCATGACGTGCGACCTTCGATGTCGCAACATAGGTCTATGCTGCTACGTGCGAAGATGGACGTTGCGATGCTAGGAAATTATTGGTTTTTTTTATTTCGTTTATTTTTCTTTTAATTGCTGAAATTCAGTTTGGAATAAAATGTGGCTAGATGTTCTTTTATGAGCGTGTCATTTAGGATAATTCCACGTGACTAAAATCTTGCGAAATCAAAGTATGTGACAAAGTTTATTTTAGCCAGTTTTCTATTTCCTTATGAATCTTGTATAGTAATTAGGGTTTTTTTTTATGTGCGCCTATATATAGGCCTCCCTTATTATGAAATAAGATAGACGTATTTGACAATTGAATTTGAGAGAAAAACACTAGCTTGTTTTTTTTATTGGGTTCTGATTTCTCGAGGAGGGATTTCGACTTCTTTGACTATATCATTAACCAATTGTGAGGAGCAATTGAATTAACCGTACAACAATACCAATCTACTGAGATAGATTGCCAACTCTACTCTATTCCTCGTTGATCTTCGAAAGGTCCTAGGGTCAGAACTCACCAGTCTACTGTTATAGATTGCCAACTCTATCCCTCGTTGTTTTTTGAAAGGTTCTATGGTTAGAACTCTGTGGATACTCATCTAATTTAATGATACCACTTTAATAGCATATCCAATGCCGCTCATCACAAAATTTATTTGTGACGCGATCTAATTTTTTTGTTCGGTCCCATCAGATTGACCCATTGATCCACTATATCGTCCCGTTCGTACTCCAGTCCTATTTTCAAAATATTAGAACTTAAATGCAGTGCTTGAACAAGTCATGTTAGAAAATGGAATCTTTAAAATAAATTAAAAATTGTCTTGCATTCCAATTAAAATACAACTTTTACCAATAGTATTATTGTAATTTTGCCTTCCCTCAAAACTATAATTTCTGGATCAATCATTTGGTTTACATAGAGATGGCCAAATCCACGGTTCCGAAACTGTGGGCCCACATAACCGTAATCATAATCGAACTGCCTATGGGCAGTTCGGTTACAGTTCCCATTTTTAAGGACCGGAACCGCCAGTTCCGGTTCCGATTCCAAACCGTGAGTAAAAAAAATTATATATGCCACGTCAGCATTATGCTGACTTCACGTGCATGCTCCTAAAAAATTTAAAAAAATATAGGCGCGTGTTTCACACGACACGCGCCTGTAACCAAATATATATATATATATATATTTGTCGTGTGAAACCGTTGCGCAGTGGTTTAGCTGACCGTTGCCAACATGTCAACGGTCCAAAAAAATATTTGACCGTTCCTCAATTCCTTTTTTTCTTCTTTTTTTAACATTTCCTAATCTATAAATACCCCCTTAATTTTTCATTTTTCCCACACAATTTCTACTCATCTTTCTCAATATTCTAATTCTCTTCTTCTCAATTCTCAAGCATCAAAATTCTATAAAATTCAATTTTAATTATTGTTTCTATTATAATTATTAGTTAAATTATTTATTATTATTTTTAATATATTATTCTTTCAATTTCTCATTCTTTTTTAATATTTTTGAAATTTTTTATAAAATGGATAGCTTTGGTTCTTCATACAACCAATTAATATTGGTGATGCATCACAATCAAGTCGTCGTCCACCAACGAATCCAAAATTCGAAATGTTCGTGAAATATTTCACAAAAATTTTTTATGCCGATGGAGTTCTTATTAGAGCACAATGCAATTTTTGCGAGAAATCATACGTCTTCAAAATTAGGAGCGGATACGGTACACTAACCAAGCATTTGGAGAAAATATATCCTCAAAAAATCGGCTTTCAAAAGTCACAAGCGCAATTAACCGGTTTTGCTCAACAAGGTTCTTCTTCTTCTAGTAATTTAAATTTATTTAAATTTAGTGATTCAAAATGGAGAGATTGTGTAGCTAGATTTGTTTGTGCACAACATTTACCATTCTCATTTGGTGAAAAACCAAATTTTGTGAGATTAGTGCAAGAAAATACAAATCCACAAGTTAAACGTGTTCTTAGAACAACTTTAACACGTGATATTAAAAAAATATATAAAAAAGAAAAAAATAACTTATCAGAATATTTTTTAAAATTAGATTCTCGTGTTTTAATATGTTCTGATATTTGGAGTGATCATTAGCAAATGAATAGTTATATGGGTATAACTTGTCATTGGGTAGATTCAAATTGGTTTCTACAAAAAAGAGTAATTGCATTTAGAATTTTTAATGATTCTCATTCGGCCATAAATATATCTAGATTAATTAGTATTATTTTATGGGAATATAATTTAAATGATAATATTTTTTTCAATTGGTTTTGATAATGCATCAGCTAATAATGCATTTATTGTAGAATTAAAAAATATTTGTGCACCAATTTTAGGTGGGAAATTTTTTCATATTAGATGTGTATGCCATATTTTAAATTTATCCGTTCAAAATGGTTTAAGTGCATTAGAAAGTCATATTAAACCAATTAAAGATGCAATTAAATATTTGACCGGTCATCCAAGTTTAATGAAAACATGGGCAAAATATTGTATACAATGATGAGGGTTGGATTTTACTACACATATAATACCTCAAAAATAAACTTTTAAACTAACAAGTACTCTTCAGTTCATAGGAGATTAATTCCTTCTTGGCAAGTACTTCTATCACACATATAAGCTAAGAGTTACAATCCTATTACAACTTTTAAGTTTTAGCAAATCCTTCTTCAAGGTATGTTATTAGACTTTTATTACAACTCTAATTCAGGTATGCATTCTATATATACAACCCTTCCCACACATGAGAAGGGCATTCAATACAAGTATTCTGAATTACATATTAGAAAAGCTTAAGGCTCATTACTGACTTAAGCATCGGAGTATCTTTCCTGGGATCAATCCCGGGGGCTTTTTTGCAGGTCTTTCGCGTGTCTCGGACGTTTAAACGATCTGTCGATAGTGCTTCGCCGACGTGAGACTTTTTGAGACTCATCAATTGGTGCCCACCGTGGGACAGAAAACAATATGCCTACTACTCTATTGCAATTATCAAAGCGTGATCAATAGCCCAGGACGGAACAGCCGCTCCAGACTTTTCCAATCCCTGAGCACCAGGGGGAGAATAATCCTTGGATAAGAGAAAACCCAGGGAGCTCGTCCACCAAAACCCCTGTTCAGGATGAAACGGGCGTTGGTCCTCAGAATCAAGATACTAGTTTAGTTCCTATTATCGATTTAGATTCGCCTGATGTCCTTAAGTTCCTAATTGAGAATGGAGAACGGGTTAAAACCATGATAGCGAATCGTGCTCCAGTTAATCTCGCTGAATGTCATACCCGTGAAACTCAGCAACGAGAAGAACGAAATCAAGCTATTCGTGAGCGAGATCTCCGACAAAGGCTACGAGATAAACAGGAACTCAGGATAAGGGCCGAGAAACGTGCTGATAGAAGGAACAAAGATCACATCTCAGTTTCATCTCAGCAAAGGGATTCACCGAATAGAAATATAAGACAAGTCCATTATCGCCAGCGGACCAGAGCTGAAGGTTACGTTGGTGATAACAGATATAGGCCGTATGAAACAAGGGATTACAATCTGCGATTTGGGGACATTGGTCCATCCGACCTGCCACCCACTTCGCTGCCAAGATATGATAGTGATTCAGACGAGAAGTCTCCGTTCGTGGATGATGTGGAAAATTATCCTCTTCCACATAAATTCAAAATGCCAAATGTGTTATACTACAATGGAGAGGGAGATCCAGCAGAACATGTGCAGCATTATGTGCAAACCATGAGGATTTATAACTACCCAGACCAGATCATGTGCAAGTGTTTTGGGGTAACTCTGATGGGAACTGCACGATTGTGGTACGACAACCTTACTCCCAAAATGTTTCGTAAATTCGGTGAAATCAAAGCAGCTTTTAAAACAGATTCGTGCAACGACAGAAGTTTGTGAAAACAAGTATTGAGTTACTTAACGTGAATCAAGGTGATTTAGAGTCATTAACTCAATATATTGATAAATTCATAAATGAAAGTTTAGAATTGGGGCATAGGTCTGAAGAAGTTGTTATTGGAGCTTTCACAAATGGTCTGAGACCTGGAAGGCTGTACAAAGATTTTGTTATAGATCCTCTAGCTGTTGAAGACATGATGAAGAGAGCTCGGAAATTTGCCAAGGGTGAAGATGCAGATAAGCGAAAACGAGACAATGACAGAGGACCTGATAAAAGAAAATATGATAAAGCAAAAGCATCTGGTGGAGGAAATCGAAAGCAAAAGTTCGATAAAGGACAATTCAGCTCATCCACAACAGGAGAAGACAAGAATTTTACGTTATTGAATAAGACAAGAACTGATGTACTGTCCATTTTTGAGAAAAGAGGAAATGTGAGGTATCCACAGCGTATGTCAGTTCCGGATAACAAACGGAATAAAAAATTCTTTTTCAAGTTTCATAACCAACATGGTCATGAAACAGAACATTGCAAAGACCTTAGAAAATATATTGAAGAACTGATTCAAAACGGCCATCTAAAAGAGTTTGTCCGAACAGGTAATCCATCTCACCGACCTAACGATAGGAAGGATCCAGATCTTCCTGATGAAAAGAGGAGAAAGGATAATTGTGGTGATAGAAATCCCGATGTAAACAGGAACGTCACAGAAGTAATTCACACCATTATCGGAGGACCCTATGATGGAGATTCGATGGCCTCTAAAAAATCGAAGAACAGAAGAGTGCCCGATCAAGAGCCAGTTCATAAAATGTTTAAGCCAACAGATACAATCACCTTTTCAGAAGAAGATGCGGTACCGACCAGATTTCCACATGCCGATGCATTGCTAATTAAAGCAGTCATTGCTAATAAGGAAGTCCACAGAATATATGTAGATGATGGCAGTTCAACCGATATTATCTATTACGAAACTTACCAAAAAATGGGTATCGACAAGCAACAGTTAAAACCTTGTCATTCACACCTAATTGGCTTTTCGGGAGAAACATCAATGCCAATCGGAATGATAAACTTGCCAGTGAAATTGGGAGAATATCCCAAGGAAAGACTCATCTATGTTGAGTTCACAGTCCTTAATGTCGCGTCTCCATACAATGTCATTCTTGAACGACCTGCTATGGTGCAATTAAAGGCGATTTGGTCTCCATACCATCTTGTTATGAAATTCCCTACGGCAGCTGGGATTGCAACGATACGAGGCGATCAGAAGTTGGCAAGAAAATGCCATATGATTGCTTTAAAAGGAAGCAAAAAAAACAAATAGAAAATGTTAACTGTATTGAAGCAGAAAACCAAGCTGAACATGTGATGTTGACTGAAAAGGTAGAAACTGTCTCCTTGGATGAATCTGAAGCAGATAAGACAGTTCTCATCGGATCATCACTACCTGTAGGGATAAAGAGATCGTTAACAAATCTCTTGTCGGAGTTCAAAGATGTTTTTGCTTGGAGTCCAGATGACGTGAAAGGAGTGTCTACAGACTTGATGGTTTACAAGTTAAACATTGACAAGTCTGCTCAAGTGGTCAGACAAAAGAAAAGAAAATATACGCCAGATCGTAATCGAGCCATATCTGAAGAAGTTGATAAACTCTTGAAGAAAAGATAATCAGAGAAGTTGTCTATCCGACCTGGCTTGCCAATCCTATTATGGTTCCAAAACCAGATGCTTCATTAAGGATGTGTATAGACTACACAAACTTGAATAAAGCCTGTCCAAAAGATTGTTATCCTTTGCTAATAATTGACCAGAAAGTGAATGCGACCTCTGGTTTTGAGGTCTTATGTTTTCTAGATGCATACAAAGGATATCATCAGATTCATATGGATGAGGACGATGCGGAGAAGACAGCTTTCATAACTGAGAAGGGCGTGTATTGCTACACCAAAATGCCTTTTGGGTTGGAAAATACCGGTGCTACATATCAGCGACTGGTAGATAAAATATTCTCTGATCAGATTGGGAGGAATATGGAGATTTATGTTGATGACATGTTTATCAAAAGCAGAAGAATAGAAACTTTCTTGGACGATGTGAGAGAGCCTTTGGAGAAATTGCGTGAAACTGGTCTAAAACTAAATCCAAAGAAGTGCACATTTGGAGTTAGATCAGGGAAATTTCTTGGACACATGGTTTCACGTCAGGGAATTACAGCTAATCCAGAAAAGGTTATGGCAATTTTGGATATGGAACCACCCAAAAGTTTAAATGATGTTCAGAGACTCACATGTCGACTAGCAGCATTAAATCGATTTTTGTCAAGATCAGCTGATCGTAACTTACCATTCTTTAAGGCATTAATGAAAGCAAAGAATTTTGAATGGGACGACAGTTGCAATAAAGCCTTTAACGAGTTAAAAACATACTTATTTGAAGTACAAGTGCTATCAACTCCAGTTCATGGAGAAATTTTATATCTGTATTTAGAGGTAAGTGATGCGGCTATAAGTGCAGTTCTAGTCAGAGAGGATCAAAGAGTACAAAAGCCGGTGTATTACACGAGTCGTGCTTTACAAGGGGCCGAATAGAGATACCCGACGATGGAAAAATTGGCATTGGCACTCATACATGCTTCAAAAAGACTGAAACCGTATTTTCAAACGCATGAAATCCATGTCTTAACTGATAAACCCCTAAGGCAAGTTCTACAAAAACCTGACTCATTTGGAAGACTCATGAAGTGGGCAATTGAATTGGGAGAATATGACATTACTTTCTCACCACGGACAACAATTAAAGGTCAGGTACTTGCTGATTTCATGACAGAAGTTTCTGTTACAGAAGCGGATCTTTCAAGAGAGGATGACCTGAGAAATCCTTTGAAAGAAAAAGAAGGTTTTTGGATTTTATTTGTTGATGGAGCCTCAAGCGAGGACGGTTCAGGAGCTGGGTTGATACTAACAAATCCAAATGGACAAGAATTTACGTATGCCTTACGATTTGAATTCAAAACAACAAATAATGAAGCAGAGTATGAAGTGCTAATTACTGGAATGAAGTTAGCTTGTCAAATGAACGTCAAAAAGTTAGAAGTTTATAGCGATTCTCAACTCATCGTAAACCAAGTAACTGGGGGGTATGAGGCCCGAGATCTGAATATGAATAAGTATTTGGAGAAAACTGAAGACCTAAAGAGAAAATTTCAAGAGTTCTCGATTGAACGTGTACCCCATTCTCAGAACAAGCGAGCTGATGCACTGAGTAAGTTGGCATCGTCGGCACATGTTCATCTCACAAAAAAGGTTTTGGTCGAGGTCTTGCCAACAAGAAGCATTGACGAACTGCAAGTTCTGGCAATTGAAGATGTGGGAGATACTTGGATGATGACTCCAATTATTAAGTTTCTGACAAATGGTGAACTGCCCCCCGACAAGGTCGTAGCTCGCAGACTAGCCTGACGATCAGCCAGGTACGCTTTCCAAAATGGAATTTTGTTCAAAAAAGGTTATCTCATGCCTTGGTTATGTTGCATAGTACCAGAACAGGCGATGTACGTACTGAAGGAAATCCACCTTAGTTCATGTGGGAGTCATGTCGGAGCACGCATATTGGCTAAAAAGGCGATGCTGGCAGGATACTATTGGCCCACAATGAATATTGATTCTCATGAACTGGTGCAAAAGTGTCCTAAGTGTCAAATTCACGCTGTTGTCAAGCATGTTCCACAAACCGAGATAACCACCATCCAGAGTCCTTGGCCATTTGCTCAATGGGGGATTGACATCGTTGGACCATTTCCTGAGGCTCCTGGTCGGTTAAAGCACATGGTAGTGGCTATCAATTACTTCACTAATTGGGTAGAAGCCAAACCACTCATGCGAATGTTTGGAAGAAGTATGATTAAGTTCGTCTTGAGGCAAATAGTGTGTCGGTTCGGAATACCAAACACAATCATATCTGACAATGGAACGCAGTTTGCAAGTTATCCATTCAAAAGCTGGTGCGAAGAGCTGAACATAAGACAACATTTCACGTCAGTTGCGCATCCATAGGCCAACGGACAAACCGAGGTCACAAACAGAATAATTTTGGAAGGTTTGAAGAAAAGGCTAGAAAGAGCTAAGGGAGATTGGGTTGAGGAACTGCCGAATGTTCTGTGGGCATACCGAACTACCCCAAGAACGGCTACTCGAGAAACTCCCTTCAGTCTAACTTATGGGTTTGAGGCTGTTATACCTGCAGAGATTGGACTTCCAAGCCTAAGGACAATCCACTACATTTCAGAAGTTAACCTTGAAGAACTGCGGTTAAGCTTAGATTTGTTAGAAGAAAAACATGAAATAGCGCACCTTGCTAAAGCTAAGTACAAATTTGATATGGCCCGATATTATGATCGGCGAGTCAGAAAAACTCAGATGCGACCTGACGATCTGGTTCTACGAAAGAATGAAGCGAGTCAAGTTGAGGGACTCAAAAAGCTTGATCCAAATTGGGAAGGACCTTACAGGGTAATCCAGGTCGGAGGTGCAGGAAGTTACAAGTTTGGGACTCTGAATGGGAGAACTATCCCAAGGATGTGGAACATCACCAATTTAAGAAGATATTATCAGTAATTCCAAGTTATTTTCGATTCGTTTTTATCAAGCACATTGATGCTTAAATAAGTGTAATGCAGCTTTGATGCTACACATCAATAAAGTAACTCAATATGAGTTCATTCTTACATATCGAGTTTATTTATGATTTACATTTGTTCATTTTATATGACATATGAATTTGAAATTCGATTTTGATCAATTTATATGATTTTATATCACAATCTCTGATCTTCAGTCAAAAAGGAAAAGAGATCAGATCAAATAAGAAATCCAATTCAATTTGAATTGACCAATTTCAGAACATACATTTGATTTTTCGTCAAAAAGGAAAAATATCTAATCAAATGTAAAAAAGTTCAATTCATCTCGAGTTAACTTATTACGATTTTCCACTAAAAAGGAAAAATATACAAACGACTTGAGTTCGTATCAGTTTATTCTATTTTCAGATCACAGCATTACTTCAGTTCGTATGGACTAGTTTTCGTTTAGCACACAGTTTTCGTTGTTTAATCAAGTACGAATCATCTATTTGTGTGTTAATTCATAACGAATACTCATAACAAAGGTGACATAGAAGACATTAATATATATAAAGATTTGATATCAAAAAGATTTCATATAAAGCAAGAAATTCGAAACAATTATCCAAAAAGACCAAAGTTTGGTCGAACTGCTGTTCAGGAAACATTATAAAACCTACAGCACTATTACAAAGATGATTTGAGCTCGCAGGCTCAGTTTCCCTCTTCCTCTGCATTTGTTCCCTCCTCTGGAGATGATGGCACATACTGACAACCCTCAACTCACATCAATTTCAGATCTTCGAAGGCCTGATTCAAAGTTTGCACAGAATTGACATTATATCCCTTTTCGGTAGTAATGTCAAGATCGGGAACTTTATCTTTAAGGGCAAACAGAGCCATGTGATAACCAGGTTGCGAGCTGGGGTGCATAGTTTGGCAAGCATCTTTCTTGCTTCTTCGGACGACAAGAAGTTGGAGATTAGTTGAGAAGATCCTTCTCCGGTTAAAAACGCTACTTGAGCTTCCAAAGAAAGTAATCGAGAGGTTAACTCGTTGTTAGAACCTCTAACAGCTTTCAGGTCATCATGGAGCAGCTCGACTTCCTTCTTTAGTTCAAAAGTCCTATTCTCTAGCTCAGATAATTTTTTCTTTTTAGCCTTCAATGAGGATGAGAAAGTCTTGATCTCTTGAGTGTTGGCATCCTTGTCAGCAGAGAGTTTATCCAATCCTTCAGAAACCCCCTCGCTGCGATCTATGACCTCAGAGACTAAAACCATGACCTATAGAAGACGAAAATCAAATACAAGAATTTAGCCTTAACATTGCAAAACGTTTGCAGCAAAAGGGTAATAAAAGGCAGTACCTGAGCTACGCCAAGAGCAAGGCGTTCATTCAAAGATGCTGTAGTAGATCTTCTCATCATCTTTTTGTCTCGACGAGGACATGCGTTGTAGATGAAATGGGGAGCTGTTTCCATGGTTAACCTATCGTTAACACCCATCTGCAAATTAGGTCGGAAGGAACTCAAAGGATAAGAACCTTCACCCTCCAATTTATTCGAATAAGGGACAAAAACACCCCCTAGTAGCGTCGGGCATTTCGGAATCGTCGACTTCAAATTCCTCAAAATGTGGTTTTTTCTAAGCTTCGTCAGTTGAACTTTCTGCTTTCCTCTTTTCAAGTATTTTCTTCACCTGCTTGAGAGATTTTCCAGCCCCGGGAGGAGGTTTCTTCCCTTTCCCTTTAAACGATGAGGAGGATGGTTTGGAGCTTGGAACCTCCCTCTTCACCTCATCGGCAGGAACGGAGTTGGTGGGAATGTCACTCCCAGGAGCCCCTTCTTTGTTTGGCTTGCTGGCCACCACCACGGGTTCTGAGATATCATCAAAAAGATCTATGATATTGCTCACTGAAAAAGAACATGCAAATCCGATTAAATCATAACATATAAATTTAAGTAAGATAGGATAAAGGATCAAAGGCTATACCCTCCTTTCCATTCACTATGTGCTTCGTGTGGTCAGATAGGAGAATGGCTGGACTTATACCAGCCGACACCAACACTCGTTCAGGAAATATATTTGTGTTAAGCCCGCGTTTTTCTGTCTTTAGCTTATTAGTTAGTTCGGTTGGCAGTTTTTCATTGAAATAGGATCAGAAACATGATCGGATTCTTTCCAGAACCATTCACATCCTAAAGATTTCAAACTAAGATAGATATATTTGTCTTTCCACTCATGAATTGAGCTGGGTTTTCCACTTAAGAGTTGTTGTTTTCTGGATCGACGGGTGAAATAGTACTATCCTGGGTCTTTCCCGAAAGACTTCAAGCAGAAGAAGTGCCTGAAGTATGGTACAGAACACGAATAGTCAATATGTTTGAAGAATAACTCAAACCTGATCAGAATTCTGATCGCGTTTGGAATTAACTGAGTTAGGTTGATCATGTAATCAGCAAGAATGTCTTTGATGAACTGAGATAAAGAAAATCTCAGCCCGGCTCTAAGTTGTTCTATGAATATGCTAACAAAGCCTTCTGGAGGTCGGCTGGCTATGTCCCACTCCCCAGGAACTTTGATTGCAACTTGAGAACTGATGTAAAAATCCTTATTGATGGTAGCTAAAGAGGAAGTAGTTGTGGTTGAATTTAAAGTTTCTAACTTATTTGAAACTTCTTTGTTGGGATTTGATTGAGGCGGTTCCTCTGTTTATGTTCGGTCAGTTAATGGATTATTTTCAGGAAATTCTATTGCTAAGGGAATAGCATGAGTAACTATGTTTTCTAAGCCACCTAAGTTTTCTGTTCAGCTTAGGTAACTCGAATCTACGACCTTAGAGGTTCCTTCCATATCCTTTTTCCCTAAACGAACTCAACTAAACTTCTTGGTAGTTTTCAAAGTCTTATCTGGATTGGAAGAATTACTAGATAAACTAGAAGTGGAATCAGAATAACCACTGGAAGTGTGTGCAGATTCGTGTGTAGGCGAATTGTACTCAGTCTCTAAGTTATTTTCAGAGCGAATTTCAGAAGATGAATTGGAATGTTCTGAACTGGACATTACTTACTTGTGAATGAAGAAGCAGATTCTAGCTAGGCTGGAAGGCTAGTAAGCTGGAAGCCCTGCTCGAAAAGTTCTGAGACCCGAACTGAGAAGTTGAAAAATTGAAGGATGCAAGTGACAATGAATTCTGAGAACTCCCTATTTATAGACAAAAAGAGTGGGAAGCGGAAAGGACGTGACAGCTGTGTTGGGGAATGTGCAGCCGAAACGTTAGATTGGATAAGTCGTGCTTAGAAACGTGTAAGCGTGTTTTTCGGGCACAAAATTCGAAGTGATGAATGTGTATGTGTCAGATCGATATTAGACCAGCAATGTTCAGATCGGAGTTGATGAATACAATCCGATCTGAGGGGCTATTGATGAGGGTTGGATTTTACTACAAATATAATACCTCAAAAATAGACTTCTAAACTAACAAGTACTCTTCAGTTCATAGGAGATTAATTCCTTCTTGGCAATTACTTCTATCACACATATAAGCTAAGAGTTACAATCCTATTACAACTTTATGTTACAGCAAATCCTTCTTCAAGGTATGTTATTAGAGTTTTATTACAACTCTAATTCAGGTATTTATTCTATATATACAACCCTTCCCACACATGAGAAGGGCATTCAATACAAGTATTCTGAATTACATATTAGAAAAGCTTAAGGCTCATTACTGACTTAAGCATCGGAGTATCTTCCCTAGGATCAATTTCGGGGGCTTTTTTGAAGGTCTTCCGCGTGTCTCGGACATTTAAACGACCTGCCGATAGTGCTCCGTCGACGTGAGACTTTTTGGGACTCATCATACAACATGGACAAAAGCCTAAAAGATTTAAAAAGGATGTTCCAAATCGTTGGAATTCAACTTATGTTTACTTTGTGATTCTTCTAAATATAGTTCATTGTTATATAATTTTTTCATTGATAACTCTTGTCTTGGAATTGTATTACTTCCTAATCATTGGACTTCTTGTTTAAAATTGTTAGAAGTTTTAAAAGTTTTTAAGGATGCTACTTGTACATTTTCATATGTGTATTATCCAACTTCTCATTTATTTTTAGTTGAAACATGTAATATAGTTGGTGTGTTAAAAATGAACATAAATGATGAAACTTTGACGCAAAGTATTATTCACATGTTAGAAAAATGGCTTAGTTATTATAAAGAAATTCCAATTTTATATTTTGTTGCTATTGTTCTTGATCCTCGTTTTAAATTTCTAGGTTTAGACCAATATTTGAAGTTTTATTATAGTACATTAAAGGAATGTTTTCCATTAGATCCGAACATTATGCAATTACATTTAAATGTAAGTAGATACATAAATGAGACTAAATATATGATAAATACATAATATGAAGAATATTCTTTTAATTTTCAACAACAAGTTCCTAATAGTATTACCATTAACACTAACACTAGTCACAATAGTTTTTCAACTTCAAATATTGGATCTTCGTCTTCCTTTATCCTTCCTGGTTTAGAAATGTTTCAATCGTTAAAAAAACACAAGGGTACTACTAGTTTGGAACTTGAGGAATATTTAACCAGTTTTTTGATTTTAGTGATAACAAGTTTGAATGTGATAGTATTGAGAACTTCAAAATATTAGAATGGTGGAAGGCGAAGACAACGTTGTGCCCCGTCATCGCTTCGATAGCCAAAGAGATTTTGGCGGCCCCGACATCAACCGTAGCCATGGAACAAGCTTTTAGTCAAGGTGGCAACATTTTGGGCGAGACCCGATCGCGTTTGAGCCCCATGTCCTTGGAGATTCAAGCTTTAGTAGATGATTGGACTAAAGCCGCTTGTAGAGAACAAGAACAAGATATGGAAGAAGATTTTGATTTTGATTTAGACGCCACCATCAATGGTAGCTCTACTTGTACAACTAATTCACCTGTCACTGATGCTGATAGAGCCAATAATGACGACGATGACAACGACTACTATTAGTTTATTAAAATGAAGAAAAATTTCACATTGTACATTTTTAGATTATCGAAAATTTGAAATAATTTATTATGTTTTTCAAATACTATAATTTCCATATCTATATATTCGTTTATATAAATTAATGTCATAGTTTTATTTATATACACTATAGTTGTATTATTATATAGCATAATATATTTTGCAATTGTATTATTATACTATTCAAATTTAAAGTTTAAACCATCAAATATGAATAAAATTTAGTAGTTTCTTCATTTATTAATTTCTAACTTATAAATTTATGATTTAAAATCTTAACTTGTAAATTTTTCTATCCAATGAATAAAATTTAGTAGTTTCTTCATTTATTAATTTCTAACTTGTAAATTTATGATTTAAAAATTAACTTGTAAATTTGTCTATCCAATGAAAAAAATTTAGTAGTTTCGTTATTTATTAATTTCTAACTTGTAAATCTATGATTTAAAAAGCTTAACTTATAAAATTTGTCTATCCAATGAATAAAATTGAGTAGTTTCTTTATTTATTAATTTCTAACTTGTAAATTTATGATTTAAAAATCTTAACTTGTAAATTTGTCTATCCAATGAAAAAAATTTAGTAGTTTCTTCATTTATTAATTTCTAACTTGTAAATTTATGATTAAAATTCTTAACTTATAAATTTTTCTATCCAATGAATAAAATTGATTAGTTTGTTCATTTATTAATTTATAACTAGCAAATTTATGATTTAAAATTCTTAACTTGTAAATTTTTCTATCCAATGAATAAAATTTAGTAGTTTCTTCATTTATTAATTTCTAACTTGTAAATTTATGATTTAAAATTCTTAACTTGTAAATTT
Source organism: Ophiorrhiza pumila (assembly GCA_016586305.1). Classification (NCBI taxonomy): domain Eukaryota; kingdom Viridiplantae; phylum Streptophyta; class Magnoliopsida; order Gentianales; family Rubiaceae; genus Ophiorrhiza; species Ophiorrhiza pumila. The sequence continues at coordinate 24,337,554 of BLIW01000003.1, read as the reverse complement.
TTCTATTCAATGAATAAAATTGACTAGTTTCTTCATTTATTAATTTCTAACTTGTAAATTTATGATTTAAAATTCTTAAATTGTAATTTTTTCTAAAATTCTTAATTTGTAAATTTTTCTATCCCAATGAATAAAATTTAGTAGTTTCTTCCTTCTAACTTGTAAAATTTAATATTTCTAAGTTGTAACTACTAAAATCTAAGTATATAACATTTAGTATTTCAAAATCAAATTCGGAGGTTGAAATTGAAATTCGAAACAGAAATAAAATTGTAACCAAAATCGAGATAAAACTGTAACCGCAACTGGAACCGCTGAGGGGCGGATCCGGAACCGGAACCGTGGCCATGCATAGGTTTACTGTCATGAAACTGAGAATTGGGTTCATTAATAATTGGGTTCAATGAGTTGTAAAGGTCCACTCACTCTCAAGCCCATTATCCTAAACTCCACATGGACATGTCGTTTTGAGCATATGAATAGTAGAGATTTGTACTGAATTGTATTAAAACAGAATGAATGGTTCAAGTCCGGTATGGAATTTGTGAATCAAGAAAATCTGATTTCTCTCCTTACTTTCTCTTTCTAACATTTTCTGTACTTCCGTCTTCTCTTTCCTCATTTCTCCATTTGGTTAAACTCAACTTCTGAATTAATTGGAAGAATCTGACAAATTGGTATCAGAGACTTGATCCTCTCACCTCATTTTCATGGCGGATTCAATAAGATACAAAGTTTTGGAGGAACAAGTTAAGAAACAGGAGTCTCAGTTTCAAGAACTTCTGGAGGGTTTTCAAAAAGCGCAAATCGGAATGGAGGGTAGAATCGAAAAAGGCAATAAGAGGATGGAAGCTTATATGACAATCATGGACACCAGAATGAATGCTTTCATGAGGATGTTCTCAAAGGATAAGATCATCAATAGTGAAGAACATCCAGTGTTGATTGATAGGACCCCTCTACTACCAACACCAAATTCCAAGAATAAAGAGAATATGGAGCCGCAGCATTTTGACAAGAGTCTCAGAAACATGAATCTTAATTTGCCAATGGTGGAGTTGCCTATGTTTGGAGGAGAATTTCCTAGGGAATGGATTAGAAAATGTCAGAAGTATTTTTTGGTATACCAGATACAAGATTACCAGAAAATGGATGTGGTGAAAATGTTTCTTAATGGGAAGGCAGATATTTGGTATTACAGTCTCAAACTGGCTAAAGGACAGCCTTCGTGGGATGAATTTTGTGTAGCAGTGGGTAGGAGATTTGATGCCAGAGGATTACAAGATGAGATTGAAGAATTTAATAAACTCCAACAACTTGGAACAGTATTGGAATATCAAAAAAAATTTGAAGAACTGAGATCCTTAATGTTGTTGAATGATCCACACCTGAAAGAAGCATACTTCATTTCCAGTTTCATTAGTGGAATCAAAGAAGAAATTAAGCCAATGTTGAGGCTTATGAAGCCTAAAACACTGCTGGAGGCCTTTGAAATTGCCCTGGTGCAAGAGCAATCCGTGGAATTGTCTACTAGGAAGAATAAGGGAATTATGAAGACACTAACCAATGGAAGGAATTGGAATAACAGTACCAACCAACAAGGGAATATGGGCAAGAATAGCCATTATGGGCATAACAAGAACAAAGCAAGTGAAAGAGGAGATACCAAGAAAATCACACCTCAGGAGATACAATACAGGAGAAACAATCCCTTGTGCTTCAAATGTGGTGAGAAGTTTTCACCAGGCCATCAGTGTAAATATGGAAACGTCAACTTCATGCTAGTGGAGGAGGAAGAGGAGTTCGAGGATGCTATTGGGGAGCAAGATGAACTCACTGGAGATCCAGGACAACTGATGGAGGTATCATTACATGCACTTTCTCATTCCTTAAAGAGAAGAACTATCACCTTACAGGGAAAAATCCATAATAGGATTGTGTCTATTTTGGTTGATACGGGTAGTTCGAACACTTTTATTAGTGGAAATCTTATTAAAGAATTGCAATTACCTGTTGTGGAGGCTGAAGTTCTAATGGCCAAAATGGCTGATGGGAGTATGATAATGAGTTATGGCATCTGTAAAGAGGTTAAGTAGGAAATTCAACATTATTTCTTCCTATTTGACATGAGGGTAATGCAAATTGGGGGATAGGATGTTATATTTAGGGGTAGACTGGATGTATCAGTACAGCCCTATCTCATTTGATTTTAAACAACTGAGAATCAGTCTATCTGAAGAGGATAACAATATAGTGTTAGAAGGATCTATGGTGCAACCAAAAGTGAAATTGATGAGAGGGGAAAATTGTAAGAAATCCAGGCAGAAAAGTATGTCGGCAGTTACTGTTGTTTGTAACTTGAATTCTGTCAATGGTGAGCTACAACATAATATTGATGAAGTCTCTAGGTTACTAGCACAACATTCAGATGTGTTTGATGTGCCTAAAGGCCTACCACCTGAGAGAGCATTGGATCATTCCATCACTCTCAAAACTGATGCTCAACCATTTAAACTTAAGCCTTACAGATACCCTCATGCACACAAAATTGAAATAGAATCCCAAGTTTTAGACATGCTTTCTACTAGTATAGTTCAGCCTAACACAAGCCCCTTCGCGTCACCTGTACTGTTAGTGAAAAAGAAAGACACCACCTGGAGTTTGTGTATAGATTACAGAAAATTAAATGCTCTTACCATTAAAGAAAAATTCCATATACCACATATAGAGGAACTACTAGCAGAACTCTTTGGCTCTAAATATTATTCTAAGATTGACTTAAGAGCAGGATACCACCAAATCAGAGTTAAGACACAGGATAGGCAAAAGACTGCTTTCCAAACACACCATGGACACTTTGAGTTTTTGGTTATGCCTTTTGGGCTAACCAATGCTCCGGCTACATTTCAAACTGTCATGAATCAAATTTTTCAAGAATTTTTGAGGAAATTTGTCTTAGTTTTTTTTTATGATATCTTAGTCTACAACCCAGATTTACAATCTCATATCAAACATCTGGAAATTGTATTACATACCTTGAGACAACATCAATTTTATGCAAAAATGTCCAAATGTGCATTCGCTCAGTTGAAAATTGAATACCTTGGACATATTATTTCATCCAAAGGAGTTGAAATGGATGCTGCTAAAGTGGTAAACATGGCAGATTGGCCAACTCCCACAGATGTAAAGTCATTACGGGGATTTTTGGGTTTAACTGGTTATTATAGGCGTTTTATAAAAGGGTATGGTATTATAGCAAAACCTCTCACCAACCTATTAAGGAAGAAAGGATTTCGCTGGCAAGATGAAGCAGATGTTGCATTCCACAATTTGAAGACTGTCATGATTACTGCACATGTTCTTCGAATGCCTGATTTCTCCAAGGCATTTGTAGTAGAGACAGATGCTTCCAACAAAGGCATTGGGGCTGTTCTCATGCAGGAAGGGCAGCCAGTGGCTTATTTGAGTAAGGCTTTGAGTCAAAAAAATTTGGGATTGTCAATCTATTAGAAAGAGTTGCTAGCGGTGTTAATGGCAGTTGTTAAATGGAAATATTACTTGATGGGATATCATTTTATCATTAAGATAGACCATCAAAGTTTAAAGTTCTTGCTGGACCAAAAGTTGACTACCACATTGCAATATAAGTGTTTTTCTAAGCTTTTGGGCCTTGATTATGAAATACAATATAGAAAAGGTATTGAGAACAAGGTAGCAGATGCATTATCCCGAAAATGTACTGCCAGTAAAGAGACCAAGGCATTGATGGCAGTCTCCAACATTCAACCTCAGTGGGTTCAGGATATTGTGGCCAGTTATGATCAGGATCAGGATTGCCAACAAATCTTGGGTACAATGCTAATGGATCCTACTCAGATACCTGATTACCAACATAAATGAGGGCTTATTAGATTCAAGGGAAAGATTTATGTGGGCAACAGTCAACAACTCAAACAACAGATATTGAGCACCTTACACTCTTCTACAATTGGAGGTAATTCTGGCCAAAATGGTAGTCTACAGAGAATTAAATCAGTCTTCTACTGGCCTCATATGAAGAAGGATGTTGTGGATTTTGTTTCCCAATGTGATATTTGCCAACGTAGCAAACACGAGAACATCCCTTACCCAGGACTACTGCAACCCCTTCCAATTCATGAAAAAATCTGGTCACACATCGCCATGGATTTTGTTGGCAGCTTACCTCTTTCTGACAATAAAGACACCATTTTGGTGGTAGTGGACAGATTGTCCAAAATGGGACATTTTCTACCTTTGAAACATCCTTTTACTGCCAAGGAAGTAGCCCAATTATATCTTGATAATATATTCAAGCTACATGGCATTCCCCAATCTATTGTTACCGATAGGGACAGATTGTTTACCAGTCAATTCTGGACAACCTTCTTTGATTTGTTGGGGACCAAATTGCACTACAGTACAGCCTATTATCCGCAGACTGACGGGCAAAGTGAAAGACTCATACAATGTCTAGAGTCCTATCTCAGATGTACGTGTGTGGACAGACCTCATACTTGGAGACAGTGGTTATCGTTGGCGGAGTGGTGGTACAACACTAACTTTCATACAAGCATCAAAATGACCTCTTTTGAAGCATGTTATGGATATCAACCTATTCAACATCCACTAACTGCAGAGTTTGATCCAGTTACCCCAGCTGCTGGTACTGTGGTGAAGGACAGGATTGCTATGCTTCAATTACTGAAAGATCACTTGGCTCAGGCTCAAAATCGTATGAAGATGTTCGCGGATAAACATAGAACTGAAAGAGAGTTCCAAGTATCTCAGACTTCAACCTTACAGGCAGCATACGGTGGAATTGAGGAAGCAGCTGAAACTTTCTACCAAATTTTTTGGACCTTTCCCTGTCATTGAGCGAATTGGGACACGGGCTTATCGCTTACAACTACCAGAAGGATCCAAAATTCATCCGGTGTTTCATGTGTCTCAGCTTAAAAAGAAGTTAGGGACTGATCAAACTGTTATGCCTCAATTGCCTTTGATGAGTAGTGATGATCAGATTATTGTGGCACCAGAAACTGTATTGTAGAGGAGAGCAATAATGAGGAATGGCCTACAAATCACTCAGGTTCTTATTCGTTGGAGTAATCTCAGTCCGGAGGAAGCATCCTGGGAAGATTCAAACTTTATCAAGTCTCAGTTTCCTTCATTTGATCTCTTCAGCAGGTATCCTTGAGGACAAGGATTGTTTAACGGGTTGGGTTTGTTATGAAACTGAGAATTGAGTTCAATGAGTTGTAAAAGTCCACTCACTCTCAAGCCCATTATCCTAAACTCCACATGGACATGTCGTTTTGAGCATATGAATAGTAGAGATTTGTACTGAATTGTATTAAAACAGAATGAATGGTTCAAGTTCGGTATGGAATTTGTGAATCAAGAAAATCTGATTTCTCTCCTTACTTTCTCTCTTTAACATTTTCTGTAATTTTGTCATCGCTTTCCTCATTTCTCCATTTGGTTAAACTCAACTTCTGAATTAATTGGAAGAATCTGACATTTACACACCCTAGTACATGTAACTTGTGCTAATGCCAACACGTTGTATTCATACAAACATTTTTGTAACAAAAGATTTCTTGAGCAATACAAATAATATAACAATGCAATAGTAGAAAGAATCAAGCATTGCGTGTTCTATTGTTGCGTTTGTTTTGTTTTCAACAATTTGTGCAAAGAGTAAACTGAATTAGACAAGGATGAACCGAATCTTCTCACAAATAATGATCCAAATTCCGCACAGACTGCACGAACACATTGTAATTATCCAATAAATTAACCAACACAGAGCCCGCATAGACAACGTATAACTATAACATACGGACAAAGACCCACCGCTTCTCAGTCTCCGTTCCACCTCAACTTCTCAGCATCTTCATATACCCTTCAAACCCGTAATCCCAGCCGCAATTTCCCCATTTTTTTTAAAAAAAAAGAAAAATTACTTCTACTACTCTTGTACTGTTACAACAATTTCAAAATTTTCGCCATTCAAATGGATTAAGTTCAATCTTCACTTCGCAAAAGATGAATTTGTGAAGTGGGATAAAAACCAAAAAAAAAAAAAAACCCTCAAAACCCTTCCAATCTTTCGTTTTGTTCTTCAGGTATTTCATTTGCCCATCTTCTAACTTGATTTATTTTATTGTTTTATTGTAATTATTGTCAATTTTTTTAATGGGTTTTTGTTAATTTAATTTATATATTGCAACTTGCAAGGGTTTTTGTTTCGATTTAAAAAAAAAATCCCTAATGGGGAAGTTTTGATTTTTTTGGTTTAAAATTTGGCAGTTCCCTTATATGGAAGAAAATTCAAGGCTAAGAACCCTAGCCGATGCTGTTAGCGGGCCGGGTGGGTCGGATTTCGGGTCAGGTGGTAATGGGGTTTGGGTTTCTTCTGACTCCGGCGGTATCCTCAAGGGCTTTGATATGAATAAATTGAGTGAAGACGCCATCGGCGGCAGTGGTGTGTTGACTGGCCCGGATGGTAAGATTGAGGAAACGGATGGTTTTACTGTGCCAACGGAAGGGGCCGGTGATGAAAATGAAAATGATGATGGTGGTGATGGATATATGGAGGAACATGGGTTTTCTGTTGGTGAGCTTGTTTGGGGTAAAGTCAAGAGTCATCCATGGTGGCCTGGCCAAATTTATGACTCTAAAGATGCTTCAGAGTATGCTTCTAAGTTTAATCAGAAGGGTCGTCTCCTTGTGTCATACTTTGGGGATGGTTCGTTTGCGTGGTGCTTGCCGACCCAGTTGATTCCTTTCGCTCAGCATTTTGAAGAGATGTCTAACCTAAGTAATTCTAAGAACTTTGTTAATGCAGTGCAGGAGGCTGTGGATGAGATTGGTAGGCTTGTGGAAATGGAGATGACTTGTCAATGTGTTCCTGAAGAGAATAGGAAAGGGCTTGATACTCCGCATTCTGTGAATGCCGGGATCAAAGCTGGAGTGCTCGTGCCGGAGGGAGATATTGGTAAAATTTTGTCATTTAGGTATGATTCAGCTGAATTACTAGCAACTGTGGAAAATATTGCTGAGTCTGTTTGTTTTGGCAATTTGCTTGAGCTTGCAATCTTGAAGAGTTGGCTCTCTGCCTTTTATCGCGCTAGAGGCGGTGGTTACTCGTTACCTGTTTGTCGTGAGGGCCTGTATATTGAAGGTCTGGAAGACAAGAATAGGTCTGTGGTTATGGATGGGAATGGCTTTAGTCTGCCCACTGAGGTTCCTGTCCAGGGGCCACGTGAGGAAGACTGGTCTTCAGCTGCAAATGGAGGCCCTGATAATGGCTTTGCACCTTCTGAGGATAAGGTATATCATAGAAGGAAGCAGAAGAGTGTAGCTGAACTCATGGGGGAAGGTACAGATATGAAGTCCAAGAGTAGGAAGAAAAAGAGGATGGTTAATGAGGAAACGGGTATTCAAAGTGACGGTGTTCAAGATTCTGCAACAGGAAGGAAAAGAGATGGAAAGAAGAATGACGAGATGGCTAAAGAAGGGAATATTTGTGTTCAAGGCGAGGAGAAAATCCATCAAGAGTCTCTGTCAGATGAATGGAAAGAAGGGGAAACCGATGGTGCTGATGACAATGCCGGTGAAGGCACTAAAGAGACTGATGAGATTACATCTCCCAGGGAAAGGAAAAAGAGCAAGTACTTGTCCCCTCCCTATACAAATTCTCGGTTCAGGGCTGGGAAATCAAGTTCGAAGAAACAGGGGGAGAATGAATCAGAGAGAATTAGCAAAATTGCGAGGGTTGGTGAGCGAATGTCTAAGGCTGCTGAAATTCTACTTGATTCGCCCCCTGCAGCTAAGTGCAATGGTCAGACAGTGCAGGAAAATTTTTCCATTAAAGGGAATGAAATTGGACAGCTTGACTCCTCTGTTGACATAAATCTTCCTAGAAGCAAGCAAGATGAGGAGAAGATCATTGACATCATGGATGTCAATGCACACCCGAATAAGGTGCTAGAAGGAGTTGTACATGTAGCTGTTAATCCTTTGCACTCATGGGATGAAAATTTGCTTGTTTTAGTAAGGGGATTCATCTCTACATTCAGGAGTTCTATCTATTTGAATGGAGCAAACTATAAAATTTATCACAAAAGGAAGCCGGGTAGGAAGAGAAAATCATCAAGCTCTGAGCAAAGGAATTTAGAAAATGGGAATGCCAAGTCCCCCGAAGCTAAGGATAGTCAAAGATCAGTTGGCAAAAAGATTGACCAAGATAGTTCAAATATGTCTAAAAGGAAGAAGGGTGCTGGAGGTTCTGTGGTGAAGTCAAATGATAAGAAAGACCAAGTAAAAGCTTCCTCTGCTTCTCTTGTGGTGACATTTTCCCCTGGAATTTCTTTGCCATCAAAGGATGATGTAATCAGAATATTTAGCAAATTTGGGGTTCTAAATGAAAAGGAAACAGCTGTGTTGCATGACTCTGGCAGTGTTCAGATTGCTTATACAAGTTCATCTGGGGCAGAAGAAGCCTTGAGGGCTTCACTAAGGCAGAGTCCTTTTTCCACCAATGTCAATTATAAGCTTTGCTATTACTCTACTGCTCCGGTTGTTGTTGAATCCAGTCATAATGCTGCGCCTTCCAAAGAGACTCTTGATAAACATGTTGGTTCAAGGGCAGCAGCTAATAAGCAGTCTCAGCTTGGTTCAGTCAGAAGGAAGCTCAAGAGTATGACATCTATGCTGGAAAAATGTGATGGTAAGATTTCGCATGAGGATGCGGCCAACTTAGATGGTGAGATAAAGCAACTATTCGAGAAGGTGAGGAAGATGACCGAGTCTGCCTCATAATAGATGGCGGACAGGTTGGGTCATTTACTGTTTGATAACGTTTAATGTCTCCCTCTCACTTTTGGTAATATAGGATTTAGGTCTTCTTTGTGGACTCTTTTTGTTAATTCTATTGCTGCTAGTACTCGTGGAGGTTGTTTTGTGTGGATATAATAGAGCGGGTCAAAATGGTGCTATGTAGGTTATAATTTCATAGTGTTCAATTATGTACTAGTAGTTAGAAGGATCAATTGATGTCATAATCAATTAGTTATCTAGAATCCTTTTGTTTGATGGTATTTACTTATAATACATTTCTTTTCTGAATTATTGCTGCTGAGGAATCCCCTTTTGCTCATTTCTCCTCATACAATGGGCACATTGTGCATGCATTCAACAATGACACTCATCTGCTGTTAAAATGTGCATATAGCATTGTTTCGCCTAGTTGCATAATCTTTCAGAATTCGTTCAGAATAGTATGGATTTATTTTTTGTTCTTTCCTCTCGGCTGAGGTTTCCCTCGTTTTTGCTTGTATATTTTGTCGAACTGGGGCATAATGTGTTCAACTGAGTTGGGGTTATATAGTGTCACAGTTCTTGGTTGATCAGGTGACAGCCATATACCGCTACATTGTTCTCTGATTCTGTCGAGTCAAGCAAAGTTCATAGTTCTTGTACGGTCCTCGTAGAATGAGGAAAATTAGCATATAATTAATCCTCAGTCTCCTCACACTTGCTGCACTAGAAAAGTCCTTACTGCTGCTTGAATTCATTCTGAGATGTCCGTAAAACTCAAATCGGAGAAGAATATGGTTCTTAAGGTTCCTTTTATTGGAACTATGTTTCTATGTATTTTTGTTTTTCTAAATGGTTAGTAGCACTTTTACCTTGGAAAAATCATACAACTACCTCATTGGGAAGTTAGCTGCTGCACCCATAAATGATAGAAATACCTTTGTTGCTTTGGCTTTGTTCCATACCATCCTTAAATGACAAAAGTTTATAGGAAGATAAAAATACTAATTAAACTTCTACACTCCACAGTAGGAAGGAAAACGATTTCTTAGTGTATTGTAAGAATCTATTATATCCCTCAAATTTATGTCCATTCAATTAGAAATAACGAAATGATAGAAAACATGAATACTTGATAAATTCAGCCATGTTTTTAGGAAAAAAAATCAATGACCAAAACCCAAATTGACAAAAAATTTAATAACCTTTGTGACCATTTACTCTAATTCTTATTCCAATACAAAGAATTATTAAGAGATCATGTGAATATAGAGAGAAGTAAATGACGACACCATTCTTGACAAAATACTGAGAACAATGATCTGATATCCTTGTTCAATTGTCAAAGTTCACCTTCAACACAATATCTATGAAAGTAGCTGCTACAACAACAGGACAATGAACCAAAATGAGTCATTAAGAATCTATTACAAATATAAATCCAGAAAGGCATAGATGAGAAGATTCGAAACACCTAATTATTCATAGAAAGAAGGGGAATCGAAATCGATGGAACCAAGGAAACGGTCCATGAAATTTCACATAATATCATCTAAAACCAATCAAATCCATATGATATTCTTCTATGCACTGGGTAGGATATAACATATACATCAGAGATACATTAATCATCAATAGGATCCTGAGGAGATTCAGCTTCACTGCGTTTGATTGTGACAACAGGACATTCAGCATGCTTTGCACAAAATTCACTGACAGTTCCTACAAAAACTCTGCAAAACAGAAAAAAGAACAAATATGAGTGTTTCTTCAAATCCACTTTACAGAGAAAGGAAGAAACTGAATTCTAGAGGCATGTGGATTTTGTGCCATGGATTTTGTGCCATGGATACAATAACTAGACAACAGTCATGCCTCTGGAATGGACCAAGCCCCCTGCTTCCCACAACAAGCAAATCAGGTTGAATTCGTCTAACTTCATGACAGATAACTTCCTTGGGATCACCTTTCTTGATCCATGCTTCACAGGCAACCTAAAGTAAAACATGGCAGTAAGGTAATAAACTGCAACAATCAACAACACAGGTATGTCGCAAAACTATGAGGAAGCAAGTCATTCTTCTCCAATGAAGGGCAATAAGGTTTCATGAAACAGTAATTATAGGAAAAAGAAACTCTGAATACACTATTGCAAAAACAAAATACATGACGAAGCAGGGATCAATACCCCAAGTTCGTGGCATTGGTTCACAAAGTACTCCAGTAGATGTAGTCCTCTGACTTTGTCCCTGCGATTCATATTCCTGAAATCTTCTGGTGATGCAAACATGCTATCCATATCATCAAAACCTTGCAACGGAAAAATAAGCAAATTGTTCACTTTATTCAGATCAGTTTTTCTAGGTGAGAATAAAAGCCCAAGTCTTCCAAAAAAACAAAAAAGCCTTTTCATCCACAAAAAACGTGACATTTGCATACATATTTCTCCTTCATTGTTCTTCAAGACCTTGCTGAGAAACTAACAGATAATGTATCTATCCTCAACAACCAACTTAGCATGCTACTGTAAAAAGGATCAGCTCCATTAACCACAGATAAGTAGAACCAATATAGTTAAGCTCCATCAACCACAGATAAGTAGAACCAATATAGTTAAGCTCCATCAACCACAGATAAGTAGAAGCAATATAGTTATACACAATAACTTTCTTATTCCTTCTTCTAACATTTGCTGTCCATGGTTTTCTACCACAAGCTCAGAAGGAGTGTTACCAATGGAACAAACCTACACAAAGGCTATTTCGTTATTTTGCATCAAGATCCTGTCATTGATGCTCAAGCAGTTTCACCACACCCCCCATCCAAGCATTTATAACTACCATACACTTGGACAGGCTAACGGACTTCGATATCCATCCAATTTCCATCTATTCAGCTCCCAAAATTTAAATTCTGACAACTATGCTTACTGAAACTCAACATTGAATCTATCTTTTCAACAATCTAAGCCAAACTTTTCAATAATTTTTTCTATTGAAACCAAACAACCTTCAGATGTTTGTTAGTAATCAGTTCATTATAGTGTGTTATCCATTAATAGTTTTGCATCTCAAAGTACAATCACCAAAATCGCTCTTAATATCTAAACAACATTCTGCATGCTCTAATATACATCTCTACACATTATCATACGGCCACCAATAACTTCCACAAGAAACCTCAAAATTTAATAGCAAAAAAAGGAAAATCACAGGGACAGCTTGGGTTTTCTAAATGAATATTGCTATTTTAATAAAACTTAAATAAATGTTGCTAATTTTTTTTTTTTATTTAGCTTACAAACATGGAAGTAGATTTTCAGAAAACCAACTCTTAAATGGAACTCAGCACTAAAATTCTAAAAAATAAAAAACAGAAGCAAACTGTTCCTTAAACGTAGACCAAACATTAAGCAAAAGCAGAGCAAATCAGCTTCATCGTCGTCCAACAATCAATAGGCTTTGTAAAAATGCCTCCATTTAAGTGTTTCTTCTGCTTTGCGTATTGAATTGACATTCAAAAACTCATATAGTGCTAAGCCAAATTAATGCAGAAATATTTATCTAAATTTGATTAAACATAGCAAGATTCAAAGAAAAAAAATGCTATATCAAAATTAAAAAAACGCTATATAAAAAAAAATAAAATAAAAATAAAGGCAAAACATTTTCAAGTCTCAATTACAAACAAAATAGCATTCCAATCATCGCAAAATAAAAATAATTGTAAAAAAAATTAAAAAATTACAGAATAATTTAACCTCGTAAAATAAATTCAAAAAAAAATCGTAGACCATTGCGATGAAACAAATTACGCAACAAAAGTTAAAAATAAAAAAAAAAAGAAAAAACAAACAAACGGCAATTAATGCAAGTACAACATATTTATTTTGAAAAATAATAATTACCATCTTCGTCGGGAACTTGAACATGGAGGAAAAGTAGTTTGAAAGCAGAAGTGTTGGAACGAATGATCTTCTTCAGAGTCCATTCGAAGGCTCCTCTGCTACTTATGGATGGATTTGGATACCCCTTGATCGTCGACTCGTTCACTCCCATCAATATCCGAGTTGGCTCGCCCTCCATTTTCTTTGATTTGTTAACTCACTCACAGAGTTTACCTCGCTCACTGAGTTACTCGTCGCGGTTGCACAGAGAGAAGTTTCGCGAATATTGTTGCTAAGTTTTTTTGGATTACGGTTTTGAAAACGTTTTGGGGATTTGGTAATAATAATGATTAGGGTTAATTGCAAAAGACCCCTTAACTATGAGCTTATTGCAAATTACATTTTAATTTATTTGTTACTATTTTATTGTTTTATTTTACAAATCTAAATTTGACTTGTTTGTTTTGTCCATTTCTTCAATCAAATTTTTTAAAAATAAAAACAATATTGTAGTAAATATTTTTGTTATAGTATCTTTTTTATATTATTTATAAATAAAATATTAAATTTAAATTTTAAAATTTTAATAATAAATCATTCTTTCTAATACAATTTTTCACCAAAATAAACTCATAAAATAATAATTTAAATTTAAATTTTAAATTTTATTAACAAAAAATTTTCCAATACAAATTTCCACCAAAATGAACTTATAAATTCAAACACTTTCAAAATATTTCTTTTTCATAATAAATCTCAAGAAAAAAGAATATATTATAAAATAAAAAAATACCCTATCTAAACAGAGCTAGTTTTTTTTAACAATTTATATCTCAAATCATTTAATTTTTCTCACGTGTGTCTATATATATATATATATATATATATATATGTATATATATATATAAATCATGTGGTATCAGAGCCTGCGGGAGAAGTGGGTGTGTAACCCTTTGTTTCAAAGTTATTGTGTATAAATCATGTAGATCTGCTAACTTGCAGGATAAATTAAAACTTATACCTAGTGCCTGTTAGTTGACCAACATGTGTTCGAAGCCGTACTAAGAGAATTACAGGCTGGATTGGACCATTGTTGAGGGTACCAGATTTCATATGGTATGGTAACAGGTTAAAGTATGAAGCTTAAACTACATCCTAGCAGATTTACATAATTTTTATTCAGAAACCTTGAAACAGATGGTTATACCTCATGGATCCCAATGGAGCTGTGCCAATAGGAGAGATTTTACAACTAAACTGATAATCGCTTTTATATTCTGTTAAGCAGACCCAAAATACAATGATGGCAGTTGATTCCCATGGTAAGATTATCAATGTTGATGACGTACAAAGGGATAACATCAAGGTGCAGATATATTTCGAGGAGCAAGTGTCTTTAAATGCCAGCAAGAAGCAACAAGAACAAACTCCAGGTAAAACAAAAAGGTATAAACTTCGTTCCCAATCTAAACAGGAGATATATAACAAGAGAGAAAAACAGAATTCAAGAAGAAAAAAAATAAAGAGGAAACTAGGCATAATCTGTTTTATTGGTACTCTGATACCCCTTTTTAAAAGTTTTTCTTTGAATGCTTGAGTGGAGGTTAGTTGTGGCAAACTTGTTCTGTTGCGGTGTGAAAAGAAAGGTCTGTGTACTAATGTATGATTTTGTTCTGCTGGTATGCTGTTTTGGAGAGTCAAAGTTCTTCAAGGTGCTGGGATGCTAGATTTCATTGTGGGACTCTACGATGATTGTGGTACAGACTTGGAAAGGTGCAAGCCAGTTTTGAGATGTGAATTGAGAATTATTAGTGCAGATGGCCGGGATGCACAAAACGAGGGTTGTTCAAATGTTTTGTAGGTTTGGAGATTCTTGGCCTGCTATTGGATATTTTCAATCCTGTTAGATGCTGATTTACATGTGACAATGTTTGTCCTGCTCTGATTCCATAATTGTGATGAACACGTAATTGGCATATATTTTGTGGGGTTGATTGTGGTATAATTTGAGTAGATTTACACTAAATTGAATAATTATATGGAGAAATTAAGGTAATTGGAATATAGGCAATCTACATGGAAAGAAATGAAGAAGATGAATTTGGAAGATTTGGGGCTGTTTGGCGTGAAAGAGCAATTAAAGGAAGAAAAGATTTCCTTAATCTAATTTGGAAATAATGAAGACTTTTGGAAGATTAAGAATTCCTTTCCTTTGCCAATTTGGAGAAGAAGAGCAATTAGGAATCTAAAAGGAAAAGGCTTGTATGCCTTAATTATTAACTGACATGTGGCATATTTATTTGGAAACAAAGGAGTTATTTCTTTATTAGAATTTTAGAAGGTTTTTAGTTGCTTTTATTACTTGAGAATAAAGTTTGCTTTTCCTATATAAGGATAGCAATTTAGTAGAAGAAAGTTTGTAGAGTAGCTGTAGCTTTAGTTGTAGTTTATAGCATTAGTTTTAGGTATTATTTTCGTTTGTAGTTGCTGTTCCAGACTCAGCTGCCGTTCGTTCGAGCAGACGACGGTAGTTAATTCCAAACAGTATTATATTTCTTACTTTTATTTTGTCTTTAATTATGTTTCTTGAGTAGTTTATTTTTCGGTATATAAGTAATGAAGCTTTAACTGTTATTTACTCATGAGATCTAATTGTTTTAATATAATTAGTATTATGAGTTTCGAAAGTTCTCTTTGCATAACGTTAATTGTTTGGATTTGTTAAACACTGACCATGTTTAATTAATCTAAATAGTGCCAATTAATCTCCTATTATTTCACTGGATCTAGTAGATAGGATTAATCAGTGGCGAAGCTACTGTCTCGGTAGACGGGAATTTTTGGCTAATAAATTGTGACATGCTGATCATGATTGTAATTTATTAGAATTGGGTTTCTTTATTGTTTAATGCTGTTTTAACATTGAATCTGGTGTTCGGCTAATTCCGGCCGGGTTATGTTAAGATTAGAGAAATAATTGATTAAGCTGATTCTTGTCAATTATCAATAAATTATGGAGGAATTGGGCTACGTCGGAGCTGATTCTTGGTAGTCTATAACTGGTTGATTCATGATATTAATTAATCCTTGAGTCTATGATCGATATATAATTAGCTAATGTGAATTTACTTGTTGCTGAGTTTTCCTATTTTGTATATTTTCCATAGTAATTTCTTATTAATTAGTTTTATTTACTTTTCTTAATTAATCATTACTATTCGTGACAAATTTCTTGAATTAACTAGAAGAGATAGGATCGACCTTACTCTCGATATATTATTTTTTATCCTTTAGAGTAAGTAATTTATTTTGGTACAAAAACGACATTACCAAATTGTTAGTCATCTTTGTACAGTCTGATGTGAATTCCTAGGTAGGCTAGTGAATGATGAAACTTGTGTTAAGTTTTATTGTTGTCAAATATTAGCCGTGGCTAGTGTATGTTGATGCTGGCTATATGCTGTTAGTAATGATTATGAAGAACTAGGACTTTAAAGATAATGTTGGAGGTTTGTTTTTGCTATGTAAGGGCTTGAATTCTGCAAGTTACTGGAAGGTAATGCTCCTCTGATTGGGCTAGGGAAAGTGTGACACAAATTGTGTTTTTCAAGCAGTGGTGATTGGGAGGTGGCTTTATTGAATTATGGAAAAATGGAACTACAGATGGGGTGTTTGTGGCTATAATTAGGGTAGGATGTGGTTTGGAAATGATGCGAGTTGGGGGAGGTTTGATCAGATTGATGGTTAGTACGCTTTTTGTTGATTAGTGATATAATGATGAAGCATAGAGCTATAAGAGGATTGAGGACAGAAGCTTGGTAATCAGGTTGGTTTGGGGTTGATAGGTCTTTTGGAGGAAAATTTGGTTGTTTAGACAGAATGGAAGAGCATTTACTACTACATATTTTGAGGGGAGTGAAAGAGTGGTAAATGTGAACAAATCCCCCCTCAGGCTAAGTTTGAGACATACTAGGTAGAGATCTTTCATGTACTGTACTGGATCTTTTTGATTGGAAAATAAAAAGTTTCTACTCTAAATCTTTTCGACTACAGTAAACCTTTTCTTAATTTCCCCTTTAATATATAATTAGAAAAATTATGTAATGGAGTAGTACTTCAAATTTATTGCTTTCACTTAGATGTTGAATCCTATTTTAGCGTTACTTGCTCGGGGATGTAGAAACCTCTACTTAGGGCTGTTTGCTTCAAAGTATATAGTGTCTCAACTCCCTTATGTATACATCTAGTAGGAACGTGTAATGGAGTAGTACTCCAAGATTATAGCTTTTTCTCCTGTAACGGTATGTTTGGGTATATCCAGCACTGTATTTTGCCCAATATTAATATAGGTCGGTTTTAAAAAAAAATTATTAGCCGAATCTGAGTTCTCTTTGCTCTTATTTCATCTGCTTTGCTTCAATTATGTCTTTTATTTTTAAGTCTTTTTCAAAAAGGTTCTTCAATCTTTTCTTCAAATGCTTTTTCAAACTTTTCAAACAATGTTATTTTTAAAGGATAAATAAACATGGAAAACATTGAGCAATCCATTGACAATTGGAAAATTCCTAAAAAATCTACAAGTGAAGTTTATAAAGATAAATGGAACTTAATTTCTGAGTATACTGTTAAGACGGTTGAACAATCTATTAATCTAAATAATGATTATGAAAATATCAAATTATTGTTTAAAAGGACAATTGAGAAACATAGGCAAAAATATAATTATTTACATTTTGAACTTGTACAAGTTGTTGCAAAACCTCTGAATAGAAAATGATTAGATACTTCTTTACTTCTTTGTCTTAGGGATTACAGGGTTCTAAACTTTGATGATTCTTTACTTGACATGATTGAAATTAGTCTATATGAAGAACCTGTTTATTTTGATTGTTTTCTAAACTTTACTGTTTCTCTGCAAGATAGAAACATACTTGATGCCTTAACTTTGAATGTCAAAGTTGCCAACTTTAAAGCTAAAACTGGAACACTTTCAATTACAATCTTGTTTAGAATTCATTATAAAGCTATGAATTCAGCGTTTTATACAGGAGCAATAAGTGCTTCTAAGAAAGGAGAAACAGTCATGTTTCAAAAAGATCTAGCTAAATCTAGATTGTCTATCCATAGAAATATCAAATGGAACCAAGTAACTTTGCCTAAAAATTAGTTTCTACCAGAAGCAAACCTCCGGTACCAGTCCAAAATACAACAGTATTCAATATAAGACAGTTCCCTAGTGGTAGAGTCCTGATCACTTTTGATAGGTCTCAAAGTCTTAGGATCCCAAGTGTTAACGGTATCAAGTTTTCCAGAAAGTCTTTTGAAGCTCATGTTCAAGGCAACCAGCAAGACCCTTAGTATCTTCTGTAGATACTCGTATCCATGAGTTAGATAACACTTTCAGGATACCACAAGCCAGATATACAAATGTAGATTCTGCAGAACAAAGTGAGAACAATAGTCTTCCTAAGTCACCTATATATTCTACCATTGTGGACAACATAGAAGAAAAGTTAGATGAACTTAGGATGCTTAAAGTAGAGTTTAAAATAGACAAATAAATACTTAGGAAATATTTTTATATTGAAGGAAACTAAGAAAAGAGAAAATGGTTTTTTGAAAACTATAAAGAAGAATCTAAGAAAGAAATACAAGAAACATATTATGATTTCTTGAACAAAAATAAGATGGGTGTTTTATTTTTCACATGGTTTGAATATTATGCAACTAACAATAATATAAACTATAATTTTTCAAATGAAAAAGAGATTTGGGTTACAAAGACATTGTAGGTTATAGATGGCGAGACAGTGAGATCAGACCTACCACCGTCTAGTTCATTGACGACCTTATACAACTCAGTTGAGATCAAGGCAATCCCATTCAAACATAAAGAAGAAAAAGATACAGATCCAGTAAATGCAAGAAACCCAGAGCATTTATGAACAAAACAACTATACCAACAAGTACCTACAAGCCATTGAAGAACACCTCCTCACTAAACCTGTCCTAACTACTAATACTCAGGTCTCAAACACCTATTCTAGTAAACCTCTTTTTAAACCACATGAAATACCCTCTAAAATTTCCAACTAGTTGGAAAATAAACCATTGATGAGTTAGAGAAAAGGATAGCTAAGATGAATAATCTTTTACTACCCCAAAGTCTAAGCAAAAGTCAAATGAACCAGCCTTAGCCTCAGCCTCTGTCAACCAAGCCATGTGTGTCTTGAATTAGGGAGAAACATCAGATGAGGAACTGTTACAACCAGAATCTCCAACAGTCGAGATTGCCAATCTAAGGCATAGAAGTTCATATGGTGATAAGAAAATCTCAATTTGGAGAAGACCTCAAAAGTTGTATTATCCTAGAGTAACATATCCAGACATAGTTTTGGAAGAAAAGCCTAACATTCTTCAAAATAGTTACAATGCCAACAATATCTATGATTAGAACATAGATAGAGAAACGGAGTATAACATGATGACTATTCTCCAACTGATGACCATGGTAGCAACTGCATATAGAACAACCCATGCTTGCACAGACCAGTTAGTAGCTCACATCATTGCTGCTGGCTTTACGAGACAACTAAAAGAATGGTGGGATGAACATCTCACTGAGGAAGAAAGACAAAGCATGGTGCATTCAGTCAAAATAAACGACCAAGGAGAACTAATCCTTCAAGATGTAGATACTATTCCCGATGTAGTATCAACTCTTATCTTTACTATTGCTAAGAATTTCATTGGTGATCCAGGTATTTTCAGAGATCGATCATCAGAACTACTCAATCAGAATTTATGCCAGATCTGATGGTAACCAAACGTATTGAAAGGAAAAGTTTCTTGATGGACTTCCAAAATCACTTAGAGATATGGTTCAAGAAGAACTCAGAAACAAGTATAATGGAGTGGTACCATATGAACAAATCACATATGGACAATGAAAATCCAACAGATTGCTTTGAAGATTCGTAGACAAGACAAGATGCTTAGACGACTTGCAAAAGACAGAGCTCAAAGGAGAAAGATATTGGTTCATTCTGTTAACAGTTTGGACTTCCCAGTTGCAATCCAACACACCAAAGAAAACACCACAAATAGAAATCTAGGCCCAAATATATTAAATATTTCTCCAAACGAAAGATTACCTACAAACTGCCAAAAGCAATACCACAACCTTCTATCTCACAACCCAAAACTTACCAAACCTAAAAACCAGCCTTACTAAATATCATTTGCCATAGATGTCACAAACCATATAGTAAAATATTTTAGCCTCAGATGAAAAATACAAGCCTTAGAGATGGATGATAACATTCTCAATCAGCTGTCAAACATCCTTGCTAAAACAGATAAAAATGAATCTGGGTATATTGAAGATAATCATATCAATCAAATGGAAGATGATGATGTTGCCAGTTTTACCTCTAATAATAACTCACACTCAGAGGAACTAGGTATCAATGCCTTAACCAAAGAACAATATTTACTTCTTGAAATGATTGATAATCTAAATGACCCAGACCAGAAGAAACATTATCTCAGCCTGTTTAAAAAAGCATTGACTAACCAGCTATCTACTTCTAGATACAGAAATGACCATCCAGCAAATCACCCTAAAGTCCTAAACACTTACAACCTCACAAACATCCTAAACAGATTTCCCCAAAAATCTTCAAAACAAGTAACCATACGAGATCTGGAAACTGAGATTGCAAACCTCAAAATGGAAGTTAGAGAAATTAAAGTTAAGCAAGAACTTGAATGCTTAGTTTTGCAGAATTTAACTGATCAATAGGTTTAAATGAAGAATAAGGGTAAACCTAAAGAAGAAGAAGTAAAACAATTTTTGGAACCCTTGGACTCTTCAAACGATGAAATTCCCAAAATTTTATCAGTTGTTACATTTTAGAGGCATGACGTTCTCATCAAACTAGTTGTACAAAATAATTTTGTGCTCGGAACTACTGCATTATGGGACACATGTGCTGATCTCAGTTGTATTGATGAAGGGATTATCCTATCAAAATTCTTTGAGAAAACCAAAGAAGGACTCTGTTCAGCAAATGGTTCCAAACTTAATATTTCTTACAAACTCGTGGATGTTAAAGTCAAATTCTCATTTGCAACGGTAAAGGTGTATTTTCTGTTAGCTAAAAATCTTACTCATCCAGTTATTTTGGGTACAAAATTTAGTATACAGTTAGTGCCTTATATGACAACAATCGAAGGAATCTGGCCAAAAAAATTTGGAAAAGATGTTGTTCTTCCTTTTACTAGACCACCAGTATATAAGGAGCTTAATCCATTGTCCAGTAAGATAAATCAGATTAATTTCTTGAATGAAGAAATTGAATACAAAAGGATCGAATCACAACTGAAACAACCAATGGTTCAAAATAGAATCAAAGAAATTCAATGAAAAATTGAACAACAGGTTTGTGCTGAAATCCCAACTGCTTTTTTTTTAATGTATTTTTTTTTATTTTGAAAACCCATCATTTATACCTACAAAAGCATAAAATGGGGGCCGGATATACCCGTCACCCCTTTACCAAATGAGAAAGCCGTAAATTTGGAGTACTACTCCATTATATGCCAAGAATTTATATGAAATGTAGAAAACCAAAACTAGGAATATATGTGGTGTTAAGATTCTAACTAATTTGACCACCACATGGCCAGCCAAATTATATCAAATCTCAACCCTATTGTAGTTACACCCTAAACAAGTGAAGACAAAATGTTAGCTGCCCATGTCCAGGTCAGCAGTAGCAAATATCACCCAAAATATGACATCCACCAAATGAAGGCATAAACAAAGTGATCTTCCATTTTTGAAGCTCGATTAAATGCATGACTTGTAGGTTCAGAAAAAATTTGGGCAGCATTTCCTTTGGATCTTCCCTCATTCCACTGTTCTCATAACACTCAAAACATACAAAAGCTTTCTGGAAAAGGATGCAACATACGGTCTATCTTCCTTATGAAAAGGATTTTGAGGAAAGAAATATTCCCACAAAAGCCAGACCTATCCAAATGAATCAAGAACTGTTAGAACATTGTAAAAAGAGATTAATGACCTTTTGGAAAAACAGATTATCAGTCCAAGTCAGTCTCTTTAGAGTTGTCCGACATTCTATATCAACAAAAATTTTGAAATTGAAAGAGGAGTGCCTAGACAAGTGATAAACTACAAGGATTTGAATAAAGTTCTTCAATGGATCAGGTATCCAATTCCAAACAAAAGAGATCTTTTGCAAAGACTTTATGCAGCAAAGAATTTCTCTAAATTTGACATGAAATTCAGATTTTGGCATATCCAAATTCATCCATCTGATAGGTATAAAACAGCCTTTACAGTCTCATTTCGACATTATAAACGAAACGTAATACCTTTTGGACTGAAGAATGCTCCATTAGAATTCCAGAGAATTATGAATGACATCTTCAATTCATACATAAATTTTGTTATTGTTTACATTGATGATGTCTTAATTTTTTCTCACAATATTGATCAACATTTCAAACATCTAAACATCTTCTTACTGGTTGCTATATCTAATGGTTTAGTCGTGTCCAGAAAGAAGGCCAGTTTATTTCAATCTAAAATTAGATTTCTTGGTCATTACATTCATCAAGGTACAATAGTTCCTATAGAAAGATCTATACAATTTACTGATAGGTTCCCTGACCAAATTTTAGAAAAACAACAATTGCAACGATTTTTAGGATGCCTTAATTAAGTAGCTGATTTTATCTCCAGATTAGCTAAAATTGTTAAACCTTTGCATGACAGATTAAAGAAATCTCCTCCACCATGGACTGATGTTCATACTGAGGCAGTGAGGCAAGTTAAAGCCCAAGTCAAGACTTTGCCTTGTCTAATTATGCCAAATCAAAGTCTCCCAAAAATCGTGGAAATAGATGTGCCTGACTTGGGTTATGGTGGAATACTTAAGCAAGTGCAAGACAATAAAGAAAAAATTGTTGCCTTCACTTCTAAACACTGGAATAATACTCAGCAAAACTATTCCACAATTTAAAAAGAAATTTTGGTAATTGTTTTGTGTATTTCAAAATTTCAATATGAGTTGCTTAACCAGAAATTTCTTGTTAGAGTAGACTGTAAATCTGCAAAAAGATGTGAAAAACCTTGCTTCTAAATTTTTTTTTGCAAGATGGCAAGCTATTTTATCAATCTTTGACTTTGACATTGAATATATTAAAGGAGAAATAAACGCTTTGTCTGACTATTTGACTCGTGAAATTCTGCAGGGTAAATGATGCCTAGAAAGAAGAACCGTTCCCAATGCCAAAATGCATTGTCTAAATACAGAGTCAACCCAATGAAGCATCATTTTCAAAGCAACAGTCTGCAGAAAAGCAGTCTAAAGACTATGCTTTGAGCCCAAACCAATTCAAAGCTTTAGAGATTGTTACCTCAACCCAATCTATTTCAATCATGAGTCCAAAAACTTGGGCTGATATGGCTGGAAAAGATGAAAAGTCCCAGATCCAACAATTCCAACTTGAGTCCATCTTGCAATGGGCTGCATCAGCAGGATTTCAACTTGTAAAATCCCCACAAAAACAGTAGCGGCTGCAAGCCCTATTAATTATTCCAACGTGGTGATTTCTAATCCCACTACGTAAACAAATGTGGCGGTCTCTAACCCTATGATTTCAAAACAAATTTCAGTTCAAACAAATGGTTTTAGAAAAATATCTTCAAACCCAGAATATTTCAAAAATTAATCTTTTGTATTAGTTTGCCAAACAGAGCCAGATTTCTTTGTCAACAACCCAAACCAAGTAGCCAAAACAATACACTAGTA
Source organism: Ophiorrhiza pumila (assembly GCA_016586305.1). Classification (NCBI taxonomy): domain Eukaryota; kingdom Viridiplantae; phylum Streptophyta; class Magnoliopsida; order Gentianales; family Rubiaceae; genus Ophiorrhiza; species Ophiorrhiza pumila. Next base: position 24,313,977 of record BLIW01000003.1, on the reverse strand, counting down.
CAAAAATAGCCTGTTACACCGGTTAAATTTTATTATTTATACCGGTTATTCAAAAAATGAACCGGTGTATATACAGGCGGGGTAAAAGGTACAAATTTCTTACACTGGTTTTATAAACCGATGTAAAAAGTCTTTTTTACCTGTGTAAGAAATTAAATCAAAAGGAATTTATTACACCGGTTTTATAACCGGTGTAAAAAGTCTTTGTAAAAACTTTTAGTTTACACCAGTTATTTAACCTTTCCAGTGAGCATTTCATACAGAAGTATCCCAACACTCCACCAATCTGCATCTTTATTATGGCCTTTGGCCAGTAAGATTTCTGGAGCCATGTATTCCGTTGTCCCATATATGGAATTAGATCGACTTGATTCATCAATTTCCTTGGCATGTCCAAAATCAGTGAGCATCACCTGGACAAGAAGCACAAAAGTAAAACTGTTTCTATTGCATACAGGAATGAATAATCTAAATTTTACCAAAGAAAATCACACATCTAAGCCTAAGGTTCACTTAAAAGGGACAAACAAGAGATGCACATAATGGGGCCAACAAAGATAAAATCAAGAAATCATTCATTCAAGATTCAACCATGAAATTCCCGAAATCCAAACCGAAATCCAAATTTTGGAAAGGTACAAGTCAGATCTTGTTTCAATAATTGTAGAAAAGGATGGATTTGCGTCGGAGCAAGTAGATCCCAGTGGTTGCTTCAATTGGCTTGAGATCTGGAGAAGAAAAGAAAAAGGCTATAGAACTGGTGCATTCTGGAGAAGGTTTTTTGCAGATCAAAATCGTATGTTGTTGCAACAAGTAGATCTTGTCTAAAAGACTGGCGGCGGCCACCAGCAAAAGAGAGGGAAAAAAGGGACGTTTCACTAGCAATCCGCCGTCTTCTTTGCTTCTGCTTATTAGAATTTGAATTCCCAAACGAAGAAAACGAAGATATAGATTCAGCGTAACTTGAGGCCCTAGAAATTAATGGTCTTGCCTCAATTTGCCTATCATTTTCAAAAGTTGGAGAATTCATCAGCCTTGTTGTGATGGACATATCATCCTCTGATCTTAGTAGCACTGTCCCAGCTGTGTTTGAACTTATTCGGATCATTATAGATGATGATGACGATAACGATGTAGAAGGGTTATGGTTAGTTATAGGAAGTATATGTGGCTGCATTTTTTTCTATGAAATGAATATATAAAAAGATTGGATTTTGCAATGGAAATATTGAATCTTCTTACACCGGTTAATAGAATAACCGGTGTAAATAAAAACTTCTTACACCGGTTAATAAAATAACCAGTGTAAATGAAAACTTATTACATCGGTTAAAAAATAACCGGTGTAAAAAACACTTATTACACCGGTTAAAAAATAACCGGTGTAAAAAATACTTATTACACCGGTTAAAATAATAACCGGTGTAAATAAAAACTTCTTACACCAGTTTTCTTATAACCGGTGTAATATATAAACTATTTACACCGGTTATTGTTTAAACCGGTGTAAATAGTTCTCCTGTTACTGAATTCTTGTTTAATATTACAATAATGCCACCGCATTTTTATAAATTACACCGGATTATGTTTAACCGCTCTAAAAAGGGAGGTTTAAAAAGGCCATTTTGTAGTAGTGATATTACCTAAACACTCAAATTTTATCCAACCTGCCATAAACAAAACCCAAAATTCTATAAGTTCATCCTTGTAGATACTGGCTCAATCTCTCTTAAACACTATACGGATAAAGATTTGATATTGGCTCAATCTCTCTTAAACCCATTCAATGGCCCAAATCCTCCAAATCCTCAGACTTAATAACTAGAGAACAAATTTAAACATACCAAAAAACTTTTCTCAACCATTTTCTCCCACATGATTTACTTACTGGGACTACAAACAAGCTTTGTTCAGTACGTTCTCTACCCAGAACCAAATAAATAAACATTCTTGGTTTTTCTATTTCAAAAGAGAAACTAAATATAACTTCCCAATTTGGTTTATTCAATGTTTTGGACCAAATCAACAAATATTACCAAATGATGAACAAACAGGACTACAAAATTTTTCTGAAAAATTTACATCCCAAGACAGTCATGTACCTACATTTCTCCAATTTTACACCATCTTCTCTTTAGCATGGATTTATGCTTGGAAGTTTGAATTTTACAAACAAGATGACAAGTTTCCTCCCCAGCTGACCAGGATATATTAAATGGTGGAAAACTTTCAAGGCTGATTGTGTTCAGCCAAAACAAATTCAAGTATGGTTCCAAAAGAACCCACAATACTTCCCCCCAACACATACAAAGGTGTGCCAATTTCTACAGCAGAAGGCTCTTACTGCTTCAAAGTTAGCAGCAATTTTCAACAAAGATGATTATGTAAAACATCTTGAAAACATATCAACCCAATTTTCAACCAGACTAATACCAATAAGCAAGATGAGTCCAGTACATAACAGACTGGCCCAACCTAAGCAGGTCCATCAAACACTCCAGGGACAGACGAGGAGGACCTACTAATTGATCCTGACTAAAATGAGGACGACTATTACGGAATTTTCTCTCCAATACCGTAATATGTAGAGACAACTGGCAGCATAAGACTATGCTGTGATAGTGTAACTAACACTTAAAAAAAACATACATGGAGGACCCCATCAATACTGATGGCGTTTGGTTATAAATATCCTTTCCTAGGGAAAAGAAAGGAGGACTCGGAGCATACTCTCTCTCCCTGAACTTCCTCTCTTCTTCTCCTCACATTTCCCATCTTCCATCTTTCTTCTCACCTAAGCTAGGAGGATACATTAGTGAGGAACCTTTGCCAAACACCCTTAGCACAGGACAAGGATTTGGAGTCATATGTGTGAGACTTTTAATCTATAAACTTGTAATCTGTTATTAAGATAATATATTTTCTTTTCGGATCATTTTTTGCTGTTTTAATTTTGACTATTTAATTCCTAACTTCTAATTTCTGTTCTTGACTTTTATGTTTCAGTTGTATTTTATTCTCTCTTTATAATTCTAATCTAACTTCTATACTAACTATTACGGTGCTAGTCCGTCTACTACCGACTTTTCATTACTAAGTTTTTAATTTCCTATTTCGGGGACACACTCTCTGTTGTGGTATCATATATACATATATATATATATATATATATTTTAAAGTTTATCAAGATTATCCTGATAAACCCCTTTGTCAGGCACTAATCATTTAGTGTCACCTAAACATTTTTAAATGTTTCACCAAAATAATTATGCATCCCACTTGTATCATATATTGTTCAATACTCAAAATGATATGGTTTCATTAAAATCAAAATTAAAATCATGTTGTACGATTCACTCACATCTGAGTTAGGGTTTAATAATTATAAATTTGATTTTAGTGATAAATGAGATAAAGACAAAATAAAGATTAAAACCATGTCTTAGGGTTTACTCACATTTAGGTTAGCCCATAATAATTGTACCTTTGATATTGAGAACAGAAAATATATTTATTATATAAGTAGGGGTGTATTATTAATAATGTGAAACATTAAAAAGAGGCTTACTTGGCATTTAATGATTGGTGCATGACAAAGAGTTTATCAAGATCATCCTAATAAATTTTATATACACCCAAACGTGATATGTGAATTATACTTTATATGCTAATACTCTAATTTTTTATATATTATACACTAATATTTTATACTTTATATGCTAATTTTTTATACTTTATATGCTAATCTTTGATACGTTATACGCTAATTTTTTATACTTTATACGCTAAAGTGAAATTCATAAGTAAGTCTCAATTATAAGACAGTCTCAAAAAAATGGCCATATATATATATATACCGTTTTTCATCCACTCTTACATTGCATGCAAAGCTTAAGTTTTAAACACCAGACTGCCTCGTAGACATGCCCATGGGCCATGGTTCACAAACTACTAGTTGTGGTCCTTGAATTGCTAGCTTACATTTTCGACAAAGGTGGTTAGTCGATTCTAGTGTTTTACGATTTTTTCTGTTTCAAACATAAAAAAAATTGAAAAATATGTACACATTTACTATAATTGAAACATACCTCATTTTACTATAGAAATAAAAAAATTTAGATAAATACGAATTGATCGTGTACAAAACAACAAGTTCACAAAATATTATTTGACCTAAATATTAATCATCAAAAATTTCAAAGTTAGTTTACATATCTATGTCTATGTTGTGGCCACCAGTTGAAGATTCAGATGTAATAATTGTGCATGTCTTGAACATTATCGATGTCGTAATTTAAACTTATACATTTATCTTATCCATTTCTTGCACCCTAAAAAATACCTTATGACAATCGTTTACTAATGTTTTGGGCAATAAATAGGACCAGTACTTATCTAAAATAATTCATAGTGTACTAAAAATTTGTTCAGTCGCAACAGTTGAGGCTGAGATAGAGATAATTTCTTTTTTGATAATAGAAAGGATTGGATAATTCTTCTTCTTTTCCTTCCGCCATTTTTAACATGTACCACTTGTTAAAATCCTTATTTTTATCATAAACATAAAAAATAGTTGTTAAATACATATCAAGTTTCATCTCGATGCTGATTCTTGTTTTTTTTGTGGATAGAATGCACGGATTTATAAAGTTTATGTGGTTCTAAGGAACTACTAGTAGTACTATGATATGATTACTAGTAAAACTACCAATACTAGATTCGGTACTAAGAAAAACTGGGTGAATTACATCTACCTTCCTTGTGATTAAACCATATTACAGACCGGTCTCTATAGTTTTGCCATATTACGGTCACCCCCCTTGACCTAACTTTTGTTGACAAATTAATTAAAATTACCAAAAAACCCTAACTTATGATTTTGAAAAATAAAATGAAAAGAACCTAATTTCTTAAAATAAAAAAAATAAAAGAACTGAAGATTTATTTTAATTAATCTTATGAGTTAACCTATAACTATTTGGTTTATAAACATTAATTAATTATTGAGTCAATGAATGATAAATATTCAATTAGTGTGGATTTACTTATTTGCCGGACTTTTAATTTTTTTTTTAATTTTTTATTGTGATAACTTTAGTTAATTTATTTTGATTTCATTACAAAAATTAATTATATTAATTTGATATATTGAGTTATGACATTGTGATGAGTTAACTGAAATAAACTGTGCTTCATTCTCCTTGGGATTCGACAATATTTCCCTCTATACTAATTTATATCATTTGAAGTAGGATTTTTAATTTGGTATAAAAACGACCGTACCAAATTTTGGTGCCCTTGTCGGGGAACGGCAGATTACTGTTATTTTAGTTAATTCAATTTTATTTCTTTGTGTATGTCTAGATCCTCTAAACCTGATTTATTGTTTGATACAGAAATGGAGAAACTAGCACGTAGGTTGAGGAAGGAAACAAAAGAAAAATGCCAAGGAAGCACTTTTGGTTTTGCAACATATGTCCCACTTGCTCAAGTGGAACCCCTGTTAGACATAGAATCAGAGTTAGATGCTGCCACTAACACAAGAGAAATGGTTGCATTAGATCCGCATTGAGCTGATGATCCAAATAGAAATAAGCGTGAAGGACAAGAGCAAAATCTTGATTACACTTTAAGGGAGTTAACTAATCCTTTGATTAATTATCAACCCTCCAGCATTCTTTTGCCAGCTATTACTATTGATTTTGAATCGAGACCATCATATTTGAATTTGTTACATAAATTTTATGGTAAAGCTAGGGAAGATCCTCATACTTTTTTGCATGAATTTTTGAGAATTTGTGGAACATTGCATAATAGGGGGTGTCAGGAGAATATATCCGATTAGCTAGTTTTTCTTTTACTCAAACTGGAGAAGGTAACATTTGGTTTAATGGACTGACACCTAATTAAATAAATTCTTGGGATCAATTGAAAATTTTTTCTACAAAATTTCTTTCTTGCATCTAAGATTGCCGTAGAAGAAAATTTGTGGAATTAAACAAGATTATGATAAGTCTTTGCATGCATATTGGGAAAGGTTTAAGAGATTGTGTAATAGTTATACATAACATCAAATATCTGATGAATTACTAATACAATATTTTTATGAAGGTTTGTTTCCAGAGGAGAGAAGAACAGTAGATGCTAGAGGTGCTTTTATGAATAAAAATCCTGCACAAGCTAGGATTTTGATTGTAGAAATAGTTTAATCTCGATATCAGTATCAGATATCCTCTCGTATGCCCAAGTGGGTGAATGCGATATGGATATCTTCCTTTGAAAATAAATTAGATGTGTTGAATACGTCAATAGCGCAATTAGTTACAGGTTTGGAAACTGCCCAGAAAGAAAGGCCATGTGGAACTTGTAAGAACACAGGATATCCAACTAACATGTGCCAAATGGCCCAAGAATATGATTCGACAGCACAAGTGAATGTAGTTGGTGGTTTTCAATCCAAACACTACAATGATCCACATTCGAATGCATATAATATGGAGGGGCAAGATTACAAAAATTTTAGCTATGAGAATTGAGTGCAATAGCAACTACCTTGCAACCGAAACAGTTTAGGCCTCAACAGCAACCGATAATGCAACCAACACAACCCAATGTAGTAACTGTCTCAAGATCAGGTACATCTCTTGAGGATTTGACTACTAGTTTAGCTAATACTTGTGGATGAAGAGGCAGACTCGATCTAGGCTGGAAGGCTAGAAAGCTGGAAGCACCGCTTGAAAAGTTCTGAGACCCGAACTGAGAAATTGAAAAATTTGAAGAATGCAAGTGAAAATGAATTCTGAGAGCTCCCTATTTATAGGCAAAAGGAGTGGGAATTCAAACGGACGTGACAGCTGTGTTGGAGAACGTGCAGCCAAAATGTCAGTTTGGATAAGTCGTGCTTAGGAACGTGTAAGCGTGTTTTTCAGGCACGAAATTTAGAGAATTAAACGTGGACATAGCATGTCGGTGTTATACTGTAATATTTTTCAGATCGGAGTGGATAAATGCAATCTGACCTGAGGGGCTATTGATGAGGGTTGAATTTTAATATAATTATAATACCTCAGAAATGGACTTCTATCACAAGTATTATTCTGGTCATGGGAGTCCAACTCCTTACCAGCAATTATTTTTATTACACCTGTATGCTAAGAGTTACAATCCTATTACAACTCTTACATCACAGCAACCCCTTCTTTAAGGTACGTTACTAGAGTTTTAATACAACTCTAATTCAGGTATGTATTCTATAAATACCTCCCCTCATTCACTTGGGTGGATTCGATTTTGTACTATGAATTGCATATCGATAAACGCTTAAGGCTTATTACTGACTTAAGCTTCGGAATATTATCCTTGGGAACAATCCCGGGGACTTTGTGCAGGTATTCAGCGCTTCTGGATGACCTGAAGACCTGCCCAGACGACGTGAGATTTTTTGATGCTCATCACACATATTTTTAATGTGGATGTTTAATATGTTGAAATTGTGTATTGGTTTAACATGAGTAACTTTGATCAGATTCTAATATTGTGATGAAATTTATAATTTTAGTGATTAATTAACATTCTATGTTGATTCCTAAAGTTGTAATAACACTGTTAATGAACGATATTTATTCATTGAGATTGTGTATAAATTCGTTTTAACAATTTTTCTTTACTAATTAGTCTTTTCCTTTTAGAGTTTAGTTGAGCACACAGCGCAGCAAGATTTGTCTTGGAAAACAATGACTTGGAATAATATTGGGGAAGACTGGGGAAGATTTAGCATTGGAGTGAGACGACTTGACTTGTAGACATCCCTCATTGTCCTCACTGTAGTGTTCCAGATACGCACTATATCAACTTAATTATCTTGCCCAAGTAAAAAATTTTTGTGACTAGTTTCTCGAGATTCTCAACAGGGTGAATTCAAATGGCGAGCGAAGCTGTCTCTGTTGCTTTGCAGACGATTCGGGACTTACTGGTTGATGAATTCATGTTCTTAGGAGGACTGACAAATCAAGTTGAGAATGTTGCAGCGGAGTTGACCCAGATGCAAGCTTTTCTAAAAGCCGCAGATCGTGAACAATTCAAAAACGATAGGATCACAAATTATGTGAGGGAAACTAGGCGTCTGGCTTACAGAATTGAGAATGTGTTGGAAACTTATGCTTTCCAATTTGCATCCTGCAGACAAGCAGGCGGCATCCGAGGTTCCCAAAAACGGTATTCTTGCATTTTGGGTGAAGGGATAGCCCTCCACAGAGTTGGTTCAGAGATTAAGGAGATTAACACCTAGTTGAACATCATTCAGACGAGTTTTCAGACTTGGGTATCAAATTCTCATGTTTCTATCCAGGAACCTCAAAATTCGAATCAAAGTCGAACCACCTATGCCCATCAAGTCGAGGAATATTTTGTTGGGATAAAGGATGATATAAGGGAGCTTGTATCCCTCGTGACTGATGAGGAACTATCCCTTCGAGTTATTTCAATTCACGGGATGGGTGGACTTGGTAAGACCACTCTTGCTAGGAAAATTTACTACAACATTGATGTCCAGCATTGTTTCAAAGCCTTTGTTTGGGTTTCAATTAGCCAACAGTTCACCACGAAGGATGTACTTGTACGCATTCTGAAGCAACTTCTAAAGAAGGAAACCATCAAGAAGATGGAGGAAATAGAACTGGTTATGGAGCTTTATAAAGTACAAAAAGAGTCAAAATGTCTGGTTGTTCTTGATGACTTGTGGAAAATGGATGACTGGAGATGTCTCAGTCTGGCATTTCCATTTGCGGAGTCAAATAGCAAAATATTGATCACAACTCGAGACAAAAGCCTGGCAGAAGTTGAATTTTCCTATCCACTCAATTTTTTGAGTGAGGATAAAGGTTGGGAGCTACTTCGAAAGAAAGCATTCACCAAAAGAGCTGTAAAAGGTACCTCGAATTATTTTGTTTCCTTATTTAACTATTTACGATACGCAAGAAGCAGACCAAAATCATGATTATCACAAAATATAGAGTAAATAAAATAAAATATATATATGTTCACGTGAAGACAAGATTCATACTCCTATGTAAAAGTAGATATTGTATATTGTGATAGAGAATTGTAATTTATGTGTTTCTTCGCATATTCCAAAATTAATCCGTGTTGAAATAGAGAAATGTAATTTATGTGCTTGTTTGCAGAATCTGAAATTGATCCAAAGTTGGAAGATGTAGGAAGAGAAATTGTTGTAAAGTGTTTGAAATTACCCTTAGCAATCTCTGCTCTTGGTGGCATTCTGAGTCAAAAGAGTTCTTTGCATGAGTGGCAATTTGTAAATAAAGATGTTGATTTCTATCTAAGGACAGGTGAAGCCAATAAAGATGGGTATGGTGCCGTATTGCAAGTATTGGCTTTAAGTTATGATGAGTTGCCTTATCATTTGAAGCCATGTTTCCTTCATTTAGGGCATTTCCGCGAGGATGAAGATATAAGATCAGAGTTGTTGTATCAAATGTGGACAGCAGAAGGGATGGTTTCAGCAAACCATAGAGGAAGTGAAGAAACACTAACGGATGTTGCAGAATTATATTTTCTTGAAATGGCTAGTAGATCAATGGTTAATGTTACGTTGAACGAGTTCCCTATAAGTAGAAGGGTTGAGTCATGCCGCCTTCATGATCTCATGAGAGACTTTTGTTTGACTCGTGGAAAAGAAGTCGATTTTCTTAAGTTATTGGATCTCGAATCGCGGAAGGATCCTTTGTCCGATTTTGCCAAAGACTATTTCAAGCCATCTAGGTGTTCCATTCACTTGGAATATAATGAAAATCGTGGATAGAATGATGATGTCATGAATATGGCACTAGAAGCTAATGGACAACTTCGTTCTTTGCTAATTACGGCTAGAGATTGGAAGCAGATAGACTTCTCATTTCCTCGGGTAATACATGATTCACAAAAGTTCAAATTCCTAAGGGTTCTAATATTTCAGAGATATAATTTCAAGGGCAAAAGATTACCGAGAGGAATAAAGAAGCTAATTCATTTAAGGTTTCTCAGTTTTAGTAGATGTTTTTTGAATAAATTGCCATCATCATCTATATGTCAGTTGCAGTACTTGCAGACCCTTGATATAAGAGTATATGCTGACATTCAAATACCTAATGTCATATGGAAATTGAGACGACTGAGGCATCTGTATCTTCCTCCTTATAGTGGTAGAATTGAAGAAGGACAAGGAAAATTACGTTTATTTGGCTTAAGTAAGCTTGAGACACTAGTTGGTTCAATAATGATCGCGATGAGCTTAGAGATTTGTCACAACTGACTAATCTTCGCTGTCTCCGTGCTAGTATAAAAGTCAAAAGGAATGATAATATTGTTTCTGATGTCATCATTTACTTGAATTTCGATCAACACAAGTTGAAGGGGACAAGCTTCAGTTTTGGATTTGATGATGGCGAAAGCGTATCAGTCCCCTTAAAAGATATTTTTACATGCCTTAATATTCATTATTTGATGATATCTTCAGGAAAATGTGAATTTCAGAAACTCGAATCACCCAATTTCTGTTCGAATCTCATTCAATTAGATTTGTGGAAATGTGCAATTGAAGGAGATCCAATGGAATTCCTAGGAAAGCTTTCCAACTTGCGCAAACTCGAGTTATTTCAAGTAAAGTTGGTGGACAGAAAAGTGATGATTTGTGATACTAATGCTTTCCAAAACTCATCTATCTACATTGGGTAAATTACAAAAAACCTCCCTGTGGTTAGACGAGATTTTAAGTTACCTCCTTGACTTATAAAAACCTACAATTTACTTCCTTGTGGTTTGGAGTAAAATGAAAAATGGATGGAAATAAAAAAGGTAACGGAGATTGAATGAGACGCGCGTGCAGATCGAGTATAGATGTCAAAATTGTTTATTAACCTAAAAATTATTTTTAATATGACAATAATACCCATGTTATGTTATCATCTCATCACCACTGCAGTAGCCATCACCACCGATCCAAATCTTGTTGTTCCTTCTCATATTGTGACTTATGCGGGATTAATGAATGAGTCTTTTGGTCAGGGGATGTCCTATCTGGAAAAGGGGCAGAGCACTTGGGCGTTCTACAAGAATGGTTTGGTGTCCAGATCGGACTTGAAGTTGAAATCTTCATCAGCAATACGGCATCGATGAGAGACCCAGCTGAAGAGATCCCGGGAGCTTCACTTTCTTCGGAATCGAAACCCATCGGCCTATATTCTAGCCGAGTGGAAATTTCCCATAGATCAAGAGGCATCGACTGTAGGATGGACCGACCTCCGATCTGGACTACAGAGTAGTCCAATCTGCAGTGGGCAAACCAGATCGTAAAGTTGAAGTCTTTTGGGATCTTTCTTCAGCCAGGTACGATTCAGAGCCGGAACCAATTGATGGTTATTATGTTTTCGTCACTGTTGATTCAGAACTTGGCTTGCTTCTTGGTGATATGGCTCAAGAATGGGACCCCAATTGCCAAATTCTCTTTGGTTTCAAGGCAGGAGAACTTTTCTGGCAACACTCTGTACTCAACCAAGGCTCAATTTTGTAATACTGGAATTGCTCATGATATTTTGATAAAGTGTAGTGGAGAAAGTGAAGGGTTGAAGCATCTAGTTTTATCAGTTTGTATTGATAAAAAATGGTAATTCGTGTGAAGAGGCTGCAGTGGAATTTCAGAGGAAATCAGACAATTTTTCTTGATGGTTTGTTGGTTGATCTTATGTGGGATGTTCATGATTCATTTTTTAATCCAGCCTCAAGATATACTGTGTTCATGTTCAGAACAAGAAGTGGGATGGATAGTAGATTATGGTTGGAGGAGAAAATGGTGCAGAAGGATCAAGATAAAGTTGAATTTTCATTGTTGATCTATGCCTGTAGGTGCCCATAACACGTGGTATTCTTGTTTTTTCTTCTTTTTTTCCCCCTTTTCTTTTGTATCTGAGTTTTCATTTTTGTTACTCATGAAAAAGGTAGAAATTTCATTCTTTAGAGGGCCAATGTTGATGAACTCCTGTTCACTGAGAGTGCTCTTTCGGCAACACACACCAAGAGATTTATTTTCCTCACTTTAGTTTTGTTGGCCTTCTCCTACATAGTAGCAATAGCTATCCCCAGTATATGGTACTTCTTTTCATCTTTGAATTTGCAGTTGAGTGGATTTGGGAGTACGAGTTGTCCACAATGCGCTGGAAAAAAAATAGCACTAGACAAAAGCTGTAAAATACAAAAGTTGTAAATTGATGATTGAAGAAGATGATCATTAGGGTATTTTAGGAATTTCAGTGTCTATCGTTACTTTATCATATTTCCATCCATTTTTTACTTTAGTCCAAACCACACAAGGAAGTAAATTGTAAGTTTTAATATGTCAGGGAGGTAACTTAAAAAGTCGTCTAACCACATGGAGGTATTTTGTAATTTGCCCATCTACATTTAATGGGAGTGTATGATTTAGAAAAATGGGTGGTTGATGAAGGAGCAATGCCAACCTTTCCTATCTTAGAATTCATGATTGTTCCCAGCTGGATATGATTCCTGATGGATTGAGATTCATCATTGCACTTAAAGAAGTGAGAATCTTCCGAATGCCTGAAGAATTCAAACAAAGGGTTCAAGTGGTGGATGGCCAAGAAGGAGCAGATTATCACAAAATTCGTCACGTACCTTCGATTAATATAGGGTGATGCAATTGAATTGAGGTTGAGAAGTAATATGATAAGGTTTTGGTATGCTTTTCTGAAGATTTTTTTTTTCCGTATTCTTCATCAAATTTTTCAGCAACTCAAATTGGCTCTGACTCCAACTTCGTAGAGATGAGTTAAAGAATGACTAATTTCTGATTTATTATTTATTTATTAATTAATTATTAATTTCTCGTGTGTAATCCATTAGTTGTTTATTCTTCTTTTAAATATCTAATTCCTTTTCTATTTGTGGTTTTTCCTAATAATATATCAAGGCTCTGGGGAGTAGTATTAATATTAATTATTAGTAAAATACTGGACAAAACATTCTTCTATCAATTTTTTTTCCCAAACTTTGAAAATATGTTGTCCTTCCAAATAGTTTTACACTTGTTTTGTTCTTAACACTTTTGTGTGTGTAATTAATTGTTGGATATCACTCAAATTTGTTTATGCAAATTGTGTGGGTTGTTCATATGTATGCTTGTTGTTGACTAATATATAGTTGTTGCTATTCAGTTGTTTGATCAAATGCGTCATAGAAATGTTAAGCAAATGCAATAGAGAGATCACTCTGTTGGTTAAGAGGAGTAATAATGATTGGGCATACAAATTGATTAAGCAAATGCCAAAGAGGACTTCTATGGTTGCAAGGATGTTTAGAATACTCATATAATAAGGATATTTAATCAATCAAAGAAATAATCAAGATATCAAGACAATTAAAGAGAAAATCAAAATATCAAGACAATTAAGGAGATAATCAAGATATTTATATTAATTGTATCAATTGTAATTAATTATAATTATGTCATTATTTAATTATTTTATAATTAGACTAATCATGTACCCCTCTCTATATATATATATATATGTAACAATGATCAATGAGAAAGATGTGCCATTAGTATACAATCTCCCTCTTCTCAAAATTTTTTATGCCACCAAAACAATTTCTATTATGGTATAATAGACAGGTTTTAACTTTTTATTGTTTTTTTTATTTCTATTATGGTATAATAGACAGGTTTTAACTTTTTATTGTTTTTTTTTTCTTTCTTTCTTTCTCCTTAGTGACTTTCTCCCCTCTCCAATAATTCTTGTTCTTCTAAACTCTATGGCTAATGAGAATACTTCAATTTGACTCCAATTTGTATTGCATTTTAAAATTATATTTCTTTTTTGTCCAACTTAAAAAAAAAACAAGAACATTCTGCTTCTTCACGGAAAAAAAAATGTTGTCATCTCAATTTTTAAAATCTTTTCTTCTTTCTCTCTCAATTTCTATTGTCTCATATAATCATAAAATCTTATCTTCTTTTATCTTATGTATTTTTTTAGATCTTAATTTTTTTTAAAATATGTTATTTGAATAAAAAAAATACTACACTAATGAAAAATCTTACATATCAATCACTTCTTATCACACCTTGTGCTCGTCTTCTATTTGACTCTCTCCAAATGAAGATTGGACTTCTTCAGAGTTGTCTATCTTGTGAAGGCATAATAAGGATATTTAATTAATTAAGGAGATAATCAAGATATCAAGACCAAGATTGGACTCACAGGTGTCCATCTTGCGGTACATAATAAGGATATTCAATCAATCAAAGAGATAATCAAGAAATTGCAAAAACTCTCCTAAACAAATTAGAGATTGTTTGTGTTCTACCGTACTTCTATATATGTTATTATTGTATTGTTATTATTTAAATTTAAATAAATTGAAAAAACTTTCCTAAATAAATTGCATCTGTATAATGATTTCATGTTCGATTTGAAAAATTAAAACAAAAATTTCCTAAAGTAAATCAATTAAAAACTTTCCTAAATCAATACTAAATTAAAGATAATTAAATATAATAAGAAAATATTAAATAAAATCCAATATAACAAGGAAATCCAATACGTTAATTTAATCAAATATCAAATATGATAAGAAATTGAAAATTTTCTTTAAACAAAAATTTGTTAATTGTGTCGTAGTTTAATTAAGTGGTTTGAAACTTTGAATAGGTGGTTTTTAAATGTTTGTGTGCTACTCTACTTTTGCCAACAATTATCATTATATTATTATTTCAATGAATTGCAATAAATTTATTATACAAATTATTAATTTATTTAATAATATAATATTATTATTTAAATGAATTATTATAACGTTATTATTTAATATTTAATAATATTATTATTTAAATGAATTGCAATAACTTTCCTAAACAAATTTGAGAATGTTTGTATTCAACTCTATTTCTACATATATTATTATTTAAATAAATTAAAACAACTTATTATATTATTATTATTTTATATTATTATTTAAATAAATTGCAATAACTTTCCTAAATAAATTAGAGAATGTTTGTGTTTGACCCTACTTCTACATATATTAATATATTATTATTAAATAAATTATTATATTATCTTATACAAATTACAAATTTTTAAAACAAATTACATTTGTTTAACGGTTTTATGTCCAAATTGAAAGATCAAGTCCAAAATTTCCTAAACTAAATCAATTAAAAACTTTCTTAAACCAACTTCTCAAAACCAGATCAAACAGAAATATAGTTGTCAATTATCTAAACAGAACTTTAGTAATATTTTGTCTAATTTGAAAGACTAAAAGTATCACGAAACCAAGCCAATTAAAAACTTTTCTAAAACAATACTAAATTAAAGATAATGGGCGAAAGGCAATTTTAGTCCTCAATATTATAGGCAGTTCAAAATTAGTCCCCAATGTTTCAAAATTTGTCCAATTAAATACATTTGATAGAATTTTTTGATATTTAACAGACCCTACCACGTGAATCTCAAGTGTCCGTTAGTAATCCCTCTTTAATGATAAAAATCATTTTCTCCTTAAAAGGTCAGTAAAAATATGCAGTTTTGTTCAATAATTTCCCATCCAGAACATTTGTCTCGTTCGCTTTTTTCCCCTTGCACGTTTCATTGTTGTATGTGGTTGTGTCGTTTGCAACCAAAGTTAATTCCCACTCTTTACTAGTATAGTAATGGAGTAGAGTCGTCTCCCAAGGGAACGGTGTATCCTTTCCTTCAACTTGTCACAACCAAAACGTTAAAATCAAATAAACAAAGTAAAATACTAACGAGTTTAATCAATAAGAGAAAAGTCCAATTAATTCATTGAATCCACACTAATTAGTAACTTGATCCTTGATGCAAAAATTAAACATGTAATATAAATAAACCAGTTATAGTTACCGGGAACGCCACTGACATAACCTCATTTCTCCTTACTTGTCGGTAATTAAAATGAATGCCTTATTAATTACTCTCTAATTAATAAATAACCCAAGAGGAATGCCTCATTAGATTTAACTTATTAACAGCATTAATATGAGAGAAACCCAATTATGATATGCCCATAATGGAATGCCATATGCCCATACCATCCCCTTATGTCCACTATCCATGAATGATAGTTTTACCACGTATTAAAACTAAATAGACAATTACACGGATCTATCGTTTTAATTGGCATTAGAATTCCCCACAAATAATTAAATATTGTACACTATTCAACATTCATAGAAATTTCATAAACCCTCTATCACAGGACATAAAAAGGTAATTAATTACATGTTTATCTAATCCAATTAGATCTCACAAGAATTAATTAGTGCTTCATCAATTCATTAACTGGAAAACTAAATTAGAATGAAAACATGATCAAACAAGACTTAAAAGAATTAAAAAACATATTCATAATAAAAGAAAAACCTGAACTTGACAATCACTCGGTAGAGGTTATTGTTGAAGATGATCCAATCCAATCCAAAATGCAAAGGAATTAGAATATGCTTTGTCCAAAAACTTAGCCAATAAATTGTCTTAACTAAATGACTGAAATTTTAAATGCTAGAATTAAATAATGGAAATATTATTAAATTCAAAACAAGTAAATAAAAATATTACGTGAAAACTACTAAACTAATCTACTTATTAAGAAAACTAGGATGCTAACTCCTCTAAAACTAAACTAGGATAGCATACTAACTACTCTAAAAACCCAATTATTTATAGACTTCTCTCAACAAACAATGCTAAAAAATCTCTAACATAAAATAACTCTCAACAACTCCAAAATCTCAATCTCCACAATATTAGGAGATATGATTAACAAGAATATTCCTTCCAACTATCATAACCACATAATAAAAAATCTCTCTTCTCCCTTAGTAAAAATCCTTGGTAAATTCTTCACTTCATGGTAAAGTTCCTTCCTGCAAATCTTTTCAACTTTCTCTCAACTTCTTCCTAACTTTTTGCACCATCTTGCACCAATTAAGCTATTTTGTCACCATTCCATTTATTTGTCCACAATCCTGAAAATATACCCAAAACCATAAATTCCAACATATGAAAGCTAATAAAAAATGCATAAAATTACTATAAAATAAATGTTAAAAATTGACTCTATCAGTATGCACTTTGGATATGATATAGCAGTACTGATAGAAGAATCTAAGTTTTTGCTTATTAGTTTCATACTAAACCTTGAGTGGCACTCGAGTCATCTTCAACTGCATTGATTTTGGCTTATTATTCACTTTGCTTGATCTAGGTCATCCAGATCTGTAGTGGAAAACATAACAAGATGGAATCTTTTCGCAAATTTAAGATCTGGGTTTTGTTTATTTGCGTGATATCTGAATTGGGGCATGGGTTTTATCTTCCGGGTAGTTATCCCATCAGATACGGGATTGGTGATTCCTTGAATGTCAAAGTGAATTCACTGACTTCAATTGAGACTGAGATGCCCTTTGGCTATTATAGTTTGTGGTCGTGTCGTTATGCCACCAAAATTAAAACCTACTCTTCACTAGTATAGCAATAGAGTAAGGTCGTCTCGGAACGGTTGTAACTTTTCTTCAAACTTGTCACAAAAAGATATAAAAAACAAATAAATAAAATAGATTACTAGAGAATTTAATCAATAAGAAAGAAAATCCAGTTAAATAATTGAATCCACACTAATTAATAACTTGATCCTTAATGCAAACATTAAACATGTAATTTAAATAAACTAGTTATAGTTACCGGGAACGCACATAACCTCATTTCTCCTTACTTGTTGGTAATTAAAAAAACGCCTTATTAATTACTCTTTAATTCATTAACAACATTAAGATGAGAGAAACCTGATTATGATATGCCCATATGGACTCCATATGCCCATACCATCCCCTTTTGCCCACTGTCGATGAATGACAGTCTTACCACCTGTTAAAACTAAATAGACAATTACGGATCCACCGTTTTAATTAGCATTAGAATTTCCTTCAATAAATTAAATATTGCGCACTATTCAACAATCATAGAAAATTTATCACAGGACATAAAAAGGTACTTATTTTACATATTTATTTAAATCCAATTAGATCTCACAAGTTGTTAATTAGTGCTTCATCAATAAATTAACTGAAAAACTAATTTAAAATGAAGACATAATTAAACAAGACATAAAAGAATTGAATAAAAATAGATTGATAATACACTAAAAGAAAACCTGTAGTTGACAATCTCTTAGTAGTAGTTATGGTTGAAGATAATCCAATCCAACTTAAATAGAAAAGGAAATAAATAATGCTTGTCCACAAACTTATCCACTCAATTGTCTAAACTAATATTGCTGAAATTTGAATGCTTGAATTAAATAATGAAAATACAATTAAATTCAACAAGATGACTTGAATAAAATAATACGTGAAAGCAAATAAACTCCTACTTCTTAAGAAAAACTAAACTCTATCTCCTACTTATTAAGTAAACTAGGTTGCCAACTACTCTACTTTAGTACTCTACACAAAACCACTATTTAAAGACTTCTCCCAACAAACAATAACTAAAAATCATAGCTGAAAATAATTCCTAACAAATTCCAAGATCTCAATCTCCAAAATATTAGGAGATTTGATTACAAAAAATAATCCTTCCCAACTAACATAACCACACCTTCCAATAAACTCTCTTCCCCTTAGTAAAAATCCTTCTTGGTAAAATCTTCTCTTACTAGTTAAGATCATTCCAATAAATCTTCTCAACTTCTTCTAACTTCTTGCATCATTTTAGCTCTTTTTTTACCATTCCATTCATTTTCTACATAAACCTGAAAACATAACAAAACTATGAATTCCAACACATGAATGCTAATAAAAAGGTATGAAATTATTACAAATAAATGTAAAATATTAACTCTATCAGTTTGCCTCTCTGTAAGCCAAAAGAGGGTGTGAAAGACAGTGCCGAGAATCTTGGTGAGCTCCTGATATGTGATAGGATTGAGAATTCTCCTTACATGTTTAAAATGTCCACCAATGAGACAGAGGTTTTTATGTGTCAAACAAAGCCTTTATCAGGTGAGGAGTTTAAGCTCTTAAAGAAGAGGATTGATGAGACGTATCAGGTTAATTTGATTCTTGAGAATTTGCCTGCAATTTGTTATACTATAAAAGAAGGTTATCTCCTGTGATGGACTGGCTACCCTGTTGGGATTAAAATTCTGGATGTGTATTATGTGTTTAACCATTTGAAGTTTAATATGCTTATTAATGAGTATCAAGAGACCAACGTGGCTCAAGTGATGGGAACTGGGGATGCTGCTAAGATTATTCCAAAAGCATCTCATATTGAATAAGTTAGAACAAACCAAATCCCATGAGAAGTCCCACCTCAAAAATATCCATCTTGGCTTTTAGTTCTTGGGGCTGGAACTCTCCCGTTTGGTACATTTTTCATTGAGCTCTTTTTCATCATGTCCAGTCTCTGGATGGGTCGGGTATACTATGTATTCGGATTTCTCTTCATTTTTCTGATCCTTCTTGTAGTTGTTTGTGCTAGTGTCCCTTGTTCTGACTTACATGCATATATGCGTGGATGACTGAAAATGGTGGTGGAAGTCATTCTTTGCTTTTGGTTATGTTGCTTCTGGTTCTGTTGTTTATTTTAGAGAAAGGATGATTGAGGAAACATCTTGAAAATACAGGACGAAGATGAATGGAAAACTAGAAATTTTGACCATGAAGATCCTGTTTGTATTTTATTTTTTTTTAATTATCGTTAAAGAGGGATTACTAACGGTAAGATCTGTTAAATATAAAAAAATTCTGTCAAATGTATTTAATTGAACAAATTTTGAAACATTAGGGACTTTCCTGGTCAAAAAATAATATTGGGGACTAATTTTGCCACTGCCTATAATATTGGGGACTAAAATTGCCATTCGCCCAAAAATAATCAAAATATAATAAGAAAATACTAAATAAAATACAATATAATAAGGAAACCCATTAATTTAATCAAATATGATAAGGAATTGGATATGGCTTTGGTAAGTGTTTTTTAGATATTTGTATTCTACTCTACTTCTACATATATTATTACTAAATAAAATCTAATATAATAACAAAATTCAATTTGATAATTTATTCAAATATGTTAGGGAATTGAAAATTTTCTTTATACAAAAATTGGTTATGGACCTACTTTTAATTAAATGGTTTTAATTTTTTTTGTTTTGTAATATAATTCTATATACTAAATTAAAGATAATCAAATAAAAAAAATAATACTAAAAACCCTTTTAGAAGAATTTTTTCCGAATCTCTCATAGCCTCTCTCTTTCTCTATTTTTAGAAAGTTGCTCGCTAGGGTTGCATGGAAGCCCTTCAGCCTGCGGCTGAAGGGTTGCCAGCGAAGAAGCCCCCGAATTTTGCCCAGAAGTCGTTCGCTCAGATTTTCTCCACCCCTACTCAACCTAAGATTGATATCCCCCTCACATCTCATAAGTTGGAGGTTTCCATTAAATTGTCGTCTAAAGAAATAGACCGGCTAGCTGTACCCTTCAAACTTGCCTTAGTTGGAAAGTTCTCCCATGGCCGCCATAACTGGAAGACATGCGCAAAGGCCTATCAAAATTGGATCTGAAAGGTGCTTTTGACGTGGGCTTGATAGATTACAGACATGTGCTTTTAAGATTCAGTAATGAAGCGGATTTCCATCATGTCTGGACTCGGGGAATTTGGAAACTGGGCAGATTTCCTATGAGGGTCTTTAAATGGTCCCCTTCTTTTCAAACCTCCAAGGAGACATCGATTGTTCCGGTGTGGTTTGCTTTGCCTAACCTTTCGCTCCACTTGTTTGATAAGAGCGTTCTGTTTTCCATTATGAAAGCTGTGGGTGTGCCGCTGTCAATCGATTCCGCTATTCTTAATATTGCGAGGCCTAGTGTGGCTCGGGTCAATGTTGAGATAGATTTACTACGTGTTATTCCGTCGAGGATCTGGATTGAGCATGGTGATGCGGGAGAGGGATTTTTGCAGAGTATAATTCCAGAGAATCTCCCGGCGTATTGTTCTGAATGTTTTCGTCAGGGACACTCCAAAGAAGATTGCAATATTGAGCAGCGAAACTCGAAGTCAGATGGGAATGTGATTCAACGACCGCCAAAATAGTGGAAGGAAAAAGTGCAAGCCAATAAGAGCTCGGGCACGTCAACTCAGTCAGGGAAGGGGAAGGAGTTAGCTGCAATGGTGGGTAATTCTAATGTGGGTAAGCCTGCGACAGTATTGTTATTAAAGCCCTCACATGCAGTGTGGGTGATATCGGTAGTGGCGCTAGCCCCTCGAATACTCAACAAGTCAGTATTCCGGATAAAGGGGTCGAGGTTTGTGGTGGGACTGTAACCATCCCGGACAAGGTGATCGAGGTTAGTGGTGGGAATATAGAGGTTCCGGGGGCACCTCCTGTGGGGGCTAATCCGCCAGAATTAATGCAGACTCTGGACACCACATCCCTGGTTGCAGTAAATAATCAGAGATGTATAGGAATAACTGTTTCAGAAACGGATTGGATGTTAAGTGGTGATATGATATCTCCAATTAGAGCCATAGTACATATTGCTGAAAATAGGACTGAAGCTGAAAGGGTGGTGCAAGCTGCTGATAGCTCATTATTGCGTGAAGATAGATTGGTTGAGGTGATTGTGACAACTGAAGCTGATACTGAGGTGGGGATTCCTGGTCCTATGATCCTCGAGGAAAGGCTACATGTTGCTGAAGAGGTTATCATGGATGGGAGTGGGTTGCCATTTAATCCGATACTGAAAAGTGGAGATGCAGGTTTGAGTCGGCTTTTGCATGGTGATGAAGAAGTCATTGGTGGCAGTGACAATGTGATGGATTTGGTGGGTGGCCCCAACTTTGGTGATCAACATAAAGGTTTGAATATTAAGGATCGTGTCCAAGTCTCTGCTATATTGCACAATAAATCCAAAATAGGTATGTCAGATCGTATCCTGCGTTCTATGATCCGTGCATTAGAGTCTGATCCCATTCGTCCTGTGTCGTTATGAATTTACTATATTGGAATGCAAGAGGTATGGGTAATAATAACACAATTCAGCGATTGAAAAGAATTAAGAAATCAAATCATATTGTGTTCTTGTGTATTGCAGAACCAAAGTTGCATCAGAATGAGTCTATTAACATCAGGAATAAATTGCGGTTTGATCATGTTATTGTTAGTACGGAGAATAGATTGTGGATTTTTTTCTCAGATTCTCTCCAGTGTTCTATTGTCGGTCAAGGGTCTCAACATATATCTGTCTCTGTGATTTGTTCTAGTTGGATACATCCCGTGATAATTTCGTTTGTTCATGGTTTGTCGACGATTTCTAGAAGGTGTGATATGTGGCAAGACTTGACAGCTACGGCGCGAGGGTCTTTGGGCTGGTTGGTTTGGGGGGATTTCAATGTAATTACGTCCCCATGTGAGAAAAAAGGGGGTCGTGGTTTTCACCATCGAGAAGCACAGGATTTCTTGCAGTTTATTGAAAATAATGATTTAGAGAATGTTGGGTTTATTGGCTCTAGATTTACATGGTGCAATAACTGGAGTCGTTCCCTTTGGATCTGGAAGAGGTTGGACCGTGCATTGGTATCAGAAGGATGGACTGATCGGTTTGTAACAACGAATCAGCATTTAAGTAGAACGGGATTAGATCACGCTCTATTGCTTCTTACTCTGAAAACTAGGAATCCCTCGGTGCCAAAGTTATTCTGTTTTCAGAATTTTTGGACTCTGCGGCGGGACTTTTTGCAAGTGGTTACGGAGGCTTGTAATGCTTCTTTTTCTGCCCGCCCTTTGGTTCGCTTTTGCCTCAAGTTAAAAGGTGTGAAGCAAGCTCTTATTGCCTGGAACCTCAGTAGTGTGGGGAATATATTTGATCGAGTCAGGACTGCTGAAGAGGATGTACAGAAAGCGGAACTGATAATGGAGTCACTGGATACTGTCGAATCAAAGGAGGCTTTAAGTCGAGCTCAAGCGTCTCTCCAACGTGCCTTGCATGATGAGGAGTGTTTTTAGAGACAAAAATTTCATGAGAAATGGCTTGTGTGTTGATAACTCCGTTTTTTATTGTTTATTGTTTATTAGTTTTGGTGTTCTTTTGCCTTATTTCTATACAATAAGGGATGTTTTTAGTGGCAGGATTGGATAATCTTGAAAGAAAGGATGGTTATGCACAAAAGAAAGGATAGACATCATGTGAGATGGATTTGGGCAACTTAACGTGCGTACAAGGAATTATTGGAAGATTTTCAAAGTGATAATGATCAAATATTGTGAATGAAGATATTTCTCATCATTGGTGATTTGAAAAAGGTAGTTAGGAGATTATTATGGGTTGCATCCCTATATCATTTAGCCGTCTGTGGCTTAAAAAGGATTGATTTTTATCTCCAAATTTTAGATTAACTCTATAGGAAGACTTATTATGGGATGCAAATTGCTTAAAGATAGGTTTATTAGTTATCTTGAACTCTCTCTACTCTCTCTATAAATAGAGAGGTACTAGGAAGAATAAGATATATTAAATAGTTTTTAATAGAGTTAAGTTTAGTTTTTTTATCGTATTTTTATGAAGAAGCTTTTCTTTTGATTCCAGTTTTTCTTAGTTTGAATGTTATTTTAAGTGCCCATTTTAATTTACAGAGTAATTTGAATTATTGATTTCATAAGTACTTTACACTGTTCCTGCAATTTTAGTTAATATTTCTTGGACGATTTTTTTCAGCAAGCAAGTGGTAAGTTTTAATTGCTTTCAATATTTGTGTACACGCATGGAATTACAATCAGTTCTAGACTTACATATTGAGTCAATATATATTGAATTCTCATATGATTAAAATTTATTTCTTGCGTTGGAATCAGTGAATTAAAGTTGACTTGAATTGCATTGATTCCTTTATGCACATCAGCACATGCATGAATTTAGTTATAATTTTAGTTTAATATTCGGTCATGCATTTTGAATTCATATCTGATGATTAAACTGCAGTGTCTTCAATTGGATTTGGTGCATTAAATTTAAGTTGTGTTTAATTTCGGTTTTGGTTTAAGGTCTCAGAAGTCAATTAGAGTTAGTGAATTGTTAGTTTTGATTTTTTTAGTCACAGTAGTTAGTATTGGTTTTGATTGCATTAATTAATTAATAGTTAAGTCTTCATTATATGAATGTAAGAATGTTGGTCAGTTTTAAAGTTTAGTTAAAATTTATGTTTCCAGGTTAGTGTTTATATTTATATTTCAATCTTTTGCATGTTTCATTAATTAATTATTGTCTTTAAGGGTTTAATATTAATTCTGAAAATTCTTTTCAGCCTTAATAGAATTCGGATTTCTTTCTTTCATTTCCTTTTTATTGTCATAATTTTAGGATTTAGGATTAATTTCAATTTTTTTAATTTGATTTATAGTTTTAATTTAAATTAGTTAAATAGATTGTTTTAGTTTTAGTTCATTTAAGTTTCAAGGGTATTAAAATTCTTTTAGTACTTTTGAAGCATTTAGTGAAGTGTAGTTAAACAATTTCGTTAAAGCGCGGGAGTTCAGATTTAGATCCATTTCCTCAAATCAGAGAGGTCTCGCGTGCTCAAACGGAAGGCCACTTCAATAGTAGAATAAGCTTTCTTCACCCTATTTCTTTTTGGTTTATTTTCAGAATGTCAATAATGTGTTTTAAATTTGTTTTCGTGGTAATGTCTAGTGAGTAGATTTTTATCCGGCATTTAGTAATGAAGCACTAATTATTAATTTGTTGTGAGACCTAAATGTGTATGCTAAATTAATGTTTCAAGAATTCTGAAAAGTTCTTTGTGCATATCGATAACTATTTGGATTTCTTAAATACTGGCCATATTTATTTAATTTGAATAAAGCCAATTAATCTCCCATTAAATATCTGTATTTAGTGGATTGGATTGATTAGTGGTAAAGCTACTGTCAGGTAGACAAGAACAATAGGTTAGCAAATTATGACTGCTGATTCTGATTGTGATTTGTTAAAACTGGGTTCCTTTGATTCTTAATGCTGTTAGGACATTAAATTTGGTGTTGGCTGATTCCAGCCGAATTGTGTCTTAATTAGAGAAATAATTAGTTTAAGCTGATTCTTGCTAATTATCGAGAATTTAAGAAGGAATTGGGTTACGTCGGAGCTGATTCTCGGTAACCTATAACTGGTTGGTTTACGAACATTAATTAATTTTTGAGTCGATGATCAATGATTATGTAATTAGTGTGGATTTGCTTATGTGCCGGACCTTTAATTTATTGATATTTTATTTGTGATAATTTTTGGTTTATTTGTTTTAATTGAAGAAAAAAATTATTATTATTAATTACCCTGATTTGATAAACAAAATTGTGACACCCTATTGAATTAACTGAACTAAACCGTGCTCCGTTCTCTGTGGGATTCGACCCTACTTCCTTTGTGCTATATTTTAATCCTTTGAAGTAGGATTTTTAAAATTTGGTATTAAAACGACGTACCAAATTTTTGGCACCGTTGCCGGGGAACGGCAGATTACTGTTTATTTTAAGTTAATTCAATTTTATTTCTTGGTGTATGTCTAGATCCTCTAAACCTGATTTGTTGTTTGATACAGAAATCGAGAAAACAGCACGCAGGTTAAGGAAAGAAACAAAAGAAAAACGCCAAGAAAGCATTTCTGGTTCTACGACAGACGTCCTAGTTACTCAAACGGAACCCCTGTTAAACACAGAATCAGAGTTAGACGCTACCACTGATAATTCAGAAATGGCTGCACAGGACCCACCACGAGATGTTGTTGATAATCCAACTGTGGTACAAGCGCAGAATCGTGATCGCACTTTAAGGGAGTTAACTAGTCCTGCAATTAATTATCAACCCTCTTGCATTGTTTTGCCAGCTATTAATGTTGATTTTGAATTAAGACCATCATATTTGAATTTGTTACCTAAATTTTATGGAAAAATTGGAGAAGACCCTCACAATTTTTTGCAAGAATATTTAAAAATTTGTGGAACATTGAAAAATAGAGGGGTTACAGAAGAATATATTCGGTTAGCTAGTTTTCCTTTTTCTCAAACTGGAGAAGCTAACATTTGGTTTAATGGATTGGCACCTAACTCTATAAATTCTTGGAATCAACTGCAAAATGTTTTTCTTCACAATTTCTTTCCCGCATCTAAGATTGCTTCTGTTAGAAAGGAAATTTGTGGAATTAAACAAGATTATGATGAGTCTTTACATGCATATTGGGAAAGGTTTAATAGATTATGTAATAGCTGTCCACAATATCAAATTTCTGAAGAGTTGCTAATTCAATATTTCTATGAAGGTTTGCTGCCAGAAGAGAGAAGAGCAATAGATGCTGCAAGTGGAGGAGCCTTAATGAACAAAACTCCTGCACAAGCCAGGATTTTAATTACAGAAACAGTTGAATGTAGACAGCAGTATCAGACATCCTCTCGTATGCTCAAACGAGTGAATGAGATAAGTACATCTTCTATTGAGCATAAATTAGATGCGTTGACTAATTCAATGGCACAATTAGTTGCAGGTATGGGAACTACCGATAAAGAAAGGCCATGTGGAATTTGCAAGAATACGGGACATCCAACTGACATGTGCCGAATGGCCTCAATTGATTTGACAGCACAAGCGAATGCAGCAAGCGGGTTTCCACCTCAGCGCCACTATGACCCATATGCCAATACCTTCAATCCAGGGTGGAAAGACCACCCAAATCTTAGCTATGGGAATAGAGCACAACAACAACCACCACCAGGAATACCGCATCCACAACAATATAGGCCTCAACAGCATCAAAAGCAACCAACACAGCCCAATGCAGTGCCTGTCTCAAAATCAGGTACACCACTTGAGGATTTGATTACTAGCTTAGCTAATACAACTCAAAATTTGCAACAGGGAATGATAAAAACTCAAACTGAGTTGCAAAAATTTCAACAAGAAACACGAGCCAGCATCCAGGGTTTAGGTAATCAAATCACTCAAATATCCACAGCAATAAATGCACTGGAAGGAAATCAGGGAAGATTACCATCACAGGTACAGGTAAATCCTAGAGAGAATGTTAGCCAGATAACTTTACGAAGTGGTAAGCAATTGGAAGTACCTCCACCGAAGAAGGAGGAAACAAAGGCGAGACAACAAGAGATAATTTCCCAACCGGAGGAGTCTCGCAAAAATGAGGTGAAATTGGATTTGAATACTTCTATATCTAATATTAAAATTCCACCTCCTTTTCCTGGCAGGTTAGCAAGGAATGTGAAAAATGATGAGATGGATGATATTTTGACCATATTCAGCAAAGTAGAAATCAATGTCCCATTCCTTGAAGCTATTCGAAAAATGCCAAAATTCGCAAAATTCTTGAAAGATTTTCTTGCCAGGAAAATAAATCATAACAATAATGAAAAAGTAGTGGTAGGTGAAAATGTATCAGCAGTTATCCAACGAAAACTACCACCAAAATGCAAGGATCCAGGTATGTTTGCAATTCCATGTATGATAGGAGATAAATTAGTGGAAATGGCAATGCTTGATTTGGGAGCTTCAATAAATGTCATGCCTCTTTCTACTTATAATAAATTAAATATAGGACCTCTCAATGATACACGAGTAGTTATACAATTAGCTGATAGGTCCATGGCATACCCTATAGGAGTCCTTGAAAATGTGTTAGTCAAAGTGAATGATTTTATATATCCAGCTGATTTCTATGTGTTGGATATGGGAAAAGGATTTGAGACTACTTCAGCTGTTTTGTTATTAGGAAGGCCCTTTATGAAAACAGCAAAGACTAAAATTGATGTAGATAAAGGGACTTTAACTTTTGATTTTAATGAGGAGTCTGTTACTTTCAATATTTTTGATGCCATGAAAAAGCCTCAAGATGTTGAAAATCTTTACATGATTGACTTGTTTGAACCTCTTGTCCAAGAACATCTTGAGACGAATTTTTTGTAGGACAAGCTAGAAATGGCCATTACAGAAAATCTGACAGATATAGAGGCAAAAGATATGCATGATATGGAAATTAAAGATGCCATAATGTCACTATATTCATTAGAAGAATATTCCAATGCATCAGACCCATCCCCGTTACCCAAACAGGACCCTGTTAATAAATTATTGCCATCTGTTTTGCAGGCCCCGACATTGGAACTCAAACAATTACCAGAACATTTGAAATATGTGTACTTGGGCGAAGGAGAAACGCTACCAGTCATTATAAACAGGCATCTCACAAAAACACAAGAAGAAAGATTGATTAGACTTTTGAGGCAACATAAGGCAGCCATCGGATGGACTTTGGCTGACATCAAAGAGATAAGTCCAGCAGTGTGTATGCATAGAATTCTCCTTGAATCTGATGCTAAGCCGGTAAGAGATCCACAAAGAAAACTAAACCCAAACATGAAGGATGTAGTGTTGAAAGAAATTCTTAAATTGCTTGAACTAGGTATTATTTTTCCTATCTCTGACAGTAAATGGGTTAGTCCTGTACATGTCGTTCCAAAAAAATCTGGTTTTCAAGTGGTGAAAAATGATAAAAATGAGTTTGTACCTATGCGGCTCCAAACAGGATGGCGAATATGCATCGACTTTAGAAAATTAAATGCTGCAACTCGTAAAGATCATTTTCCCTTGCCATTTATTGACCAAATGTTAGAAAGACTAGCAGGAAAAATGTTTTTTTGTTTTCTTGATGGATATAGTGGCTATTTTCAAATTTTTGTAGCTCAAGAAGATCAAGAAAAAACTACTTTTACCTGCCCATTTGGGACTTTTGCTTATAGACGCATGCCTTTTGGATTGTGTAATGCACCGGGTACTTTTCAAAGATGTATGATGAGTATTTTCTCTGATTTAATTGAAGAGTGCATGGAAATTTTTATGGATGATTTTACTGTGTATGGTGATTCTTTTGACATGTGTTTAACAAATCTTGATAAAGTGTTGCACAGGTGTATTGAGAAGAATTTGGTTCTAAATTATGAAAAGTGCCACTTTATGGTAAGAGATGGAATTGTCCTTGGACATTTTGTGTCTGAAAAAGGAATTCAAGTAGACAAAGCCAAAGTTGATTTAATTGCTCAACTGCCTTACCCCACTAATGTTAGAGAAATTCATGGATTTTTAGGTCATGCAGGTTTTTACCGACGGTTTATCCAAGATTTTGCAAAGATCGCGCAACCTTTGACAAAATTGTTGCAGCATGACATACCATTTGCCCTGATGGAAGATTGTAAGAAAGCCTTTGACTTGTTAAAAGAGAAGTTGGTTTCAGCACCAATAGTTCAACCACCTCATTGGGATCGCCCTTTTGAATTGATGTGCGATGCAAGTGACTACGCAGTTGGTGCTGTTCTTGGTCAAAAAGAAGGCAAAGAGAGTCATGTGATCTATTATGCTTCAAAGACACTAAATCCGGCTCAATGCAATTACACAACAACGGAAAAGGAGCTTTTAGCTATTGTTTTTGCATTTGAGAAGTTTAGATCATATTTATTGGGTTCAAAAATAATTGTTTATACTGACCATGCAGCCTTAAAATATTTACTTGCAAAGAAGGAATCAAAGCCAAGACTAATTAGATGGATTTTGCTTCTGCAGGAATTTGATTGGAAAATTAAAGACAAAAAAGGAGCAGAAAATTATGTGGCTGATCATTTAAGTCGTCTGTCCCAGGAAGGTCATAGCATGCCCATACAGGAGGTTTTTCCAGACGAACATCTTTTGACCCTTCAAGGTAAGCAAAATAAAGAACCCTGGTTTGCTGATATGGTTAATTATCTGGTTAGCAAAGAATTCCCTAAAGGTTTAACATATGCTAAAAAAATGAAAATTAGAAGTGATGCAAAATATTTTATATGGGATGAGCCTTATCTATGGAAAATTGGTTCAGATCAAATAATAAGAAGGTGTATTCCGGATAATGAATGTCATGATATTTTGGTTCACTGTCATTCATATGCATGTGGTGGACACTTTGGTCCAAGAAAAACAGCTAGGAAAATTTTAGATAGTGGATTCTTTTGGAATTCATTATTTAGAGATGCATATCTGTTTTGCAAAAGTTGTGAGAGATGTCAGAAAATGGGAAATATTACTAATAAAGATGAAATGCCTCAAGTTCCAATTATTGTATGTGAAATTTTTTATGTATGGGGTATGGATTTTATGGGCCCATTTCCTAGTTCTTTCGGAAATTTGTACATTTTATTAGCTGTGGATTATGTGTCGAAGTGGGTGGAAGCAAAAGCCACCCGAACTAATGATTCTAAAGTGGTTGCAGGTTTTTTAAAGTCTAATATTTTCAGCAGATTTGGTGTACCACGAGCAATCATTAGTGACCAAGGAACACATTTTTGCAATCGTACAATTGAAGCCTTAATGAAAAAGTATGGAGTTCATCATCGCCTTGCTACACCATACCATCCACAGTCCAATGGGCAAGCGGAAGTGTCGAATCGTGAAATAAAACAAATTTTAGAAAAGACAGTTAGCACTTCTCGTAAGGATTGGAGTTTACGCTTAGATGATGCCTTGTGGGCATATCGAACAGCTTTTAAGACCCCGATAGGAATGTCCCCTTATAGGCTTGTGTTTGGAAAGATGTGTCATTTACCAGTGGAGATAGAGCATAAAGCCTATTGGGCCATTAAGCAAATGAATTTGGAAGAATTTAAGTGTGGGGAGGAAAGGAAGCTCCAACTTCAAGAATTGGAAGAATTACGTTTGGAAGCCTACGAAAATGCCACGTGGTACAAAGAAAAGACTAAAATGCTTCATGATAAGCTTCTAAGGCGGAAACAATTTCAAGTTGGCCAAAAAGTTCTACTTTTTCAATCCAAGTTGAGGTTATTTGGAGGAAAATTAAAATCCAAATGGATTGGACCATTTCAAGTTGTTTCCGAAAATCCAAACGGGACGGTGGAAGTTTTGGGACTTGAATCTGGGAAAACATTCAAGGTTAATGGTCAGAGGTTGAAACCATTCTATGAAAATATCCAACCTGAAGTGGTAGACGAGCTCAAATTATCTATGCCAAATTACTTTTAATTTCGGCATATGAGGTCTAGCCAAAGACGTTAAACAAAGGAGCTAATTGGGAGGCAACCCAATGCATTTTATTTTAATTTATTTCATTTTTCTTAATTTATCATTTTATTAGGATTTAATAATTCCTTTTATTTCTTATTGCAGGATAACATTGGATTTTGGTGTCGCAAGTAATACAAAAATTTTCCAAATTAAAAGGGGTTGAATTGGGATGTTTTCTTTAACAAAATCATAAGTGGTCTTACATTTTGAATATTATTCATACTGATATGATTTTTGGAATTTGTTTCGTATTTTGGAACTTGCAAAATTTTTGTTTTGGTTGCAAAATTATTCCCAGAAAAAGTGGATGCATGATTTATTTGATTATGGCAAGTTTACATGATATATGACATGCATATCATACATATCATACATATCATACATGTTGATTCAATATGAATTGAACATATTCAGGCATTACGTAATAGAAATAGAATTGTACTTTGATAGTATTTCTTATGGCCCACCAATTTTGTTTAAACCAAATCATGTGGTCCTCTTTAGTTAATAGAATTCTAGTCAAAAAAGAGGAATTACACTTTGACTAAAACAAGAAGTATTGCAACAATTTTATCTCGTATTATATTAAGGGGCTGAAATTCTTCTTTTCACTTTTCAGGATCAGCTTTCTTCTATCATCTCCATATCTCTGAAAAGCGTAACCCACAACCAAAGTGCTGAAGATCAAAGTTCTTTCTAAAAAGGTTCCATCTTTTCAACATCCATCGCCTAATCCTTCAACCATGGAGCCTATTGATGTAAAACCCCTTGCAATAGAACTTCCAGAAGTCCTTCGTATTCTATTGCATCCACCAAGACATTCACCACCGCCCCAGCCGACACCAAATCAGCCAAGAAAAAATCTATCTTCATCCATGAAGGCTCCAATTTTGCAGTTAAAATCGAGCCAAGCCAGTGAACAAACTCCGCCTCGGGCTAAAAGGAATCGGTCGGCAACAAAAACTACTACGAATACAAATTTTTCAACTGCCGCTGCATCACGTAGAACGAGAGCCACCACCAGAGAAGCTGCAGTAAGACGAAAAGCACCAAAACCTTTACCAGATTCAGAGTCGTCTGAATTCTCCGCTGGTGGTGATGAGTCCGAAAAAGAAGACAGCGATAATGAAGATTTACCAGGAGCGCTACAATTTGATAACATTACGCACAAGAGGCGGTGTCGACGGCAATTATCTCGAACTATTCGGTCCAGTAAGCTCTTTAATTTTTCAAATCTATCTTGCTTGAATCTTGAGCAAAATATTAGGGAATACTTTGACAATATTGGGTGGTCCTGGTTATTACAATTTAATAATTTGCCAATTTTCACTGTGTTATTATATGAATTTTATGCCACATGTAGTTTCCAATTCAAGAAAAATTGGTCCCGTTCTAAACCTGTTCTGAAATTTAGATTAATGGATACTTGGTTTGATTGGTCCATTAATGACATTAATTATAAATTGGGAATTGTGGATGATGTTCGTGATGAATTATACATGGCTGGACGTTGTGGTTACCCAGATGATATTTCGTTTGCTGAATTTTGGACTGAAATAGCCCCATCTGATCCATATCAATTTGTTGCTTCCCGATCCCGAGCCCATTATATTGCTGATCCTGCTTTGTTATTATGTCATAAATATATAGCTTATAATTTGTTTGGTCGTCAAGATAATCCAGTTGTCGTTAATAAATTTGAGCTATATATATTGTGGGCTATGAAAAATTCTGTACGATTGAATTTGGGATACTGGATTACTTTTCAATGGGGACAAATTGCAACGCATGATATTCGGCATTTAGCTTTAGGTCACTTTATTGTTCTTATTGCTGTGCGTTCTCTTGCTTTTGATCCAATAAATTCCAAATTGACAATAGCTTGCCATCCTCAATTTATAGATTTGGAATTCTTGAAATCTATTGGTTTTATATCTGTCAATACTAATGGAAACATTCAGATTTCTAGGCCGGAGGTTCCACCTTCGAGCAATATTTCAAATGCAGGAACCAACAATATATTACAAGCGATTGAGGCCCTTTCATTCAAGATTGATGCACTTCAAGTTTCACAAAATGCACTAATTCAAATATTTTCACGCCAAGCAAGTGGAGTTAACCCCACTTAATCAGGGAAGTGTGGTCCTCCTCCTTAGTGTTTTTAATTTTTTGTTTAGCATTTTCTGTTATTGTGAATTGGGGCTATGTGTTGAAGCCTTTTTCATACTTTATTTTTGCTTGGGACAAGCAAAATTTAAGTGTGGGGAGGTGGATTAGTTATAGGGTCATATGTGTTTAAAGTTTTGTCAAAAAAAATTTTTTAGATTGCTAGTTTTCTTTTGAAATTTGAGTCATATGTTGCTATCTTAGTTAAAAAACAAAAAATATTTTAGTTGTAGTTTTCTTGTTTTGCTGCCAAATTTTCTATTTTGTCAAGTATTTCATGAGAAATTGGAACTTGGTATGGAAGTTTAGGTTGAATCCATTGTGTTTAAACTATATATGATGTTGTCCTTGGAGGATTCAAAGAAAGATGAATTTACTGAAAATGAACTTTTAATTAACCACTTTAAAGTGAGGTTTTAGAATTAAGCACACAAAACCACTTTTTGGTGCTTAAATGAATTTTTCTTTGTTGAGAGAACAATTTTACTTGGATTTTGTTACAAAATTTGCTTTGTTGTACATGTTGAAGCCACAAGTATTAAATTATGCATGAAAGTGATTAAGGCATTTAGGATTTTAGCCCTATTTAACTTTAAGTTTTCTGTCCAACCCTCAATTTTACCCTTAGTAAGCCCCTTTGAAGCCTATACCTTTATTTTCTTTGTGTTTAAACCAAGTAAAATATTCACCTTTAACCTTATTTGGCTTTCTTTTTGACCCTCAAAGTGTATATGGCAAGATTAGATTATGTGAATCATCTGTATTGTGGTATACCAAAAGAAAAAGAAAGAGGTAGAGGTCATCTTGAATTTTGGAAAAGTGTTCTGCTGCTGAAAAAAGAATGGGAGAAGTATTCTGTTTGTTAAAAAAAAAAAAAGAAAAGAAAAGAGAAGAAAAAGTGAGCACTGGTTTTGGTTCAAGTTTGGGATTTATAATAAAGGGGATGATGATTTTGCCAAAGTTATTAATTCACTTTGATATATGTTCTTAGCCATGTTTTTCTTTCTTTTGTCCCGCCTTTATTACCCTAGCCCCATTACAACCAATAAAAGACCTTTTGATTTGTGCATACTTTTTACCTTTGTGGTGGATGTTTGACAACATTGCAAGTTTATAGTAATGTTTCTTTGTGAAATTGATTTGAGTGGATTACCCAAAGATATATTTTTTGAGAGCTTTGTGAGATTGTGCGAATTAGTTCATTTTTGAAAATTTTGACTTTGAAGACAAGGATTGCATATATATGTTTGATGCACAGGATTGGGAATGTGGAATAATGGCTGAGTTCCAATTTTGATTGATGCTTGATTTAATTAGAAGTTTGGACAGTTGTTTGTTAAGTCGAGTTTAGTTTTATTTTCTATCAATGCTTGAGGACAAGCATCGTTTAAGTGTGGGAAGGTTTGATAACTCCGTTTTTTATTGTTTATTGTTTATTAGTTTTGGTGTTCTTTTGCCTTATTTCTATACAATAAGGGATGTTTTTAGTGCAGGATTGGATAATCTTGAAAGAAAGGATGATTATGCACAAAAGAAAGGATAGACATCATGTGGGATGGATTTGGGCAACTTAACGTGCGTACAAGGAATTATTGGAAGATTTTCAAAGTGATAATGATCAAATATTGTGAATGAAGATATTTGTCATCATTGGTGATTTGAAAAAGGTAGTTAGGAGATTATTATGGGTTGCATCCCTATATCATTTAGCCGTCTGTGGCTTAAAAAGGATTGATTTTTATCTCCAAATTTTAGATTAACTCTATAGGAAGACTTATTATGGGATGCAAATTGCTTAAAGATAGGTTTATTAGTTATCTTGAACTCTCTCTACTCTCTCTATAAATAGAGAGGTACTAGGAAGAATAAGATATATTAAATAGTTTTTAATAGAGTTAAGTTTAGTTTTTTTATCGTATTTTTATGAAGAAGCTTTTCTTTTGATTCCAGTTTTTCTTAGTTTGAATGTTATTTTAAGTGCCCATTTTAATTTACAGAGTAATTTGAATTATTGATTTCATAAGTACTTTACACTGTTCCTGCAATTTTAGTTAATATTTCTTGGACGATTTTTTTCAGCAAGCAAGTGGTAAGTTTTAATTGCTTTCAATATTTGTGTACACGCATGGAATTACAATTAGTTCTAGACTTACATATTGAGTCAATATATATTGAATTCTCATATGATTAAAATTTAGTTCTTGCGTTGGAATCAGTGAATTAAAGTTGACTTGAATTGCATTGATTCCTTTATGCACATCAGCACATGCATGAATTTAGTTATAATTTTAGTCTAATATTCGGTCATGCATTTTGAATTCATATCTGATGATTAAACTGCAGTGTCTTCAATTGGATTTGGTGCATTAAATTTAAGTTGTGTTTAATTTCGGTTTTGGTTTAAGGTCTCAGAAGTCAATTAGAGTTAGTGAATTGTTAGTTTTGATTTTTTTAGTCACAGTAGTTAGTATTGGTTTTGATTGCATTAATTAATTAATAGTTAAGTCTTCATTATATGAATGTAAGAATGTTGGTCAGTTTTAAAGTTTAGTTAAAATTTATGTTTCCAGGTTAGTGTTTATATTTATATTTCAATCTTTTGCATGTTTCATTAATTAATTATTGTCTTTAAGGGTTTAATATTAATTCTGAAAATTCTTTTCAGCCTTAATAGAATTCGGATTTCTTTCTTTCATTTCCTTTTTATTGTCGTAATTTTAGGATTTAGGATTAATTTCAATTTTTTTAATTTGATTTATAGTTTTAATTTAAATTAGTTAAATAGATTGTTTTAGTTTTAGTTCATTTAAGTTTCAAGGGTATTAAAATTCTTTTAGTACTTTTGAAGCATTTAGTGAAGTGTAGTTAAACAATTTCGTTAAAGCGTGGGAGTTCAGATTTAGATCCATTTCCTCAAATCAGAGAGGTCTCGCGTGCTCAAACGGAAGGCCACTTCAATAGTAGAATAAGCTTTCTTCACCCTATTTCTTTTTGGTTTATTTTCAGAATGTCAATAATGTGTTTTAAATTTGTTTTCGTGGTAATGTCTAGTGAGTAGATTTTTATCCGGCATTTAGTAATGAAGCACTAATTATTAATTTGTTGTGAGACCTAAATGTGTATGCTAAATTAATGTTTCAAGAATTCTGAAAAGTTCTTTGTGCATATCGATAACTATTTGGATTTCTTAAATACTGGCCATATTTATTTAATTTGAATAAAGCCAATTAATCTCCCATTAAATATCTGTATTTAGTGGATTGGATTGATTAGTGGTAAAGCTACTGTCAGGTAGACAAGAACAATAGGTTAGCAAATTATGACTGCTGATTCTGATTGTGATTTGTTAAAACTGGGTTCCTTTGATTCTTAATGCTGTTAGGACATTAAATTTGGTGTTGGCTGATTCCAGCCGAATTGTGTCTTAATTAGAGAAATAATTAGTTTAAGCTTATTCTTGCTAATTATCGAGAATTTAAGAAGGAATTGGGTTACGTCGGAGCTGATTCTCGGTAACCTATAACTGGTTGGTTTAAGAACATTAATTAATTTTTGAGTCGATGATCAATGATTATGTAATTAGTGTGGATTTGCTTATGTGCCGGACCTTTAATTTATTGATATTTTATTTGTGATAATTTTTGGTTTATTTGTTTTAATTGAAGAAAAAAATTATTATTATTAATTACCCTGATTTGATAAACAAAATTGTGACACCCTATTGAATTAACTGAACTAAACCGTGCTCCGTTCTCTGTGGGATTCGACCCTACTTCCTTTGTGCTATATTTTAATCCTTTGAAGTAGGATTTTTAAAATTTGGTATTAAAACGACGTACCATGTGTGGGGACAAGAATACCAAGTTCTTCCATGCCTCGGTTAAGTCTAGGCGGTCCAGGGCTGGGATTAATGCTATCAGAGGTTCTGATGGAGATTGGATTCGTGATGAAACAGAAATCCGAACTGCAGCTGTGGAGTTTTTTGATAATCTGTTGACCGAATCTTCACCAGTGGTGGATTATTCACGGCTTGGTGTGATTCCTAAAATCCTGGACGAACATGATAGGGTTATTTTGGAGGAGGACCCAACCATTGAAGAGATTCGGATGGCGTTGGATGATATAGAAGACTCTAGTGCACCAGGATCGGATGGGTTTTCGAGTGTTTTCTTTAAGGTGGCCTGGGATATTATCAAGGGGGATCTTTATGACGCAATTATGGAATTCTTTAGTGGAGGTGAACTCCCTAGGGGAATTACAGAAACGCTCTTGGTATTGATCCCAAAGTGTCATAACCCCCAGACTTTTTCTAAGTTCCGACCGATAAGTTTGTGCACGATTCTTAATAAGATTATTACTAAAGTACTTGCTAATAGGCTTCGCAACTTTTTGCCTAGACTAATATCTATTCAGCAGAGTGCTTTTGTAAAGAATATAGTGATATTAGATAATATATTGCTGGCGCAGGAGATCACGCGTTCTTTACCGACGAAATCCAAGATTGGCAAGGTGATCCTAAAACTTGATATGATGAAGGCCTACGATCGAGTGTCTTGGGTATTCTTGTGTGGCATTCTTCGTCGATTTGGTTTTGGTGAAAAATAGATTGATAGGGTGTGGAGAAGTGTTTCTAATTGTTGGTTTTCGATTTTGATAAATGGTTCCCCGTCTGCGTTTTTTCGATCAGCTAGGGGATTAAGGCAAGGAAACCCGCTTTCTCCGTCATTGTTTATTTTAATGGCTGAATTCTTTTCCCGAAGCCTGAATAACTTGCTGGATTCTACGACTTTCTCTCCATTTCGGGGACCTCGAAACTCGTTTCCTGTTACTCATCTAGCGTATGCGGATGATATTTTAATCTTCTCATCTGGTGATCGTAACTCATTGCAGGAGGTGTGTAATGTTATAGCGGAGTATGAGGAGCTGTCGGGACAGAAAGTTAACTCTTGTAAAAGTAGTTTCTTTGTTGGTCCGCATGCAGCTCTGGTGGTTCGGTGAAGGGTTGCTAGGGTTACTGGTTTTTACAGGCTGAGTTCCCGTTCAAGTAATTGGGGTGCCCAATTTATGTGGGACAGAAGCATGTTTCATTTTTCCAAGATATGGTTTCGTCTATCCAACGCAGGCTTTCTGGATGGCAGCATAAATTCTTGTCGTTTGGTGGTCAGATGGTGCTGATTAAACATGTGCTAACGTCTCTTCACTCATATATCTTGGTTGTTTCTCTTCCTCCCCGCTCGATTCTTTTACAAGTCTCTCAGCTCTGTGCTAGATTTTTTTGGAGAGGGAATTCTATTGCTCCGAAACAACATTGGATCTCTTGGGAGACTCTATGTTTTCCTCAATTAGAGGGTGGGGTTGGATTTCGGCAATTTACGAATATTGCGGATGCATTCGCAACTAAGCTCTGGTGGTGTTTTAGATCTCAGCAAACTCTTTGGGCGAAGTATATGTGTGCTAGATATTGCTCTAGGGAGCACCCTGTAGTGGTTCAACCCTCTCGTAATGACTCCTATGTTTGGACGCGTATGATTGAGACACGGACTGAATGTGAAAAGTATATAAGATGGGTTGTTGGTGACGGTGCATTAGACGTTTTTTATGACAACTGGCAGTTGGTTGGGGCTTTATCTCATTTTGGTCAGGGTACGGGATATACTTGGCTTAGGGACTGGTGGCGTAATGGTGAGTGGGAGATTCATCTGGCTACTCCGGTTCAGGTTAGAGAGGCGGTGGAGCAGCTAACACTGTCATCTCAATGTGCTCATCCTTTGTGGATGGGGAATTCTTCGCGCGGTTTTTCAGTTTCATCCGCTTATGAACTGTTTCGAGTTAAAAGGACTTCGACTAGGTTTTTTAAGAGTATATGGCAGCCAGGACTATCTTATAAAATCTCTTTCTTCTTGCTTCGTTTGTATTATGGAAGGGTCCCGCTATCTTGCTGGCTTCAGAGGATGAACTTGTCTGGTTCGTTTCCTTGTCTATGCTGTGTACTTCCCCAGGAGGAGACACTGAATCATGTGTTTGGTGGGGGGAGTTTTGCTGCACGAGTTTGGGGTTTTTTTGGGCAGGCTGTAGGGATTCGGAGGCAGCCTCTGACTTGGAGGGAAAATTGTTTAATGTGGTGGCGTCTGAGGGGTAATCCGTACTGCAGGATGCTTTACAGATGGTTGCCTGGTCTAATTTCCTGGCATTTGTGTAAGCGTCGCAATTGTGAGTTCTTTGAGGGTAATGGTTTGCCCTGGGGGATGGTTTGTGACTTGATACTGGAAGACTTGTCTCTCCTGTGAAGAGTGAGGTTTCCTTCTACTATTATTCCTGGGACTTGGCCTGAAATGTTTGACTTGGTGGGTGGTATGCGTGTGCCATGTACCTTCACTCGGGTGGTTTGGACTCGGCCGTCTTCTGGTTCATTTAAATTAAATGTGGATGGTTGTTCACTTGGGAATCCTGGCAAAGAGGGAGGTGGCGCTTTGATTAGGGATTGGCGTGGAAGATTGGTTGCTGCTCGCTTGATGGGATACAATTTCGTTACAAGTTTGGAAGCGGAGGCATTAGCCTTGTTAGCTGGCCTTGAACTGGGCGATAAGGTTAAGCTTTCGGGTACTTATGTGGAGTCGGATTCTAAGCTATTGGTGGATCTCCTGAATGATGTTGGGAGCGTTCTATGGAAACTTCGGGGGATTCTTAATAGGATCTGCCAGTTCCCGAGTGTTCTGTCGGTTCGGCATGTTTTTAGAGAGGGAAATCACCCGGCTGATGGTTTGGCAAAAGAGTGCTGTTTCAGACAACAGGATGTGATTATCACTGACTTTGCTGAGCTACCTTGGCGGGTTCGCGGGTCTTTAAATATGGACAGATTTGGTGTACCTAATTTCCGTACTTCTAGGCAAAATGTGTAGGTTCTGTTTAATTCAACAGTGATGTTTGTAAGCTCCCCTAAGTGGGATAATTTATGTTCTAGAAATAAATTTGAAGTGGCGCCCCTATTTAATTAGCCATAAAAAAAACTATTTTGAGAAGAGATGAGAAATTGGCAAAAACAGGCTATCTAAACAGAGCCTAAGTTTCCCAATTTATCCTTAATGAATAAAACTCCTCATTTTCTCTCAAAAAAAAATTTAAAAAAAATAAAAAAATAAAAAAATACTACATAAAATCCAATATAGTAAGAAAACTTGGTTTTAATTAAGTGGTTTGATAAGTGGTTTTAAATTCTTTTGTTCCAATATACTTCTATATATTAAATTAAAGATAACAAATATAATAAAAAAATATAATAAGGAAACCGATAAGTTAATTTAATATGATAAGAAATTGAAAAACTCCTTTAAACAAAAATTCATTAATTGTGGATGTAATTTTAATTAAGTGGATTTTGTGAGTAGGTTTAACTTTTTGAATTCTAACATACTTATATACAATAAATTAAAGATTATCAAACATAATAAGATTATCAAACATAAATTAAATAAAATCTAGTATAATAAGGAAACTGCGTTAATTTGATCAAATATGATAAAAGATTTAAATATTTTCTTTAAACAAAAATTAGTTAATTATGGGCACATACTAAATTAATGATAATGAAATATACTAACTAATTACTAAATATAAGTTTTGTATTAAAGTGGTTTTAATTAAATGGTTTGGATAAGTAGTTTTAACTTTGTGTATTCTAATATATTTCTATATACTAAATTAAAGACAATAAAATATAATAAGAAATTACTAAATAAAATTCAATATATAAAGAAACCAATACATTGATTTAATCGAATATGATAAGGAATTGAAAATTTTGTAAACAAAAATTTGCTAATTGTGTACATATACTAAATTAAGGATAATGAAATATAATAACTAATTACTAAATATAATCAATGTAATATAATAAGAAAATGGATAAGTTCTAACTATTTAGTAATTAAATGAAATGCGCTTAAAATTAATTCAAAATTTTTATAAACAATCTAAGTTAGTGTAATACCCATAAATTTTAATAAAAATAAAATATTTATATATTATTTTTATATAGGAAACTATTTAATAGGTTATGCTTATAGTGATAATGATACTTGAGAAATTAAATAATTTTAAGTTTCTTAGGGAATTATTTAAAAGAAATAGAATAAGATACAAATTTGTTGGAATTTTACTATCTAAAAAAATGAAATAAAATACTTTACTTACAAGGAAAGGAACATAATACTTTATGTACAAGAAATTTAATACATGTAAACCCTAGAAAAGTAAGGCTAAAAATTAGGAATAGAAAACCTCACGTACAAGAAACCATAATATGTGTAAACCCTAATTAATACCTATAAATAGGACCCCAAAACAATAAAATTCTGCACAAAAAGAAACAAGAGGCGAAGATAAAAGACGGTTACAAAAGTTTTAAAGGGAGGAAGTTTAAGGAATTTATAGGAACACGTAATTAAGGTAAGTAAATTTCTAAATCCCTTCCAAAATTATAAATATTCAATCTTTTCCAAATTATTTTGAAAGTATATTAGGATTTATATATATATTGAAATTCATGTTTACAAGATGTTATGTTTGTCTGTAAATTCTATTTTTTTAAAGAAAAATCCTTTTATATTGAAAACGTAATTAAACATATGTTGTTTTTTTTAACATTAAATGTATATATGATTATGAGAAAGTATGTTGCGTCTTTATACATAAATACTATACGAAATAATCACGCTTTTTTTATGTTGAACTCATATGGGATTTTCAAAGATGATGTCTATACTTTTTTTTAACTTCAGAAAATTTTCATTCTCATAAAAGTATAAGATGAATATTACTTTCTTAAATTACATGCATATGATAACATTTAGGAAATCGTGTCGCTTTCTCATTTTAAGGTGTATGATGGTGGATCAAAAAGAAATCACGTTGCTATATTATACTAAACGATCGAATAATAAGCAGTGTGAATAAATGCGTTGTGTTTCTCTTTCAATTAACTACAGTCTACACATAAGCCAACGTATGATTAATCTTTCATGCAAATGTTTTCGAAATTGCATGTTGTGTCTTTAAATTCTGAAAACCATTAAAGGTGTTGATTAAAAGACATATTAGTATGTTAGAATACAATGATTTTAAACATAAAAATAGTTCTTTTAATTAACCTTGTTTCTGATATGTTTCCTTAACTAAAGTATTACATGTTATACGTTATATCAACTTAATGAATGATTCAAAGATTTACATGTCCTATCGGTAGGAATACATGTTCCAAATATATATGTCATGGCATAATTAATCCTCGACCCAAGAGGGATTTAATTATGTAATAAAGATCCTCGATTCAAGGGAGATCTATGTATGTCATGTATGTGGCCTAAGGGCCTAATGGCCGACCTAGCGGGAATACAGTTAGGCTGAGTACTCAGTAAACCGTGAATTGCATGTTATGTCATGGTTACTCATTCATTAAGATATCTCACGTAAATAATTTTTATATATGTGTATGAATGTACGAATCATATGAAAGTGTAAGTAAAGAATAAGATAATGTTATTGCTTAAGTCGATTATTGTAGTGAAGATATTTGGTCTGTTTGATTAAATGCTTATTTTTTAAAAGATATTATTTTGAGAAATATGACTAGTTTAAATGATATAGGGTTTACTTGTTGGGCGATTCGCTCATTCTTTTATATATAAAATATTTTTCTGATGAAGTTGATGGAGTAGATAAAGATGAGACTGGGGTCTGAGAATGGTAAAGGATGAATGGATTAAGTACCTAGTATAGGAACTTTTGAATAAAGTTATGAGTTTTAGACCTATGACTATGTTTTGAATATTTATGATGGATACTTATTAATTATTATTTTTTAAGGATGATTAATAAAGTATTAGTTTAATATTATTGAGAAATGACAGTAAGAGGTGCCTTGTGATCTCGAGATTATGGAAACTAAATCTTGAGGTTAAGGCGTGTTTCGGTCCTCAAAAATTGGGGCGTGACAGAATGGTATCAGAGAATGGGCCAGGCTTCACTCACGGAATGTTGGAACTAAGTGCTATGTCGACTTAAGAATGGAAGCCACATCTAGAATCCTTCACCATTGAGGTGGGCCTGGTTGGGATCCTGGTTTGGGCCTTGCGAGGACGCAAACGCCTTAAGGAGGGGTGAATGTGATACCCTAGTCCCACATCGAATATGTATAAGGATGATGACTATAATATAAGTGTAGGGCCTAGCATACAAGTCTAACTTGGGATATCCATTTTAACATAGCGAGGACGAGCCAAATTAAGTTGGGCTTGGGTGCGACAGGCTCTAGTCGCGTCATTGCCTTACGTGTGCATGTGGACCTACGGGTTCACTGGGCTCGCGGGTTCGGGGTGTGATTAAATTGACTACTTCTGTAAATAACAAATTAAATAAATTCTAATCAATACTTTTTTAAACAAATTAATGCTAATTTGAAATATAATACAATTAAGAATCGAATCATACAATCTATTCCTAAACAAAATAAGAAACCAATTAAATTTGAAGGTTTATAGTTTCCTATCTGGTTTTGTGATAGGTTTTGTAATAGGTTTTGGACTGAAAGTCATTGTTAAGTTTGTGAAAGCTTTTGTAATTGCTACTATGTTTTTCGTTTTTGCATTTTAATTAGGTAATCATTTTGTTTCAAATTTTCTTATATGATTATCTTTTAGATAATTGTAATTATTTTTTCTTATGGGCTCATTTGATTGGCAAAGAATTTAAATTGGGAAATAAATATTTTTCCTAATTATCAGAATCTGGTGTTTATTTCAAATTATGAAAGTAGTCATTTTACTATCGTTTAAA
The DNA here is from genome assembly GCA_016586305.1 of Ophiorrhiza pumila. Lineage (NCBI taxonomy): Eukaryota > Viridiplantae > Streptophyta > Magnoliopsida > Gentianales > Rubiaceae > Ophiorrhiza > Ophiorrhiza pumila. The sequence goes on along the minus strand of BLIW01000003.1, from coordinate 24,269,784 downwards.
TTCCCTTCTTTTTTTCAACTAAGAAAAGTAAAAAAAATCTTAAACCAAAGAAAATAAATACAAGATTTAATGATTATGAATGCTCACGAGAAGCTGGTTTCCTTAGGATTTTAACTCTAGGACTCTTTCTTATATTTATCATTTATATTTGGACTTTCATATATTTATTATTCTAAAGTATAATTCACTTGGTCAAATAATTTCATATTTTTATTTTTTTTAGTTTTGATATTTTTATTGAACTTCCTAATTAATTGAAATTGAAATTTTAGTCGTTTCTGAAATTTCTTTATATTGACGTTTCTAAAGATAATTCAGTATAAAAAAAATAGAGTTAAATAGATTGATGGTATATTATCTTTTTTTCACTTTTATTTTTATATTAAAATTGTTAGCATTATCGTTGGTGTTTTTTTTTTAAATTCATAATTGTATTTTTGTTGCTCTAAACTTTTTCTTTCATCTTTTCACTGATGTAATTTTCACACTTTATATATCTCCAATACTTATTATTTAATAAATTTCGACTGTTTTTATTCATATTAATTTATAAAATTATTTAATCAATTATTCTTTTTTAGTACTATTAATACATAAAATTTTTATTCTAAAATTTTTTATAAGATGTAGTTAATAAATTAATTATTTAATTAAATTAAAAATGATAACTTTTACGGTTATGGAAATATAAAACATAATATTAAAATATTGATTCCTTAGAATTCAATTTCTAGGAATTAGAATATGAAAGTATTCATTTTTCTCAAAATTAAAATCCCAACAATTACATTCATATTTTTACTTTACTTTCGTGCCTATTAACGAGCCTCTGCTTTTATTTTCCATGATAACTGTGTGTTTGCTATTTTAATCACGTAATCATTATGTTTCAAATTTTGATTCTCTTTTAGATAATTGTCTTTTTCTCAAATATATGTTTTTATTTTTCACGATAATTGTTTTTTTTTTTTGCTATTTTAATAAGGTAATCATTATATTTCAAAATTTTATATGATTCTTTCAGATAATTGTCATTTTTTCCCTTATATGCTTTTCTTTTCCACAATAATTATCGATTGCAGCTATTTTAATTTTGGACGATTCTTTGAAAATTTTGTGTAATGCTTGAATTATTGCTTTGTTCCTTGAACCTATTTTAATTTTTTGATAATTCTCTTGATCTAAGAAGTTAGTTAAGTTTTTAAATTGATTGATTTAGAAAAAAAATGAATTAGATTTTATGAAATAAAAAATCTAATTAGATTTTGAACTTGAATTGATTTAAGAAAATGCTGGTAGAATTTTTTTGATTGATTTAATTTAGGAAAATAAATAAATTAGGTCTTATGAAAGAAAAAAAAATTAGAATTTTAAATTCTTGATTGAATTAATTTAGAAATATTTTTTTGTTTGATTTGATTTAGGATAGTTGAAATTTTTATTTTTAACATCTAAAAGAAATCCAAAATAGAGATTATCATATTTAATGCTAAACTATTTCATGTAAATTAGTTCCCTTTATAAACTATCTCATGTGAAAATTACAAAACTGTTCACTTTCCTATTGACAAAGGTGATGAAGAAAGGGCGCAATGCTGCAGCCTTGCTACAAAATTTCTTTAAAGCGTAGTCATGCATTAAATGATGAAATACTAATGTTGTGTGTGATTAATATTATTAGATCATATTTTTCAAACTCTGTATAGCAAATGATCAACCCCTAATTTTGTCATGATCGAGCATCATGCATGCTTTGCTTTTCTTTTCCATAATAATAATTGCCGTTATTGAAGCTATTGTTTTTTTTTCATAATAATAATTATCGTTATTGAAGCTATATGTGTATCGCTTGAATTACTGATTTGTAAATTGAAGATAGTTTAATCTTTTGATGATTCTCTTGATTTAGGAATGTTAGTGAATTTTTTTATTATTAATTTGATTTAGGAGAAAAATGATTATATTTTTTTGAACTTCTTGGTTGAATTGATTTAGGAGAATGTTTGTTGAATTTTTTGATTCATTTGATCGATGAAAATAAACAAATTAGATATTGAAAGAGGAAAGAAAAGGATTATATTTTGAAATTTTGATTGAATTGATAGGAAAGTTGAATTAGTTTAATTATGAATTAGTTTTGCAAAGTAATATTTTTGTTTTATTTAGTTTAGGATTTTTTTTTTTTTGCATTTTAGATAATTGAAGGGAAATTTTGTTTTAGTCTTTACAAATTAGAGAAATAGTACTAAATTAGTTAATTTTTAGATATATTTGATGTTAATAGTTTTGTTATATAATAATATGTTGGAATATAATTGCTTTCCTGAAATTAAGATTAACATAGTTTTAAAATTAAAATTTAAGGTTAACATAAATTTTAATCCTAAAATCGCATAGCTACTTGATTCGATCAAAAAAAAATTTGTTTGGAGTAAATTAAATTGAACACTTATTTAGACAAATTAAATCCAGGAATTAAAGCCAACAAGATTCGTACAAAATTCTACACTTTCTATTACAACTTTAAATTAATTAACTCACTATGATTAATTAAATTCAACACTTTCTTAAACAATCTAGATTAAATTGAACACTTCTTGAAAGAAACTAAATTGGTTTTAGTCTTCACATTTTTTTTCTGAAACAAATGAAAAACCACTTAAATAAATTGCAAAAAACTTTCCTAAACAAATTAGATAACCAACTAATATTTCGATTGTTTTTTTTTTAAAGTGGTTTAGATTTAGTGACTTTAAGTTCTTGTGTTCTAATTTACTTCTATATACCTAACTTATTTTATATTTTGGATTTAGAAGTTTTTGTATTTTATCAATAAAATATAATAAAGCATTGGATAACTTTACCAAATACAATTATAATTGGATAACTTTATTTTAAACCAAATCAATCAAGCAAACAATTGCAGATTAGTAAAAAAGTTAGCCAATTTAACTAAATTGACGATCAAGTAAGAATTTACTAAATCATAATTTAATTTAATTAATTTTACTGTTTTAGTCATTTTAAGATTAAAAAATTGAAAACATTCATCAATTTCAAAATAGAAAATTGGTTTCTAGTAATTAAAATTAATTTAGTCTTAAAATAGCATAGTTGCTTGACTCAATCAAAAGATAATTTTGTTTATGATAATTTAATTGAACAATTTCGGTAAAAACACTAAATTGGGTCATTAAGTCTTATCATAACTCATATTATATTCAAAACTTTTTATTATAAGTCTAAATTAAATTCAACAAGATTAGTCAAAATTTTCTTTAAACTAAAAATTGGAGATACCCAAATATAATTAGGGATTGAATAATTTTTTTAAAACCAAAATTGATAAAATAAATTAAAAAGAACAATGAAAGCAAGAAGTATAAACTAAACATAATCTTTTGTTTTATTTTATTTTTATTAGCAAGACCCGTAAACATGTGAGGGTAGCTAACCCCACATTTTATTAATTTTAAGAAAATGACTCGAGGTGAATGATAAAATTAATGTGACTTTTAAGTGAAATGAAGGATCGAATTAATCAAATCACAATAAGCAAAAATATATTTGGGAGGAGAGGATTGCAACAATTATAAAATCTCACGTATGACACAATCGTCACACACAATAACATCCGTTAGTCCACGGAATTTCTCTAAGCCGCCGTAGGGCTTTTTCTCATAACACCTCTTTGAGGTTTCTCACTTCCAACTCCTCACATTACAAATATCCCTAACACCCTCTACTTATAGTATTAGAGGTTTCTTAATTCCACACTTTCCTATTTCCTACCAATAACTAATTAAGAAACAAATACTACTAGGAAACAACTTTAAACTTAAGAAACAAAACATATTAGGAAACTTCTAATTAATAAAAGTTTAGTTTAATGTTCCAACAAATCCCCCTTTAAACTAAACTTTCCATATATGATAAATACCTTCAAGTTCACGTGCTTGAATTTCTTTTGAGATTTCTTTTGTAGTTTGGATCTTGTATTTGATCTTCTTCTTAATCTTCATTTTTGTCTTCACAAGTAACTTGAGACGAATTTTGTAGTTTCGGATCTTGAAGTCTTCAAACAAGTTTTCTGTTTCTCTTCCTTTATCACAAAACTTCCATATACCAACACTCTTTTCTATCAAAGAATGACTAATGTAATTTCCAAGAATTAAGAAATCATATTTCTCAATTTGAACAATATTTTCAATATCTTTTATCTCAACAATGTCACTTTCTCTAGTGATATTTTTATCACCTTCAACCATGTATATGGTTTCTTTTTCCTCTTCAAAATGGATGATTTCGTTTTTTTCTTCATAAATGATATCACCAACCTCCTTTTCTTCTTTATTCACAAGAACAACAAATTCATCTGCATCTTCACAAATGTGAAGCTTCATTGTATCATTGTCTTTATTGTTTTCGTTTAACTCAACATTGATCCCTTCAACAATTACATTGTCAATTTCTTTTTTCTCCACATATTCATCAACTTGAATTTCTTGATCTTGTTTCACCAAACAACTTATCTCTTCCTCTTTTTCAATTGAATCAACACTTATTTCTTCCATTACTTCCATAATATTATCATGATGATCAACACAATCTCCTCTCTCGAGATTTTCAATTTCTAAAGTGGACTCAATTCTTGAAGATGAAGGATCAACAGTTGGTTGTTGAACTTGCTCACTTTGGTGATCATTGTTTTCTTTCTCAATATAGAAAGACACTTGTGTTTGCCCAATTGATACCATTGGCTCTTTAGAAGACCAATTCAAAACACTTTGTTCATCCAAGATAAAATCTCTGATTACTATTACCTTTTCTGTATTTTCTGTCTGACCATCCAATTTTTCATTAATTCTTTGTTCAAATCGAATTAATGAACTCTTCAATTCTTGAATTGTTAATATTGCCAAATTCCTGGTCTCTATCATCAAGGATACAAAATACTCAAACTTCAAGGGCAGTGTATTGAGAACTTTTGCAATAAAAATGTCATCTTGTAATACATGACCATTTAATTTCATCTCATCTTTAATCACCAACAGACGAGAAAAATATGACTTAATGGATTCTGTCTTCTCCATTGTGCAAAGTTCGAACTTTCGTTTCAACATCATCAAATTATTTTTCATGGTGTAAAGTTCAAACTTTTTTGTCAACACCAAGTAATTTTTGCGTTGAAGTGTGTCAACACCTTTATATGTCTTTTCCAAAATATCCCAAGCCTTCTTCGCAGTTTTGGCCATTGAGATTTTCAGATAAACTGATTGATCAATGGCCTGATGAATTTGGGATAATGCCATTTTTCCTTGCCTCTTTTTATCAGCAGTAGCCTATTCAAGTAATTCCTTTTGAACGTATTGGATCAAATCAAAAGCTTCCAGATGAATTTCCATCTGATCTCTCCAAATATTATAATTTTGTTTTCCATTCAGTTTGAAACAACACAAATGATATTTTCCATCACGGTTAATCAATTATAACCTTGCTCTGATACCAATTTGAAGGATCGAATTAATCAAATCACAATAAGCAAAAATATATTTGGGAGGAGAGAATTACAACAATTATAAAATCTCATGTATGACACAATCGTCACACACAATAACATCCGTTAGTCCACGGAATTTCTCTAAGCCGCCGTAGGGGTTTTTCTCACAACACCTCTTTGAGGTTTATCACTTCCAACTCCTTACATTATAAATATCCCTAACACCCTCTACTTGTAGTGTTAGAGATTTTTTAATTCCACACTTTCCTATTTCCTACCAATAACTAATTAAGAAACAAATACTACTAGTAAACAACTTTAAACTTAAGAAACAAAACATATTAGGAAACTACTAATTAATAAAAGTTTAGTTTAATTTTCCAACATGAAATACGAATATGTATCATCTTAAATTACCCTCACATTTTGTGTTCATAACTTCAGTGTTGATGGAATACTAAATTAAACTTTATTAGTTTTTCTTAATTAGTAATTGATAAGGATTAAGAAATTTCTTGCCTTATAAATAAATGAGTAGGCTAATTGTGTTTTTGTGGACAAAAGAAAAAATTACAGCCTCTGTGGTGTTTAGTATAAAAAATAAATAAATAAATAAAAGCCTCAATTTTTGTTCTATTGTAATTTGTTTCGTCAAAGCCGTACGTTTTAGTAATAACATTAAGCAACTGGCATCATATTTTCTTCTCCACGAATATGTGGCTTTAGATCTTCTGCAACGTTGTGTGTTATTAAAAAAATTAAATTAAACTCTATCAACCGATTAATGAATCCTTAATTAACGATAATTGATTGTATCCGTATCAAAATTTAAAGAGTGTTACACGTGATATTACACAAAAAATGTTATAAAAAATTCACTGGCCATATGTGTAGTGTTGTTGTTTCATAATTATGCTCATGCTATAAATTCACAATAATGATAGCGTATGTTATTTAGTTTATGAGGAAGTTTTCTGTGCGACGATCGCATACATGCGACGTATCATGCACACGTATTTTTTTTAACTTATCAATTTTCATTTTTATAATGATACAAATACGTTATACGCTAATTATAATGTCTTCACATGCCTTCACACGTCATATGCTATATGTCAATCATAATGCCTTCATGTGTCTTCACACTTCATGCGTTATACATTATACGTTATACGCCAATCTAATCCCTTAACATATCTTCACACTTCATACGTTACACGTTATACACCAATCATAATGCCTTCATGCTTTATACGTTTTACGCCAATCATAATGCCTTCATATGCCTTCGCACTTCATACGTTATATGCCAATCATAATGCCTTCCCACTTCATACTTCTTTATATTTCATACATTATACGTCAATTATAATGTCTTCCCAATTTATACTTCTATTGGTATATGGGATAAATACATCCATGATTATTAGTCTGGCATTATCTCAAAAGGTGAGATAAAGTTATATGTGTTATCATTAACTTGGTACGCATATTATATTCTGATAAAGATAAGAAGACTACCCTTATCTTGTGACTTTATGGTTGTCCAAGGATAATAGTTTACTAGTCTTTATATAAAGAATATTAGACTCGGTACAATTAACAATCAGATGTACGTAATACACAATTCCTCCTTACTATTATCTTTGTTTCTATACTAGTACTTACTTGGTGGATTACAATAGATTCTTTAGTGGTTTCTATTACCATGAGTTCTTAGTACGTGGAAAAAACGTGAAGTAGAACAAGATCCTAACTTCCGCACACGTCAATCATAATAATTTACACATGAAGTGCATTATACATACGAGTGGAGACACGTCATTAATCCCGTCACATACATACAACGGTCGCACATGAGTTTTTGTATTAGTTTATTAATTGGGATTAATTGGGCACAAGTATTATGCCCATAAGTTTTGCACAAAACATTCAAAAAGTAAAAGTCCATTTGCTCACATGAAAAAAAAGAAAAAAAAAGTTTAAGCCAATTGTCAGTTTTTACAATTGAACTCAAATATTTTTTAGATTGGTCGGTTTCTAAATTATTGATTTTTAATATGAATTCGAATCAGAGCAGACAAAGATTTTTGGTTCGACAAAGAGTGTGGTTTAATTTTAATAACATTGGTTCAAAACTCATTTATCAAAAAGAACTCTTTATTCTCTATTCGAACCAAAAAATATTCCTTGTTATGCACTCGCACAATTTCTCCCAGTCAATATATATGAAAATCTTCAATTTTATTGGTTATAATTTTTACTTTTTCTTAGATAAAATTATAAATTTTCAAAAAAAAAACGTTATGCATACATTTAGCACAATGTATACATATATTTTTTACAGTTGGTTGTATTTTTTTTTTTACTTTTGATATTACAACATATTATAGAACAAAGTTCTATATATGGGAATATTTCAGTCACTCTCCTTGACTGGTCAAATATGTATAACTACTCGCGTATCATTGAGAGGTCCTATATTCAATTTATGATAAGTAGAAAGATGCATGACATTTATTGAAGCTCCCAAATCAAGCATCGCCAGTTCAACTAATTTATCTCCTATCATACATGGAATTACAAACATACCTGGATCTTTGTATTTTGGTGGTAGTTTTCGCTGGATAACTGCCGATACATTTTCACCTACCACTACCTTTTCATTATTGTTATGATTGATTTTCCTGGCAAGAAAATCTTTCAAGAATTTTGTAAATTTCGGCATTTTTCGAATAGCTTCAAGGAAAGGGACATTGATTTCTACTTTGTTGAATATGGTCAAAATATCATCTATCTCATCGATTTTCACATTCCTTGCTAACCTGCCAGGAAAATGAGGTGGAATTTTAATATCAGAAATAGAAGTATTCAAATCCAATTTCACCTCATTTTTGCGAGACTCCTCGGGTTGGGAAATTATTTCTTGTTGTCTCGTCTTTGTTTCCTCCTTCTTCGGTGGAGGTGCTTCCAATTGCTTTCCACTTCTTAAAGTTATCTAGCTGACATTCTCTCTAGGATTTACCTGTACCTGTGATGGTAATCTACCTTGATTTACTTCCAGTGCATTTATTGCTGTAGAGAGTTGAGTGATTTGATTACCCAAATCCTGGATGTTGGCTCGCGTTTCTTGTTAGAATTTTTGCAACTTAATTTGAGATTTTATCATACCCTGTTGCAAATTTTGAGTTGTATTAGCTAAGCTAGTAATCAAATCCTCAAGGGTGTACCTGATCTTCAGACAGGCACTGCATTGGGTTGTGTTGGTTACTGTTGAGGTCTAAATTGTTGTGGATGCAGTATCCCAGGCGGTGGTTGTTTCTGTGCTCTATTCCCATAACTAAGATTTGGGTGGTCTTTCCACCCTGGATTGAAGGTATTTGCATATGGGTCATAGTGGTGCTGAGGTTAAAAACCGTTTGTGTTGTCAAATCATTTGGGGCCATTCGGCACATTTCAATTGGATGTTCTGTATTCTTGCAAATTCCACATGGCCTTTCTTTCTCGGTAGTTCCAAACCTGCAACTAATTGTGCCATTGAATTAGTTAATTCATCTAATTTATGCTCAATAGAAGATGTACTTATCTCATTCACTCGTTTGAGCATACGAGAGGATGTCTGATACTGTTGTCTACATTCAACTATTTCTGTAGTTAAAATCTTGGCTTCTGCAGGAGTTTTTTTCATTAAAGCTCCTCCACTTGCAGCATCTATTGTTCTTCTCTCTTCTAGCAGCAAACCTTCACAGAAATATTGTATTAGCAACTCTTCAGAAATTTGACGTTATGGACAACTATTACATAATCTCTTAAACCTTTCCTAATATGCATGTAAAGACTCATCATAATCTTGTTTAATTCCACAAATTTCCTTCCTAACAGAAGCAATCTTAGATGCAGGAAAGAAATTGTGAAGAAAACGTTTTGCAATTCATTCCAAGAATTTATTGAATTAGGTGCCAATCCATTAAACCAAATTTTAGCTTCTCCAGTTTGAGAAAAAGGAAACCTAGCTAACCGAATATATTCTTCTGAAAACCCTCTATTATTCAATGTTCCAAAAAATTTTAAATATTCCTGCAAAAAATTATGAAGGTCTTCCCCAACTTTACCATAAAATTTTAGGTAACAAATTCAATTATGATGGTCTTAATTCAAAATCAACAGTAATAGCTGGTAAAACAATGCAAGAGGGTTGATAATTAATCGCAGGACTAGTTAACTCCCTTAAAGTGCGATCACAATTCCGCGCTTGTACCACAGGTTGAATTCTATTCGAATTATCAACAACATCTCGTGGTGGATCCTGTGCAGCCATTTCTGAATTATCAGTGGCAGCGTCTAACTCTGATTCTATGTTTAATAGGGGTTCTGCTTAAGCACATGGGACATCTGTCGTAGAACCAGAAATGCTTTCTTAGCATTTTTCTTTTGTTTCTTTCCTTAACATGAGTGCTATTTTCTCGATTTCTGTATCAAACAACAAATCAGGTTTAGAGGATCTAGAGATACACCAAGATATAAAATTGAATTAACTTAAATAAACAGTAATATGTCGTTCTCCGGCAACGGCGCCAAAAATTTGGTACATCGTTTTAATACCAAATTTAAAAATCCTACTTCAAAGGTTTAAAATATAGCACAAAGAAAGTAGGGTCGAATCCCACAAAGAACGGAGTATACTCTTTACTAGTATAGCAACGGAGTTAGGTCGTCTTCCAATGGACGGTTGTAATTTTCCTTCAAATTTGTCACAAAAAAATTAGAAACAAATAAACAAAGCCGATAACTAATGAAATTAATCAATGAAAAAGAAACTCTGGTAAAGCATTGAGTTCACACTAATTAATTCCCTTGATCCTTGATGCAATAATTAAACCTGTAAAATAATTCTACTTAATTTCTACTCATTATCGGAACTCACTACATAACCTAATTTCTACTTAATTGTTGGTAATTAAAATAATTCTTATTAATTACCTTCTAATTAATAAGAAATCTAAGAGAATCATCATTAGATTTAATTCATTAACACCATTAAGATGAGAGAAACTCAATTCTGATATGCTCATACGAACCCATATACCCATTACTAATAGATGACAGTCTTACCACTAATTAAGACTAATTGGATAATTACGGATCCACCATCTTAATTGGTATTATATCTTCCTACAATTAATTAAACATTGGACATATATTTAACAATTACAGAATAATTATAGATCCTTGGTCACAGAGCATAAAATAGTAGTTGATTTAAACTTTAATTAGATATCACAAGGCTTTAAACTAGTGCTTACATCAATATTTTAAGCTGATTAATTATTTAGAAACTAAACATAATTAAATTAAAGACAAAATAATTAAGAAAAATAGAATTCATAATTAAAGGGAAATTAAAATTTAACAATTATTTAAGTAATAAAGAACTAGAAGAAATAAAATGAACTAAGAATAATAGAGATTGACGTAAAAGAGAATAAGTAGATTAAAGTGAAATGTCAACTTATTAAAAAAAACTAGAACTCATTAAAGTGAAATGTGAACTTATTAAAAAAACTAGAACTTGTTGTAAAACTACTACTTCTATGCAATACAACAGAATAACAGTACCAAAAGGAAATTACAAGAAAGATAAATACACAAAAGAAGTAGGTGGAATTATGGCTCTATTTACTAACTTTTATTGATAGCAATTTATAGTACAAAAGTGATTACTACAACAGAGTTCTACATAGATTCTCTGGTATTACAAGTTTGCAGAGTTCCTACAGGGTTTCTCATTAAAATGAATTACAATAGCTTTTATTTATAGATGAAAGCAAGTAGCTGAACCAGGTAGCTGAATCAGGTAGCTGAACCAGGTAGCTGAATTGTTTATTAATTTAGTATTTTGAGATGATAACTGATAGTTATCCATTAGTCTAGAAGTTCGAGATTCATTGAATCTAGGCATTTACAAAGGGGATGAATCCAGAGGGGATATACATGAACCCATTTAATGGATAATGAACATCCATATTTAATATTTTCATAACACTCCCCTTTGGATGTTCATTTACACAAAGAGTGTGCCTTGTTAAAACCTTACTAGAAAAAAAACCCAGTTGGGAAAAAAATCTAGTGAAGGAAAAAGAGTACATCATTCTTGTGTATTTATTTCTCCCCCTGATTCGGAGATCATTTGAGATCTTTTAACCGACGCATTCCAATATTACTAATCAGTTTCTCAAAAGTTGCAGTCGGTAATGACTTGGTAAATAAATCCGTCAAATTATTATTTGACCGGATTTGTTGCACATTAATTTCACCATTCTATTACAAATCATAAGTAAAAAAGAATTTTGGTGAAATATTCTTCGTTCTATCTCCTTTAATATATCCTCCCTTTAATTGCGCTATACAAGCAGCATTATCTTCATATAATATAGTTGGAGGATTTTCAAAAGATAACCCACAATTCTTCTAGATATAATGGGTTATTGATCTTAACCAAACACATTCTCGACTGACCTCGTGAATCTCTATAATTTTAGCAAGATTCGAAGATGTGGCAGCTATTAAGAGTTTCGTGGATCGCCACGAAATAGCTGTGTTACCACATGTAAATAAATATCCAGTTTGAGACCTTGCTTTATGCGGGTCAGATAAATACCCAGCATCGACATAGCCAAACAATTCATGTCGAGAATCATATGGATAAAATAATCCAAGATCAATTGTTCCTTGGAGATAACGAATAATATGTTTAATACCATTCCAATGTCATTTTGTAGGAGAGGAACTAAATCTTGCTAATAAGTTTACTGCAAATGATATATCTTATCTTGTACAATTAGCAAGATATATTAGTGCACCAATTGCACTAAGATATGGTACTTCAGGACAAAGAATTTCTTCATTATCCTCTCTCGGTCTAAAAGGATCCTTAATAGGATCGAGTGACCAAACGACCATTGGGGTACTTAGTGAATGTGCATTGTCCATATAAAACCGTTTTAATACCTTCTGGGTATACGCAGTTTGATGAACAAAAATCCCATTTTGTAAATGTTCAATTTGCAAACCAAGGCAAAATCTCGTCTTCCCAAAATCTTTTATCTCAAATTCTTTCTTTAAATATTCAACTGCCATTTGAATCTCTTCAAGAGTTCCAATTAAATTGAGATCATCAACATATATGGCAATGATTACAAATTTTAACCCATTTTTCTTCATGAAAACACATGGACATATCGGGTCATTTGTATAACCTTCTTTAGTTAAACATTCAGTAAGACGGTTATACCGCATACGTCCAGATTGCTTCAATCCATACAAAGACCTTTGTAATTTAATAGAATAATTTTTTTTGGGATTTGATTTATATGCTTCAGGCATACTAAATCCTTCAGGGATTTTCATATAGCTATCATTTTCTAATGTCCCATACAAATAAGCAGTGAGTACGTCCATCAGGCGGATATCAAGTCTTTCATGCACTGCTAAACTGACAAGATATCTAAATGTAATTCCATCCATTACAGGTGAATATGTTTCATCATAATCAAATCCAGGCCTTTGTGAAAATCCTTGGGCTACAAGTCGTGCTTTATATCTCACAATTTCATTGTTTTCATTTCTTTTTCGCACGAATACCCATTTAAATCCAACTGGCTTTACACCTTCTGGTGTTCGGACACAGGTCCAAATACTTTTCGTTTTGCCAGTGAATCCAATTCAGATTGGATTGCATATCTTTCCATTTTGGCCAATCATTTCTTTTCCGACATTCATCAACCGATCTAGGTTCATGATCCTCGTCTTCTTCCATAATATCAAGTGCAACATTATATGCAAAAGCATTATCAATAATTGTTTCTTTTCGATTCCAACATTTTCTTGTAGTGACAAAATTTATTGAAGTTTCTATAATATCATTCTCTCCAGGAGTAGGCTCTTCAGAAGCAACTTCTTCAAGAGAATGAATTTTGTCACTAATAGTATTTTGGAGTTCTATACTCTCGTTTAATCCTCTTTTCTTTCGAGGATTTTTATTTTTGGAACCGAGAGGTCTACCACGCTTCAGGCGTGCTTGAGACTCATTAGCACTTGTAATCTGTCCTTCAGGGATATCAATTTTAATCGAAGTATTTTCCACAATAATATGAGATTTAGTAACTCTTCTGGAGTCAGTAAAAGCATCCGGTAATTGATTTGCAATTCTTTGCAAATGTATAATTTTTTGAACTTCCAGTTCACATTATTTTGTACGAGGATCTAGGAAATCAAGTGATATTTTCCATTTAATTTCCTTTTTCGTTGAACTTTATCTCCCCTAATGTCGGGAATGTGATTTGTCAAAATGACAATCAGCAAATCTCACAGTAAATAAATCACCTGTTAATGGTTCAACATATTTAATTATAGAAGGTGATTCATACCCGATCATATATCCCATGTGTTGTTGGGGGGGCCCCAATTTAGTACGTGTGGCGGTGCAATTGGGGACATAAACTGCAACAACCAAAAATTCTCAAATGAGAAATATTGGGCTCAATAGCCAAAGCTAATTGTACAGAGGAGTAATTATGATAACTTGTCGGCCTAATCCTCACAAGTGGTTGTTGCATGTAATATAGTATGTCCCAAGCAGAATAAAGGAAGTTTAGACCTCATAAGTAACGGTCTAGCAATTAATTGCAACGTTATAAATGATTCAGCTAGACCATTTTTGTGTATGAACATAAGCTACAGGATGTTCCACACTTATTTCAATCGACATGCAATAATCATCAAAAGCATGCGATGAATATTCACCAGCATTATTTAGACGAATTTTCTTAATTCGATGATCTGGAAATTGTGCTTGTAGTTTAATTATCCGAGCAAGTAATTTTGCAAACACCAGGTTGCGAGTAGATAATAAACTTACATGTGACCATCTTGTTGACGCGTCGATCAACACTATAAAATATCTAAATGGTCCACATGGTGGATCTACAGGCCCACATATATCACCATGAATTCGTTCTAAAAATGCAGGGGATTCAGTCCCTACTTTCATTGGTGACGGTCTAATTATTAACTTTTCTTCGGAGCAAGCAACACAAGAGAATTCATTAGAGTTTAAAACTCTTTGATTGTTCAATAAATGGCCATGTGAATTTTCAATTACCCGTCTCATCATTATAGAACCATGATGTCCCAGACGGTCATGCCATTTCATAAAATCTTTGGGATTTGTAGACTTCTGGTCTACTAGATGATGACTTTCTATTGCACTTATTTTTGTATAATATAAACCATATGAATAGGATGGTGATTTTTCTAATACACATTTTCTTTCAGAAATGGTATTTGTAATTAACAAAAATTCACCATTTATCTCATGCATAGTCTCGATATGATATCCATTTCGGCGAATATCTTTAAAACTCAGTAAATTTCTTCGAGACTTTGTAGATAGTAATGCATTGTTTATAACAATTTTGGTTCATTCAGGGAGAAATATACAAGCTCTTCCGGAGCCTTCAATCAACTTAGCACTACCACTAATTGTAGTAATATTAGTTTTTCCCATCTTCAGGTAGGAAAAATACTTCTTATCTTTAAGGATAGTGTGAGTAGTAGCACTATCAATAAGGCAAATATCATCACCATTATTTGATCCCATGTATTTGGCATTCATTTCTTCTTCAGGAAGATAAACATTCATTTCTTCTTCAAGAAGAAAGGTATCAATTTCTTCGTCAAGGAGAAAGGTATCAAATTTCTTCGCCAAGAAGAAAGGTATAAAATTTCTTCATCAGGAAGAAAAGTATCAAATTTTCTTTGTCAGGAGAAAAGGTATCAAATTTCTTCACCAGGAAGAAAGGTTTCATCAGGAAGAAAGGCATCAAATTTTCTTCTTCAGGAAGAAAAGTGTCAAATTTCTTCGTCAGGAAGAATATGACAACATATAAATAAACTTTAATAAATAAACATTAATCAATAAACATAAATAAAGTTCAAGAATAAAATATCAGTTTCTTCTTTAGGAAGAAAGGTATCAATTTTCTTCGTCAGGAAGAAAAGTGTCAAATTTCTTCGTCAGGAAGAATATGACAACATATAAATAAACTTTAATAAATAAACATTAATCAATAAACATAAATAAAGTTCAAGAATAAAATATCAGTTTCTTCTTTAGGAAGAAAGGTATCAATTTTCTTCGTCAGGAAGAAATGTTTAAGTTTTCTTCGTCAGTAAGAAATGTATCAACTTTCTTTGTCAGGAAGAATGGTATCAACTTTCTTCGTCAGGAAGAAAGGTATCAACTTTTTTCGTCTGGAAGAAAGGTATCAGTTTTCTTCGTCAGGAAGAAAGATATCAGCTTTCTTCGTCAGGAAGAAATATACCAATTTCTTCTTCAAGAAGCAATATACCAATTTCTTCTTCAGGAAGAAATATACCAATTTCTTCTTCAGGAAGAAATATATCAGTTTTCTTCTTCAGGAAGAAATATATCAATTTTTATAAAGAAACATAAATAGACTTCATAATAAAATTACATAAAAGACACAAATAAAATTCTACAGGTGCGAAAATTAGAACTATTAAACAAATAAAAATTACATAAACATATTACACCTTCAAGGTGTATAAATATGATCATATTACACCTTCAGAGTGTTCAAGTAAATATGATCAAAATTGCACCTTCAGGGTGAGAAATCTGATCAATGAAATTTGTTTCGACACCTTGGCCGTTCTTTTTCAATGATGCTTAATAAAATTTAACAAGAGGATCTATCGTACAACAGATACGAGATCAATGGCCTTCTATACCACACCAGGGGCATTTATTTTTGCCATTTTTCTTATCATCACTTCTTCTGGAGGTTATTTCATTTCTTGTCACTGTAATATGTAATCATTATAAGGCAATTTATGCCATAATCGGACTTTTGAAATTACAACCAACTTCAGGTGGTTGAATATTTCTCAATATTCATGATAAGTGGTTATTTCAAGAATATCAAAAAACACAAATTTACTGTTAAAATAAATTAATTAAAAAAGAAAGAAATATTACCTCGTGAACTTACCAAAAATGTAAATCTCAAGATTTTACCAAAGATATGTAACCACCAATTGCTTCAAAATCTAGACTTAAATCTGATTTGCTCAAGTGGTAGAGTCTCGTGCAAAGATATTTTGAAAATGATAACAAGCTTAATTCAAAGTATTTTGAAAATAACATAAAAATAAAACAAATGTACGTATTATGCAAAAAAGAATAATGCAAGAAATCATTTTATTTTTTTATATTTGAAATAATATTTATTGGAATGAGAGCTACAAAAAAATAAATTTTCTTTTATTGAAGATAATTTATTTTCTTTCAAATAATATTAAAATAAAATTTTTGAAAGAAAAAATATTTTAAATATATATTTTAAATTAAAATTCATAGCAAGCTGCGACTTAAATTGTTTTAGAAATTGATGTGGCATTATTAAAATATTCCCTGGTCAATATGGAATAAGTCAAACAGTATCTAAACTAACTTCCAAGACTTAAGGAGAGAAAGCTGGAATCATTTGAACTGTAAGGTAAAGGTATTTAATACATTTGATTGAGATAGAATAGAATCTAAGAGTTTATAATCAACTGAATTACTAACTTAAGCATCGGAGTAGAATCCCCGGGGATCACCTCGGGACTTTGCTCTAACACTATTCTGTTTTACAAATCAAGTTGGTGATTATTGCTGAAGCTTGGCTCTTCCTGCTCGGTACAATTTGAATTTACCCGACGTGCAGATTTGAGCTCTATCAATTGGCGCCGCCTGTGGGAAGCGATCAAAAGGTTCACACAACAAAGTTTGAATTGTGATGGCAAACACAAGGTCGATGAGAGGAACGGGTCAGACTAGTCAACAAGAGGAAAGGAGAGCATCCTCACCATCTCATCAACAAGATCCTGAGAAGTCGCAACAAGGGAATAATCGTATTACCCCTGAGATGATGAAAATATTTGATGAACATTATGATGAAATGAACGCTATGGTGAAAGAAGCCCGGAAGAAGAAAGAGGAGCAACAAAAAGAGTGGGGAAAAGCACACCTGGTGATCAATGGTGAGTCTGACGGAGAGAATGATGGAAAATCTGAGACTCAACTTTTCCCTCGAACTGAAGGTTGGGAAAATGTTAACCGGGAGACAGGCAATAATCCTTGGAAGAGAAGGCCTAGGAGGGAAAATCCCCTGTCGAGGGAGATTGCAGATTTTTCTCTGCCCCCCCGCTTCAAGTTGCCACAGTTGCAGGCTTATACTGGGGATTCAGACCCCAACGATCATATTCACAGATTTGAATCCACAATGGATTTTTTGAAGGCACCAGAAGAAACGAAATGTCAGGCATTTCCTACCACCTTGGAAGGAAAAACCCGTCTCTGGTATGAAGGTTTGAGGCCAAGGAGTGTGGACTCTTTTCTCAACTGTGTGATCTCTTTTTCAACCGTTTCCTGCAACGAAAGAAGTTTAATAAGTCTACGGCAGAACTATTGAATCTTCATCAGGGAGATAATGAATCCCTCCGGAGTTATATGGGGAGGTTTAATGATGAAAGTTTGCAAGTGAAAAATTGTTCTGAAGATGTTTTAGTGGGATCATTTCTTAATGGCTTACGACCTGGGCGTTTTTATACTAAAATGGCTACTGAGCCACCGGGTGATATGGAAGAATTGATGGACCGAGCTGAGAAATACGCTAAAGGAGAAGAGGCGGATCTGCGGAAAAAAGATAATGACAAGCGAGGGGTGAAAACCCGGGATGAAGGAAAGAGGAACGTGATGCCAGACAGAAGGTCCAAGGTATTTGATCGCCTTAACCCCCCACGACGTATCACAGAGCCGACGGTGAGGGAAAAAATTACCACCCCCCTTAACAGAACTCGGACGGAGATCTTAGCCGTTGTTGGCAGACAAGGTATCTTGAAGTCCCCTACAAAGATGAATGCCCCGAATCATAAAAAGAACAGAGATCTTTTCTGTAGTTTTCACCAGCAGCATGGACATGATACTGAGGATTGCACCGACCTGAAGAAAGAAATCGAGGATTGTATCCGTGAAGGGTACTTACAGGAGTTTGTTAAGACAACGTACAAAGTGTCCCGAACGGGCCGATCTGCGGAAAGACGCTCATCTTACCGACCTCAGTTTGGAAGGAATGCTGCTCGAAATGAAGACAAGCGCCCGTGGCCTAACGATTATTCTCCAGCTCGGGATGTCACCGGTGAAGTTCACGCCATCCTCAGAGGATTAGAAGGAGGAGAAAGCAATTCTGTGCGTAAAAATAGGTGCCGGCAAATACCCGAGCAGGAGCCTGTGGGAAAAAGGTTCAAACCTACAGAGACTATCACATTTTCTGAAGAGGATGCTGTTCCTACCAAATTCCCCCATTCAGATGCTCTCATAGAAAAAGCTAACATTGCCAACAAACTTGTACATCGGGTTTATGTAGATGATGGTAGCTCGGTGGATATTTTATACATCAATGCATTTGAGCAGTTAGAGGTAGACCCCAAGTACCTCCGACGGAGCCCAACTCCATTGGGATTGTAACATTGCCGGTGACCATAGGTGAATATCCGAGGAGCAGAATGGTATACACGGATTTTGCCGTGCTAAATTCACCATCTCCTTATAACGTGATAATAGGCCGACCTACTATGGTGAAGTTGAAGGCAATATGGTCACCTTACCACTTGGTGATGAAATTCCCAACCGAGGCGGGGGTAGCAACAATACGGGGGGATCAAGAAGCAGCTAGGAAGTGTTATATGGTGGCCATGAGAGGAAAGAATCAGTTTTCCCGCGATGTTCGTGTAAATTGCGTACAAGAGAAACCTGGGATCAAAGGCCCGATGAAGATACGGGAGCAACATCCCGTAAAAAGTGTAGACTTTGATTTCAATGATGAAGAAATATTGAAGGTTTCAGTCGATTGTACCGGACCTGAGAGGACAATTTAGGTTAGTAAGAATATTTCTGAACAAATTCAGCATAGCTTGTTAAGGCTTCTCAAGGAATACAGAGATATATTTGCCTGGGATCCAAAGGAAATGGGCGGAGTTTCTCCTGAATTGATAACTCATTCCCTGAACATTCATAAAGATATAAAGCTAGTACAACAGAAGAAGAGGAGTTTTGCTCCTGAGCGCAAACAGGTTATTCAACAGGAGGTTAACAAGTTGTTGGAGGTCGGGATTCTTGGAGAGGTTAAGTACCCGACCTGGATCGCCAATCCAATAATGGTTAAAAAAGTTGATGGCGGATGAAGGATGTGCATCGATTTCACAGATTTGAACCGAGCTTGCCCAAAGGATTGTTATCCTCTGCCATCTATTGATCAGATTATCAATGCTATAGTCGGTTTTGGGATGTTAAGTTTCTTAGATGCTTACAAAGGGTACCATCAGATTCTAATGAACCCAGAAGATGCTGAAAAGACAGCATTTGTGACCGATCAAGGGATTTTCTATTATAAGAAGATGCCGTTTGGACTGAAGAACGCCGGAGCCACATATCAGCGCCTGGTGAATCAAGTTTTCCATGAACAGATAGGTCGAAATTGGAGGTTTACATAGATGATATGGTGATTAAAAGGAAAGCAGAGGAAAACATGCTAGATGACTTAAAAGAGACATTCACAACACTTCGGCAGGTCGGTCTAAAGCTCAATCCAGAGAAATGTGTCTTTGGAGTTAGCTCTGAAAAGTTCCTTGGGTTCATGGTATCAAGAAGGGGAATTGAGGCTAATCCCAAGAAGTTGGAGGCCATAATAGCAATGGAAGCTCTCAAAAGCATAAAGGAGGTGCAGAAGTTGACTGGATGCATGGCAGCTCTGAATAGGTTTCTATCCCGAGCAGCGAAGAGGGGCCTACCATTCTTTAAGCTCCTAAAATCTGCCAAGAATTTTAAATGGGATGAGGAGTGCCAGCAACATTTTGAGGCATTAAAGGAGCATTTGAAGCAGTTACCCACTTTATCTGCCCCAACACCCGGGAAGCTGTTATTTCTATACTTGGCTGTGTCAGAATTCACGATTAGTGCAGTTCTTGTACGGGAAGATGAAGGGATACAAAAGCCTGTCTATTTCGTGAGTAAAGCGTTATATGGAGCAGAACAAAGGTATCCCGAAGTGGAAAAGCTGGTAATGTCCTTAGTTTTTGCAGCACGGAGATTAAGGCAGTATTTTCAAGGTCATCCAATTTGCATTTTGATGGATCAGCCTATCAGACAGATTATGTACCGACCAGAAACTTCTGGTCGGTTGACCAAATGGGCTGTTGAGCTTGAAGAGTATGATATCACTTTCAAACCTCGAACAGTGATAAAAGGCCAAGCTTTAGCTGACTTTATTACAGAGATGCCGAGAAGAAAGGAAGTGGAGGAGTTACCTGACGTAGGGGCAGTTTTGCCAAGGGTAGATAAGGAATGGAAGTTGTTTGTAGATGGAGCTTCCGCCGGAGAGGGAGCAGGAGCTGGTTTAGTGCTGATAAGCCCTGAAGGTAATGAGCTAGCATATGCTTTGAAGTTTGAATTCACCGCTTCTAACAATGAATCAGAGTATGAGGCATTAATTACCGGGTTGAAGTTAGCACTATCAGTAGGAGCTCGGTATGTAAGAGCTCATAGTGATTCTCAGTTAGTAGTTGAACAATTGGCTGGGAAATATGCTACTAAGGATGCGGTAATGATATCTGGGTGTAGTACAGGATCTCACTAGTAAGTTTAAAAGTTTCAGTATGGAGAAAATATTTCGATCTCAAAACCGCCGAGCTGATGCATTAAGTAAACTCGCCTCCTCCACCTCGTCACATTTGAGTTAGCAGGTATGGGTAGAGACATTGCCTGAACGTAGCATTGTTACAAACGAAGTAATGCATGTTGAAAGTACCGAGAATTGGATGACCCCGATCTACAATTTTCTGAGGTCGGGGAATCTACCGGATGACAAAGTCACAGCTCGGCGGATCCGCATGCGAGCTGCTCGGTATGTGGTAGAAGATGGGGTCCTATATAAAAAGGGATACTTGAAACCATTGTTGAGGTGTGTGGATTCTGAACAGGCTCAGTACGTGCTTTATGAAATCCACGAAGGAATTTGTGTATCACATGTTGGATCTAGAATGCTGGCGAAAAAAGCCCTTCTGCTCGGTTATTTTTGGCCAACAATGTTTGAAAACGCTGCTCAAGTAGTGAGAACATGCAAGAAGTGCCAAAAGTATGCGACGAAAACACATAACCCTCAGGTTCCATTACAATCCTCCACGTCTGTTTGGCCGTTCTATAAATGGGAAGTAGATCTCCTCGGGCCTTTTCCGGAAGCCCGAGGTCGATACAAGTACCTCATCGTAGCTGTTGATTATTTCACCAAATGGGTGGAGGCAGAACCGTTAGTTCACATTTCGAGAAAGAATGTTATAAGTTTCTTCTGGAAAAGTATTCTTTGTCGATACGGAATTCCCGGGGTGATTGTCTCAGACAATGGCAGGCAGTTTGCTGAAGAACCTTTTAAGTCTTGGTGTTGGTCACTAGGGATTCGGCAGAAGTTCACCTCTATTGCACATCCTCAAACTAATGGTCAGGCGGAGGTGTCCAATCGGATAAT
Source organism: Ophiorrhiza pumila (assembly GCA_016586305.1). NCBI lineage: Eukaryota > Viridiplantae > Streptophyta > Magnoliopsida > Gentianales > Rubiaceae > Ophiorrhiza > Ophiorrhiza pumila. Next base: position 24,247,641 of record BLIW01000003.1, on the reverse strand, counting down.
TTTACAAGGCCTAAAGACGCGGTTGGGACGCTCCAGTGGAGATTGGGTGGAACACTTGCCCATGGTGTTATGGTCGTATCAAACCACACCGAGAACTGCTACTGGAGAAACACCTTATAATCTCACGTATGATACCTAAGCTGTACTTTCCCCGAAAATTGGTCTGCCTAGTCCTCGGGTTCTATTGTTTCGAGAAGAAGAAAATTGAGAAGAACTTCAGGTGAACCTTGATTATCTAGAAGAAATAAGGATGCAAGCCCAGTTGAAGGATGCTAAATATAAAGAAGGCGTAACTCGATTTTATAACAAAAGAGTGAGAAGCAAGTATTATAAAATGGGTGATTTGGTGTTAAGAAAAGTAGAGTCTAGCCGAGTTGGGAAGACAGGAAAGCTTGATCCTACATGGGAAGGGCCTTATCGAGTGGAAGAGTATTCCCAACTGGATACTGCAGGTTATCTCGGTTGAATAGGGCAATTATCCCAAGAACTTGGAATTTTCAGAATTTGAGGAAATATTATTAGCCCCGGTGGTCTCTTAGTTTGAAATGCTTCTCAGCTCGGGATTTTCTCTTGTTCTTATAATTTGATCTTTTTTGGTCAGCGATGTAATAAAAGCAGATCAGTTTTAATAAAATTATTTGTTGGGTGACAATTTCAGTGAATGAACTCTATGAAATGTTTTTTAGGCGCAATTCCAGAGAAATTGAATCTCAAGAAAGAATTCCGTTCTAAAAAGGTACACTTTTGGAAGAATGGAATCGCAAAGATAAAGCTATCATAAAAACCCTGAGCTGAAGCTCTGGGTGGAAATAATTCCTGAGAAGATAAATCTCTGGAAATAAATTATGCATAATCTTGGAAATATAAGAGTAAAGTCCTCACTAAGAAATCAACATCCAGCATAATGTAAAACGATAATGTCAAAATGAGAAATTGTTTGAAGTACATAAAAGCCTTTAAGGCTGTACATTTCTTCCTTCCTTATCCAGCTCGGGGATATCCACCTCGGGTGCTTCGAAGACAGGGGTAGAAGGGATGAACTGATTCATGGAAATACCGAGCTCTCCTCCAGTAAATTCTTTGTAAACAGCATTGACTTTCTCTCCTGCCTCTGCATCAAAACCCAATTCCTCTAAGCTCTTGTCTGGGAGATGTAATTGTTGGAGAGTCCTGATGGCTTCTTTATACCCAAGCTGAGCCACTGGAACATTCATTTTGGCAGCCATTTGAGCAAAATCTTCTGATTTTAAGAAATTCTCCACTGTTTGGCTTGAGCCTTTTTCTTTGTGAAAAGTATATTTACGCTCCCAACTTTTACAATTTCTCTCCCAAACCATGATAGAAGAACTGAATTTCTCCACCCTTGACTGGAGGTCGCCAGACTTTTTCTGCTCAGATTCTAATTTGGAGTTGAGGTGGTCAGATTTTTTCTGTTCAGTCTCCAGTTTAGAATTGAGGTCGTTATTCTCCTTCTTCTCTAAGTCTAGCTCAGCCTTAGTTGTGTTCAGCTCTTGTTGAGTTTGGGATTCGAGGTCTTGAAATTTCTGAACATCTCCTTCAAAGTTTTGAATCCTGATCTCCAGATCAGCCACTTTCTTCTTTTCCTCCTCCAGCTCTGCCTGAAGAGTAGATGAATGCTCTGTAGAGCGAATGAATTCAATGGCTCTAGTGGATAAAACCGCGTTCTGTAAAGTAGGATAAGAGTAGAGTGATAGTGAATTGGAGAAGAAAGAATAAGGAGATGAATAATTAGATACCTACCTGTGCGGCAGATAAAGCCATGACATTAATCAAGTCGTCATGGTTCAGTTGCCTCAACGAGTCTAGATCCCGAGGTAGGACTCCTTCACCCAACCACTAATGAGCCAGAGCTGGAGTGAGCACTCGGGAATTACGGTTAAAACCCCAGCTCGGGCAAAATTGGTCCCCGGGATGAGTAACTGGAACGTAGGAAATGGGAACTCTAGCTGGGTTGAATCGAGATAAGAATCCAAATTCAGAATCTTAGGAAAAATCAAAAGGAACACTGGAAAAAGCAGGAGTTGGAATGGATGTTGTTGTGTCAAGAGGTATGTCCTGGTTAATTTCTTGAGTGGATGGGGTTAGTGTAGTTGGAGTAGTGGTCTTCTTGCTTGGAGGAATATCCTGGTTAAGTGAGGTCGATAAATACCTCTTGGAACCTCGTCTTCTTTTCTCTTTCTCCTCGGGTAAAGGAGGCAAACCCGAACTAACAACTTTGGTGGTGATAGGTGGTGTCGGGGTAGATAACAGAGATGTAGTATCAGCAGCAGGGGTTACTGGCAGTGCAGAAGCCCCCGGGCTGGAATTGCCAGAGGAGGAAGCAGTTCCTTTCGCTTTGGATGTGCCCGACGTTATTAATTGTGCAATATCCATCACTGTAACAAGAGAAAACATCAGAAAGGGAAAATATCAGGGTAAACTCTTGAAAGATGTGGGATAAAAGGACAAATACTTACATTCAACTCCGTATTTGTTCTTAGAGCCCTTATATTTAGAATCAAGAACGGCGGAACTTAACCCGCCCTGAATCAGAATTCTCTCAGACAACAGAGACATATCAAAGATGACTCCCAAAGATTCAAGTGTTTGTTCTCCACTAATATTATAAAATTTTTTAGGTTGCCTGTCAGTTATGCTATTGATGATTTTCCATGGGTGATTTTGGTTGATGAATTCAGAGTTGATGAAAAAGAACCTTTTCTTCCAGTTGTGTATAGAGCTAGGGAAATTTTGCAAAAGGGGAGCTGTGTTGGGACGTCGGTTAAAATAAAACCATCCCAGCTCATTGAGAACTGTTTTGAGAGAGAAAAAACGTCTAAACAAAGAGAGATTGTAAGCTATTTTATAGTGTACACAGAGTAGTTCAAAGCATACAATCGTCCTAATGGAGTTTGGAGTCAGCTGAACTAAATTCACTTTATAGTGATTTAGTATACTTGAAAGTAAGCTAGTGATGGGAATTCTAAGACCAGCTTGAAATTGATGTTCATAAAGGGCTATAAAACCCTGTGGGGGTTGGGTGGCTCGGTCGTCTCTCGATGGAGCTCGAACGGGCAAATTTTCTGGAATGAAGTATCTAGTTAATATTTGGTCAATATTTTTTCTACTCAAAGTAGAAGAAATGGAGTTAGCAAGAATCCCATCAGTAATGTCTTCTACATTTTCAGTATTGGGCTCGGAAATTTCTACCTCGCTACTCTGCTCAATCACAACATTAACTTGTTCAGAAATTTCTGTCTGGACAAGTTCAGCAGTTTTAAGAGATTGCCTAAGTGACCTTCTAAGAGGAGTTATCAACTTAGAGGAGATTGGAGATTCACTGTTAACTGGAGGTGAAGCACTGTGAATCGATGGTGAAGGGTTTCTGTCACCTATGGATTCTAGGCTAACATTTATCGATGGAGTATGAGAAGCGGAGGGTTCAGCATAGGATGCAGAATTAATTGGCTCTGATGAATTAGAGTGTTCTTCGGAAGACATACCTGATGATGAGTGTAGACTTGTAAAAAATTCTGAAGATGGTGAAGAAAAATCCAAGCACTCGGTCTAATTTAAAGGGAAGCGAATGAAGAAATTGTCGTTTCTGATTGTCTGAAGTTGAATTTCGTCTGAAAAAGAGATAACATAAAAATGGGGGATTAGGTTAAGTTCAAATTGAATAAGGGGAGTTTTGAATGGTTGGGCAATTATCTCATGTAACGCATACGTTGGCAGGATAATAACAGTCTTTTTGAATAGAAGCGTGTGCAGATTAATGATTAAAGATTCTTCTTCTTCAGTATCGAGGCGTTTGGTTATGTGTTATGGCTGGAAATCATTTTGATGGTATCGAAACATCAATACTCATTTTAAAACCTAAAGAGAGCAGCTCGGGAACATTTGTATGCAATCGTCAAGTCGGGACAAAAATATTTGTACCGACTTGAGGAGGTATTGATGTGGCATTATTAAAATATTCCCTGGTCAATATGGAATAAGTCAAACAGTATCTAAACTAACTTCCAAGATTTAAGGAGAGAAAGCTGGAATCATTTGAACGGTAAGGTAAAGGTATTTAATACATTTGATTGAGATAGAATAGAATCTAAGAGTTTATAATCAACTGAATTACTAACTTAAGCATCAGAGTAAAATCCCAGGGGATCACCTCGGGACTTTGCTCTAACGCTATTCTGTTTTACAGATCAAGTTGGTGATTATTGCTGAAGCTCGGCTCTTCCTGCTCGGTACAATTTGAATTTACCCGACGTGCAGATTTGAGCTTCATCAGAAATCATTCACAATATTACATCACAACCAAATTCTTTTTGAGCATTGCATTAATTTGTAAAGTAAAGATAAAATATTTGGTGCACTTTATTCTTTGCGTACAACCTGATATTGCAATAATCCTTTTTATAGAAAAAGTTGAACAACAATATTATCACATCAACCCTACATCTTTCTTTCTCTAAAGTATTCTTCACTCACTCGTAAAGCTCAATAATTGTAATTTAACCAAAAACGAAAAGCTAAAAAAAATAACTATAAATGGCACAAAGGTATTTGGCGAAGTAAATATAACAATTCATTTTTTGTTTAAATACAGTATGTTGCAAGTAATGAAATAATATTGTGTTCAAGAATATATAGACTTGAATAGCCATCAAGCAGTTTTAACAAATATAGAGCTACATAAAAGAATCATTGCATTAATACTTCAGTTGGTATACATTCAAGCTTTTTCATAATTCATATATGAAACTAAAGTTAATCGCAATTTCAAAGTATAATGAAAGTGAGAGAAAATTAAAATTACAATTTCAATGGTCATTGATTGTTCGCTTTACGTATGAGTTTTTTGTTCATTTACTTTTTTTAGCATTAGGATATCTAAAGATTCCATTACTTCTTACATTTTCTAACTCTCTGTTTATAGAGATAAGATCATCTATTCAAAATTATCTTGTCTTAGATTAAAACTACGCAGTAAGATTCACTCATATCTTGGTTAGGGTCTAATAATTGTAAAATAATTTTACTGATATTTATATTTTTAATCCATAGTTTTAATAACACTATGTCGTTTTGAACATTAGGCAAAATAATATTGGATAGATATATTGCCAAACAAATTATTTTGATTTGAGTATTAATTGCATCCATAAACATAAAATCTTTGGTTCGCATTATTCTTTGCGTAGGACCTGACCGTCAGAGTACTTTATGAAAGCTGAATCCATTATATATCCTCCTGTAAACTTATTTTCACACATCACCATACACAAGAATTCCAAATTAACTTGGAGAGGAGTTCTACTTTTCAAATGGCTAGCGAAGCTGTGTTGATTGCTTTGTCAACAGTTCGAGATCTTTTGATTGAAGAAGCAAAATTCATTCATGGAGTGAGCGATCAAGTCAAGGAAGTCGAAACAGAGTTGATCAATTTGCAATGTTTGTTGAAAGATGCAGAAAGAATACAACACAAAGACGACAGAGTTCGCAATTTTGTCAAAGAAATCAGAACCCTTTCATACAGAATTGAAAACGTGTTGGAAACATATGCTATCCAAGTTCAATCCAACAAAGAATGCGGCGGATTCAAAAATTCCATCAAAAGACTTGCTTGCATTTTTTCTAAAGGAATAGCCCTTCATAAGGTTGGCTCGGAGATTGCCAGCATCAAAACAAAATTCGACAGCCTCACCACCAGTTTACTAACTTATGTTGTTGTTAAAGAAATCATAGCCAGTGAAGGAGGACAAAGTTCATCAGCAATATCGGATCAGAATCAACAACAACTGATACAAACGTCTCCCCATCAAATCGAGGAATATTATGTTGGGATGAAGGATGATATAACGGAGCTTGTATCCCTCGTGCTGAGGAACGATTTGTAGAATTAAACTAAGTTTCCTAAAACTAAATTTCCTAAAACTAGTTTAGTTAAGTTAGTATTTGGTTTATTTCCTAATTCTTTGTTGACATGAATTAGGATTCTAAATAGAGTTGTAGGTTTATTTGGTTTTGTAGATGCACAAAACAGAAAGTGCTCACATGATTTTGAAAAGCTTGAGCTTTAGTTCATAAAAAGTTTTGTTTGTTGTCTCCAATTTTAGTCTTCTTTGTTTGCGTGTTGCTTTGGCTATTCCTTGTTTTATTTAATTGATTACAAATGTTGGTTTATATAAATTCTATCCTACAAATTGGTATCAAGACTTGGTTATTATTGATTAACCATGACGAAAAATATAATTTGTATTGTTCCCAAACTCACGGAAAAATAAAATTATAATTATTGGAGAATTCAGATGGAAACCCATCTGGAAGCCTTTGATTTAGTCAAATATATTAAAGCGGAATTATCCGAAGATGCTTATGCAAGTGCAAGGAAGAAGACAAGTTTGGCGTTGTCCCAAATTCATCAAGCAATTAATATGTCAGTATTTGGCAAAATTTCAATGGCCAAAAGTGCAAAGAAGGCATGGCATATCTTAGAGAAAACCTACAGAGTTGTTGACAAGGTTCAACAAAACAATTTGATGATGTTGAAACGAAAGTTTGAGCTTTGCACAATGGAGAAGATAGAATCCATAGAGTCGTATTTCTCTCGTCTGCCAGCGATTAAAGACGAGAAGGAGTTAAATGGGCATATATTAACAGATAAAGTATTTGTTGAAAAAGTTCTCAACACACTGCCCATAAAATTTGAAAATGTTGTGGTTGTTACGCAAGAGACCAAGGATTTGTCCAAATTGATAATTAAAGAATTGCAAGATTCATTAATTACACATAAACAGCGAATTGATGGAAAGTTGAATGATTCTGTGGAAAAGAAGACTCTAGAAAAGGCATTGCAGGCCAAGACAAATAAATTAAAGAACAACTCCGATGTTGCTATGACAAATGCTCATGGTCAGAATTTCAGAGTAAGAGGACGCGGTAAAAATAATTACCGAGGTCGTGGTAGAGATAACCAATTTTTCAACAGAGAGAAAATAGTGGATTTAATTTTCAACAATCTAATAATTCTCATAAGAGTAAAATTCAATGCTATAATTGTGGAAAATTTGGCCATTATAAAAAAGATTGTTGGGGTGTAAAATCTGAAGTGCATGTCAAAGTTGTTGAAACTGATGGGAATAAACAAGAGGCTATTTTATTTTCTACTGCTGAATGTGAACCAACAAATAATAGTAATTGGTATGTGGATTCTGGTTATAGTAATCACATGACTGGAAAAAATGAGTTATTTTCTAATTTGGATGAATCATTTAAAAGCACAGTTAAATTTGGAAACAATATAGTTGTACCTGTTCTTGGAAAATGGAGTATACCCATTACTTTGAAAAATGAGTCGACAAGCTTTATTAGTGATATGTTTTATGTACCCAGTCTTTATCATAATCTGTTGAGTCTTGGACAGTTATTTGAAAATGGATATGATTTGAATTTTAAATATGGAACTTGTATGATCAGTGATGCAAGATTATGATTAATTGCAAAAGTGAATATGAATCATAGTAGACTGTTCCATATATCTCTTAATTATGGTGATTCACCTTGCTTTAGTTCCACTATTTCTAATGATGCATAGTTGTGGCATATGAGATTTGGTCATTTCAATTTTGGCGGTTTAAATTCTCTGTCCAAGAAGATTATGATTTTGGGGTTGCCTTCACTTGATTTTTCTCCTAGATAGTGTGAATCTTGTATTAAGAGAAAGAAGCACATACATTCTTTCTAAACAGGCAATGCTTGGAGGGCTAGTCAACTATAGGAGCTTGTTCATTTGGACTTGTGCTCAATGGAGGTACGTTCTGATGGTGGTAATAAGTATTTTATCACATTTATTGATGATTTTAGCAGAAAATATTGGGTTTATTTTCTGAAAAATAAATCTGAAGCTTGTGATATTTTCAAGAGATTCAAGTTGTAGGTAGAAAAATAGACTGGATTCTACATAAAGGTTTTGAGAACTTACAAAGGCACTGAATATTTAGTGGGTGATGAATTCTTAATGAATCATGGTATTAAACATCAGATGACAACCAGGTATACTCCTCAACAAAATGGTGTGGCAGAGAGAAAAAATAGAACAGTGATGGATTTGGTAAGATCCATGATGGTGGCAAAAAATATGCCAAATGAATTTATGGCAGAAGCTATGTCTTGTGCTGTTTATATTTTGAATAGATGTGATATGAGGTGTAATCATGGGATGACTCTATACGAGATTTGGTCTGGTAAGAAACCAAATATTAGTCACTTAAAGGTATTTGGTTGTCTAGTATATTCTCATGTTCCCGATGCTTTGAGGAAGAAATTGGATGATAAAGCAGAGAAGTGCATATTTGTTGGCTATAGTCTATAAACAAAAGGCTATAAGTAATTTAATCCTGATACAGGGAAAATGATTGTGAGTAGAGATGTCACTTTTGATGAACAAGGAGCATGGGATTGGTTTTCTAAAGAACCAACAACATCAATTGGTCAACCACCATTACCTTTATTAATTGAAGAAGAAGAAGAAGAAAATGAACAACATGAAGAACAAGTTGAACAACTATCTTAAGATCCTTCATCGTCAAGTGTGCAAAGAACTCCTGCACAATTTAGTCGACCACAACAGCAACGACAATTACCAGCTCGATTGTAGGACTATGTTGTGGATGATAAACTAATGATTATGATTTATCTGATGAAGATGTTGTGAATTTTACTTTATTTTCAGATTGTGACCCAGTTGATTTTAAGGATGATGCTCGAGAAGATTTTTGTATACAAGCAATGGGTGAAGAAATTCATGCCATTAAGAAGAATGATACTTGGGAGCTTACTCTAAGTGGGAAGAAAGCAATTGGAGTGAAGTGGGTTTATAAGACAAAATATAAACCTGATGGCGAAGTGGAGAGATACAAGGCGAGACTTGTTGCTAAAAGTTACAAGCAGAAACCTGGAATTGACTATTTTGAGGTATTTGCTCCTGTTGCCAGACTTGATACTATTCGTTTGATAATTTCTTTATCTGCACAAAATAATTGGAAAATATATCAAATGGATATTATGTCTGCATTTTTGAATACTATTCTTGAAGAAGAAGTATATGTCGAGCAGCCTGCTGGTTTTGTTCGAAAAGGTTAGGAAAATAAGATTTACAGGTTAAAACGAACTTTATATGGCTAAAAACAATCTCCAAGAGCATGGTATACTCGTATTGATTCTTTCTTTGTGGATCATGATTTTCAAAAGTGTCCATATTAGCATACTTTATATGTGAAATCATCTAATCGAGGGGATGTTCTTTTAATATACTTGTATGTAGATGATTTTGAAAGATCAAGGTTAGATGCGCGGTGTCTCAGTGGGTTAGAAACACTAGGTGTGACACCGATAATAAAACAGTAATGGACAATAATAAAAATGCGAAAAGTAAAGAGACAGAAGGTTGGTATCGCAGTTTGGCAATTGCCTACGTCTGCGGGACCACGCCCAGAAAAATAATCCACTAAGTTCACAAGTTACAAGACACTCGGTCTGACACAAAGTAAGACTTCCTCTCATCTTTGACACCGCCTCTTCCTAAATCCACAGTGAACGGATTGTGCGAGCTCCCCTCGACTTGTGTTGATTCCTCCCGGAATCTGTGGTTAATGCAAGTCCCCTTGCCCATAATGAAGACAAGATCCCCTTGTCAATGGCGACTCCTTCCAGAATCCGTGGTTGATACAAGATCCCCTTGCCCACGTTTGAACTCAACCGAGCTCTTCAACACCTCCTCCCCGAGGCTGGATTAAATAAAGAAACAAGGATTGCATCTTCAATAAATGACATTAAGAATGCTTAAGCCCAAACACACTTTGATCAAAGATCTCCAACAAAGAAGTGTGTTCACAGTCTAATGAAGACCGAAATAAACATCAAGGCTCCACATGATTCATACAATTCGCACGCCTTGCACACACAAAACCGTGTGGTGTGGAAAGATCATATAGGCACACCAAATATTCCCATGTTTATCTCCAAGATTATTTCCAAATAATTCAAATGGAAAGATGGAAAAACCATATGCCTTCAATGCTTATCTTTTCCAAAGATAGATCTTTAATGATAGCTTCCAAGAATACCAAGATAAGCCCAAAAATATCAAGATAGCATTAATCTCCAAATCAATCTTCCTTGCAAAGATTGATTTAATTTGATTTATGCTTCAAATAAGATCTTTCCTTATCTTGCCAAAAAATCAATGCCAATTAAAATAAATACCACTCCACGTGTGCATTAACAATCTCCCCCTTTTGCATTTTTTGCCAAAATCCAAACTCCCCATGTATGCTGAATCGGAAGTGCTTGTAAACTCCCCCTAAACAGGAACTAGGTAAAGAAACATCTCTGCAGAAGACATTGTGCATGACACAGCAAAAAACACCAAGTTCCCTAAGAAACATCACTGCACAAGACATTGTGCATGACACAACAAAAGACACCAAGTTCCCAACATACATTGTTTTAGGGATTACAAACCAAATATCCAAAATAGTCAAATTACTCCCCCCTTTTGCCATAAAAGGACAAAATGGCACAAAAACAACAATAAATCATAAAGAATTGTCTTAAGTAGAGTAAAATAAACTATCATCAGAGTCATATTACTCAGAATCCTCTGCAGCATCATGCACAAGGCCAACTGAATCTGCTAGCAATTGAACACCAGCAGCAACTTCTGGAATTCTTTCATCTGAACCAGCAACATACCCACCAAATTGCGCACTGGAAGGGGCATAACTGTCAGTGACACTAGGCGTGACACCAGCAGTGACACTAGAAGTGCAGAAGGAACAGGAGTTTCCTTTTCAACAACTTCCTCCGCAGAATCAGAGTCGACTGCAGTAACATCTGGAGTAACATCAGGTGGAACATCTGAAGATCCAAGGACATCATCAGCTAATGAAGAGACCTCCTTCCATCATAAAGTCCATTGCACAAAAATCAAGATCAAGTCCTGCGGATCCTGCCTAAGAAACAAAGACGACCCGCTCTGATACCAATTGAAAGATCAAGGTTAGATGCGCGGTGTCTCAGTGGGTTAGAAACACTAGGAGTGACACCGATAATAAAACAGTAATGGACAATAATAAAAATGCTGAAAGTAAAGAGACAGGAGGTTGGTAACGCAGTCGGCAATTGCCTACGTCTGCGGGGCCACGCCCAGGAAAAACAATCCACTAAGTCACAAGTTACAGACACCTCGGTCTGACACAAATGTAAGGAACTTCCTCTTATCGTTTGACGCCGCACTCTTCCTAAATCCACAGTGAACGGATGTGTAGAGCTCCCCTCGACTTGTGTTGATTCCTCCCGGAATCTGCTGGTAAAATGCCAAGTCCCCTTGCCTACAATGTAAGGACAAGATCCCCTTTGTCAATGGCGACTCCTCCCGGAAACCAGTGTTGATACAAGATCCCCTTGCCCACGTTTGAACTCTTCCGAGCTCGTCAACAACCTCCTCCCGAGGCTGGATTATAATAAAGAGAACAAGGATTGCATCTTCAATAATATGACATTAAGATGCTTAAGCCAACACACTTTGATCAAAGATCTCCAACAAAAAAATGTGTTCACAGTATAATGAAGACCGAAATAAACATCAAGGCTCCACATGATTCATACAATTCGCACGCCTTGCACACACAAAATCGTGTGGTGTGGAAAGATTATATAGACACACCAAATCTTCCCATGTTTATCTCCAAGATTATTTCCAAATAATTCAAATGGAAAGATGGAAAAACCATGTGCCTTCAATGCTTATCTTTTCCAAAGATAGATCTTTAATGATAGCTTTCAAGAATACCAAGATAAGTCCAAAAATATCAAGATAGCATTAATCTCCAAATCAATCTTCCTTGCATAGATTGATTTAATTTGATTTATGCTTCAAATAAGATCTTTCCTTATCTTTCCAAAAAATCAATGCCAATTAAAATAAATGCCACCCCACGTGTGCATTAATAGATTTGATTTTTACAGGCAATAATTTAGAGATGATTGCTGAAATCAAGGAGGCCATGATTAAATAGTTCGAGATGACCGACTTGGGTCGTATGTCTTATTTTCCTGAGATTGAGGTTTTACAGTCTGATCAAGCATATTTATCTCTCAGAAAAAATATGCAGGAGATGTTTTGAAAAAATTCAAGATGGATGGAGTTAAACCAATATTGACTCCAAGCGAGGAAAATTTGATGTTGACAAAAGAAGGGACATGAGGACCTGTAAATCCGACATACTTTAAGAGTATAATTGGAAGTTTGAGATATTTAACTTCTACAAGACCAGACATTACTTTTAGTATTGGTTTGATTAGCATGTTTATGAAAAATTCACGATAGTCACATTTACAAGCAGTAAAGAGAATTTTGAGGTACATTAAAGGTACTCAAGGAGATGGAATTCTTTATTCATCTGGTGATCCAGTTGAACTTTTTGGGTTCACAAATAGTGATTGGGCTGGTGATACAGTTCAACGAAAAAGTACTTCTGAATATGCATTTTTTACTGGCTCAACGAAAAAGAAACAACAAGTGGTTGCGTTATCTACAACGGAGGCAGAATATATTGCAGAGTTAAATAGTGCTATACAAGCATTGTGGCTAAGGAGAATGCTTACTTCAATATTTTGTGATAGCAAATCAGCTATTGAGTTGGCAAAAAATCCAGTGTTTCATGGACAGAGCAAATACATTTATAACAAGTTTCACTTTCTTCGTGAATTGGATCGAGATATGGAGATTGCAATTAACTATTGCAAGTTTGAAGATCAAGTGGAGGACATTTTCACCAAGGCATTGAAAATGGAGACCTTAATGAAGTTGAATAAGCTTTTGGGAATGACCAAGCATGACGACTTAGTTTAAGGGAGGCATTTGTAGAATTAAACTAAGTTTCATAAAACTAAGTTTCCTAAAACTAGTTTAGTTAAGTTCCTATTTGGTTTGTTTCGTAATTCATTGTTGACATGAATTAGGAAGTCTTTTGTCTTATAAATAGAGTTGTAGGTTTATTTGGTTTTATAGATGCACAAAACAGAAAGTGCTCACGTGGTTTTGAAAAGCTTTAGCTTTAGTTCATAAAAAGTTTTGTTGTTGTCTCCAATTTTAGTCTTCTTTGTCTGCTTGTTGCTTTGGCTATTCCTTGTTTTATTTACTTGATTACAAGTGTTGGTTTATATAAATTCGATCCTACACGATCCCATCGAGTTATTTCAATTCATGGGATGGGTGGACTTGGTAAGACCACTCTTGCCAGGAAAGTTTACAACCACATTGAGGTTCAGCACTACTTCAAAGCCTTCGTTTGGGTTTCAGTTAGCCAACAGTTCACCAGGACGAATGTACTTGGACACATTCTGAAGCAACTTCTTCCAAATCAAAATAAGGAAACCATCGAGAAGATGAAGGAAACAGAACTGGTTATGGAGCTTTATAAAGTACAAAAAGAGTCAAAATGTCTGGTTGTTCTTGACGACTTGTGGAAAATGGATGACTGGAGATGTCTTAGTCCAGCATTTCTATTTGCGGAGTCAAATAGCAAAATATTGATCACAACTCAAGACAAATGTCTGGCAGAAGTTGAAATTTCCTATCCACTCAATTTTTTGAGTGAGGACGAAGGTTAGGAGCTACTTCGAAAGAAAACATTCGCCAAAAGAGCTATTAAAGGTTACTCGAATTATTTTGTTTCCTTATTTAAATATTTAAATTATGAAAGAAACAAGACACAATCACTTTTTTAGGAAAAATAGTTTAGATTCTGTAATTGGTGAAGCAAACACCAAAATCATGATTATCTCAAAAAATAAAGTAAATAAAATAAAAGATATATATTCACGAGAAGACAAGATTCATACTCGTATGAAAAAGCTTATAGTGTATATCGTGAGAGAGAATTTTAATTTATGTGATTCTTTGTAGATTCCGAAATTAATCCATGTTTAGAGAAATGTAATTTATGTATTTCTTTGCAGATTCTGAAATTGATCCAAAGTTGGAAGATGTAGCGAGAGTGTAGAATTAAACTAAGTTTCCTAAAATAGTTTAGTTAAGTTCCTATTTGGTTTGTTTCCTAATTCCTTGTTGACATGAATTAGGAAGCTTTTGTTTTATAAATACAAGTGTAGGGTTTTTTGGATTTTGTACAACAGCCGAAAAAACAAAAAGTTGATTGCTTCATATTTGTTTGTTGCGTGAGCAAGTTATTACTTTTCTTCTTCATGTGTGGTCCCAGCTTAATTACATAGCTAATTCGTATAAACAAGCAAAGTTACAGCTTGTTATTTTTCTTGGTTTTGGTTAATTAGTTTATTCTATCCTATAAATTGGTATTAGAGCTTGGTTATTTTGGTAGTCATGACAACAACAAATATAATTTGTACTGTTCCCAAACTTATGCGGTAACAAAATTATAATATTTGGAGAGTCAGATAGAAACCCATTTGGAAATTTTTGATTTGATTCAATACGTTCAAAACGAAGTACCTGAAGATGCTACTGTGAAGAAAAAGAGGCAAGGAAAAATGGCATTGTCTCAAATTCATCAATCCATTGATCAATCAGTTTATCTAAAAATCTCAACAGCCAAAACTACAAAGAAGGCTTCAAATATTTTGGAAAAGACATACAAAGGTGTTGACAAAGTTCAACAGAGTAATGTGATGGTGTTGAAACGAAAATTTGAGCTTTACACAATGGAAAAGACTAAATCCATTGAGGAGTACTTCTCTTGTCTGTCACTGATTAGAGACGAGATAGAATTAAATGGGCACGTTTTGAAAGATGAAGATTTTGTTGAGAAAATCCTCAACACATTGCCCATGAAATTTGATTATGTTGTGGTTATAACGCATGAAACCAAAAATTTGTCCACATTGACAATTGAAGAATTACAAGGTTCATTAATTGCACATGAACAACGAATTAATGAAAAGTTGAATTATTCGGTGGAAAAGGAGACTACGGAGAAGGCTTTGCACGTCCAAACAGATAAATTAAAGAATAACTCTAATGTTGCTGCGACAAATGCTCATGGCCAGAATTTCAGAGGAAAAGAACGCAGTAGAAATAATTACTGAGGTCATAGTAGAGGGAATCAATTTTTTCAACAGACGATTTAATTTGTGAAAAATTTAATTTTCAACAGTCTAATAATTTCCATAAGAGTAAAATTCAATGCTATAATTGTGAAAAATTTGGCTATTATAAAAAAGATTGTTGTGGAGCAAAATCTGAAGTGCATGTCCAAGTTGCTAAAACTAATGGGAATAAACAAGATGCTGTTTTATTTTCTACTGCTAAAAATGTACACAAACAAAAAATAGTAATTGGTATTTGGATTCTGGCTATAGTAATCACATGACTGGAAAAAATGAGTTATTTTCTAATTTGGATGAATAATTTAAAAGAATAGCTAAATTTGGAAACAATACAGTTGTACCTGTTCTTCGAAAATGGAGTATACCTATTCCTTTGAAAAATAGGTCGACAAGCTTTATTGGTGATGTGTTTTATGTACCAGTCTTTATCATAATCTGTTAAGTCTTGGACAGTTATTTAAAAAGGGGTATGATTTGAATTTTAAACATGGAACTTGTATGATCAGTGATGCAAGATTAGGATTAATTGCAAAAGTCAATATGAATCATAGTAGACTGCTCCCTATATCTTTTAATTATGGTGATTCATCTTACTTTAGTTACACTATTTCTAATGATGAATGGTTGTGGCATATGAGATTTGTTCACTTCAATTTTGGTAGTTTAAATTCTCTTTCCAAGAAGAATATGGTTTTCGGACTGCCTTCACTTGATTTTTCTCCTAGACAGTGTGAATCTTGTATTAAGCGAAAGAAGCACAAACATTCTTTTCAAACAGGTAATGCTTGGAGGGCTAGTCATCTATTGTAACTTGTTCATTTAGACTTGTGCTCGATGGATGTACCTTCTAATGGTGGTAATAAATATTTTATCACATTTATTGATGATTTTAGCAAAAAATGTTAAGTTTATTTTCGGAAGAATAAATCTGAGGCTTGTGATATTTTCAAGAGATTCAAGGTGTATGTAGAAAAACAGACTGGGTTCTACATAAAGGCTTTGAGAACTGATAGAGGCACTGAATATATTATGTGTGATGAATTCTTGATGAATCATGGTATTAAACATCAGATGTCAGCCAGGTATACTCCTCAACAAAATGGTGTAGCAGAGAAAAAAAATAGAACAGTGCTAGATTTGGTGAGATCCGTGATGGTGGGAAAAAATATGCCAAAGGATTTTTGGGCAAAAGCTGTGTCTTGTGTTGTTTATATTTTGAACAGATGTGGAATGAGGTGTAATCATGGGATGAATCCATACGAGATTTGGTCTCATAAGAAACCAAATATTAGTCACTTAAAGGTATTTGACTGTCTAGCATATTCTCATGTTCCTGATGCTTTGAGGAAGAAATTGGATGATAAAGCAAAGAAGTGCATATTTGTTGGCTATAGTCTACAAACAAAAGGCTATAGATTGTTTAATCCAGATACAGGAAAGATAATTATAAGTAGAGAATTTACTTTTGATGAACAATGAGCATGTGATTGGACTTCTAAAGAACTAACAACATCAGTTGGTCAACCACCAGTACCTTTATTAATTGAGGAGGAAGAAAATAGACAGCAGCCAATGCAAGTTGAACAACCACCTCGTGATCCTTCATCTTCAAGTGTGCAAATAACTCCTGCACAGTCTATCGATCACAATGGCAACGACAATTACCAGCTCGATTGTAGGATTATGCTATGAGTGATAATACTAATGATGATTTATATGATGAAGATGTTGTGAATTTTGCTTTATTTGCATATTGTGACCTAGTTGATTTTAAGGATGCTGCTTAAGAAGATTGTTGGATACAAGCAATAGGTGAAGAAATTCATGTCATTGAGAAGAATGATACTTGGGAGCTTACAAACCTTCCAAGTAGGAAGAAAGCAATTGGAGTGAAGTGGGTTTATAAGACAAAATATAAACCTGATGGAGAAGTGGAGAGATACAAGGCGAGACTTGTTGCTAAGGCTACAAGCAGAAACCTGGAATTGACTAATTTGAGGTATTTTCTCCTGTTGCTAGACTTGATATAGTTCGTTTGATAATTTCTTTATCTGAACAAAATAATTGAAGAATTTATCAAATGGATATTAAGTCTGCATTTTTTAATGGTATTCTTGAAGAAGAAGTATATGTTGAGCAACCTGCTGGTTTTGTTAAAAAATGTCAGAAAAATAAGGTTTACAGGTTGAAACGAGCTTTATATAGCTTAAAACAATCTTCAAGGGTGTGATATACTCGCATTGATTCTTTCTTTGTGGATCATGGTTTTCAAAGGTGTCCATATGAGCATACTTTATATGTGAAAATATCTAGTTGGGGTGATGTTCTTTTGATATGCTTTTATGTAGATGATTTGATTTTTACAGGCAATAATTTGGAGATGATTGCTGAATTCAGGGAGGCCATGATTAAACAGTTTGAGATTACTAACTTGGGTACTATGTCTTATTTCCTTCGGATTGAGGTTTTATTTATCTCTCAGAAAAAATATGCAGGAGATGTCTTAAAAAAATTTAAGATAGATGGAGTAAAACCAATATTGACTCCGGCGGAGGAAACCTTAAAGTTAACAAAAGAAGGGACAAGAGGACATGTAAATCCGACATACTTTTATAGTATAGTTGAAAGTTTGAGATATTTAACTTCTACAAGACCAGACATTACTTTCAGTGTTGGTTTGTGATAAGTTGGTTTTATACCAACTTATATGCATTATATCACTTGGTTTTTGCCTTGTTTTTCATGCAATTGTATGGTGTTTTGGGTCATTATGTGCATTTATGTGGTTTGTAACTTGGTGTACTCAAATGGTGAAAAAGGTCCAAAAATGATGATAAAATGGGACAAATGGTGCCTTAGGTTAAAGAACAAGAAAAGAACTTAAAGAGGGTTTGATGTTAGGTTGTGGAGTTTGAAGAGTTCCAAAAGATGTGTATTTTGTGCTTTAGCAGAATGGATAGCCTAACTTAATTTGAGTGTAACTTTTTCAATTCTAATCCAAATGAAGAGTTCTTGGATGTTCTGGGAAGCTCTTTGAGTGGACTTCAATTCTTGGGTTTTAACTTTCTTCCAATTCTGTGTGTAGGTATGAGAAACGGGGACAAACTCGTGATCACTTCTTTAGGGTTTTTGAATATGAGCTTTCTGCCACAGTTTGGTAATTTGTTGATATCTTGGGCTACATACTTCCAATGATGTTGATGCTTGACCCTATGGAAAGTCAAGAGGAAGCTCCACAACTCTTATGCTGACCCCAGGTGCTAGTTCGGAAGTGAAGTGGGCGATTTATCATCATGAGAGTATTTTCTCCACGATGCATCGTAGACATAACCTTTAAGCCCACGATGCATCGCACACACACTGCCATGCTTCGGTATTTTGGCCACAACTTTCTCATCCGGGCTCCGATTGAAGTGATTCAAAAGGCTGTGGAAATCTTAGACTTGGGGTTTTCATGTTTTGAGTTTTTCTAATTTCATAAAGCATCATGGCCAAAACATGGCTGCAATTTACAGCTTATTTTTGTATCACTCATATTGCTAACCACATTATTTGTGCACAATCTCATGCATATTGCTATCATTTATGCACACACATTCACAGCATGGTGATGCACATTGATGGCACTAATTGTTGCACATCACACTTCACTTCACTTCACAACTTGTGCACCAAAGGTATGGTTTTGCATTAAGCCCACGATACATCTTGGCATATTACATGAGCACAATTTCACGCCAAATGCATCTTCATTACCAACACTCTTCATGCTTGCTTAACTACTACACATTTCACTCACATTGCAGCTACATTAACAACATTCTTCATTCACTTCGTTCCTCACACTTTTCATCTAGTTCATCACTCGAGCGCACAACACAACTCACTTGCACACATGCACGATTTGCTCGACGATGCATCTTAGCGATGCATCGCAAGCAAAGCTGTTAGCCCACGATGCATCGCTACGATGCATCGTCCTTGTGGCTGGTTTGTGCACGATGCATCGCTAAGATGCATCGTGGCTTTGAAGGTGTTGAGTGTGCGATGCATCTTAGCAATACATCGCAAGGTTAATTCGGTTTTCATGGCCAAAATTTTGGCTAAGTGTTGGGGTTTGCTATTCTTGTGCAGGAGATGAAGAAAGCGTGGATGCTGCTGGCTCAAAGGAGTGATATAGCTGATAGAGGCGTGTTGGTTGACGGCTTGGAGGCATGCTAAAACTGCTGAAGACGTGGAAGGGCAAGGCTCAAAGGCGTGGATCGGTCTTGTGCTCAAGTTATAGTTGGATATTGTTGTTCATATGTAGTGGCTGTTTTGTAAGAACTTATTCATTTTACGTTTGCGTATCCTTTACGTTTTGTAATCTCTATATATAGAGGATTTAGTTAGATTAGATAGGAGAGGAGAGGAGATTCATTCTAGAAACACAACCGACTTTTGTTTTCTCTTTAAGCGGGAATTTCCTCTCTCGATTTACTTTCTCTCTCTAGTTTCTCTCTCTAGAAATTGTGAACCGATTTCGATTCCGATCGCTCATTTGGTTTGATTACTTCAATTCAAGTCTCAATTAACAAAGCTTTATCAATTCCTTGCACGATAATCAGTAAATCCTTCCAATTTAATGGAATTGAGTTGGATATCGTTACAGTTTCATGTTTTTGAGATGAGAATGGAGTTTTTGGGCTAAATCGTGTGATGTCTTAGGGTTTTAATTGGATGATTGTGCAATTAGACTCCAGGAATGCTCTGTAATTGATATAATTCATCACGAATGAAATCATACTTGGAATTAACGCTTAAATCTTGTTAAGTTTCACTCATTTGTGCCTAGTTGACTGAATTGTGCTTTGATTGTGGTCGCCATGCTAAGTCGAGGTTCGATTCACCAATAGAGGTAGGAATGCATGAAATGAGAACTCGATAGTGAGATAATTAAGTCTTCTCACTTGTTTCGTTTGATCATGATCTGAGATGCGGTCGTCATGCCAGTGGAAGTTCATCGAGACCTTAGAATAGGGTGAGAAGAGACTTTACATGACTCACGAAGACAAAGGTAACTAGGTCTGGCCTCGCCATGGGAAGGTCTTAGGATTTGCATGCTAGAGTAGTGAGACTTGTGAAGTTGAGATGTTACGGGAACTCATCCATTGTGGTTAGGCCTCGCCATGGGAAAGCATAATGTCAGGGAGTGTAAAAGGCATTGCGGTCGCCATGCTGAGTGCTAATTAGGCTCCTAGGCAACTAGATCTCCTCTCTGTTTTATTTGCAGTTGATTACATTGCATTTGAGTAGTCTAAAGTGCACTCATCCGATACCGAGACCCAAAGACATCTGTTTAATCACCTGTTTTTGCGAATTTGTTGTTGAGCTGTGTTGTCATTCTTGCTTTTGGTTTTGCTGTTTGTGAAATCGCGACATTAATAGAACGAACTTAGGAATTGGAATTTCAAGAAACTTCCCCTTCCCTGTGGATACGATCTCTCTCACCACTCCTACATTAGAGTAAGTGCTAGGGTAAAATTGCAAGTACGCGATACGCTTGCCAGTTTGATTAGCAGGTGTATGGAAAATCCACGATAGTCACATTTACAAGCTGCAAAGAGAATTTTGATATAATTAAAGGTACTCAAGGAGGTGGAATTCTTTATTCATCTGGTAATCTAATTGAACTTTTTGGGTTCACAGATAGTGATTGGGCTGGTGACACAGTTCAACAGAAAAGTACTTTTGGATATGCATTTTTTACTGATTTAGGTGTGTTTTCTTGGAGTTCAAAGAAAGAACAAGTGGTTGCATTATCTACAGCAGATGTAGAATATATTGCAGTGTCAAACAATGCTACACAAGCATTGTGGCTAAGGAGAATGCTTGGATTTCTTCAACATAAACAAGATTGTCTGACTACGGTATTTTGTGATAGCAAATCAGCTATTAAATTGGCAAAAAATCTAGTGTTTCATGGACGGAACAAGCACATTGATATCAAGTTTCACTTTATTCTTGAATTAGTTCGAGATAAGGAGATTGCAATTAACTATTGCAAGTCTGAAGATCAAGTGGCGGACATTTTCACAAAGGCATTGAAAATGGAGACCTTTTTGAAGTTGAAGAAACTTTTAGGGATGACCAAGCATGACGACTTAGTTTAAGTCGTAGAATTAAACTAAGTTTCCTAAACTAGTTTAGTTAAGTTCCTATTTGGTTTGTTTCCTAATTCCTTGTTGACGTGAATTAGGAAGCTTTTGTTTTATAAATACAAGTGTAGGGTTTTTTGGTTTTTGTACAACAGCCAAAAAAACAAAAAGTTGATTGCCTTATATTTGTTTGTTGCATGAGCAAGTTATTACTTTGCTTCTTCATGTGTGGTCCCAGATTAATTACATAGCTAATTCATATAAAAAAGCAAGTTACAACTTGTTATTTTTCTTGGTTTTGGTTAATTAGTTTATTCGATCCTACAGAGAGAAATTGTTGTAAAGTGTGGGAACTTACCCTTAGCAATCTCTATTCTTGGTGGCATTCTAAGTCAAAAGAGTTCTTTAAACGAGTGGCAAATTGTGAATAAAAACGTTGATTTATATCTAAAAATGAGTGAAGATAGTAACGAAGGTTATGGAGCTGTATTGCAAGTGTTGTCTTTAAGCTATGATGAACTATCTTATAATTTGAAGCCGTGTTTCCTTCATTTAGGGCATTTTCTTGAGGATGAGGACATAAACGTGGAGAAATTGTACCAAATGTGGACAGCAGAAGGAATGGTCTACGCAAACCATGCAGGAATTGAAGAAATACTGACGGATGTTGCAGAAAGATATTTGCTTGAGATGACTAGTAGGTCAATGGTTCAAGTTAAGTTGGACGAATTCCCTACAAGTAGAAGGGTTGAGTCATGCCGCCTTCATGATCTCATGAGAGACTTTTGTTTGACTCGTGCAAAAGAAATCGATTTTCTTAAGTTATTGGATTTTGGATCACGGAAGGATCCTTTGTCCAACTTTTCCGAAGATCATTTCAAGCCATCTCGATGTTCCATTCACTTGGAATATAATGAAGATCATGGGGAGAATAAGAATGATGATGTCATGAATAGGGCACTGGAAGGTAATGGACAACTTCGTTCTTTGCTAATTACTAATAGAGATCGGATGAAGATAGACATCTCATTTCCTCAGGTAATATATAATTCAAAAAAGTTCAAATTTGTGAGGGTTCTAATATTTGAGAAATATGATTTCAAGGGCAAAAGATTGACCAGAGGAATAAAGAAATTAATTCATTTAAAGTTGCTGAGTTTTAATGGATGCCTTCTCCATAAACAACTGCCATCATCAATAAGCCAATTACAGTACTTGCAAACCCTTGATATAAGATTACAATATGAAGATTTTCAAGTGCCTAATGTCATATAGAAATTGAGACGATTGAGACATTTGTATCTTCCTCCTTATAAGGGTGGAACAAAGAAGGAAAAGGAAAATTACGTTTATTTGGGTTAAGTAAGTTGGAGACACTAGTTGGGTTCAATATCGAATGTTGCGAGTTTAGAGATTTATCAGGAATGATTAATCTTCGCTGTCTCCAAGCTAAAATAAAAGTCAAGAGGAATGACAATATTGTCTCTGATGTGATCATTTACTTGAATTCCAATAAGTACAAGTTAAGGAGGCAGGTTGTCTTTTGATTTTTGTTGGAGCGAAATATCAGTTCCCTTAAAAAACTTTTTTACATGCCTTAATATTCATTATGTGGAAATAAGATGGGAAACTGTGAGTTTCAAAAACTCGAACCACCCAATTTCTGTTCGAATCTCATTAACTTAAAGCTGGCGAGTTTTGAAATTGAAGGAGAACCAATGGAATTCCTAGGAAAGCTTTCCAACTTGCGGAAACTCGAGTTATTTCATGGGAAGTTGGTGGATAAAAAAGTGATGATTTGTGATGCTAATTCTTTTTTCTTATCTTTGAAATTAAAGGTTGTTTCCAACTAGATATGATTCCTGACGGATTGAGATTCATCACTGCACTTACAGAAGTGAGAATCTTGGGAATGCCTGAAGAATTCAAACAAAGGGTTCAAGTGGTGGATGGTCAAGAAGGAACAGATTATCACAAAATTCGTCACGTACCTTTGATTGATATAACTTGATACAGGTGAGTTAAAGAATCGCTAATTTTTTCTATTGTATCTATTTATTTATTTTTAATTAAATTTTAATTTTTCTATTGTAATCTTGTAGTTGTTTTCTATTACCGTTGTTTTTTGTTGATTTGATACTTGAATTATTGTTTGTTCTTCTTTTGAATATTTAAACTCCTTTTTGTTGATAGTTGACTAATTGTTTGTTCTTCTTTTAAATATTTTAAAGCCTTTTCTATTTGTGTTTTCCAATAATATTTCAACGGAATGTGAATATTAGTAAAAGATTGGACAAAACATTGTGTGCTAGCTTTCAATATCCTCACACAAATTTATATTTTATTGTTTCGTCAACTTGGAAAATATGTCGTCCTTCTGGATATCCCTCCTGTTTGTTTATGCAAATTGATTGTGGGTTGTTCATATGTATGCTTGTTGTTGAGCAATACATAGCTGACTGGAGAAGATGGATCAATAAACAATTTGTCTCATGGGCAGGCTGCAGTTATTCAAGGGCTAGCATTAATGCATGGACAGGCTGCGAAAGCTTTGCAACTCTTCTCGAGTATGATTGATTTTGATGTTAACAGCTATTGTGATACATTGTTTGTTTGCATTCTGCACTGGATTGATTTTTATATTAGCAGTTATTCTGGCAATTTGTTTTCAAATTTGTTCAGAAGCAACACAGGAATATTGTTTGTGCTCATAACTTCATTGCCTGCAGTCATTAATAGGTTTGTTCTCAAGAAATGAATATCCTTCAGTTTGTCTGTTATTTTTTTTAATCTTGTAGTGCTAAGACAATGTTCAACTTAATTTCAACAGGTTTTGTCTTTTGTATGACGAAATACAGCTCCTGAGTAGCATCAAAGCAATACATAGATGTATGTAATTGCTTTTGACTCATAGTTTCAACCAAATATGTTGTGATGGTTCTTTAGTCTTTATGCCATAACTAGAGATATCGGATCATCTGTACAAAATTAGTCTGTATGTTCAATATTTTGAACCATGTAGTTTTACTAAAATTATGAAATAAAAAGGATAAATATCATTAAATTTAAATTTATAAAGAAAAGATAACCCAAATAAATTCTTTTTATAAACTTTCAAAGGTTACACAAAGATTTGATCTTTCAAGAGTTACAATTTCAACTTGTAGCTTCCAAAAATGACAATTCTTTCCATTATATGAATTAAACTCGTTCAATTCCAAGAGTTACAATGTTTGTAACCTCAATAATGAAAACTCACAAATATTTACTACTTTCACATTATTGCAAATATTTCCACCATATAATCCATAGGAAAGGTACATTTAAAAATCTTTCACAAAGAACAAGTTTCAATTTGTAATTTTGTTTGCATATCCTTTTATCCACATGCAACATTAAAAAAAGTTAACATAGCCTACCTTAGAAAACACAAAAGTATTAATTATAGCCTGCCCTAGACAACATATGTGAAAGAAGGAAAAAAAATACCCTACAAATCACTTTCTTAGCACAATCTTTTGGACTTAAAGTTGCGTTGTTATAGCAGAACATCACGCTAATCAAAGGTTTATGCTAATCATGCATGTTTTAATAAAATTCCATTTCTTTTATTAATATATATATGTTGTTTTACCAAAAAAAAATTATGAATTAATTTATATTGAAATCGTCCATTAATTCATGATTTTAATACTACGTACTAGTGGATTATGAGTAGATTCGACATATAGGAAAAGTTTTCTTCACTGCATTCGTTTACTTAATTTTTACGTTCTGATAAATAAATCAATTATTTTTGTCAATTCTCAATTTTTATTAAGAAACTGGCCAACCCAAATAATCGTTTGGCTTGGATTCCTCAATCAAAATGGGAATTAAAAATATTAACTCCCTCCAATATTCCAATATCACTGTTATATGAGTTTATACCATTCATCCCAACATGTTTGATTGAAGATTATGATGAGTTTCATTTTTATCATAGGTGTTTTGATTTGCTTATCTTTGATAATGAATTTTAAATTTTCATTTTAAAAATTAAAATAAACAATCAACATTCTTAATATCACAAAATAATAATATTTTCACACAAGTGAATAAATAGTAATGCATAAGTGGAGTTACCCATGCATGCAAATATTCACATAATTAATAATCAAGTATTTGCAAAACTATATACCAACCAACAATGGAAAACAAAACATGTCATAAGTAAATATAGGCATTTAGTCAGACAAGTTAACATCAAATAAGGCAGGACAGGAAGGACTGGCTCTCCAGACAACAACTCCTCAATCATGCTCAAATCAATAACCGACCATTTCCTTTCTCAGTCCATTGGAATTGGACAATATGCTGGACAATAACAAAACAGAATATTAGCAACAACAGCTGGTGATATATATAACTATATATATGCAAAGTTTTCACGATTTTTAATGTAATCCGTATCAAAGGTGTGGGTGTGACAAAGTTTTAGCTAGCAAAAAAATCAGTGCAAACAAAAGTATTGAGGCAAAAGAACATGATCTTATGCAAACACATATTAGAGGCATCATATATATCTTATCTTATGTAGATAATCAACGGTACAAAAAAAGTACAAACTTATGTGAGTCAGATCATAGAGGAATCCCCAAAGAGATGGTATAAAAACTCTCGTACTCCTTTGAGAGTCTTCTTTCAGAAGAGCACGTACCCTCCTTCAGAGGAAGTTTAATGATATTCATCTCTTTTCGTGACAAAGGATTAACAAAAACAATTTCATCCATTCTGTAAACCAACTCAGACCTAAAATGCTTCAAACCCTGCATGCATGCAAAAGAGAGCATACATATATGACAAAAATCAGCACAAGAATAATAAATAAACTTTTCACTTTGGCTGATCATTCTCTATAGCTCAACACATGCATTACTTCCCAGAATCTATTTCATTGCACCTATAAGGATTAGAACAGCCAAACACTTGGCCATCATGTCTTTATTTCCTAACTCTGTAATCACGATAAGGGTCGTGCTTCTGAAATCAACCATCGATTCCCGATCATCGTATAACATGCCAGTATCAGAATTTTCAGCAGAGTTCCAAATGTAGAAGCATTAGCTTTCTCTATGGCATGAAACAGGAAGAATACTATGAGGGCAAACTCCTCACGGCCCCCAGTATCCACGAAGCAAGAGTTGGCACCACTGGTAAATTAAGGGCAAAACATTTCAAAAATATGAGGCCAGTTGCATGTCTTTCACAAAGTAAGGCGAGAAAACTTCATGAATTCAGTACTAAAAAATGTTTCAAATTTACAAAAATATAATTGTGAGTTGTGACATAATCTGACTAAGATCAACCGTTGCGATAAAGCGCAAACTCTTTTTCTCTACCGGCAACCTTAAATTGACCATTGAGAAATTTTTAACAAAGCATTATTCGTCTTACACAACTGGGAGACCCATAAACAGTAAAAGATTTGGGGGCGATGACTTTCTCAGAATCCAAGATCCCAGCTTGGGATAACTCCCAATGAGGTTTCAACAAAGCATTAAGTTATGAAAATTAAACAACTTTGATTATGGAACTGCTCTCTGTTCTGTGAGGCAGCAGTCTTGCTTGAGGTTCTGGAGCCCCTCGATGATCTCTGCCAATAAAAGAAGCCTGTAATAAAAGAGTTTACTTAGAATAAAAAAAAGAGACGTAAGATTCTCTGTTCCAAGATTATCTCTTTTCAGTTTGTGGTTCATAAATGTTCGAAACGACGTAGTTTTACACTTAAAACTAGATAATAAAATTATAAATATCATTAAAATCATTTTACAATTATTAGATCCTAACTAAGAAATTAGTGAACCCTACAAGGTAATTTTCATTTTAGACATGATAAGATAGGATAATTTTGGTCAGAAAATCCCGTGTCATAAGTAAAGTTGCAGACTTTCATTTTGAGAAATCGACCAACTTTTGCAAACTCTTTTTGACACGGGATCTTCTATCCAAGATTTTGTCTGTCTTATTCTGTCCTAATTAAAACGACGTCGTAGGGTTCACTAATCTCTTAGTTAGGGTCTAATAATTGTAAAGTAATTTTTAATGATATTTATGCATTTAGTCCCTACTTTTAATGAAACTACGTAGTTTTAAACGTTAGACAGAATAGTATTGGATAAACATTGGACAGAGGATCTGGACTCACTCTTTTTTTTTATCTTAATGGATTAGAATTATGTAAAGTGCATTACTTAATTCTAAATACTCAATCTTATCTTAAAGAGTATTTGCTGAGATAATTACTACACAATAAGGAAACAAATAGAATTTAAAGGAAAATGCTTTTACTACACAATTTGAAAAGTTTAATTTACAACAATATTCTTATTCTTATAATAGTTAGTTCTTTCTTTATTATCTATAATTATAATAGATAGAGTTTCATACAATAGATAGTTACCACTACCATTGTATCTCCTTGTGAACAAAATTTGTCCAACATTATATACATAATCTATAGATGATGAAATAAGGTAGAATTCATTGAATCCATCAAGACATAAAGATGGAAGATATTGTCTATGCATGGAGCAAGCAATTACAAGATTAATTGAGCATATAAATACTAGACATAAAGTTGTTGTTACAGTTGTGTATGCTAAGAATGAAGCGAATAATAGACTTCTAATATGAATAGAAATTCTTACATCATTATTGGCAATTTCAATATTATATGGAACCTTGATGAGAAAATTGGCAATAAGGAGTATAGAATCTGTTCATGTTGTGGACTTTCCATCCAAAAGATATTGATTTACTTGGTGCAACAAAAGGGAGGGGGTGATGAGCATTTACAAGTCCATGTAGTCTAACTAAATATTATCATGTCTTATTCTGTCTAGGAACTAAAAGCATAAATATTACTAAAATTAGTTTACAATTAATAGACTCTAACCAAGAAATGAGTGAATCCTACGTAGTTTTAATCTAAATTAGTGAACCCTACAATGTAGTTTTAATCTAAATCAGTATAACAGCATAATCTTGGATAGAGGATTCCATCTCTAGCATTTACTATAAACTTGATAGAACAATTGTAAATGAAGTTTCGACAGATGTAAGACAATATCATGTTAATGCACGAATTAGTTCATGAATATAACAGAAAATGTGAAAGACCAAGAGCAGTAATCAAAGTGGACATCATGAAAGCTTTTGACAAAGTTGATTCTACTTTTCTTTTTCTGGTGATGAAGTTTTTGCAATTTCCTACTTAGTTCCTACTTCCTAGTATGGATTAAAAATGCAGTTACCAAAGCTAAATTCACGATAAGCTTGACGGGTTTTAATCAGTGTTATTCAAACCCGGAC
Organism: Ophiorrhiza pumila; assembly: GCA_016586305.1. Lineage (NCBI taxonomy): Eukaryota > Viridiplantae > Streptophyta > Magnoliopsida > Gentianales > Rubiaceae > Ophiorrhiza > Ophiorrhiza pumila. The sequence continues at coordinate 24,219,001 of BLIW01000003.1, read as the reverse complement.
CGACCGAACCGGTTCGACCAGCAAGGTCCGGTCCGAGTTGATGTCAAAAATCGGTGTTTAGAAAACTGGTCAAAACTCGGTCAAAATCGGGTTCAACCGAAAAAACCGGGAACCGGTTGGAACCCGTTTTTTTTTTTTTTTTTTTTTTTTCTTCCTTCCCTTCCTTCACCGGTTTCCTTCCTTTTTTTTTATTTTGCCTTCCTTCCTTTCCTTCCTTTTTTTCCTTCCTTTCCTTTGCTTTTTGTTTTTTTTTCCTTCCTTCTCCTTCCTTCCTTCCTTTCCATTTATACTTACACTTACACTTACACTTAAAGCTAATTAATAGTAGTAAATATTTTTCCATCAATGCATCCCAATATTTCATTAATGATTCAAATTTACTACATTTTAATATATTAAAATTTGAATATATTCAATTATCATAAATACTTTTAATTTACCATATTTTAAAATTTGAATACATTCCGTCATAAATAGTTTAATTTACCAGATTCAAGATTATTTAATATCTTTCAATTATCATAAAAGCTTTCAATTTACCATATTTTAAGATTTTTAATAAATTCTAATTGTCATAAAATACTCTCCAATTCACCCATATTACAATATTTGAATGAATATGAAAATTATGTTTTCATTAATATTTTCAATCAATCACATTCATACAATTTAAATAAATATGAATTTTAAATTTTATCATATCATATTTATTGTTTTTTATTTAATTTATTATTTTATATCACACAAAATTAAATTTCAAAGTATAACATGTCATTAATTTTTTTAATTCACAACTTTAAGTTTTGAAATAAATAAATTGTGTATTGAGAACTACACTTTCTAACTTATTTTAAATATGATCGATTTTGATATTAATTAATAATTACTTTAAATATTTCACGGTATTTTAATAAAATTTTATTATATTATAAACAAAATAATTATTAGGCATTATTAAACAATACGATCTATGATTTTTTTTTTTTATGAAAAACTAAGAACTTAATTGAATATTATTTTTTTATAATTTGGTTATTTTATTTTGACATAAAATATTAGATATGTTAATATTTAATTAATACATTTATATTAAATATATTTATGACGTCATCCGGTTCTTGACACCGGTTCAACCGATCCGACCAATTAACCCCTAACCCAGTAGCTCTACCGGTTCGCATTCCGGTCCGAGTTTTAAAACACTGGTTTTAATAGTGGGAATACTTTGTAAGACAAAAGAGGACTGAGACGGTTTTAATAGTGGGAATACTTTGTAAGACAAAAGAGGACTGAGACAGGGCGACCCTTTTATCTCCTTATTTTTTTTCTTTATATCCTTATTTTTTTTATCACAATGGAAGTATTCACCTAGATTTTGAATTGGAACAATGAGAAAGCAAATGGAATTTTCAAATGTGAACAACTCCAGATTTCTCACATTGGTTTCGTAGATGATTTATTTCTATTGACAACTGCAAATAAAGCTTCTTTTCAGACTTTGCAAAATAGTTTAACTGATGAGTTCCAACAGTTTTATTATTTACAACCAATTCTTAAAAAATGTAGTTTCTAGGGGTTGCAAATGAGATATGCTCTGAGTTGTGTTCATTGATGGGAATGAAATTATGCAAACTCCATGTAAGATATATTGGTGCTTCTCTTATCTCTTTCCAAGTTATCTTATGTGGACTGTCAACCAATAATTGAAAAACTTTAGGCAAAGATCAAAGGATGGACAAATAAAAAGCTAAGGCTCTGTTTGTTTGTAGTGTTTTTTTTTTAATTTATTTCATAAATTTAAAATAATTTGTTTGTTTTGTTTATTTTTTTCTATAAAAATGTTTAAAACAAAATACAATGTTACAGTAATTATTTTTGCTTCAGTGAATTTTAATAATAAATAATTTCCTACCAAAATAAATTTATAAAATATTAATTCAAATTTAAAATTTAAAATTTTATTAATAAAAATTATTTAATACAAATACCAACAAAACAAACTTATCAATCCAAACATTTCTAAAATATTCATTTTTTATAGCAAATCCCAATAAAAAAAATTTCATCATAAAACCAAAAAAAATACCCCATCCAAATGGAGTCTAACTTACGGTGTATGACTACAACTAATCAAATCAGTTTTGGATAGCATACACCTTTATTGGTCTAGCATTTTTATTATTTCAAAAGCTGTTACTAAGAAGATAGAAAGTTTATTGAAAATTTTCTTGTGGGTTAAAGAAGAAAGATCGTATTATCAAGTAAAAAGTAAGTTGGGTAAGTATGTGCATGACACTTAAGGAATGAGCGTTGAGATTTACTAAATTGCATACATGGAATCAATGCTTGATTCGTAAGCACGTATGGAATCTGGTGACCAAAAAAGATTCACTATGGATATAATGGATTCACATACATTATTGCTTAAAGGGAAATGTGTACGGTCTATCAACATACTCTTGGACTACTCTTGGAATTAGGCCAATTGATCAAGAACTTATACATATGCTGATCGGTGATGGAAATAAAGTTTTTTTGTAGTTTAATTGCTTTTCTGGAAATCTTGTACATGTATTTGGAATTTCTCTACTATCAAAAGTTGAGACAATCATTAATTAATATAAATTGAAGTGGCCAGTGGATAGATGAGTCCTAAAAGAAGCGCAATATGTGATTAATTCGGTACCATTTAACTTGTTTCCCACGATTGGTAAGGAAGATTTATATGTATGGGTTTCTACTGGAAATAGTAAACTTAAAAATATTATATAGAAGAATTGAAATAATATATTATTTGATTATACTATAATTAATTTTGCCCCTACTAACTAAAATTTCTGGCTCCACTACTAAAAATGTATGTTTTATATGTTGTATATGTATAATATATGAAAATGTGTGTAACATGTAAAAATATACGTAGTGTGTGAAAATATGTGTAAAATATGCATAATGTGTGTATTTATGTGTAAAATATGTGTAGTGTGTGGAAATGTGTGTAGTATGTGTAAAATATGTGTAGTGTGTGAAAAAATGTGTAATATGTATAAAAAATGTGTAACGTTTGTAATATGTGAAAATATAATTAGTGTGTATAAATTTGTATAATAAACATTTAATTTAAAGCAACAAAAAATTAAAAAGAAAAAGTAGAATTGACATGAATTGAGAAAGTAATAGTTAAATTAACCTACGGGTCAAGAAAAAAGTAATTGAATTGATCCATCGGGCAAACTAATCATAACCCAATCCACATATGACCCAACCCATGCATAACCTGCCAATAAATTGATTGAGTTGTGTCATGACCCGTCAAGTATCACTTCTCATTCAACCCAACCCAACCCGCAGAGTAACCTAACCCGCTCATTTGTCACCCTTACTTTTTTTGGTAAATTTTTAGACATCCTTTCGTCGCAGTGAGTTATTTTGAAGCTCATTCATTGAGTTTTTGTTTGTAAATACCAGTTAGTTGGTTGTAATGTACATTTATACTGATTAATGAAATAAAAAAAACCTATGATATTTTTAACATTTATGTAGCAAAATGTAATTAAATTAAACCCAATTTTGTTGGTTTGATATTGAAAGTGAATAATTTGAAATTTTAGTTTTCATTTTCAAATCATCTTTTTCCCTTCTTCCTTATTGACGTCGTAAATATGCATCCATTTGTATTGTAGATAATAAAAATTTGGGGTGAGCAATGGTATAATGAGGTAGGGCAAACAATTAAACTTATACTTACATTATCTTATATTAGTTTTAAACTTACTATATTTTTCACTAATACAACAGGACAAAAAGATTCATTGAAGATAAAAAAAGAATGGCCACTGAGAAAACTAATATAGTACAAAAGGTCTAATATCATCTTATTAATAAAAATAGGGCATATAACCTTGTGCTATTGGTTATTGATTATCAACTCAATTTGTAAGTTGATAGCTACCAATCATTTATCATACTTTATAAGGTAACATCTTGAGGCCATGATTTTTTGTTAATGTTTTTTTTTTCTAAAAAAAATAAGTTAGGACAAAACTTATGCATTTTAATTTTTTTTCCCCCAAGTGGCATTTTATGCATTAATTGTTAAAGAATGCAATTTGAATTTTTAAATGAATCAAATTACAATAGCAAAAAAAAAAAATGTAGACATATAAACTCAACTCAAATTAAAATATAAAAAAAGCTAAATAACAAATTTAGAAAGCTATGTTGTCAAAAATACAAAATTACAAGAAAATTAATGAAGGAATTTCGTACTTTAAAATACAATTAACACACAACTTGAAATTGCCTTTTATATCCCTACAATTTCAAAATTGTATTGCTGTTGATTCAAACCGGGGCAATATCTTTAATATTAAATGGCTCCTTACATCTCAATTGTTCTTTCTTAACACTTCCCTGGGATATGAATTATTCATGATAGAAAAATTCAATTTCTCCATATTTGCCCAGATGATACTCTAAATTCTCCTGCCACTATTTTTATCCATTGATCCATTGGGCTTATCACTTGTATTTTCTTTTCGTCACTCCTTTGTTAGAACAGTTACAACCTTTATATTCAAACTACCTATTTCCTCAACGTTTATCACAAAATAATCTCATATGACAATGTTTTGGGGAAAAGTTTTTCTATCCCAAATCTGCCACGCACTTCCAACCAGCCATCATGGAAGAAGACATCACTACAACATAAAACTAATTAGTGAGCATATTGAAAGCAAAATATATTAACTTACTTAAGAGTAATTTCTTTAATTCTTTTAATAATTATTCCTATAGTATGCCATTAGTTCCTTTGAACTGAATTTATTAATTTAGTTATGTTAATTTCTAATATCCAGTGCATTACCTTAATCCTTCACCAATAAGGGTAATTCCCACCTATACCGACAAGTAACTGAGAGATCACTTGAAAACAACAAGAAGCAATCCTTGCTCAAATTATCTTCATCTTGGGGATGCTTGCATAAAGTTCAAACTTTCAAATAATAACATTGTTGTAAACCATTACTTGTTTTGAAAAGCATTTACATTATTTGTTTTATATGTGTATTAATGGTTATGACGATATGCCGAAAAAATCTACAGTGTTATAATTAACATTTAATTAGCAAAATAATTGAAGTGCTTTTGTCTTGCTTTTTCTAGGTCCACTAAATAAAAAATTTAAATGGATTTTTTGAATCTAAACACTGAAACTAAAGTTTGAAAGTATGTAATAAATTGCTAAATAATAAAACTATAATTGTTTTATAGTTCAATTGCATTTGAAAACCAAATTTATAATAACATATTTTAAATTGTATAAAATTTTAATAACCCATTTTCAAAATGTATAAAATTCGATACATGACATATTTATCATATCAAATTTGTTATCAAACATGAAAATAATTTTTCCCCCTTTATTTTGAAACTATGATGAAGGATGGTACGAGCACTTGAACATCTAAAAGTGGAATAAAGTGAAAGTGTTTGTAAATATATTTGTATTTTCACTTGTTAATTTTAAAAAAAAATGCTAAAACAGATATATTAGATCCATTAATTAATGTTAGAGAAAGTGTCCATTAGAAGCACTTTTGTTTCCGTCAAATCCCTAAGACACGAATTATATTAGTTCCTTTGATCTGATTTACTCTATTACTAATCTCTAAATAACATTTCTTACTTTTTTCACAAAAAAAAAAGCTCTACTTATCCAAAATAATATTTAATAATAACTATATTGCTTCTATTTAGTTCAAAATTCTTTTAAGGGTGATTACTAATATGTACTCAATATAAGCTAAATAGTTTTTCAAAGTTTGAATAATTTTTGGTGTTATTTGATTTCACATAGAAGTTAAATTTTCGTCAACTTCTTTTCTTACACAATTTTTTTAACTCATAATTTAATAAGTAACTATGTACCTTATTTATTATTCATAAAAGTATATTTGAGTGTGCTCTTTTTATATACTTTTGAGTTCAAAATCTTGAGAAAACAAAAATCTTCACAATTGTAGGTTACTTATTAGAGTAAAAAATAGAAGTACATATAGAGTATTAATGTATGTGTGATTGTGTAAGGAGCATTGAATTCTACTTAAATTTGATATACAAAAATTAAAAACTAATTAAAAAGTTTGCAGAAAACTATTAATGAATGGAGGTCAAGTGATAGTTTTTCAAATTATCAAATTTTATTGAGTCTATTCTTAAACAATCAGGACTAAAATTACAAATTGAGATAGAATTGTTAGTATATTTTCTTAGATAAAAATTAAAATATTATAAGATATTATTAATAGATGAAGTCAAATAATATTCTTTCAAATCTCAAGTGATATAGGTGCCACTTTCTCAATTTCAATTTCATGGAGTGAAATAATCTTTACCAATTTTTAAATAGATGAAGATTAAAATGACAAGTTGCCATAGTTTTTTTTTTTTGAGTTTGTGCACTAGTACATGTTACTTAATAGTCTGACTTTAATCTTAACATTTACCTTCAAGAGGGAACTCAACTTCACCAAAGTTCATCACCAAGCGTGCTTTCACAATTGAGCTCAACCACCTTTCTTGGTCAACTCTAGGGTTTAGGATTCATTTTCTTTTGACATGTTGACTTTTTGTTGCTTTTTTGGTCAAAATTACCTCCAAATAAGCCTTTTTATCACTTTAAACTCTCAATATTGTAAAACTTACAAAACAAGCCACAAAGCACTTAATTACCTAATAAACACTCAAAAACAAGGCAAAACCCTAAGAAAATGGAGATTAGAAGTAGTATAAGACATTAAGACAATACATCAAAGATAGAGCGTGAAACTTCGAGTTCCTAAAAACAAACTATCCAATAGAAGTGGCTAATGAAATAAACAACCAAGACCTTTCCAAATTAAATGGCCTAGACAGAATGGTGTGAACATTCTCGAAATGAGAAGATTTTAATTTTAAGTTTGCATTTGAAGAAGTGAGGCAACATGAGGAACAACCTCTTCTTTTACACACCAATTATGGGACCAAAACATCCCAATTAAGATTTCTTTTATGATCAAACTTTTAATGAGAAGACTCCTAATTGGGAAATCTTTAAACATATTGGGGTTTCATGGGCCCTTAAAATGTATGTGTTGTCTTATGGTCCCGAAGACCATCCATCATATTTTCATCCATTGCATAATGGAAAAAGAAATATGGTCACACTTTGGTAAATTTAGGGAAATAATCATGAGTAAATCTTCTTTGATAACTCTCCAAAACTGTTGGTGGAACACATTCGTAAAACAAAAAGAAAAATTAAATTCATGTGGAAAATTCCCCCTTCATAATTTGTCGGGGTATTTGGAGAGCAAAAAATGGGTGTTTTTTCAATGGGAATGAGAAGTGCCCAAATGAGATCCAAAGAAGTATTTTTGAAGAAATCAAAATGTTCACAAAAATCAAATTCCCCAATACTTACATATATGCATAAAATTGGGAATAGTTTTTGACTGTTTTATACAAGGATCAAAGAAAAAAGTCACTAAAGTTTTTAAAATGGATCCCACCAATAATTGATACTCGAAAACTAAATGTGTATGCTCTTACAAATGGACAAAAAGGTGGAGGAGAAAGGATAATAAGATATTATTAAGTGCTAATGATTTATCAAGTGCATAGATACTTTGTTTATCCATATAGATAGATCGAACGAAATGGATAACATACCTGCAAGTGGAATTAAACTTGAGAGTCATACCAAATGCTTTACAAAAGAAAGTTAAGACACCATGGCAATTTGAAAACACCTTGAGGTATCGTCTTCTAACGAACCTAGCATTGCGGTTATTGAGTGCTTAAAAGAAGCAAATATTCCAACAAAACTGCTAGCAAAAATGGAATTACCACAAACAGAAATTCAAGTTTCCAAAAAGAACAAAAGCTACCCAAAAAAATACATGAGACCATTTGGGTGGATAGAATGGGATTACCTTTTGCTAAACAAAATTATATTTAGACTGTACAAATGTGTTAAAATGACTTTCTAGATCAAACACCTTATTTTCTCTGATTAGGTACTAAAGGTACCTCTTTTGCGCTTAATGTGCGGAAGTGATTATTGGTACATGAAATTTTGAATCCAAAGAGGTCCAAAGTGCCCGAGGAAGTGGGATTTTTATGCATATAATTAATAAATAGGGAAGCAATTTTAAACCAAAGAGGACAATGTGACCAAGGACTTTGAAATAGATTCGAACCAAAGATGGCTATAAATTTTAAAGTAAAAATTCAAATTACACAATTGAAATAATTTTTTTATTGTTGTTAAACATTCGGTAGGGGTTTGATCAAACTTGCATTATAGTGGCTTGGTGGCGATCTGGCCATCAGTAGGTCCCATCTTATTTGTAAAAAAATATTAAACTATTCAAAGAAAAAGAAAAATAAATGTTCAAAAGGGCATTGCTTATTCTTGAGAAAAGGTTTAATTTTTTTTTAATAAATATATATGTGACAATAAGCCATTCTTTTATTTTGAGAAATGAAAAGCCAAAAGTGGCATTTCTAAACACAAGACTCCCTTGTTTTTTTTTTGTCAAAAGTGATATTTTTACTAACATGAGCAGAAAATACAAGGCTATCTTGAATTACCTTTTTTTAGCTTTAAGAATGAAATATTTTTATTGGATTTGTGTGTGAGAAGGAAATTTTTTTAATGGAGAATTGACAAATTGGATCGATTGATTTTATTTTTATTTTGAATATTAATGAACAGAGTTTGAAATGGGTTTGTGCAATTTATAGGTACTATCTCTCTTAATCACAATCCGGGTTGCCTAATAATATACCGCTTCTTTGAATATATTGGACCGTTGCATCCCTTCTGAGACCGGGACCTTCCATCATGACTTCTGCTCGTTGCATACCTTAATCCACTACCGCACAAATAGTATTTGATGTTGCAGTATTGGAAGCAAACAACGTCCCTCTTCTTGTATTCTTGAATCCACAAGTACCGGCCAAGGACCAATAAACCACGCACCGTCACACAACTGTAACAGTGATAGTTTGACTACCAAACCAGTCATGTGATTCTTATGCATTATTTTTTTTTCAAATGAAAGCTTAAAAAAACCAAAATGGAAAAGAGTTGTCTAATCTAAAAATGTTATTGTAAACTTATTTTCTATTTGCAGAATGTTTTATCTTATTTTTTTAAAAAATTAACAAATCAAATGGGTCTATTTTTTCATGTTAGGTTTCAAATAAAGTTTAGAAATAACTTCAAATTTAGAATTTTATATCGTAGTTGAATATTCAACTATGATATTGCTAATATTTATACAGTAGAATGTCTTTAAATTAAACCCAATTTTGTTGGTTTGATATTCAAAGTGAATAATTTAGAATTTTAGGTTTCATTTTCAAATCCTCTTTTTCCCTTCTTCCTTACCCACGCTCTATTACCTATTTGTATTGTAGGTAATAGAGATTTGGGGTGGAGCAATGATATAATGAGGTAAGGTAAATGGCTAAACGTGTACTTGTGTTATCTTTTACTAGTTCTCACTATATTTACTCTAATACAACAAGATAATATTATATTATTAGTTATTGACTACCAATCATTTAATTTTAATTAGGTAAAGTTTTGGACTTGTTATTAGCCTACCATACTTTACAGGGTAACAACCTTGAACCCCATCAATTTATTTGTTCATACTTTCCTTTTTTTTCCCTAAAAAAATCAGGTATAAGACAAAACTTATGCTATTTACTTTTTTTTTACCGAAGTGTCATTTTTAGGCATTTTAAATTGATAAAAAATACAATTTGAATTTCAACCTTTTAAATGAATCGAATTACAATCCCAAATAAAAAAACAACTACTAATGTAGAAATATAAACTCAACTCAAATTAAAATATATAAAGAAGCTAAATAATGAATTAAGAAAGCTATGTTGTTAAAATACAAAATTATGATATAATGAAGGAATTCCATAATGAAAATACAATTAATACACAATTTGAAAGTGTCTTTTATGTCCTTACATTTTACAAAATGTATTCCTTTTAATTCAAACAGGGACAATCTCTTTATATATATAAATGGCTCCTCGCATTTCATTAGTTACTTAACATCCAATGCAATTTTCTCTATGCAATGGGTTCTTTTGGTCGAATATGTACACATTTTAAGATTATACCTTGCAACAAAATCTCACGTTTGGTGATAGAGAACTCAATTTCTCCAGATTGTGTAGATGATGCACTATATTCTCCGGCCATTATTTCTATCCATTCTTCCATTGGCTTATCTCTCATATCTTCTTCCAGCCCATCCTCTGCTACAACAATTGTAAGCTTATTATCATAACGTGACTTTTTTCTCAACATTATCACAAAAATGATCTCATATGTAATGTTTGGGGAAAGTTTTTCTATCCCAAATCTACCACACACTTTCCCCCAGCCATCATAGAAGAAGACATCACTGCAACATATATAAAACTAATTAGTGAACTATTGAAAGCAAAATATATGAATTACGAGTAATTCTTTAATTAATTCTTTAATAATTATTCCTATAGTAATGCCATTAGTTCTTTTTAATCTGAATTTATTAATTTGATTATGTTAATTTCTAATATCAGTGAATTACCTTAATCCTTTCACAAAGAAGAGTGATTTCCACGAACACTCGCAAGTAAATGAGAGATCACTTGGAAACAACGTGAAACAACCCTTGCTTAAATTATCTTCATCTTGGCAATGCTGCATAAAGTACAAACTTTCAAATAACAAACAAACATCGTCGTAAATCAATATTGAACGAACTTATTAATGATTATTTTGATAAGCATCTACATTATTTGTACTACATCCAATCTCAAAGAGAAACATGAACGATGTATCCATTTTGATTCTAGGCAAAACAATATTGTTTACAGTATCAACTTATTCGAAGAGGTCCTTGGAATAAACACTCAATTGAAAATGAAAATGGATCACATGTTCAAAAAGTACTCATGATTAATTATGAACACTCAATCTATTATTGATGAAACAAATGTTAGCTACATAAACAAATAACAAAAAAATCTACAAATTGTTATAATTAACATTATTAGCAGAATAATGATGTGCTTTGTATATTCAATTATATTTCATTTCTATCTCTTAAAAATGTTGAAAAGAAACTAAAGGCTATTTATTGCAACTTGCTGTGTCTTGCTTTTGTAGGATTTATGATGAAAGAAATAGAATAGTCTAGGTCCAACTAAATAAATTTGAAAATGGATTTTTGAAATCTGAACACTGAAACTAAAGTTTGAAATTAATGATAAAAAAATCTAAAGTTTGAAATTAATAAATTGCTAAAATAATAAAACTAAATGATTGTTTTATAATTCAATTTTATTTGAAAACCAATTTATAATAACATATTTTAAATTGTATAAGATTATAATAACCCCTTTCAAAATGTATAAAATTCAGTGCGTGACATATCTATCAAATCAAATTTGCTATCATACATAGCAATGAATTTTTTTCCCTTTATTTTGAAACTATGATGGAGGATGGTGTGAGCTTGAACATCTAAAGGTGGAATAAAGCAATAGTGTTCGCAAAAAATATTTGTAGTTCACTTGAAAATTTCATTGTTAGTTTTTGTTTTAAAAGATTGCTAAATAGATATAATCAGTTAGATCCATTAATTAATATTGGAGAAAGTGTCCATTAATTAGACCCCATGTGATTTCAAAATATATCACTTGAACCCACTTAAAACACTTTTCTTTTAGCCAAATCCCTAAGTAGCGAGTCTATTACCAATATATAAATAATATCTCTTTTGTTTTCACAAAAAAAGGGTTCTTACTCATTCGAATAATATTTTAATATAACTATATTGCTTCTATTTAGTGCAGATTCTTTTAAGGGTTGATAACTAATACTTATTTATATGAGCTAAATAGTTTTAATTTTTTTAAATAATTTAGGCATTATTTGGTTTCTCATAGAAGTTAAATATTCTTGAACTTCTTTTCTTACACAATTTTTTTTTCCGTAAACTCATCATTGAATAAGTACTATATACCTTAACTCTTATTCATAAAAGTTTATTTGAGTGTGCTCTTTTTTATATATTTTGAATCCAAAATCTTTAGAATATTTTTTTCATAATGGTAGGATATTAGAGTAAAAAATAGAAGTACATATAGAGTGTTAATCTATATGTGATTGTGTAAAGAGTACTGAGTTTCATTTGAATTTGATATACAAAACATAATAGCTAATTAAAAAATGTGCAGGAAACTATTAATGAATGGAGGTCAAGTGATAGTTTTTAAAATTATCAAAATTTATGGAGTCTATTCTTACACAATCAAGACCAGAATTCCAAATTGGGATAGAATTGTTAGTATATTTTCCTATATAAAAATTAAAATATAAGATATTATTAATAGATGAAAGTCAAATAATAGTTTTTCAAATATCAAGTGATATAAGTGCCTCTCATATGATGCAATGGAGTAGTACTCCACATTTACTGTTTTCTCTTTTGTATAGATGCGTTCGGGTATATCCGACATCGTATTTTGTTCTATTATGTATATAAAGCTGGTTTTTTTTTTTAAAAAAAAAGAAAAGAAAAAAAAGTGCCACTTTCTCAATTTCAATTTCAATTTCATGGAATCAAGTAATCTTTACCACTTTTTTTAAATAGATGAAGACCAAAATGGCAACTTGCTGGACTTTGTAATTTTTTATTTTTTTGAATTTGTGCATTAGTACATCTTACTTACTAGTGTTACCATCCAATTCATCAAAATATCACTTAATTTGGTTTGTCACACAAATTATCGAAAATTAAGGTATGTCTATTGATTTACACCTTGACTTGGTATTTTTTTTCCCCACACAAGTCCAATTTAGTTTGTTGGTTTGTCAATTATTTTTATAAAAATTTTCAAAACAAGAAACAATGATACAATATTTTTTTTTGCTACAATGCTTTTTATATTTTATTTATTAACAAATATAAATTTTAATATTAAACATTTCTCTAAATGTAATTTTCAACCAAAATAAACCCATAAAATATTAATTCTAATTTTGAATTATAAAGTTTCATTAAAAAAAATTCTAAACAAATTCCTATCAAAACAAACCCATTAATTTAAATACCCTCAAAATATTTCCTTTCTTATGACAAATTTTTCAAAACAAAACAAATTCTTTTATCAAATTAAAAATTACTCTATCCAATCAAAAGTCAAAACTATTTGTTATAAATCATGACAACAACTTCATTAGTGTGTGTATATATGTGAAGTAAGTTGAAGTGATACCTCTCTGTTGAAGAAAACTCGTGATGCGAATTCAGGGTCTTTTATTCCATGAATCTCTACCCATTTTGGCAAGGAAAAAGATTCGAGACCCGAATAGAAACTACGCAACTTTGGTAGCTCTGAAAGTTCTATTGTTTTCAATTTTGAATGGTTCGTAATCTTCTTGTCCCAGATTCCACCATCAACTTCCTCCTCTGCTAAAACAACTTCCAACATCGAACAATCTCTTACCACTAGCTGTTTAAGATTTGTCATTTCTCCAAATAAATGCGGAGAAATCAAGCTTTTCAAATTGTGGCAACTTTGAACTTCCAATTTTTCAAGTGCACTAAGGGACTCAATTGGAATTTCGTCACTGAATGTGAGACTTGCAAATTTGAGGCCATCGAGCACCAAATTTTTTAATTTGGAGCAAGTAACCTGCATAAATTAGTTTGTGTATTCATTAGTTTGATAAGAATAAGACATATAAGAAACTATATTATTGCCGGTACACAACCATTAATTGTTCATCAATTCTCTATAGCTATTCATCGATCTTCAATATGTAATAACAAGTGATCATCTAGAAAGAATAAAAGTACTACTCCAATAGTCCTATAGTGGTGTGGGTTAAGGTCTAAAGAAGTTTTGTGAGTTCTCTTACAAGAATTAAGGCTTTGTCCATAAAGATCATATATATTATGTTTACAAACCAAACATGAGAATGAACCAAAAATGAGGCTAGCAGAAATGAGTATGTTGAGATGGATATATGAACATACTATATTAAATAAAATAAGTAATTAATGCATTGGAAAAAAAATGAAAGTAACTCTAATGCATTAGAAAATGAGAGAAACACGTTTAACATAATTTGGCCATATACATAAGAGACTTTTAAATACCCTAATTTGGTTTGTAGAAAGTAGAAAACTATTAACTAGAATTAAAAGAGAAAGGGAGAGTTCGCAAACGGAATTGAAAAAAAAAAGATAAAAAATATTATATATGTAAATATAAATAAAAATGTAGATAACGAAGTATGATATATATATATATATATATATATATATATATATATATATGGATGAAGAAGTAGTTGTTCTTGTTTTATATTGACAAAAATTTCGGTCACTGATCACTCTTGTTTTACTTTTTTTGGCTCTTTTTCATTTACACATATAAGTTACCATGGTAAATAGAATGAAATTCAGTCAATAATTGTGAAGTTCAAAAATTCAATCAAGACATCAATAAAGGGAGCAAAAAGTCAACAAAACCAATTACAAAAAGAGTAGCAAGGAAGATAACTTCTAAACTGAATAAAGTTCATATTATAGATGAAAACGACAACAAGATACTTCAGAATTTTAAGAGAACATCAAACCCGTCAAGAAAGAAAAAGAAAGGAAGAAAGTACATTACAGAAAAAGATAAAAAATCAAGAAAAATTATATTTATGTAATACAAACTATCTTTTAATAATTGTTTCAATTTAGTAATTACATTTTAATTTTCAACGTATTTTATTATTTTATTTTATTTTTTCTTCAATTTAGTTATTGTCTCACATATTGTACTACCTTTTTCTTTTAAAATAACTTATTACATAACAAACACGTGCAACGTACCAAATTTCTATTATAAATAAAAAACATGTGTAAATAACGAAGTATGCTCCATATATATAGCTCCATATATTGGGATGAAGGTATAGTTGTTCTTGTTGTATATTGACAAAAATTTCAATCACTGATCACTCTTATTTTACTTGTTTTTACTCTTTCTCATTTACACATACAAGTTACCGTGGTAATCATTTATGCATAAGAGTAATGTAGACAGTACGAAAAAAATTATGCGATTTAGAAACTCCAATGATATGGAATACTAATTGGCATAAACTACGAAAGAAAATTTGTCTTAGTTGATATAAATAAAAAGTTCAAAGTTTGTCGGATTATCTGATGAACCTTTTATCAGACATTCAATTATTTAGTACCATGTAATTTTTTTTGAAAAAATTTTTCACCCTATTAATCATACACTCCACTTATACAATATAATTAATTCAGACCTTTAATTGTTTGTCATGAAACAAAATTAAAATATCATCAAAATTACAAACTAAAATCACAAATCAAAATATCACCAAAATCACAAACCACTGATTAAAAGTACAAAATATCATCAAAATCAAATATACAATTATTAAATCCTAACACAAATGTGAGTGAAACCTACTTTGTGGTTTTAACGACGTGATTTCACCAAAATTATGATTAAAATCATGTCATGAGTTTACTCACATTTGGTTAGGGCTTAATAATTGTAGATTTTCATTTTGGTAATATTTATGATTTTAATAATTATAGATTAATAATTATAGGGTGAACTTCCCAAATTTTATGACGTTAGAGAAGGTGCTTTCAATTAATGTTAAAAATGTAAATATGATGTTACAAAATATAGTTTTTAATATGATACTTAAGTTGCTATAATTAAATTAAATGAGAATTAATTTAAATTTTTTTATTTTTTTATTTTAAGTAAATAACTATTTATGTTCTTTTCACTTTGAATTTTCACCATATTAAATATAAACTAATATAATTTAAAAGATTGGTCAAAATATCATTAACATCTTTCACACGATTAAAGTAGAATTAACTTTGGTTCTTTTCTTTTTTTTTTAATTTTAAGTGAATAAGTGATTGGATTCTTTTATTTTAGTTATTTATGTTCTTTTCACTTTGAATTTTCACCATATTAAATATAAACTAATATAATTTAAAAGATTGGTCAAAAATATCATTAACATCTTTCACAAGATTAAATTAGAATTAACTTTGGTTTCTTTTCATTTTTTTTAAATTTTAAGTGAATAAAGTGATTGGATTCTTTTTATTTTAGTTTTCAAAATCATAAGTTAGCGCTCTTTGGTAATTTCATTCTATTCATTAAACAAAATTTAAAGCCAAGTGGATAACCGTAATATGGCTAAACTATAGGGATCGATTCGTAATATGACTTTATCTAAAGGGAGGTAGATGTAACTCATCCTAAATAAGGGACGATTCTGTCTTATTATACATGCCACATCATTCACTATCTCATTTCACTATACAATTTCACTCTGCATATCATTACTAATCCAACATATATGAGCCAAGTCTTCTAATGAGATTTAAAAGAGTATTTTTAGTTAAAAAAATAGGAAAATAAAATCCATACCTCTTTGCTAATAAAACACCTTGGGATTGAATCATCATTCTCCTTTCCAACCACACTTTTAAAATCATGACAGTCTTTAACTTCCAATTCTTTTAGTTCACTTATATGAAATTCCTGACTAAATATCACACTTGCAGTTTTGATTCCATTGAGCTCCAATTTGCACAAATTGGGACAAGTAACCTACATAAATTAATAAAAGAAAATCATTACTCAAGTAGTTTTGAATGTATAATCTAAAATGATTAGTTGAAAGTACAACTCAAGTTTAACCAAGTTTTGTTTATATATATAGATCATAATATTGTGTGTGTAATTATCCTTTTTGCATTTTATATATAAAAATTTCAATTAAGGTAACTCTTTTTTTTTATTAACTTTTATTAGAAAAGTCCTTCTATATATGAAATTTAAAAGATCAGTTATAAATTATTAGAAAGCATAAAATAATATTAGGAAAAGAAAATCCAAACCTCTTTGGAAAAGAAAAACTTTGGGCTTGAATTTGGCATTCTAGTGCTGCATGACTCCACAGCAAATGTCTCCATCAAGGGACAATTCCAAATAATAATCTCTTTAAGTGAGGGAAACTCTAATGTATTCTTGAAGTTGCCAAAGTAGCGAATTTTTGGTAATTCTGAAAGTACTAAGGACTCGAGCTGAGGAAGTTTTATAATTTTTTCTTCATCCGTTTGCTTTTCAACAATTTCTTCTAATATCAAGCAATTAATTACGCTTAGCTCTTTGAGATTGATAAGACTTTTGAAGGCATCAGAAGAAAACAAAGTCCTCAATTCAGAACAATAACTAATGCCCAATTCATGAAGTCCAGTGAAGACGTCAATTCGGCTCATCCTCAAATCCTTTGAGTCAATATATGGGACCTGGCCGTTAGCATAAAATAAAAATAAAGCATCAATCCGAGTATCCAAAGACACTGGATACTCTATATCACTGTATGTATCACTTTATGTATCAAACTATAAACACAAATTATGTGTCTTACATTAACATTGAATAATTTGATAGAATTTAATATATTATTTTATAATTAACTACGTGTCTTGCTTTTATTGTTTGATATAGGGATTGATACAGACAACAATATAGAGGATCCTTTGTCGTATCTAAATCATGGCAACACGTAGTCCACACTTGATATTCAAGAGCAAAAAAATCACTAGAGCATGTCTTTAAACAAAATAAAAGTGACCTCAAGTTGAGATATAGTTATGAAGGGCAAGTTAAAGAGAATTATTAGGAGCTTAGTCATTAATTAGTGTAATTAAATGGAGAAAAAAACTTTGTGAATGCAAAAAAGGTAAGGTGTCCAGTGTAAATAGTTTTATTTGTTGTTTTTAAATTTTGTGGCATTCAACCATTTTAAGAACATATAAGTTAAAAGGAAAATTTTCTATTAATGGTGCGTCTAACATTACTATTATTATTAAAGAGAGTATAACTTTGAAGTAATTATTATTAAGCGCATAAAAATTGTTTAGTTATTTAATTTATTTAAAAAATACATAGCTGCCCCAATATATGTCAAAAAGTGTGATTCTCATTTCATTATCATATAAAACCAAAATATCAGATTCAAACAAAATTTTGTTAAAGAAATTGGAAAGCCAAAATATTAATAACAACGGTTATAATCTATATCAACTTTGAATTACTTATTATTTAAAGTTTAAAAATAATTTAATTGTTTTATATGCTTAGTACAAGATTTCATTGCTCCTCACAAAAGTAATTAATACATTTTATAGACCAATTTGCTAATTTTCACTTGGATCTAGGATTCATTCTTTTATTTTTTATTTTTTGAAAAAAAAAACATATTCTTAATTAAACCAAATATTAGGATTACCAATAACAAAAGCATTAAACATCTAGTTAAGTATCGGAATGAAATTTTAATTCTAATCATGGATTCATTAGTTTTAACCAGAATCTTTGGACCGTAAATATATTTCTTCTCTTTAATTTTGTATTAGTGTAAATTATGACAACAACATTGGCAATATCAATGGTTGCATAAGAAATGGTCATCCAATTGGAAATTTTTAACTCTGTTTAATAGGTGCGCAAAGATAAGATAAGATTAAATTAAGGGTAGTTAAAGTATTTTAGTAAATACATTAAATATTAAAATTATCTTTATATCCTTAATATAATTAATTAAAAGTTATATCATCTTTAATAATAATAATAATAATAATAATAAATCCAAACCAAACGCATCTTTAATAGAAATTTTCATAAGTAGAATAGAGATATATTAGACAAAAAGAAAGAAATAATAAAATCACGCACCTGTTTGTTGAAAAGATCTGGCCGCCGGGAATCCAATATTTTGAAGTTCCATAACACATGAAAAATGTCCACTGTTGTTATTTTGGGAAACTCAAATACATCAACAGCTTTGCACAATGCAGAGAGTTTTGGTAGATGTCGAAGGATCATCTTATTCAATTTGGGGAATTTGATGTTCATATGATCACTATCACCGCCTTCTTCTGATGATCCCTTGAAGAACACCTCTTCCATATTTGGACATTGCGTTATCTCAATTGTTTCAAGTTGGCATAAACTTTCAGCTATTGATAGTGGAAATACCCATTTCAATTTCTCACAATTATATATGTGTATCATTTTCAAGTTGGGCAGGCAGAGCCTTTCATTCGAACATTTCCACAAATACGTGAGCCCAGACAAGTTATAAAGACATATGTCTTCTAGCTTAGAGAAGGATCCGAGTGTTGGAGGGCCATCACAAATTTCCTCCAAATCATCCATTCCTGATAGACGAAGACGCTTTACATTTTAGAAATCCTTGCCTCTCTAACACCTCTATTATGTCTTTTGAACCCTTGCCTCTTCTTAAACATAGATGTTCTGCACCCATCAATAATAGACTCATTGAATTTACAAAAGAATTTCTCATCTCATCAACATTAATGATCATACGTTTCTGATAAGTAGATGGGTCAGGAACATATTCGCCGATTATTACATGATAGCTTGTCAGCTCCTGCTCCAATTGGCCGCCTCTGTCATAACCATGGGGGATTACTTGCGGAGGATCTTTAATCCGAATCTGTAAAGCCCTCAAATTCCTCAAGGAAAATACCTCAACAACACTTGCATTGCTTCTCTCCTTCCCTTTTTCTTCGCCCTCCCATTCAATTGGACATTTAAGGAGTCGAAGCTCTTCCAATTGAACTAGTCTTGATATAACACCCGCTGCGATTTTCTTCAGATTATCACAATAATTCAAATCCAATAACTTCAGCTTTGTAAGTGCTCCCATCTCATCTGGCAACTCAACAATGCCTGAATCAAGTAAACTGAGGACTTCTAGATTCACGAACTCACCAATGAAGGATATCATCTTCAAACCACAATCATGCAGGCGCAATACTCGAAGTTGTGTTAACAAGCTTAAGGATGATGACGGCACAATACACCAAGAAATACTCAACAATCTCAGACCACTCATCCTATTAAAAAACGTGTCTGGTAGCTCACAAGAATAATTGCAATCCACAAGTAAGGCTTCCAATCTGGGGAAATTCATGCAGTCTTTTGGAATAACCATCGCATCCCCCAAGGTGAGTGAGATGGCAGTGTAATTCTCACAAGAATCTTTTATGGGCCACTCACTTAACCCAATGTCATGACTTACCATGAATACATGTTGATGTTCAGTACCTTTAGATGATATCCATATGGCCATGTCCCGAACAACATCATGCATTTTCACCCTCGGAAAACCATAATTATCATCATCAGTAGCATCCATCAGCAAGAAACGACTTTTTAGATTCCCAACTAATACACATACTCTGTCTCTTGCTTCTCCAAGATTTCTTATGTTGGAAAATATGCCTAAGCCTATTCCATACCGAACCAAATCTTCCAGACTAATTTCAGAATCTTCAGGAAACAAACAGCAAATGAGAAAGAGATACGTGGCTTCATCACTCTCTATCTCTAATGCCTTGTAACTTAGCTGCAAATGTTGATACACACCTTTTAGAACTCCTGGAATATTTCTTGGTGCGGCATTTTTCAATTCTGAAAGTGCATTCTTCCAAACTGCTTTATTGGTTTTCTCTTTCAATGCTCTACCAACAGTTACAAGGGCGAGAGGCAAGCCTTTGCATTCTTTTGCCACGTCTATTGCCAATTTACGCAAATCGTCCTGATCCACAACGCTTCCAGCTTTTTCTCGGAAAAGACTCCAAGCTTCCTCTTCGTGCAGAACCTCCAACTTTATAATCTTTGAGGAATTCATCTCTACGCAAACATGATGATCCCGAGTTGTTAAGATGATTTTGCATCCTTTATGGATGCTGTGTGAAGGGATTCCAATTTCCTCAAGATTCAGTCTTTCCCAAACATCATCCAAAACAACAAGAACTCTTTTCACATCCTTCAGCCTATCATGCACTTTACTTGCACGAATGGGTACTGTTTGCGTCTCCAGTTTAAGACCCAAAGCTTCTGCAATTTGAAGTTGAATATCCTGCACTTTAGGCTGTTGAGAGACAACCACCACAACAACAAAATCAAACAATTTTTCTTGTCTCGCCCGTTCTGCAATTTTATTCACCATAGTTGTCTTACCCACTCCCCCCATACCACAAACTCCGGTAATATACACCGTATCAGCTTTCAATCCGGCCATGATTTCTTCTTCTATAGACCTTCGAGAATCAAATCCAGAATCAGATACATGAGGTATAGTCTCGAATCCTGAAGGGGGTGCAGAATAGGATATGTTCAAGTTGAACTTGCTAGACTCATTTTGGAGCCCAACAGCAACTTCTGTTAACTTCTTGGCTTTTCGGCTAATTGAATAACGTAACTTTACATTCGGGCAGCTTCCATGTAGACAACCCTTCTGAAGTTCAGTGGTAGCTCCCAATATTCCGTCTGTCTTCATCTTCAACTCGTCCACTCTCTTACACCAATCATCAACAGCAGGTCCAATAAGTTCAAGATTGTTTCTGGCAGCAACAATGGCTTGCTGAAAGTGGGCTCTAGTGGGATCAAGCTTCTCCTGTTCGACTTTTAGACTCTTGATAATGCTGTTAGAGCAACAGAGATAGCTGAAATGAACCTTCAAAGGATCTACAACATTTGCTTTGAGTTTAGATGCAGCATCAAGTAGTCCAACAATTGTTGCAGGATCTGCCATTTGCTCAAAGACTTAAAATTGCCTTTTGTTTCTGGTAACTGCCAGAGAGTAGTAGAACAGGAATATGTATCAATGACAAGTTTTTAAAATGTACTACTAAAGAAGAGAAAAAATGTGAAGCAATCATTTTGCCAGGATACAAGAGAAGCATGAATAATTTTGCATATAATCAGTATTCAGTATGCAGATCGCGAGTATCTTTATTTTATAATCAGTATGCATATAATCAGCATAGTTGACCAAATGAGTTTCTGATAGATCACAAAAATCAATAGGACAATCAGCATTTTCCAAAAGGATTATAAAGTAATCAATAAAGTAAAGAATTATGCAGACAAACAAGTTATAAAGAAGTGTACCTTTTACCACTTCCTTGAGAGGTAAGGATAGATGAACAAGTGAAACGCAAGCAACTTTCTGGAAAGAAAGGATTATTATGGATAGTTCAAAATACAATTTATGGTTTTTGTAAAAAGTTTGTACTGATTAAGATCACTGAATGAAAGGAAGGGTATGGAAACAACTCCAAAGCTGATGAAAGAGAGAATTTCAGGGAAGTTGAAGTGAACGAAAAGAAAGAATTAGTCTCAATAATTCAGAAAAGCTTTGAAAGATAAAAGATGAGCATTCATTTCATGAGTTGACCCCACAGTTAAATCAGCCAATTTTCTTGGTTCAATAAGAACAACTCCATTATTGACCACCATTTTAGTTTCTTCATCTGAATATTTATAGTTCTTGAACAAAAAAGGACGGAATCAGGTGGAGAAAACAGTGACAATACACATTACATGAGTTGGCTCTAATAATTCACGAGAGAGACCTTTCTATGAAGGTGAAGGAGAGGGACCTCAAAATTGTCCTATGAAATCGCATTAAATTCTTCATCAACACATCGCCCCACTGGTTAGTTGAGAATGCAGTAAGCCAATTAATGAAAGAGAAACGGTTTGAGTGTTTTTTTTTGCATCTTATTTTAAGAACTTTGAAAAATGTGCTCAATTATATGAAAAATGTGTTTAATTATTAAAATGACTAAAACTCCTATAATTAATACTAATTAATATTAAAGATTGTGATTAATGCTAGTGATTAAAATGTCTGTAATTAATACTCTTTAATGTTAAACAAAAGCATAAAATTGTACTCTAAAACTAAAACTACATTTAATTTGCAACATAAATAAAAAACTAACACGTCAATTATAATGGATCAGAGGAATTGAATGTGGTTTCTCAATTTCGTAGTTCATTTCTTACATTACAATTTAATTTAAAATTAACTTTCGTTCATTTTTCATTCACTTATAATTCAATTTGAACAACTATTTAACGCAAGTATAACGAATAAATGATATAAAAATTACCGAAATTGAATATATGTAAGATGTATGGCCATCGGCGTTAAATTTTTTATTTCACAAAAATGATTAGATAATCATTAATTTAAAGCTCAAATTTGCAGCAAAGAGAAGAAAATAATTGAAGAAAAATTGAAATAATTTACCCAAAATTTTATAAGTAAAAAAAATAATTGAATTTGAGAAGAACATTGCCCTTTTGCGTTCAAATTTTGGTTTTACCAAATTTTGATCAATTAAAATACAAATCAAAGAAGAGAAAGATGTTTAAAACTTAAAAATTATTGCCGACATAGCCAATTACAAACAACACAATAACAGACGTGGGAGAAAAGAGCCCTTTAATTTTTATGGAGAGCTTTGATGAAAGAAAGTATGACCATTCCAATCGCGAAAATGATCAAGAAGGACAGAATCACGGAAAGAAAACAGGGACAATGTGTCGGGCTAAATTCAGTGATTCCACACTATGAATGGAGTTGGTTCCAATAATGCATGAGAGACGAGACTACCATTCCATTGGCGAAAAAATGATCAAAGTGAACAGAATGATGTGGAGAAAACAATGACATTGTCACATTGATTGAGATGAGTCAGGCTAAATTCAATGATCCCATAGTCTAAGTTGGTTCCAATATTTAATGAGATATAAAGACACATTTCTACTTAACATATTTTGTTTCTTTTTTTTCTCTTTTTCTCTTCAACTATTTCCCTTGTTTCCATGATATACAAATAAATTTGAAAATTAAAAAAAAAAAAAATTATAAGATTGGTGGTGGTTTCAAAATTATTATGATCTTTTCATATCACTAATAGTGGTTTCTTTATCATCTTTATTTATTCAATAAATTAGTCACTAGATTGCATATTCTTTGTTTTTTTTTTTTTTTTTTGCAATTCACGAAAAATGTATTTATCTATGATAATATGCATATATGATAATAAATTAACATTGCGAAGTTGACAATATTTGAAAAGTAAACAAAATTATTAAACTATTACTTCATTAAATTAATTTACAATCTATTATAGAAATTTTACACTAATTAATCATTCTTAACTAACATTTAGCTTGACTAGGTGACTAGGGGTGAAGATTTTGGCTTTAAATGGAGAGCTCTTAATTTCAAGCTTTTTGTGGGATCTACTACATTAATATGCACTCATAAGCTTTTTGTATGAAACCTGCATAGTATTAATTAAATTAACTTAATTATTCTAATTTGAGGGGGGATTTACATTAGTATAAAACTTAATTATTTTAATTTAGCCGTTTAAATTTAATACTATTTTCAATTGAATCCCTAAAGGAATATATAGAATAGCCTCAAAAGATTTAAACATAGAAAGCTTCTTATTCTGTTGCATTCTCTCAGATTCAAAACTAATCTCAATTGGGTCCTAAACAAAATTACATAATAGCCTTAATGGATTTAAAAATTACATTTTCAATTGGGTCCTTAAATGTGTCTTAAGTTTTATTATCTAAGACACTCTAATGTAGCAATTTAAGAGATGTTGATGTATGTCGTCTGAACACAATTGGCAAAGAGATGCTGATGTATGTCGTCTAAAAATATATATATATATATATTATCTTGATCTATGGGGTCTTTTACCAAAATATTTCCATTTTATTAAAAAATTACCAAAATGTTGTGAACTTTGAAATGTTTTCCAAAATAGTTAAAGCGAGATTCACAATCTCGACTTTGAAATTGCTTCAAAAGAAAATAAGTTGTCTTATTTATAAATTAACCCCAGAACTTTTAAATAAGTTCATATAAAGATTGTATATTCTCTAATGAATATAATTCTGCACTGATCCCTTCGAGGCTAAGTATAACCTTAGTTTAAACCCGTCCAAAATGGTATCACAGCCATGTGCTCAGAAAAATTTCATAATTTCTTGAATGGAAAAAGATTATAAACTGACTTTCTTCTATGAAGAAAATAACCAGCATAATTTTGTCTTCCATAAACAAAAATTAAAATTATGGGTATCTATAGAAACTCCAATTATTATTGGAATCTTGAAAGAATTAATGAATGTAAATATAGTACAAGATCTTAGAAAGATCATTTATGAAAAATTATTAAAAAAATTTGACCATACAAATTCTGAAATAAAAATAATAGAATTAGAAGAAAAAATAAATTCTGAAATAGAATATGAATGGAATTCAGAAGAATATCCAGATACGGATTAATAAAGTAAAATGTATAGAAGAACTGCTTCTAAAATTATGGAATCAAATAAAAAATGCTATGTTTGCATAGATCTTTTAGAAAGAATACGAGATGCAAAGAAAGAATTAAAAATAAGAAAAGAAAGATTTCAAGAAAATCTTATAGCAGGAGTACACCCAGAAGCTTTAAAACAGCAAGAAAGGGTAATAAAAAATTTAGAATCTGAGATTCTATATATGCAAAAAAAAGTAAACTTTCATAGAACTCACGGATAAGAATGAGCAAACTTGAATCAATAGAATCAATTCTTCTTAAACAAGAAGAAAATATAGAAAATTTAATCCAGTTAATCAAAGGACTAGAAATCAGGATTAATACAATAGAAATTATGGTTAAATCCGTAGAAAATCAAATACCTAATAAGGTAAAAGATAGTAAAAAATTCCAAGAAAACCAACAAAAGGTCTTTGAAGAATTTTGGATGAAAAAGGCTCCAACAGGATATAGACCATATGAAAAGGGAAGTTTAGATGAACGATTTCCTTTAAAAGAAATAAAAAGCATTAAACAAGAAAAAATGAAACAGAAAGTTTCAATTGAAGAGTTAAATCCAACCTCAGAAGAAGAAATAGATTCAAAAGAGTAAATGGATAAAGAAATAGAAGAATTAATATATTCTTTAGAAGATTTAGTAATACAAGAACCTGTAAAGGTAAAAATGAGTAAAGATACATCTGTAAAACTAGAAACAGATAAACCAAGTACTTCGTCAGTACCTATAAATCAAGGAAGAACACGAAGAGTTCAACCTGAAAAGGCACCCATAGAATATACTTATTCATCCAGTGGAAAGCATATACCTAATAGACATATGCCAGCAATTACAAGTTCTGGATTTAGATTTTTAAACCTTGACTGCAAGTTAGATGCGTCAAAAACTTTACAACAATGGGGACAAGATATAGGTCTCTATTTTTTGACTGATAAAACATCCAACTTTTCGTCAGAAGAAAAATATAAAATATGTTTAGCAGCATTAGATGGAAATGTTAAGAACTGGTATCAAGGAGTATCAGAATCAACCAGAAATTCAATAAGAGTTAATGTAGTTAGACATATGGAAACTTCCTTAACAGATGGGATTAGCACATTTATAAATTATATAGCAGATGAATTCATGGGATTTGATTGGAATTCAAGAACAGATTCATCCAGAATAGCTGAAAAACAAGAAGCTTTAAAGAAGCTTAATCAACTACAAATTTGTAATATGTGTGATATAAATTCATATATTTGTGAATTTGAAGAATATTATTATCACTACTTTGATAGTAATGAAGATATGACTAAAATAGCCGATATGCTATATCAAAAATTGCTAGGAATATGGAGTTCATATTTTATAAAACAGTTTTCAAAAAATCATGAAATAGAAGGATATTCAAATACTCTAGGAGCAAGGATTGTTTTCTTAAAAGAAAAATTATCTGATCTTTGTGCACAACAAAGAATACTTTCTAAAGCAAAAAGGGTTAATGAAACCATATGTTGCAAAGAAGTAGAAGAAGTAGGCAATTGGGGATGCCATGGATCCACTAATAAGTCTAAAAAACGTAAATCAAAAAATAAGATTTACAAAAAACATAAAAAATTCTTTAAAAGAAATAAAAAACAGGATAGAAAGTATTATAAAAGAAATAAATATGAGAAAAATGAAAAAGATAAAAAGAAAAAACCAACCAGTTGTAAATGTTATAACTGTGGTGAAGAAGGACATAAGTCCTATGAATGTAATAAAAAGAAAGTTAAAGTTTCTATACTTGACATAGAAGACATAGAATCTGATTTAGAAACTGTGTCATCTTTTGATTCTGAAATGACAGAAATATTTGAAGTATTTACTGAATCTGAATCAGAATGAGTGAAATAGAAATTAGTAAAAAAGAAGAGGAAGGTATCCTCATACAAGAAGAAGAAGAAACTATAGAAGGATATGCACTTAAAGCATCTTTTGATCCTTCTAAATATGAAAAGATTAAAAATTTAGAATTAAATCTAAAAGGACCTAATCAAAATATATTAAGTCAAATAGGAAATGCTTTCAAAAGAAAGAAATATGTTTATCATGAATATATGGAAATTGAAAAGGTAATACCTATTCAAGAGACTTCTGGAAACAAAAAGTTAAATCTATTAACAAAAAAGACAGTAACAGATTTGTTAAATAAACTACCTAAAGAAAAGAAATATAAAATGCAATATGTTTATCTTGCAGGCATACAAATTCTTTGTAAATCAACTTTTCAAGAAGGAATTGATTGTCCTTTAGTTATCAATTTATCTGATGAAAGATTTACAAATGCTTCAGATGGAAATCTTGGAATAGTAGAATGCAATTTAGCCTATAAAAAACTACTTTTCACGTATTATCCAAAATACTGTATATCTTTAAAAGATAAAGATGTTAATGATGCCTTGAGTTTACATTTTCAAATTTTAAGAAAAGGATTCTTTAAACCAGGCAATCATATAATGAGCATATATTATTGTGCCTTATATAGTTTTTGGCAAGAGCGTCGTCTACCCTTGCAATTTTACCCAATATCACCAAAACAAGTAGTAGTGGCAAGCGGGATCGTATCCAACAGGGAGAGGATTGAATTAAGAATTGTAGAGGTGATAGAATAAAAAGTGTTCAATAAAGCAAGCAGCAAGTATGAGCAAATACGTAAGTCAATCAAGAAGTGAAATGGTGTTGCCTTGAGGGAGTGTGACGACTCTATTTGATTATCCTTGACTAGTGTAAGAACATGAATGAGGGGATCGTTTTTCTAGTGAACTTAGGGTTGATCTCCTTATAAGACTCACAATCCTAATTCACCCTGCTCCTCTCATCTTCCCTTGGTAGGGCAAGATCTAGGCTTAGCTTCCTAATTCCCGATCCCTACCTGACACTAGAACCCCAACTCCCTTGGACAAGACAGTCAACCAAAGTCCGAGTTCTAATGTTCAAATGATCCTAAGTCTTTCCATTACATTAACTTCAATTGTCATTGGTAATGCACAACTGACGTTGCATCCTTAGACAGATCATAGGACTCATTCAAGTTGTTCCTTATTCCAGTGATGTTATTTCAATTTCCATTAATAACACTAAATTGACCTCAGGGGTACTGCAAGTCATATAAAGGGCCTAGGCGTGAGTGAGTAAGCATTGAAATAAAGCATCAACAAGATATAAGAAACAATATCAAACACGTAATATGCAAAACAAATGTCTCAAATCAATTTAGAGTCATCACACTCAATCCCTCAAAGCAACAACCTAATGTTTAGACAATCATATTGATCGACTTTGAAAACAAGTTTGACAAAGCCTGATCAAACATAGCTATTACAGAAAGATAAAATGGAATGATTTCCACTCTGATCTCCTTTGATCGTGAAACCCTAACTCTCTTGATTGATCTCCGTTTCTGGCTCTCTACTCTCCAAAAGCTCCTTTCTTCTTGTCCTCCTCTGGTTTTTATAGTTTTCTCGTCATGTCCTTGCCAAGTGAGCTTCCTGGAAGTTTCCTTGCTATGCCCGGATGTTGACACGTGCTCCTATAAACATAAGCCAAGAATGTAGTGAAGACACGTGTATTTGACAAATAAGAGTGACGAGGCAAAATATCAAATAGATTGGATGCGGTGTTTGCTACGTGCACTTGGGCCAAATGTGAAGTGGAGTGTAAACGAAATGTATGCCAAAATTCCTAAGTAAAAATCTAACAAAGGAAAAATACAAAAAAATACACAAGGAATGAAATGTGCAGAGTGCATGTGTGTGAGGTGAGGCGGGTGAAAATGTGTAAAACAAAATGTGCAAGTGTGCGAGTGGTGGTGCGGGCGCATAGGCGCCTGCGTGTGTGCGTGCGTGAGTGGGCTATGCGGGCGCCTGGCGCCCGCACGGCCGTGCGTGCGTGTGTGCTGTGCGGGCGTGCATGGCTGCTGTGCACTGTGTGTGGCTGTGCGGGCAGCGTGTGTGCGTGTGTGGCTGTGCGGGCGCCTGGCGCCCACACAGCTTGTGCGCTTGTGTGGGTGTGCGGGCGCCGGTGCATGGGGTGTGTGTGTTGTGTGCGGGCGCATAGGCGCCAACATAGTGTGTAGTGTGTTGTGTGTTGTGTTTGTGCTGTGCGGGTGTGCTTTGGTGTGGTGCGTGACCAAGTGTATTTCATAGCTCAAAAATGATTACTTTCATAACAAAAATGCTACACTTAGCCAATTCTCAACACTTCATCGGATTGTACCATTTCAACACATACTTGTTCATCTGTCATGATTTTTACAAAGAATTTACACAAAAGATCAAACAAGTGAGACGAATAAGTCGGTACAAACCCGACTTATCATCCCCCCACACTTAAATCTTTGCTAGTCCCGAGCAAAGTAGCACATGACACCTAGTGATTACCCTCTCTACATCCAACACTCGCAACATCATCAGCTATTCTTTATAAACTTTTTCGCATGCAAAGGGAAATATGTATACGGCCATGCTAACAGTTTACTTCATTTACGCAATTTTTCGAGCAAAGGGAAACGAATAAAGACCAAACCGTCAGCGTGCAAGTGTGTGCTGAGGGTTACTCATGATCCCTGCTCTGTCTATGCAATGTACTCAAGTAAACACTTAATCAGAAATTCTTGCACTACAGTTCTTTTGTCCACACACACGAACACTTAACATAAACATTGTAAAGAAACTATTTCGCACATTGGTGTGCTTGCAAATTGGTGCTTATTTGTAATTCATGCCGCACATTGGTGCTTGGCTGCCCAGGGTTTTGTGGCTATTTCTTCCCTTTATTCGGCCATTGGCTTTTTCTTCAGAATTGCACAATTTCAACAAAAATTCGTGTTCGTGTGTGTCTTCAATAGACTATATAATCAAAATACAAGAATAAGTGGTTACGAGTAGAGAGCACATACATGCAAGGAATCATAAAGGCCCTCCTATGTCAAAATTTTGCTGGCGCTTCTATCTTACTTTAACATCGCACTTTACTCAGCAAATTTCACGCAATACTTGAAAATTGCTAACTCGCGAAAAAGATTTTTGCATACATCACAAAGGTAACATTTATGAATTTGCTGATGAGGTCTTGATTGTGAATGTAAAGCGGGCGTGCGAGTGTGATGAGTGGATATTGGCAAATTTGGCACAACACAATCAACACTTTCACATTAAAACTTAAAGCACACCACACACACTACATCGCAACTGAGAACTTAAAGCAAGCACACTACAAGGTCAGTGCTAGTCACTGCCTTGTTTTTCATTCCCCCAACAACAACACAATGAAATGAAAAGAAATACACCCCCTACTACTAATATAATAGCACACCACCTCCGAATTCCTGCAACACATAAGCAAACACACAACAATTCAAAGCAATTCAACCTAAAGGCGGCAAGCCTTACAAACACACAAGCATCAACCAACACCCAACAACCACACATGGACCTCCAGAGCATGCAAGACTCCCCCCACACTTAGAATCAACAATGGTCCCCATTGTGTGAAAAGGAAAAAGTCTACCCAATTTATGTTCTTGGAGGAGGCGGTTGGCTGGAAAATCGAGAGAATCCTGGAAAACTGGGATTAGCTTCTCTGAATGTCGTTGCACTCGAACTAGGGTGAACATTTATTCCTTGACTCAGTACCACTCTTCGGCTGGAGGTGTCTACGATCATTTGTTGTGTCTGAGTGACCATCTCCTCTAGTGGGGGAAAAAATGTGTTTGGTCCCCTAGACTGGTGGTGGTGGATCATCATTAAGCTCAAGTTGTGAATTCCTGATTGACATTGATTCAGTCGATCATCCATCGTTGTCCAGCGAGTGTTCTGTTCCTGCACCAGAGTGTCTAGCCGGTCCCCTATTATCCCTATGCAACCGTGCAGCCCAGTCCATCTCCCTTCCATTTCGCTCATATGTTGTGTAAGGGCATTTTGTTGATCTTGAAATGATGCTTGAATGTTTTCCAGCACCTGTTGCATGTTGAAGTTATTGGGTGGTTGGGGTTCTACTGGGGGGTCGGCTCCCTGTGATTGCTCCCTTTCTGGAAGAAGATCGTTCTGGTTTAGTCCTTCTGCAGCTTGTTGTATCCTTTCAGCATTCGCTCGCACCTCTTGCTCTATGCGTTGTCGGTCAGCGTGTTCTTGCCTCTTATACTTCGACTTTCTTCTCCCATGCATATCTTGACCCCTCTTTGTATCGCAAACTCCAGTAAAAAGTGAGGGAAGTATATGGTCAAATGCTCATCATTCACGGCTTGATTAATGTATGTGGTGATGACTTTTCCCGCATCCACTGTCAATCGGTTCTTTACGGCATAAACTAAGAACATCCTTTCCTTCAGAATCTTGGTGTTGTGGGTGGTGGGCATCAACCTAGAATTTAGGAATAAAAGTCATATCTTTGTTTCTGCAGTTAACTGCTTAAGGAACATATGAAGTGGATCCCCCCATGAATTCCTTGTCCAGTCTTCTCCTGGGAGTGCCAATGACTGGGCCACTATATCAGGGTTACCTACTCTGAGAAATTCCGTGTACTCATCCACCTCAAAATCTGGGAGACCGTAATGCTCGTTAACAGCTTGGCTAGTGATTTTTAAGTATTTTCCCCTCACATATGCCCCTTTTTCATTAAGCTCATCTGCATCAGCTGCGGAGGCGTTAGCGTAGAATTCCTTTGCGGTAGAATTCCTTTGCGATGGCCACGTTGCAGGTCTCTGGGCCTTCCGTGAGGACTCCCCAGTTGTAGAATTCTATCACGTCGCAATATGATTTTTCCGTGATGTAGAACTTCCGCTCCACATTGATTGGCCGAATTGCGAACTCGCAGAATTTCTCGATGGCCTTGTCATTTAGAAATTGCCGCTGCCCCGCAGCTTGTGGTGGTCCCTTCCTCTTCTTTTGGTTGGACACCCCCGCTTCTTGCATTTCGTAGTCTTCGGGCATGTATTCTTCGTCTGAATCGGAGTCATCTGATGGTGAGGGAGGCACAACGGTTTTGCCTTTTCCTTTGGAGCTCTGCCCTTTTTTGTTGGAAGTTGGAATATTGTTGGCTTTTTCGGTGCCATGGTACCTGGAGATCACAACTTTGCATGAGTGGAGTTCAATTCAAGTCCATGATAAGGAGGTCCACATATGCACAAAGGCCCATTCCCACGAAACATTTTCACTTGGCATTTCATGGCAATCATGTATTGGACGAAAATTGCATATTAACTCATAGAGCAAGATTTCATGATGTGAACAATTTGCTTATGAAAATTTTCGGTGGACTTTGTTTCCAAGGTTTTCCCATTTCGGGTTCATGCCTTTAACATTTTCACAACTAAGATCGAGTCAAGGCTAACCGTGTCACACCAAGAATTCAAAATTGTGAAAGAAAATCAAGAACATGATGACATGTATATGCATGGCATTTTCATGTAAGCTGGACCAACCAATTTTCGATAAAACACCCACAAATTAAGTTTGGCATCATTTCATGATGGGCTTGAAAATTCCATGCTATATCTCATGCTTTCCACATTCAACTCAAATGTACAAGAAGTTCCCAAAATAGGCATCATACAAAAAAAAACCGAGCACAAGAATTTCACACTAAACATCATTAACTGACACTTTAAATGGATGTTTAAAGCGGTGAGGAACTTACTTGATATGGAGATTAAAATCCTAAAATGCAAACACGGGGAATGAAATTTTTGGTGGCCTCTGGACGCTTGAAGCAAATTGCTATTCTTGCTCCTTGCCTTCAGCCGAATTCACCACAATGATGAGTGCAAGTGATGGTGATTTTTGTGCATGCATGTTGATGGTATTTATAGACAAATTTGCATGCAAGAATCGGCTGAAGGAAAGCTAGAAAACAAATGCATGTGAGTGCACTAGAAAACAAAGTGGATGATGACAACATGCTAGAAAACAAAAGGTGTTCAATCTTGTTATCACCTTTCTTGCACACTTTCACTATCAAACAACCTGATGGGCCCATAATGTCATGCATTTGTCACAATTTCATTCAATTATGCCATGCCTTAGCCGATTCACAACCATAGCATGCATATTTCTTTTCACTCATGCATAAATCATGTCAAGCTCCATTTGGCCCTATCATGCATAGCATTTCATACCAAGACAAATCATTTAAAGGACCCAAATGTTATGCATATTTTCTTTCACACTTATTTTTGGTCATGCACCCAAGAAATGTTATCTACTATGCAATCCTTTCAACGGCCAATTTGATCTTCTCCTGCAATACTCAATCGAAAATGTCAGCCTATCTTGGATTTGTAATTAAAGAGCAAGATTCGACTTGAAAGCATTTGGTAGGATCAAATATTCTCACATTGCCTTGGGAGCTACTTCTTGGATTTTATTCTCACCTTTTGTCAGTGCAGAGAATATTCTGCACTGTTACCTGTTGTATCTCGTGTCATCCGAGTATATCGATCATGGATGTTGTGCCAAGGACCCATGGACTGCTCATGAAAGCTGTCAACTCCCTGTGTTTTCCTTTCTTGGCTCCTCAACTTCCAATACCTGAAAAGATTTAAGAGAAGAGTTTCAATCATTTATTGTATCTAATCTACTACTACAAAGTGAAACATAATAAAGACAGAAATTGTAAAGGTTGGGTTGCCTCCCAACAAGCGCTTAGTTTAATGTCTTCAGCCAGACACCGCAGGGTTGTTATTCAAGTCGTGGAGGGTCAAGGTACTGGGTGTGCCCAGTGTCCTTCCAAAATGATAGGTTGACTTTCGCTTCATGGCCTTTGCTTCCTTTCTTCTCCCTTGAGGTCCCGACTCCCACCCTTTTGGGGGGTGGGTCCGAGGTCTTCTTTTTCTCTCGCCAAACCATCCGTTTGAGATATTTAAGCAGTGGCGGCTGCTTCTTCTTGGCTCGCTTTTCGTCTGGAGGTTTCAAGACATGGTCCCTATCGTTGACATTTTCAAGCCTCACCTCAGTGGGCATCACTTTCACCATTTCGTTAGTATCAACAACAGCAGTTGATAAATTTTCACACAAAGCAATTTTTTTATCAATTTTGACACTTTTGTCAATTTCCATTTTTAAATCAATTTTTTCACCATGGTCATGCACTCATGATTTTCCTGCGAATTTTTCATTTTGCTCAATTTTTTACAATTCTCATGACTTTCATCAATTTCACATGCAAGGTCCATGTCTTTCACAGATGAGTCAAATTCTAGTTTTTCATCCCAAGGACTCATCTCATGCAATGTATCAAACTCTTCAATAATGAGTACAGTTTCAAAATTTTCATGCATGTCTTCATCCCAAAAATCATAAAGTGCACGAGAAGGCTTACTTTCATGTTCAAAGTTCAAAGGTTGGAGGTTACCCTCCACCAAGCTTGCCAAGCAGCACTGCTCTATGGACTGAGGGTGCTTCATTGCGTAATCCATATTGAATACTACCTCCTCTCCATTAACTCTGAATGTTATGGTTTTTCCTTTAACCCCAATGAGAGCATCTCCTGTAGCTAGGAACGGCCTACCGAAAATGAGTGGCACTTCTGGATTCTCTTCCATATCCAACACTATAAAATCCACCTGAAGCACTAATTTATCCACAGAGACCAGAACATCCTCTATCATCCCTGTTGGTTGAACCAATGATCTATCTGCCAATCGGAGCATAACTGCCACCGGTTTGATCCTTTTTCCCATTCCTATACTCTCGGCAATGGATAAAGGCATAAGGTTTATGTCTGCTCCAAGATCAAATAAGGTCTTGCTAAAAAATCTTCCACCGATTGAGCTCGGTACCGTACAGCTACCAGGGTCCTTGAGCTTGGGGGGCAGCTCGTTGTTGATCCAGGCTTGGCTCTCATTGGTGAGTGGTATGGGTACCTCACATTGCAGGATCTGCTCTTTGTTGGCAATCAAGTCCTTCAAAAATTTTGCATATCTCGGTACAGCCGTAACCAAATCTAGCAGAGGGACATTGACATTGACGTTCTTCACCATATCAAGGAACCTAGTGAACTGGACCCCTTTCTTTGGTGGAGGTCGAAGTCTTTGGGGGAAAGGTGGGGGTGGTGTGTATGGCGAGTCCTCACAGGGGCTTGGAGCTGGAGCTCCCTTCTTCCTTTTGCTCTCCTGAGCCTTCACACTCCCGTCCTTTTCTTGGGCTTCACCTTCCAGCAATATGGTCTCTTCACTGACCTCTTCCTCTGGGGCTTCCTCTCCTTCTTTTCTTTTCTGACCACTGAGCTCCTTTCTGCATCTCAACGTTATAGCATTACAAACCTCTGGTCCTTTTCCTTTGGGATTCGGCTCTGTATCACTTGGGAGGGCGCCTTGAGGTCTTTGATGGCTGGCCTTAGCCAACTGGCCCATCCGCATATCAATGTTCTTGATAGAAGCCTCCACGCTCTTCACTTGAGTTTCCAGTGTGGAGGTCCTCTTCTCGTACATGTCTATTTTTCCCAGAATTTCATGGAGCAAATCATCGGTGGACTTTCTCTATTCACGGTTGCTTGACTCCCCACTCTGGTAATACTGCCTTTGCTGATTACTCTGTCCCCAATTGCCTTGGCCTGATTGATTTCGGTATCCTCCTCCGTACTGCTGCTGGCGGTTGTTGTAATTGGCGACATACTGGACTGATTCTTGTCTGAGCTCGCACTCGTCCGTGTGGTGATCTCCCTTACATAGCCCGCACATCAACACGGGAGCGACCTTAGCAGCCTTTAGGTTTTGGATTTGTCTTGTGAGGGACTCAACTTTTGCTTCCAATGATGTCTCCTCATCCAGTTCTAGCACTCCCCGTTGCTTTCGCGCAGGCATCTTTCTAGTTTCAGGAAACAGGAATTCATCGTCTGCAATTGAGTCAAAAAGTTCTCTGACCTCAGGGATGCTTTTATCTTTCAAAGCTCCATTGGCGTTGGCCTTGACCATTAGTGAGGACTCCGATAATAGTCTTTTAAAGAATATGTTGAGCTCCCTGACCTCCCCAAGGTCATTGTTCGGGCATTGGCGGAGCAAATCGTTGAATCGATCCCAGGCTTCCTTGAAGGTCTCGCCATCCTGCTGCTGAAAGTTGCGGATCTCCAACCTCATTCGCTCCAACTTCACTGGAGGATAATATTTAGCTAAAAACTTCCGCTCAAGTTCCTCAAATGTAGATATAGCTGGACCCCCTATAGAGTTAAACCAATGCTTCGCTTTCCCTTTTAAGGACAGTGGAAATAGAACTCTCCTCACATCGTCCGGAGTCACTCTTTGCAGCTTGAATGTGTTACAAAGCCCCAGAAACCAGTCCAAATGCTCATTAGGGTCCTCGTTGCTCAAGCCTTGAAAGATCTGCCCTTGGGTGATCATGGACACAATTCGACATCAATTCCCTGGTGATTGTTTCTCCTCTCAAAGTTAACCGCAAAATGGTCCCCAAACCGAGGTGGTTGGGGCTGAGGTCTCTCCTCATTGTGGTCAGCCATTTTTATAACCCTTCTCCTTTGCCTCAAAGTCCTTTGCAATTCTAAGTCAAGTGCAAATTCCGGAGCTTCCCCTCGTAGCCTTGCTCTAGGTAGCATAAACTGTGATCTCTCACAAGAAAAGGAAACAGCACTTGAACAAAAGATCAGTAGAACAAAATTAACAGAGACGAGTAATGAATTAAAATTTCAACCAAAACAAACAAATCAACAATTTCAAACAAGAATTTGTAAATTAACAACAAAGTAAAACTATCACAAACAACTCTCAACTGTGCCTCTCCCCGGCAGCGGCGCCAAAAATTGGCAAGAGCGTCGTTTACCCTTACAATTTTACCCAATATCACCAAAACAAGTAGTAGTGGCAAGCAGGATCATATCCAACAGGGAGAGGATTGAATTAAGAATTGTAGAGGTGATAGAATAGAAAGTGTTCAATAAAGCAAGCAGCAAGTATGAGCAAATACGTAAGTCAATCAAGAAGTGAAATGGTGTTGCCTTGAGGGAGGTCAGTGTGACGACTCTATTTGATTATCCTTGACTAGTGTAAGAACATGAATGAGGAGATCGTTTTTCTAGTGAACTTAGGGTTGATCTCCTTATAAGACTCACAATCCTAATTCACCCTGCTCCTCTCATCTTCCCTTGGTAGGGCAAGACCTAGGCTCAGCTTCCTAATTCCCGATCCCTACCTGACACTAGAACCCCAACTCCCTTGGATAAGACAGTCAACCAAAGTCCGAGTTCTAATGTTCAAATAATCCTAAGTCTTTCCATTACATTAACTTCAATTGTCATTGGTAATGCACAACTGACGTTGCATCCTTAGACAGATCATAGGACTCATTCAAGTTGTTCCTTATTCCAGTGATGTTATTTCAATTTCCATTAATAACACTAAATTGACCTCAGGGGTACTGCAAGTCATATAAAGGGCCTAGGCGTGAGTGAGTAAGCATTGAAATAAAGCATCAACAAGATATAAGAAACAATATTAAACACGTAATATGCAAAAAAAATGTCTCAAATCAATTTAGAGTTATCACACTTAATCCCTCAAAGCAACTACCTAATGTTTAGCCAATCATGTTGATCGGCTTTGAAAACAAGTTTGACAAAGCCTGATCAATCATAGCTATTACAGAATGATTTCCACTCTGATCAATCATAGAATGATTTCCACTCTGATCTCCTTTGATCGTGAAACCCTAACTCTCTTGATTGATCTCCGTTTCTGGCTCTCTACTCTCCAAAAGCTCCTTTCTTCTTGTCCTCCTCTGGTTTTTATAGTTTTCTCTTCATGTCCTTGCCAAGTGAGCTTCCTGGAAGTTTCCTTGCTGTGCCCGGATGTTGACATGTGCTCCTGTAAACATAAGCCAAGAATGTAGTGAAGACACGTGTATTTGACAAATAAGAGTGACGAGGCAAAATATCAAATAGATTGGATGCGGTGTTTGCTACGTGCACTTGGGCCAAATGTGAAGTGGAGTGTAAACGAAATGTATGCCAAAATCCCTAAGTAAAAATCTAACAAAGGAAAAATACAAAAAAATACACAAGGAATGAAATGTGCAGAGTGCATGTGTGTGAGGTGATGCGGGTGAAAATGTGTAAAACAAAATGTGCAAGTGTGCGAGTGGTGGTGCGGGCACATAGGCGCCCGCGTGTGTGCGTGCGTGAGTGGGCTGTGCGGGCACCTGGCACCCGCACGGCCGTGCGTGCGTGTGTGGCTGTGCGGGCGCCCGCACAGCTTGTGTGCTTGTGTGGGTGGCGCCCGCACGGTGCATGGCGTGTGTGTGTTGTGTGCGGGCACATAGGCGCCCGCATAGTGTGTAGTGTGTTGTGTGTTGTGTTTGTGCTGTGCGGGTGTGCTTTGGTGTGGTGCGTGACCAAGTCTGTTTCATAGCTCAAAAATGATTGCTTTCATAACAAAAATGCTACACTTAGCCAATTCTCAACACTTCATCGGATTGTACCATTTCAACACATACTTGTTCATCTGTCATGATTTTTACAAAGAATTTACACAAAAGATCAAACAAGTGAGACGAATAAGTCGATACAAACCCGACTTATCAGTCTTACTAATTCAAACTATGGAAGTATTTTTGATAAAAAACCAGCAGTTGAATTGGATAAAGAATGCCTAGAAATAGGAAGAATTCTAGAGCCAACTAGAAATACTTCCATAGTATTAAGAAGCTCAAAAAATGATGCCTTTGCTTCTGTACTGTACAAGGATTAAGAAGCTCAAAAATTCAAACTTTCATACAAATGAACATCTCTTTCGCTCTCTTTTTCTTCACCATTTTCATAATAAAACAATACGCAACTCACGAATAGGAATAGGAATATGAAGAATAATGTACTAATTTTAATTGCATGCAAATGATATGATATTTTGTAAAGGCCAAAGTATTAATTACGGTGGGGATTTTGGAGTAGCGAAGCTTGCGAAGTATAGAATCAGCACCAGGCCTGAGGAGTGAGGCGGTGGTACGATCTTGATCAAGATTAACTTGTTCGGACCATCAAAATTCCATTCACTGAGCCGCCGGCACCAGCAACCACCATTCTTTTAATTTGTTTCTTTTTATGTCTCTCCTCTTTCTAAACTAAATCCTCACTGCGTTAGTTTGAAAACGAAGAAGAAGAAAGCGCACAAGTACCAACGTTTTACGACAACCAAGGCAAATGATCGTCATCTTTTCTCACTTTTACGGTTTTACCCTCTAATTTTACTACAATTCCATTTGTTGCCCACAATTTTTCTCATATCTGTTTCTTGTCCAACTTAACAACAAACTTACAAACACTATTTTATTGTTTTGTTTCTTTAAAAGAAAACGAATATAACAACAACTAAATATTTATTACATTAAACACTAAACGAGTTCGGCTATATGTGTCGTATTTTGTCACTCTATCCCAATAAACATTAAATGAGATCGGCATCTTGCCACTTTATCTCACTAAACACTAAATGAATTCGGTTATCCCATTAAACATTAAATGAGGTCGGATATATAGATCGTGTCTTATACTTTATCCCGCTCAACACTAAACGAACTCAATTATATGAATCGCATCTTATCTTCCACTTTACCCTACTAAACGCTAAATAAACTTGAATGCATTTTACGACCGTATTCGTTCGAAACTCATTTTCTCATTTATATTTAAGAGAAAAATATTTATCAGAATTATCCTTATAAACTCTTTATCAGACACTAATTATTTCATGTCATGTAAGCATTTTTTTAAAGTATCACTCTAATAAAAATGAACTCTACCTATACCATATATTTAATTAACTATAAAACCCTTTAAACACTAAATTAACCGTAAAAAAAAGTTAAAAATATATGTCTCAATATTTTTACTTTTTTCCAACATCAAGAAACCAATGTTTTCTTTATTACTCGCCACTTGGGATAAGAAATGAAAACGATATTCCAATAATAATGTTTGGTTAGGTGTTTAGAATCAGGATTGTAATAGAATATTTCCTTA
The DNA here is from genome assembly GCA_016586305.1 of Ophiorrhiza pumila. Classification (NCBI taxonomy): domain Eukaryota; kingdom Viridiplantae; phylum Streptophyta; class Magnoliopsida; order Gentianales; family Rubiaceae; genus Ophiorrhiza; species Ophiorrhiza pumila. The sequence goes on along the minus strand of BLIW01000003.1, from coordinate 24,178,648 downwards.
TGGGATGCAAGTCTTTCGAAATAAAATCAAATAAAAAAATATTTTTTTCCTTGAAATTAAATTTACTTAAAAATTAATTGAAATAACACTCAACAAGTTTAAAAATACTGTGAATCTTAGAAAAATAAATTTTAATTTTTTATTAAAATTTTCAACTTAAAAAAACATTTATCAATAACTATTTGTCAAAAAATAAATAAATGATTAAAGAACTTGTGAAGAGAAAGGCAGAGAATCAATTTGGCCAGAAAAATAAAAAGTCATTAATAAGACAAAGATAAAGATAAATATTTGGATAAAGTGACAAGAAACTCCTTATGCCATGTTATTTCTTCTCATTAGAATTCATACGAGAGATGGGTTTTGTGTATTTTCATATATTTGGAAAATTGTGCATTCTCATTAGTATAACTACTCTTTAACCAAACAAACATTATGTATTCCGTTTTCCATTCCCCCTAACCAAACGGTTTGATAATGTTTGGTTAAGCATGTGTTTGAAATCAAAATTATAATTGAATACTTGTGGTTGATATGTGATTGTTTCTAAATGGGAATTAAATAAAATTATAATTCTATTTTTATATATATTTTACTTGAAAATTAATTGAAATAATGTTTAATAACATCACGAATCTTACAAAAATAATTTTTCTAAACATTTTAGGTCTTTAAAAAAAATCTCTAATTTATTAAAATAATTTCAATTTCACCAAGATGGAAAAAGGAGATGAAGATAGAATTAGAGGAGTGAGAGAAGAATGAAAAGATTTTCTTTGTGAATAGAAGATAAAGAAATAGTCTTGAGGGAGTATAAAAGAGGGCAAAATAAAGAGAGTATCCAAACATTTGTTTTAGTGTGAAATGAAAATAACTCATTATTTGAGAAATAAAACATTATCTTCGAAAATAATTCCTTCAATCAAACATCACTCTTTCTTCTATTCCTTTTGGAATCCTCCCAATCCCAACCTCCTCCTAAATTTAAAAAGGTCTCCAACTATAAATAGGTTTGGGTAGAATTTGTGTATAGAAGATTAAATCCAAAAGGGAAAATTGAGTAAATAATATTTTTTATTTAACCATTGCATTACTTCACATTGATCTTATGTAGTTTTAATTATAACACTGTATTCTTTAACTTTTTAGTTTCTGATAAATAAATAAATTATTTTGTCAATTCTCAATTTTTATCAAGAAACTACCAACCCAAATAATCGTTTGGCTCAGATTCTTCAATCAAAATGGGAATGAAAATAATTAACTCTAATATTCCAATATCACTGTATATGAGTTTATACCATTAATCCCAATATGTTTGATTGAAGATTGTGATGAGTTTCATTTTTATTATAGGTGTTTTGGTTTGCTTATCTTTGACAATAAATTTTAAATTTTCATTTTAAAAAATAATTAAAATAAAAAATCAACATTCTTAATATAAAAAAATAGATAAATAACATTTTCACACAAGTGAATAAATAGTAATGCATAACTGGAACCCATGCATGCAAATATTCACATTAATTAATAATCAAGTATTTGCAAAACTATATACCAACCAACAAGGGAAACAAACATGTCATAAGTTAAATATAGGCATTTAGTCAGACAAGTTAACATCAAAATAAGGCAGGACAAGAGGACTGGCTCTCCCAGACAACAACTCCTCAATCAGCATGCTCAAATCAATAACCGGCCATTTCCTTTCTCAGTCCATTGGACAATATGCTGGACAATAACAAAACAGAATATTAGCAACAACAGCTGGTGATGTATATATATGTTATACAAGACAGGAAGAATGAGGAAAAAGAACATCTAATATATGCAAACATTGGTTCGGATATATACATCACACTTCTTTATCGTATTCGGTTTACACGATTTTTAATGTGATCCATATATATCAAGGGTGTGACAAAGTTTTACGCTAGCAAGTACAAACAAGAGAACATGATCTTATGCAAAAACACCATATATAGGCATCATATATATATTATCATATGTAGATAATAAATCAGTACAAACAAAGTACAAACTTACTTGAGTCAGATCATAAGAGGAATCCCCAAAGAGATGGTATAAAAACTCTCATACTCCTTTGAGATCTTCTTTCAGAAAAGCACCCTCCTTCAGAGAAAGACTAATGATATTCATCTCCTTCTCTTGTGAAAAAGGATTAACAAAAACAATTTCATCCATTCTGTAAACCAACTCAGACCTAAAATGCTTCAAACCCTGCATGCAAAAGAGAGCATACATATATATATGACAAAAATCAGCACAATGCACAAGAATAATATATAAACTTTCACTTTGACTGATCATTCTCTCTATATATAGCTCCACACATTGCATTACCGAATCTATTTCATTGCACCTATAAGGATTATTAGAACAACCAAAACACTTGGCCATCATGTCTTTATTCCCTAACTCTGTCGTCACGATAAGGGTCGTGCTTCTGAAATCAACTATCGATCCCCGATCATCATCATATAACATGCCAGTATCGAGAATTTTCAGCAGAGTTCCAAACGCAGAAGCATTAGCTTTCTCTATGGCATGAAACAGAAGAATACTATGAGGGCAACTGCTGACGGCCTCCAGTATCCACGAAGCAAGAGTTGCACCACTGGTAATTAAGGCAAAACATTTCAAAAATATGAGACCAGTTGTCGATCTTTCCAAGTGTTTCGAATGAAACTTCATGAATCAGCAGTAGTACTAAAAAAATGTTTCGAATTTACAAAAATATAAATAAAGAAACATTAATTACGTACCCTTGAGAACTGGAAAATAGTTGCGATTGTGAGTTCTGATCATAATCTGATGATAAGTCAACTTGGATAAGCAAACTCTTTTTCTCACCCTCACCGGCAACCTTAAAGTGATCAATGAGAATTTTAACAAGCTTTTCTTTACACAAACTGGTGAGACCCATAAACAGAAAAGATTGAGGACATGACTTCTCAGAATCATGATCCAGCTGGGACAACTCGATTGATTTCAACACAGCATTAAGTATGAAATTAACAGCTTGATTTTGAACTGTCCCTTTCTGTAGCAGCAGTCCTGCTTTGAGGTTCTGGAGCCTCTCACTTGCTTCTTTTTTACAGTAACGACTACTCAAAATTGTGTTGTTTTGCTCTTCCTCTTAGAAGAATATATAGCAACAAAGATCTATCAACCTTGATCTATATATTGAAAAACAAGTTTAAATAGACAAAGGGCTGCTACAGATGCAAACCTTCTTGTGTGCGTGTTTGTCCGCATCCAAAGACAATACAGATTGGAGTATTTTGCAGCAAATCCCCAAGACATGCGTTGCTGTGTCCACAAAATGTTTGTGATCACCTTTAGACTTGCAATAATTTTTTGGAGAAAAAAACGCCCCGAGGCATTTCCTCAACTGAAGAATCCGTCAACTAGTGCTTTCTTCTTCTGATAAAAGTTCCTGAATTCCCTAAACGAGAGTTTATGGAAATGCTTATACATCCATTCTTCAGAAAAATTGGTCTTTTGATCCACTCTAAATGACAGTTCCCCTGTACCCATAAAGGTGTCAATGTAAACCGCGCAGTGTTTGTCAGCCATGTCTTCTTCAACCATGCCTCGCAGCGAAGGCATCACATTCTCTTCCAGCCAACTCTTGACTTCTTTCACAGCTTTGTCCTATGAAATTAATTATATAACATGATCATTGATGTCAACAATTAATCATAGAATTTCAAATCATATTTACAAATAAACAAGTGACAGTTTTACAATTCCCTGGATAAACCGCAAGCATTTACATATATCTGATCCTTATGGAGCTGTCATTAGGACATTATTGCTTGTTTGTTCCACCCCACTGAATTCCATTTCTCGACTTCAAATATTGAACGGGTAACATAAATCTTGGCATGCAATGAGATTATGCAAATGAATAATTGTTCAAAAACAAAAGCATATAAAATCACTAGGGCGATGTCACTTTATATATACTTCAACTGAGCAAATTAAGAAGCAAAATCAGAAAGATGTATGGGTACGTACATAGCTGGAATATACAGTGGCAGATAAAGTTTAGTCTTAAATCTTGATTATATTATGAAAAACTAAAGATTCCCTTATAGCAGTAACACTTCCTCAGGTAAACTTCATTCACATTAATTTGTGCAAATTTTAATTGCACAAAAAATCTTTAAATTCAGATAGACAAGTTAAAATCTCAAAGACCAGTACGATTCTATAAAGTGATCATGTTAAACCCCAAATCAAAGCTTTTAGAGCATAACCTTCTATGCTTTATTTGACAGCTTAAGGTACAAAATGTTCCATTGAAATGATAGAGATCTAACTATCTTAAAAAAACATGAAAAACCAAAGTTAAAGATCAAATCGAATTCAGGAGGGAAAACAGAATCATCAAAGTTTTCAGTAGGCACCAAAATGGAAATTTAGAATGCGAAAGTGGAAATTCAGAAACTTGAGGAAACTAACTTACAGGTTGCTTGGAGTAATTATTGGATACAACATCCAAAACATGATTAGGAAGATAAACGATAAGCTTATCTCCAGAGATTTCCCGAGCCTTTTCCCTCATTATGTGCCTAGTATGATTCTGGATACCATGACTGATATAACATGATTAAGATATTCCCTAAAATAGAGGAGAAAAAGTCATAGACAGTTACAACCACTTGATAGCAAGTCAACCGAGATATGAGGAAACAGGTAAATGGGAACAGTAAGCACTTTTTTGAATAAATATTGGTTACATTCAGGAAAAAGGGTAATTGAATTACTGACTTAAGCATCGGAGTAGAATCCCCAAGGACCACCTCGGGATTTTGCTCTAACGCTATTCTATTTTACAGATTTAGTTGGTGATTATTGCTGGAGCTCGGTCTTCCTGCTCGGTTCTTTCTAAATAACCCGACGTGCAAACTTGAGCTTCATCAATTGGCGCCGTCTGTGGGGATCGGACAAAAAGTTCTCACCACAAGATTATCGTCTGATGGCAAATACAAGATCGAAGGGAGGAGCTGCCCAAACCAGTAGGCGTGAAGAAGGGAGACAGTCGTCGCCTACGAATCAGCAAGCTCCTGAGAAGACACCGCAAGGGGAGAATCGGATTACCCCTGAGTTAATGAAAATATTTGCGGAACATTATGATGAAATGGAAGCCATAGTAAAAGAAGTCCGGAAGAAAAATCAGGATCAACAGAAAGACCCGGGGAAAAAACCCCTGGTGATCCAAAGTGAGTCTGGGGGAGAGAATGACGGAAGGTCTGAGACTCAACCTTTTCTTCGGACTGGAGGGATTGAAAATATCAATCGAGATGTGGGTAATAATCCAGGGAAAAGGAGGTCTCGGAGGGATAGCCCTTTATCCCAGGAAATTACCGATTTTCCTTTACGGCCTCAGTTCAAGCTACCACAATTGCAAGCTTACACTGGAGATTCCGATCCTAATGATCATATCCACAGGTTTGAATCTACGATGGATTTTTTAAAGGCACCGGAAGAAACAAAGTGCCAGGCTTTTCCTACTACCCTAGAAGGGAAAGCCCGTCTCTGGTACGAAGGATTAAGACCACGGAGTGTGAATTCTTTTTCTCAATTATGTGACCTTTTCTTTAACCGTTTCTTGCAACGGAAGAAATTTGATAAATCTACGGCTGAGTTGTTGAATCTCCGTCAAAGAGATAATGAATCCCTTCGTAGTTATATGGGGAGATTCAATGATGAGAGTTTGCAAGTAAAAAACTGTTCTGAAGATGTACTGGTAGGAGCATTTCTTAATGGTTTGCGGCCTGGACGGTTTTACACTAAAATGGCTACTGACCCACCATCTGACATGGAAGAGTTGATGGACCGGGCAGAGAAGTATGCTAAGGGGGAAGAGGCAGATCAGAGGAAAAAAGACAATGACAAGCGGGGCGTGAGAACTCGTGATGAAGGTGGAAGGAATCTAGTGTCGGATAGGAGATCAAAGGTATTTGATCGTCTGAATCCTCCCCGGCGCATCGCGGAGCCAACAATAAAGGACCGGATAACTACCCCCCTTAGCAAGACTCGGTCAGAAATTTTAGCCATTATAGGCAAACAAGGTATCTTAAAACCCGTTGCAAAGATGAACGCCCCTAATCATAAAAGAAACAGGGACCTGTTCTGCAGTTTTCATCAGCAACATGGGCATGACACTGAAGATTGTACCGACCTGAAGAAGGAAATTGAGGACTGCATTCGTGAAGGGTATTTACAAGAGTTTGTTAAAACAACTTACAAAGTAGCCCGGAGAGGCCGATCTGCCGAAAGGCATTCACCATATCGACCTCAGTTCGGAAGGAATGTTGCTAGAAATGAGGACAAACGTCAGCGGCCTAACAACTATCCCTCAGCTCGGGATGTCACCGGTGAAGTTCACACTATTCTTGGGGGACTGGAAGGTGGAGAAAGTAATTCTGTGCGGAAGAATAGGTGCAAAAGAATTCCCGAGCAAGAGCCTACGGGAAAGAGGTTTAAATCTTCAGAAACCATCGTCTTTTCTGAAGAAGATGCTGTTCCCACGAAATTTCCACACTCAGATGCTCTCATAATCAAAGCTAATATTGCCAACAAGTTAGTGCTCGGATTTATGTGGATGACGGCAGTTCAGTAGATATTCTGTACATCAACGCATTTGAGCAGCTAGAGGTAGATCCCAAATACCTCCGACGGAGCCCAACTCCGTTTGTTGGATTCTCTGGGGAAGCAGTTCAACCCATGGGAATTGTAACATTGCCAGTTACCATAGGAGAATACCCCAGGAGTAGGACGGTATACACGGATTTTGCAGTGCTGAACTCACCTTCTCCTTATAATGTGATAATAGGCCGACCTACTATGGTGAAGATGAAGGCAATATGGTCACCATATCACTTGGTGATGAAATTCCCAACCGAGGCGGGAATAGCAATGTTACGGGGGGATCAAGAAGTGGCCAGAAGGTGTTATATAGTGGCCATGAGAGGGAAGAATCAGTCTACCCGAGACAATCGTGTAAATTGTGTGCAGGGCAAGACAGGAATCAAAGGCCCAATGAAGGTACGGGAACAACATCCTGTAAAGAGTATAGACTTTGATTTTAACGACGAGGAAATATTGAAAGTTTCAGTTGACTGTGCCCGACCTGAAAGGAAAATCCAGATCGGTAAACACCTATCCGAACAGGTTCAGCATGGATTGTTAAGGCTTCTCACGGAATACAAAGGCATATTCGCCTGGGATCCAAAGGAAATGGGTGGAGTTTCTCCCGAGTTGATAACCCATTCTTTGAATATCCATGAAGATGTAAAACCAGTGCAACAGAAGAAGAGGAGTTTTGCTCCTGAGCGCAAAAAGGTTATCCAGCAGGAGGTTAGCAAGCTGCTTCAGGTCGGGATTCTCGGAGAAGTAAAGTACCCGACCTGGATAGCTAATCCAGTGATGGTTAAAAACGTCGATGGTGGATGGCGGATGTGTATCGACTTTACGGATTTAAATCGAGCTTGCCCGAAAGATTGCTATCCCCTACCGTCCATCGATCAGATTATTAATGCTATCGTGGGTTTCGGGGCGCTGAGTTTCTTGGATGCCTACAAAGGCTATCATCAGATTTTAATGAACCCAGATGATGCTGAAAAGACAGCATTTATAACTGATCAGGGGATTTTTTATTACAAGAAGATGCCTTTTGGGCTGAAAAACGCCGGGGCTACATATCAACGCCTGGTGAATCAAATTTTCCAAAAGCAGATAGGTCGGAATTTGGAAGTGTATATAGATGATATGGTGATAAATAGTAAGGCAGAGGAGAACATTTTGGATGATTTGAAAGAGACTTTCACAACACTTCGTCAGGTCGGACTGAAGCTTAATCCGGAGAAATGTGTATTTGGGGTAAATTCAGGGAAATTCCTCGGGTTTATGGTGTCAAAAAGGGGAATCGAGGCTAATCCCAAGAAGCTAGAAGCCATAATAGCAATGGAACCTCCTAAGAGTATAAAGGAGGTGCAGAAGTTGACCGGATGTATGGCAGCTCTAAATAGGTTCTTATCCCGAGCAGCAGAGAGGGGCTTACCATTTTTTAAACTCTTAAAGACTGCTAAGAATTTCGAATAGGATAAAGAATGTCAGCAGCACTTCGAAGCATTGAAAAAACATTTGAAACAGTTACCCACTTTATCTGTCCCAACATCCGGCGAGCCCTTATTTTTGTACTTGGCTGTTTCAGAGCTCACAATTAGTGCTGTCTTGGTGCGAGAAGATGAGGGGGTACAGAAGCCAGTTTATTTTGTAAGCAAGGCTTTACAAGGGGCAGAACAAAGGTATCCAGAGGTGGAGAAATTAGTAATGTCTTTGGTTTTTGCAGCACGGAGGTTAAGACCTTATTTTCAAGGTCATCCAATTTGTGTACTAACGGATCAGCCTATCAGGCAGATTCTGTATAGGCCAGAAAATTCTAGACGGTTGACTAAATGGGTTATTGAGCTCGGGGAGTATGACATCACATTCAGACCTCGAACGGCAATAAAAGGCCAAGCTTTAGCTGACTTTATTGCTGAAATGCCACGAAAAGGAGGTAAGATGGAAGCGCCTATAGTGGAAGCAATCCGACCAGGGGCAGAAGGAGAATAGCAGTTGTTTGTCGATGGAGCTTCAGCAGGAGAAGGATCAGGTGCGGGTTTGGTGCTGATAAGCCCTGAAGGTAACGAACTAGCTTATGCTTTAAAGTTTGAATTCATTGCCTCTAACAATAAGTCAGAGTATGAGGCGTTAATCACCGGGCTGAAGTTGGCGCTATCAGTAGGAGCTCAGCATGTCCAAGCCCACAGTGATTCTCAGTTGGTAGTCGAACAGTTAACAGGCAAATATGCTATCAAAGATGTGATAATGAAGAAATATCTGAACGAAGTTCAGAAATTGACAAGGAAATTTGAAGGTTTCAATATTGAAAAGATATCCAGATCTCAGAACAGAAGAGCCGATGCCCTGAGCAAGCTCGCATCCTCCACTTTTTCACATTTAAATAAGCAGGTATGGTTGGAAACACTTCCTGAATGAAGTATTTTTGTACAGGAGGTGATGAATATAGGAAGTACAGAAAATTGGATGACCCCGATTATAAATTTTTTGAGGTCGGGGAATCTACCAGAAGATAAATTTGAAGCTCGGCGAATACGCATGCGAGGTGCTCGATATGTATTTGAAGATGGGATTCTGTACAAGAAAGGGTACCTAAAGCCCTTGCTAAGGTGTTTGGATCCTGAACAGGCTCAGTACGTGCTCTATGAGATTCATGGAGGAATATGTGGATCCCATGTTGGGTCTAGGATGCTGGCAAAGAAAGCACTTCTGTTCGGGTATTTTTGGCCTACGATGTTTGGAGATGCAGCCCAAGTAGTCAGGACATGCGAGAAATGCCAAAAGTACGCCGTGAAGACTCATAACCCTCAGGTCCCATTACACTCTTCTGTATCCGTTTGGCCATTTTATCAATGGGGAGTAGATCTCCTCGGGCCTTTCCCAGAAGCCCGAGGTCGATATAAACACCTTATCGTAGCAGTCGATTATTTCACCAAGTGGGTGGAGGCAGAACCATTGGTACATATTTCAGGTAAGAATGTTATTGGATTTTTCTGGAAGAATATTCTTTGCAGGTATGGAATTCCCGGGGTGGTGGTATCTGATAATGGCAGGCAGTTCGCGGAAGAACCATTTAAGTCCTGGTGCCATTCTCTTGGGATTCAACAGAAATTTACTTCTGTTGCACACCCCCAAACCAATGGCCAAACGGAGGTATCTAATCGGATAATTTTGCAAGGACTAAAGATACGGTTAGGACGTTCTAGTGGAGATTGGGTTGAACACTTGCCAATGGTATTATGGTCATACCGGACCACACCAAGGACCACAACAGGAGAAACCCCTTATAATCTCACATACGGCACCGAAGCTGTTTTACCCCCAGAGATTGGTTTGCCGAGTCCTCGAATCTTATTTTTCCAAGAAGCAGAAAATCAAGAGGAACTTCAAGTAAATTTGGATCTTTTGGAGGAAAGAAGAATGTTCGCGCAGTTAAGGGACACTAAGTATAAAGAAGGAGCAGCTCGATTTTATAACAAAAGGGTGAAAAGTAAACATTATAAAATTGGAGATTTAGTATTGAGGAAAGTGGAAGCTAGCAGAGTTGGGAAAACTGGAAAGCTTGATCCTATTTGGGAAGGGCCTTACCGAGTAAAAGAAGTATCTTCAACTGGGTACTGTAGATTAGCTCGGTTAGATGGAAAAATAATTCCAAGAACATGGAACTTCCATAGCTTGAGGAAGTATTATTAGCTCGAGAGTTATTTCTTAGTTGTATTTGTTCACAGTTTAGTGTTCTTATATCGTTGTTGTTTGACTCTTCGTTCAGAAAATAATAAAAACCGTCTGGTTCGAATAAAAATTTGTTGGATGAGTATTTCGGAGAATGAACTCTGTGAAATATCTTCAATTAGGCACAATTCCAGAGAAACTTAATCTCAGGAAAGAAATTTATTCCTAACAAGATAGCAAGTCTAAGTAAGATTTCTAGTGGCGTTATCATAAAAACCCGAGCTAAAGCTTTGGGTAAAATTAATTCCCGAGAAAATAAATCTCTGGAAATAAATTATATGAAATTCTATATAAAAACCCGAGCTAAAGCCTTGGGTAAAATGAATTCCCGAGAAAATAAATATCTGATTATATGAAAATTTATAAAATCCGAATGCAATCTTAAAGAATAATTATAAAACAAGAGATTGTTCAGATTACACAAAAGTTTTCACAACTATTTCGTTTCATTTTCTTTTTCCAGCTGAAGAAGGTCCACCTCAGCGCTTCATGAACAGGAGTAGATGGGACGAACTGTTTCATGGAAATCCCGAGAACGCCTCCGGTTAATTCCTTGAAAACAGCGTTGACTTTATCTGCAGCATCCGCTTCAAAACCCAGTTCATCTAAACTCTGGTTGGGAAGATATTGCTCTTGGAGAACTCTGACCGCTTCGTTGTACCCGAGCTGAGCCACGGGTTCATTCATCTTTGCAGCCATCTCAGCAAATTCAGAAGATTTCAAGAAATTTTCTACTGTCTGAGTTGAACCGTGCTCTTTGTGGAAATTGTATTTGCGTTTCCAGCTCTCACAGTGTCTTTCCCAAATCAGGATACTTGAACTAAATTTTTGATTGTCAGTACGTAGTTCATCAGATTTTTTCTGCTCAGCTTCCACAGCAGTTGTCAATTTTTGAACCACTGAACGAAGCTCTCCTGATTTGCTTTGCTCGGCTTCAAGAGTAGAGGTGAGTTGCTGAACTTGGGATTGAAGATTTTGTGATTTTTTCTGCTCAGTCTCCCAATTAGCACGAAGATTGGCAGCAGTCTTCCTTTCTAACTCCAGGTCATTTTCTAGGTTGGACTGGAGGTCAACAAATTTTTTCTTCTCATTTTCTAATTCGGCTTGAAGATTATTCAAATGCTCGGTAGAGCGAATAACTTCAATGGCCCTAGCAGATAAAACCGTGCCCTGTGAAGCGAAATAAGGACAGAAGGAGTATAAATTAGAGAACTAGCGATAATATGAAACAATGATTATTTAACCACAAACCTGTGCACTGTACAAAGCCATGATATTAATCAGGCTATCATTATCCAGCTGCCTCAGTGATTCTAAGTCTCGGGGCAGAACTCCTTCACCCAACCATTGATGAGCTAATGCTGGGGTGAGTATTCTGGAATTTCGATTAAAACCCCAGTTCGGGCAGAATTGATCTCCTGGGTGGGTAACAGGGCCGTAAGAGATAGGGACCCTAGGAGGATTAAAATGAGACAGAAATCCGAAGTTGGAATCTGGAGAAAAGTTAGAGGGAACAGCAGAGAAAAGAGGAGTTGGAATTGTTGCTTCGAGGGGTGTGTCTTGGTGGGCATCCCCGGTAGGTAGGGTTGGTGACTTGCTTGGTGGGGCATCTTGCGTAGCTGAGGTTTCTGGTTTCCTCTTACTACCTCTTTTCCTTTTATCTTTCTCCTCGGGTAGTGGAGGCAAACCCGAGCTGACAACCTTGAGCTCGTTAGTTGGTGAATGGCTCAATGGAGGTGCCGTATTCGTATTAGGAGCTACTGGTGGAGTAGAAGATCCCGGGCTGGATTTACTCGAGGTAGAAGCAGTGGTAACCGTCTTGGTCCTCCTCGACATGATCAGCTGCGCGATATCCATCACTGTAAAAAAAAAAAAGAAAAAGGACATCAGAAAAGGAGAATTTCAGCGTAAAGTCTTAGAAGTTATAATACAAAATAAAGGATACTTACATTCAACCCCATATCTATTCTTGGAGCCTTTATACTTAGAATCAAGTATAGCGGAACTTAACCCGCCTTGAATCAAAATTCTCTCAGATAATCGGGAAACATCAAAGGTAACCCCTAAAGTTTCAAGTGTTTGTTCCCCACTTGTATTGTAAGATTTTTTAGGTTGTTTATCTGTTATGCTCTTGACAATTTTCCATGGATGATTCTGCCTGATAAACTCTGAGTGAATGAAAAAGAACCTCTTCTTCCAGTTGTGAATAGAACTGGGGAAATTTTGTAGTAGGGGAGTTGCATTGGGACGACGATTAAAATAAAACCATCCTAATTCGTTAGGGACAGTTTTTAAAGAGAAGAAACGCCTAAACAGAGAGAGGGTAAGAACCACTTTGTAATGCACACAGAGCAAATCAAAGCATATGATTGTTCTAATGGAATTTGGGGTAAGTTGACTTAAGTTCACTTTGTAGTGATCTAAGATGTTTGAAAGCAGATTAGAGAGGGGAATTCTAAGGCCGGCGTGAAGCTGATGTTCATAAAGAGCAACAAAACCCTGAGGAGGGTGTGTAGCTCGGTCATCTCTTGATGGAGCTTTAACAGGTAGATTTTCAGGGATAAAATATTTTGTCAGAATTTGGTTAATGTTTTCTCTACTCAGGCTAGACGAAATTGAGTCAGCTAAAATCCCCTCGGTTGTTTTTTCTTCAACATTCACCTCGTGAGTTTCGGTATTCTCACTATTTTGCTCAAAGGGTGTCTCAACACCCAGTTGTTTGGAAGCTTCCATGGAGGTTGGCTTTATCTTTGAAGGGTTAATTCTAAGAGAGTGCCTAAGGGACCTTCTAAGAGGAGTTGTTACTTTAGAAGAAATTGGGGATTCACTATTGACTGGGAGTGACACACTGTGAGTAGATGGGGATAAATTCTTGTTACCTACGGATTCTAAACTCACATTCATTGATGGAGTGTGAGAAGCAGAAGGTTCTACATAGCTTGCAGAGGGGATATGTTCAGATGAATTAGAGTGTTCTTCAGAAGACATACCTGTTATTGGAATATTGCCTTGGAAAATTTTCTGCAATTGATGAAGAGGAAACTCAATGACTTATTCAATGAACAACAGAGAAGATAAAGATGTTGTAATTATCTTTATCGCTTGTTTTAAAATTGAATGCTAGACCAGAGAGGATAACGCGGAGATATGAATTAAAGTAGATTCAAGTTGGCGAAGAGAGATTTTAAATAATTTTGAAGTTTTATGGCGATGTGTCCGTTACAGCTCAAGGGGAGTGGAAATGCGTGCAAGAAGTAATGAGCTGTAATCATTGTTTTCCCCAATTACGAAGCGTTATTTATGTTAGAAAATCAAAAGTTTGTTTTTCTTCAATATCGAAGCATCGGTTTTCAGCTTATTAAGAGTTAATGGATTCTAGTTCGGGAATATTTATATGTTATGGTCAGGTCGGAAGTAAAGAATTAATACCGACCTGAGGAGTTATTGATATAACATGATTAAGATATTCCCTAAAATAGAGGAGAAAAAGTCATAGACAGTTACAACCACTTGATAGCAAGTCAACCGAGATATGAGGAAACAGGTAAATGGGAACAGTAAGCACTTTTTTGAATAAATATTGGTTACATTCAGGAAAAAGGGTAATTGAATTACTGACTTAAGCATCGGAGTAGAATCCCCGAGGACCACCTCGGGATTTTGCTCTAACGCTATTCTGTTTTACAGATTTAGTTGGTGATTATTGCTGGAGCTCGGTCTTCCTGCTCGGTTCTTTCTAAATAACCCAACGTGCAAACTTGAGCTTCATCAATGACCAAATGCATCAAACACAAAAGTGCGGTCCACAGAATTTAGCAATGTAGGACTGAAAACTGTTCTTCCCTGAAAATACAATAAGAGAATGATCATCAGCAGGTAAACTTTAGAGTCAGGCAGCTGAACAAGTATCTTTAATTATCTTGTTTCTCCTTTTTCATTAATTATTAGGGTGCATTGCAAAAATTAACACAAAGCCTATCAAACAGTAAGGAGAGCTAGAATGCACATTAAAATAATTTACCTCTTCAAGAACTAGGACTGCATCAGTTTGCTTCGAGGAATAGGTCATGATAACAATTGTCTGAGAAAGGTTCACACGACGGCCATTATTATCGTTCAAGTTTCCACTCGTAATATCCAAAAGAAGGGTCCCCATGGTAGTATTGAGATGGGATTGCTCAATATTGTCAAACAGGATAAGACTGTGTGGCTTCTTATTAATGGCCTTAAAAAGCCAAATTCTTGGTGGTTTGGCCTAGAATAAGATCCAAAAATTCCATGAAAATTTGGTTCAAAATGGAGACCAAAATGAGAAACTCCAAATGATCATCAGAAACAAAGAGTTAATTAATTACTTACACTGTGGATGGTCCTCCAAATTTTGACATATCCACTTGTACCAATCTGTCCTGAGATCCGAAGAAAATCTCAGCAAAGCATTTGATAACTTCAGATTTACCAACACCAGAGGGGCCTAAAAAGATCCATAAAGGGCGCTTACGGTGGTCAGGATGATAACCAGTAATATTAAAGAGTTACCTGTAGATGGCCATAATTGCATCATCCTGGTCAACAACCCTCTCGCTCAAGATGTGGCCCAAACGTGTCAGTTCCGGAGACCCATAAGTAGGCAGCCTTGGGACAGGAATGTCAACCAGACGACTAACCACCTGAAAATACCATAACCATAAACAAAAATGTTATGACCATGATTCATGAACACAACAACAGATGAAAGAAAATAAAAAACTGCTCAACCCCAACAACATCTTGGAAGTTTGATCATGCATGGTATTTATTTAGATTGGGTGAAAGAAATTAAACAACGTGCAAGAGGAAGAGTGATACGAATGGAGTAGGATGAAGTCCCAATCCACACGAATTTTCCACAATACTTGAGATCGTTGTGAACCAAATTCAAACACGACACAAAACAGCAAGATCAACACAACAAAAATCGCAAAAAAATCCGAGCAAGATGAACACGAATTGGACAGATTTTTAGCAAACAAATTGCATGCGATTTTGACGTAATTTAAAAGCTAAACTATGACGACCTTGGACAGGAATAAAGACACGAAAACAGCAACAAAAAGACACCACAAAAAAAACTGCAGAATTTGACGCAACAAAACAGCAAGAAGGACGCTAAAAGAAGGACAAGATCCGAGAAGAGAAAACAAGAACAAGACTCAAATAAAAAGATTTGATTACCGAATTTGATGAACAACTTGGCTGCTTTGATACCAATTGATACGAATGGAGTAGGATGAAGTCCCAATCCACACGAATTTTCCACAAATACTTGAGATCGTTGTGCACCAAATTCAATCACGACAAGAACAAATTGGCGGAAAAGAAAGTATGAAACGCAAAGGCAAGATTAAAGTTAACCTAACCCCAACGTTAACACAAATTGAATCAGTTCAACTAATGTAAATCAAAAGTTTAAACCTATCAAGTTTGGCCGGTTCTATAAATCTAGAACTTGTAAGCTTTACCTAAAGTTCCTCACTTAAGGTTTGGCGGGTCTTATGAATTATTTAAGAATAACTCACGTTGGTGATGTCAAATTTAATTTAGCAAAGCCAAAATTCTTTTAATTCAACATAAGAAAAAAACGTTACAATGATGTCCCTTTTATAGGGAGTAGGTTCGGCCATGCTAATCCAAAAAGGAAACAAAACCCTAGTAGTTGTAGAATACAACTTGACTTCTTAACCAACTAACAAACAAACTAACAAACTAATCCTTATTGGAAAAGGATTTTAAGACACGGTTTTGAAGACACGTTTTTGCCTCTCCAATTAAAGACAAACTTATCTCCTAAAAAGTAGGAGATTACATTCCTAAACTTAAACAAAGACTAAAATCGGTTTTTCCTTAAAGAAGCAAAATTCGATTTTACTTTCTAAAACTTTACTTTCCTAATTATCATGCAAGATAATTGGATCAAGTAATTACTTGGCCCATAATTAAAACATAAAGACTTAAGCCCATAATTAAACGTTTTAATGGACTTAATTATTAAAACAACATAAATAAATCCTATGACTTAAATAGATAATGGCGTGATCCATTAATGGCAAAGCCCAAGCACGCCATATTGGTATTGAATGTAGTCCATGAAATTCGAGATGAAAATTCGGCCAGAATCCCGTCATCAACTTTGCAAGGCACTTTCAACGGTGATAACCTCAGAATCTTGGAAAATGTAAAACACGAAAGTTGTAGCTCTATCTCTTATCGTTCCAGGGCTTCTTGAATGGTGCAATTTCGAGTTATATCGAAAGAGTTATGTCAAGAATACCAAAATGTGACAGAAACTTTCATGATGAAGAATTGACTTAACACCTTGGACATGAACACGGGCTCATTCTCATCAAAGAGGGTCCAGCCAGAGCCAAATATATATATATATATATACCTCTGCAACATGGTGTTTATCAACTCTCGTAGCTTTCTCAAGAAAGGATCTGGTGAGCAAAATTCCCTCAACTTTGGCAGCAGAAGCATTCAGCAATTGCAATTTATGGTAGCAGCCTGAGAAGTCACCAGTCCGGCAAGCAGAATGTATACAGGCAGGCAGTGCAGTTTTAGACACAATTCCTCAATTCGAGGGCGCAAGGCCTGTGCCGCCGTCCCAAGCGATTCTTCCCAAATTGGGATCAGTGGTTTAATAAACATAGTTAATCGAGCAGTAGTGACTTGCTTATTCTCCTTGTCAACTCAGGGCAGCCATAGCTTGCATTTAGGATTCTCTCTCAGCAGTTCAGTCGACTCCAGCATACAACGGGAGAGAACGTACTCCCACTCATCAATCATCTTCTCGTCTTCTTGGCTGTTGATCTCATCTTTAGCTAACAAACATGCGCTGTTCAGTATTTCAATGCCCTTCTCTACCAATTCTTGCCCTTCTCAAATTAACAATACAAAAACATATATAAATTAATATAGAGAAGGAAAAAAAATAAAAAAAAAAATTTTACAAGAAAAACATATTGATCACGCGATGAACTCTATTTAATCAATCATGAATGGAGATTGAAATTAAAAACAAATAATCAACGAAAATAAATTCATAAATTGCTGGCTGGATCGATCGAAATATATCAATTAATTGAAAGAAAATAGTAGTTCTAAGGTTTACTACCTGAAAAGGTTTGGGAAAAGTGGTGGTAAGTTAGATCGGCAGTGGTACAAATTGCTTGAACTGATACATGAACGATATGTTCCCTCTCCAATCCGACCACTGCCAATGACGCAATTTCTCTACCCAGCAGCAGCGTCTTCCCTCTTTCAAAGCATGATGATGATGATTCCGCCATGAACGTACGAACGAATGATTTACACCAGTAGAGTCCTTCCTCCAACTAAGTACTTGATTTGGCTTGGTTGCATGTGCATGCACTGTTAAGAATTCCTAGTGATCTTCACACTACCCAATTAAGTCCCAACCCTACTTTTAAGTTATTAAAGATAACCTATAACCACGGAGGGATGGACTACCACGGCACGCTCCCCTAGCTGTGGTCACGTGCGGCCGTCAAAGGGAAGAAAACCCATTCCTTCAAATGATGTCGTATCAAATACCCCCATTCCTTCAAATGACGTCGTATGGAAACAAAACTTTCCTCCTATGCTACTGACCCTTTATCCTGGCAATTCCTAATAAATGCTTGCCTCCTCCACCGAATTAAAGTCTGAATCTTCCATCTCAGGACAGCTGAAAAATGGTCAGGTTCTAATTAATGCTCATCTCACCTCTTCTCCACTTAATTCATCTCTCATCTCTCACCTCTCACCTCTCACCTCTCACATTCGCTCTAGTCCCAGGCGCATTTCAACTGTCATCGTTCACCTCTTCTCTTTCACCTTTTCTCCACTCCCCTCTTTTTTTCATCATTCCTATCAAGTCTCACCGCTTCTCCACTCATCTCTCGTCGTTCACCTCATCTCTCATCTCTCACCTCTGCTCCAGCCCCACACCCGATTCCCAGCTCAATGCTCACCTCTTCTCATCTCTCAGCTCTTCTCCCCTCCTCTCTTCTTCTGAATTAAATAATTAAGTAATCAAATAATTATGCTACCTCCGCCGCATTAACATCGGCCTTGACAACTTTGCATTCGTACCAGCTGCTTGCGGATGGGATATTTTGCCCCTGTGCTGTGCTGCTCGAGAAAAAATTAGCAAAAATACTCATCACTCTTTTGTTGCAGCTTCCTTGGATTTTCGGCCTTCTCTTTCCCCTTTGGATTGTAATGGTCTATCAATTTCGGACCAGATACCTATCTTGCACTGGCACACCATCGGATGCTTCCAGATCTGGAGGCAGTGTTCTCTGTCAAATCAAACAATGGGAAGTTGTATTCTTTGTATTTAACTTTCTCATCAAACTTTTGTTACTCTTCTCCTTCTCTTCTTTTCTGTTCAGCATTCTCTCTGATTTTTAAACCTTGTGCTTCTGATTTCCTTCCTGCGTTTTTCGTTCGCGTTGTCATCATTATTAACTGTGTTTTGCTACAGTTGTGCTTCTTCGATTTTCCAAAGAAATACCTGCTTTGAAACAAATTGGATTTTCCGGCTGCTACCTTTGGCAGATTGATCTCTTACCTACTGTTTTGGTATATTAGATTTTGCGCTTGGCCGAATACTTTTTTCGCTGCTACTTTGGTATATTATCTTCTCGAGAATCTGTATATGCATCCGCATCTTCCGTTCATTTATTTATTTATTAATTCATTTATTTATTTACCTTTTAATTCGTTTAAAATATAATGAAATAAACACTAATCTAATGAGGAACCGTTTAGAGGTTTTTCCTTGTTTTTTGTCTACTGGTTCCGATCATTGTTTGTTGTTCCTCTCTTTGTTTCTTCTGTTTATCCTTGGTTTGTCTTTGTCTTTGTCTTTGTATTCCATACGTGTTTAATAGTCGTTCAAACTGATCTGTCTCCGTGCATTGTTGCTGCTTTATCTAATGTTTCTACTTTTTTATTGCCTCATGCTTCCGTGCATGTTTTGTTGCTGCTCATTTTCTTCCGCCTGTTTATTTTTATATTCTCATCATTATTGTTTGTGCTTTCTTTTTTTCATGCTGTCTTACATGTTGTGCATCTCCGCATATCTACAGCTGCTCTTTTAGTATGTTTAATAGCTTTGCTGTTGTCTTGTGCAATCCACCCGATCCACTTCCTCTCTTTGTATATCCTGCTGCATTTAAAGCTCCTCATTGTTTATTGCTTACTGTTTATTTGTTTACCGTTTATTGTCTAATAATAATGTGCCCCTGGGCTGTCCTCCCTACTTTCTATGTTTCATTTCGCCTTTTCATTCTTCTATTTTCCTATTCGAAGCCATATGACCAGTTTCTTTTTTTTTTCTGTTTTCGGCAGGTTGGCTATCCTCTCTTCACCTAGGTGTCCTCTGCTTTCTTACATGGATCTGCACTGCTCTCTGCCATATAGGTGAGATGGGTATACATTATTGTTTTTCTATGAGGGTTACTATCATTCAGGCAACTTGTAATAATGGTGCCTTTCTGCATTCGTCGCTTAACAACACTCTCTGATATTCGTTATCTTTACATTTTTACGTTTCATTTTCTTTTCCTGTTCTGCACGCGCATCCATCATATTCTTGTTGTTTATGGTGTATATACACTCCATGATAAGCTAAATCTTCCATATTTTCCCTTCCAATGCTTTGGTAGCTCTATCTCATCTAATTGTGATATGTCTATGTTTTCCTTGCTTTACACACCTGCGTACGTCGTAATGTGTACATGTTATGTGCCTACCTTAGCTTCCTTTTGCAGTAATCCTCCTTTTTCACTTGTTGCTGTTTATGTGTGGTTCTAATTTTTTTGCTCAAATGTTGGCTTGCTTGCCATGGTGCTCTTTTGAGCCTATTGCAGAGGGAACTAGCAGCAAGAGACAGAAAAACAAATATATTCCCTGAATGGAACAATATAGAATGTGTTTGCCATGGAGAGCTGTTGCTGTTAGCTTTTGCTTCAGGGATCCTATCTGAAGATCTTTTTGTATAATATATAGACTTGTTATAAATTATTATTATGTGTTATCTATGTGGTTATTATTATGCTAATTAATCAGCAGCCTTGCTTGAGCTATTGGTATGTTCTAAAAACTGTCTAGGTAATTCTGTTTATAGTGCAGTAATTTTGCTTTCCACAATTTATTTGTGGCAAAACTGTCAAACATGTACTGGTATTGTACACCTCTCTAAATTGATGTATGCTATCTAAAATTGGCAATGTGAATCTCCTTCCTTCCCTTATTAAAGGGCCGTGCTATTCTAAAATTTTTTCGTGCCTTTTTTTGACTTTGACAAATTATTTGTTCTGCTTCTTTACTATCATAAGGTATATATCAGAATTTGTTAAGCCTTCTTTACGTGACGTATATAGCCTATGTACAAATTTTACATAGCTTATATATTTGACCCTTTGTCGAGACAGGCCTTCTTTGCAATTTGTTGGGTGAATTGTGTCCTTATATTATTATTATATCATTACATTATATGCCATCATCATGTAAAAGCCAAAGTGCAATTGTACAATGGTTTGTTTACTTGGATTCTTTACGTCGTCTTGTCTATAAGACTAAATGACAGCAACCCTTATGCAAGCATGCGTTGAAAAACAACCCATGCCCCATTCAAGGACAACATCCCATGCTTCTGACTTGCTATTCAGTTTTCAGTAGATTTGACATTTATGAGTGCAACTTTATCTACTTTCGATAAAATTGAATTTTACGCCGATGCCAATAGAAAAATCTATACGTCGTAATTAAAACATGCAAATCAATTGATTTCAGCTTCTAATTATTGTTTGCTTGTAGGAATATGCATTCATTTCTGTTTGAAGGAATTGCTCGTATTGCTACTATTATTGTTAAGACTAAATAAACTAATATATGATTAGTAAAAGACTATAATAATTTATTGTTATTTCACCTTATCTGCAACTAAATGGACAAAACTATTCCCTTAATTCTTTTACTTTTTAATCGTTTAAAATGAAGCTCCATCCATCAATCAGTGCATACTACTCTATAATTTATACTTTATTCTCCAACTTTAGTACCTGCATTCATAGCACTTCACTACAACTTTCATAGGCTGCATTTTTGCTGTCATATGGTGCTTTAAATAAATTATTTACATATAAATAAATTGTTATTGTTATTATATGAAATATATTCTTTCTTTGTACATTCATTTGCTCTATTTTTTTAAAAGCAATTCATGTTCTAAGAGTTTCTCAACAGCTATATAAAGATTTTGAATATTGTCACAGGACGTGAAGTAAAAGATTGTTTAGGATTTTCCATCTCAAAAAGCCAAGCATACTCTACTGTTGTCTATTGATTAGGTACGTATTTTCTAATATATTTACGAAAAAATTATTTACATACTTCTAATATGTCATAGTAGAAAAATAATGAACACATGTCTTGAAAATTACATTAACTCTGTCAATGTTTCTATGGTTTTCTTGCAGAAGCTCTTCCATATAATGGATAAATTATGTAATCCATTTGTGAAATGGAAATGGGTGGAAAAGTATAATGAAGTTAAGTATTATCTTAAATCAATTTCTGATGAATGTATTCATGTTTTGGATATCAAATTTGTAAAAAATAGAATAGTCAGTTTTAAACTTTCGGGGAGATTTTGGGATTGCTATCCATTCTTGAATCAATATTTAGGTGAGCCAAGCTTTTATTCATTGAAATTTGTAGAAGATTGGCTCCAAATTGTTATTCGAGCAGATCCAATTGCTTTTACAAATGAACTGGAGAAGCCAATTAACACTGATTTGCAAAAATTTGAAGAAATAGGAAGACCATGGTGCTTTCTACTTGTGTGCACAGATACACAGAAACAGGTAATATATATTATTACTTTTTTACTTTTAGAGATGCTTATATATTAATATGTTTCTTTTTAAATAGGAAATCCCATATCAACTATATCGTGTGCTTGAATTAACCAAAAAAATGAAGAAATTGAAATATTTGATGGCTTGAAAAAGTGGTTGTTAGTCGTACACGATCGGCATTTTCATCTAGGATGGTGTGAATACTGCGTCGCTAATATCATAGAACCAAAAGATCGTATTTTCCTAAGGTGTCGTAATAAAAACAATTTGATCAAATTCATATCACAACCTTTTACATTCAAAGTTTTATGTCCTGGACCTCGCCACTTACTATGCTTTCAAATTATAGAGGTGCGATAATTGGTAAGATATCTATGTATACCCATATATATTAGAAGAAGATTTACTTTTAGTTTGTGTTTTCTTATTCTTATTTCTTCTTTCAAGCAAGGAAAATAGTGATAACTGCCATGAAATCGTCTTCTCCTCAATACATCCGTTGTTTTGCCATGACATGGATATGAAGTGTTGTTTCTATGTGAAATTTAAATCATCAAATCGATCTACACTGGTTAGTATTAATATTTATATTTTTCCCCATTTTTTATTCCTAATGTTTGTTTTTTTTAGAAATTTCCAGCAATAATGAAGTCCATCATCACATCAAGAGAAAATCCTCAAATCAGCTTGGTCATTGGGGAGAAAAATTAGAAAATAATACATTAACGGATACTTGGAATTGTTTTGTGGTTGACCATGCACTTACAAACAATGATGGACTTCTGTTTGTTCTACAAAATGTTTATAGCGGTATTCTTACGTATGCTATTGTCATTTTTAGCAAGTACGGCTTTGAAAAATTGTACCCTTGGCATTTTAAATTTCTTGCTATAAAATGACAAATCTTAATATATTTGTTTTTGTATGCTTGTTCAATTTTGTATACGAAACGTTATAATATATGTAGTATTGCCTATTATTATAATAAAAATTATACATTTATGCTTTTCACTATAAAATAATGGTCCATTTAGTATTGTGAGTTTTTTAGAATTAAACATTTCATGTGCAATCTACAAAGATAACGACTAAAACAGTCATTCAACTAATGCTTCGAAAGCGTCTTTCCAAGATAATATAGTAATCCATCGATCAAAGAAAAAGTTTCGATTATCCCCTGGGTAAAAAAAAAATTTAAATATGATCGAATATGGAGTACTACGTAAGTGTGTAATAGTTTTTACAACAGCTTATCGTTTCCATTGGAAATTTTCACAAAATGCGTTTTGGCCAATTGGTAAACAATCAGATTGGTATAGGTTTATTCTAAACTATTATGTTTATTTGGGTTGAGTATCCATCGAGCCTTGTTAAAAATGGGCCTTCTTAGTCAATTATAGACATTTATCACCAAAACAAATTAGTGCTTCTATACCTGAAACAGGCCCAGATTTATACATGACATTGGAATGAAAAAGACATCTTCATAAAAATCCCAATTTCAACTACCCTGGTTTGTATCGAATGATAGATTCTTCGGCAGCGATTCAAATCTCCCTAATTCAACTTATCAAGTCGATCGATCTAAAACATTATTGTAGATAGCGCGTCCATCGGCCAGTTTTAAGGTGATCCATGGATATATTTTCCTTTTTATGATTATTAATGTATATAAACGATTCTCACCTTATATTGTTATCCAAAGATATGAATGTATTTGATATGGATTCAAAATGATCTTGTAGGAGAATAGCGTCCTCTCTTTTGTCAAATGACTATTTACAATATATAGGTTTTAATAAGTATGGTTGTTTCATAGTAAATTGTGATATTTTTCAGTTTTTTAATATAACTCTTATTCGATCTCCATCCATGTCTTCCTGTACAATTACAGCAGCAATGCTCCTTTTCAGATGGTATTTTCATATATTATTTTCTAATTAATTACCTGTGTTAACATCAGTATGATTTGTCCTCGTTTGTATTATTTAGTTTACTATTGGCTTGTTTTTTTCCTTAAATAATTAGAATTTAGTCTCTTCCAGTTTAATGTTATGCTTCATTTTATTTAACATCTTAAAATATCCATACTAAATTACTGACAGTTAGTTATTGGCTTAGTAATATGCTCACATTTACTTTTTCATTTTGATGTCTATTTGCATACAAAAGTAATGCAAATGATTAACTGTACTGTTTATTATTATACAGGATAAGGGCTTGAATTATTACTACAAACCATGGAAGCTCTACAGAATCAACAAATTGATGTTTACTGGGATGTTTTTGGGGAAATACAATTCTTCCAGGATTACAAGAAATGTACCAAAAATGGCTTGTGAGTTACGTCTATCTGAGTCATGGTTTATGTAGTTTCAAGTATGTTTATAATCCAATCCATTAATTATACTGTATCTCTGTATGTTACTTTGTGATCGACGTCTATTCAGTTGCACAATATGGCTTTTCAAATGTAATTAAAATGGTAATTTTTTTTGCCTTGGAATCTGTTATTGGCTCGATGATACGATCTAATTATTTATTTATTTTGTACCCTATACCTCAACGATTCACTGACAAATTAAATGAGATTTTACCTCGTAGAATATTTGTGCAATACCTTGATAACAAGTAGTTATCTAAGAAGTAGTTTTTACTGTAACTAAACACGATAATATCTCCTTCTCTTATATTAAGATCTAGTACAAAGTGCTCCCATTGTCCCTCAAAGTAAGTGATATTAAAATGTATGACTATATCTTGAGTTATAGCACAATCGCTCTCTCAAACGCTCCCTAACTTACTCACTCATCTGAATCACTTCACAGCCACAATTTCGTAGCACTAATCCCTAAGCCCACCACAACGGTTATATCTCCTCTAATACTCCGCCCCAACGGCTCTGGCCAATTGGCCGGAGCCCTCATTCCCCACCACCCCCTTCTGCTAGCTCATCAACCCACCATCGCTCCGCCCCTCGCCAAGCCCCAAATTAGTAATAGACTAATGCTCAGTTCCAAAACCTAATTACTAGAACAAATCCGAGAACATTATTTCAGCGCTGCAACAGTGACAATGGGGGAAACACCGGGACCCCCAGATGCTCCGGTGAAATTGTTCAAGAAAGCCCTAGGAACCAGCTCTAAGTCAAACACACAAATATCCTTTGCAGATGTAGCGGACCAGATTTCCACTCTATTTGCAAGTTTCAAGGGTGAGCCGGCTTTATTCTTCAGCCAAGAGGAGGAAGATGCCCTTGCCGAAAGATTCAAATTCACACTAGTAGCAAAATTTTCTTGGGGGAGACCTCAAATGCCATTGATAAGGAAAGAAATCATAATAGCAACCTTCCATGGCCAAGTATACACGGGGTTATTAGACTACCGTCACATCCTCATAAAATTCGAATTAGAGGAGGACTTTCAGAGGATATGGCTGCGCAAAACATGGAGCTTTGCTGGGTTCCAAGCCAGAATCTTCAGATGGACACGAGACTTCAATCCGGGAAAAGAACCCACGGTGGCACCGGTGTTGATCCGTCTGCCTCTCCTTCCCCTGCACATGTCTGAAAAAAATAAACTATTTGCAATCGTTTCTTGTCTGGGCAGACCACTCAAAATGGACCTAGCTCAGCTGGAGCTGAGTAACTTCATCGGTCGAGTGAAGCTCGAATCTGTGTTGAAATGGATGTTGTTAAAGCACAACCTAGTCGCATTTGGCTAGGAAGCAAAGAAACTGGCCGGTGGCAAGAGATTGAAATTGAAAATAAACCGGCCTACTGTGGTTCATGTCATAAGATGGGTCATTTTCAAAGTCAGTGTAATCCGGGCAAGCCAAGGCCAGTTACCCAAAGGCAGCCCCAATCCCTCCAGCTAATAACAATCAGGAGTGGATCCTTGTCAACAGAGGAAAAAAGAAAAGCAATGCACCTGATGGTGATCTTGGCAAAGGAAAGGAAGTAGCCCAAACCATTTTAAGGCCAGAGGAGATACCAGAGTCTTCAAAGCAGAGCTCATCCCCGCCTAAAGAGCAACCAATTGCACCCACAAAAACTCAAGCCCCAAAAATTATAGATATTCAGGCTCCAGAACAGGTATTGGGAGTGGAGGTCGTAACAGAAACCTGCAGAAAATAGCTCAATTATAGAAAATAAAGCCAGCACTCAGGATCAAGATACCCCCACACTATCTTCCCAGCCTACAGATACCCAAAATGCTCTTAGAAAAGAGCTCCAAGTCCCAGACACACATCATAAAACTTAGAAACAAAACCCACAGGGGATTACTATTCCAGAAGACTCCAATCCAACTGCCTTGGATCAGGTGAACACTTCCAGTTCTTCTTCAAAAATAGCCAAAACCCAAGCAAAGCCTAACAAAACTATTTCTGTGCAGGTAAACATAGAGGAAGTAGAGCTACTAGAGGCGATTCAGGACTGTCCAAACACAGAAACAAAGGAGCCCCTACCTAGAAGCAAGTCTCAAGAGGATAACCTAGCTGAAGGAGTACTCTCCCCTGTAGAGGACTCAGAGG
Organism: Ophiorrhiza pumila; assembly: GCA_016586305.1. Classification (NCBI taxonomy): domain Eukaryota; kingdom Viridiplantae; phylum Streptophyta; class Magnoliopsida; order Gentianales; family Rubiaceae; genus Ophiorrhiza; species Ophiorrhiza pumila. The sequence goes on along the minus strand of BLIW01000003.1, from coordinate 24,151,814 downwards.
ATTTAATCACAGTGATTGGCCCTAATGAAGTGTTGGAGAACTCAGATAATGAAAATCAGGTGAACAGAGAGGAAACACCTCCCAAAACCCAAAAAAGGGGTAGACCAAACAAGCATCAGAAGGGGAAAGGGTTCAGTGATAGTAAGAAAATCCAAGGCATAACAAATAGGCCCCTCAGAGGTAAGGATTCAGGTACACTCCCCTCCAAGCTTAATTAATGATTAATATGCTTTATTGGAATATTCGTAGTGTTCTTAAAAAACCAAATTTTAGAAGATTAAAAAAGATAATTAAGTCAAATAATATTAATATGGTAGCCATTGCTGAACCTTTCATTAAGACGAGCCAAGTTTCAAAACTCAGACTTAGACTTCACTTTGATAAGGTTATTTTAAATGACTGTAGATCAATTTTGATTCTCTATAGAAGCCTAATACAATGTGATATCATTGCGAGAGATAGCCAGCATGTAACAGTCACGATACATCACCCTATGTTGAAAGAAAAAGTAGTTGTATCAAATGTTTATGCTAAATGTACTCATAGGGAGAGAAAAGAGCTATGGCCTTCTCTTAGCACACTAAATACTTTAGACATCCCATGGCTGGCCTGGGGGACTGGAATTGCATGCTGAATAGGGAGGAGAAAAAAGGGGGAAATGCCTTCCAATTTAGTGACATACAGGAAATGACAGCATTTGTGGCTTATGAAAACTTGACAGAACTTCAGACCACTGGCAATAGATTTACATGGTGCAACAATCGTAGAGGAAAAGCTAGGATTTGGAAAAGACTTGATAGAGGCCTTAGCAATGTCAAATGGTTGAACTCAAACTTTACCTCTCATATTACTTTGCTAGAAAAGTCCCCATCAGATCACTCCCCCATGCTCCTAAAATTGGCTCCTAAAACTGCAAAACCAAAGAGTTTTAATTTCAGAATATTTGGACAGAACATATGGACTTCTTGAATATAGTGTCACATGCCTGGAATTATGAATCTAATGTAAACCTAATCAGACTGTTGACTGAAAAACTAAAAAGAACTAAAAAAGAACTAAGTGACTGGAATAGAGCACAATTTGGGAACATTTTCAATAGGGTGACAGAAGTTGAAGAAGAAATCAGAAGATTAGAAGACCTAGACACTACTCAACCAGTCCCTAGAGAAGAAATTCAAAGAGCTGCAGCTAAGCTTAATCAGGCCCTTAGTTTGGAAGAACAATATTGGGGTCAAAAATCTCAATTGAAATGGTTAAAGGAAGGTGAGAGAAACACAGCCTTCTTCCATGCTCATGTAAAGCAAAAGCACACCCAAAACTTCATACATAAAATCAAAAATAGTGAGGGTGATTGGGTAGAAGATGAAATAGAGACAGGCTCATTAGCAGAGATGCATTTTCAGAACCTATTTACAGCTCCCTCCTTACTTCCCACTGTAAATACAAGCCTTATCCCACAAATTCTGGAGGAAGAAGACAGATCCCTTTCAACAGCCCCTCTCTCCATGGAGGAGTTGAAGCATGTAGTTTTTCATCTTAAAAAAGATAGTGCTCGCGGTCCGGATGGTTTACATGCCACATTCTTTAGGACTGCCTGGCAAATTTGATTTATTCATGGCTGTCTCATATTTTCTGAATGGATGGGAGCTTAATAAAGCTATCACTGCTACATCCATTCTACTCATTCGAAAAAACAACAGCCCCTCGACCTTTGACCACTATAGACCGATTAGCCTTTGTAACTTTGTAAATAAAATTTTTACTAAACTATTAGCCAATAGACTTGCCCCTATTCTACCTAGAATTATTAGCATGAACCAAAGTGGATTTGTAAAGGGGAGACAAATTATAGATAAATACTTGTTAGCTATGGAACTCATTTCCACTCTTTCACACAAACATAAGGCTAATAACATGATACTAAAGCTGGACATGGAAAAAGCATATGATAGGGTACATTGGTCATTTATTCTACAAGTTATGAGGTTATTGGGGTTTGGTGAAACCTGGATAGATATGATTTGGAGAATTATATCTAATGTTTGGTTCTCCGTCCTAGTGAATGGTACACCAAAAGGTTTCTTTAAATCATCTAGAGGATTAAGACAAGGAGATCCCATCTCCCCACTTCTTTTTATCATTGGTGCTGAATTTCTCTCTAGAAGCCTGAACTCCCTACTGTTAAACCCTAATATTCCAAGATTCAATTTCCCCAAAACATGTCCCCAAATCAACCACCTAGGTTATTGGGGCTGCTCACAACACATATCTAAAGGCAGTTATGGAAATATTGACACATTATGAATCTGTTTCTGGCCAGAAAATTAACTCAATGGAGTCTAGCTTTGTCACACACATCAAGGCAGGAAGTGGAATTAAACTTAGGCTAAGGAAATTTACGAAGTTCAAACAAGAAGAAATGCCTATAATATACCTAGGTCTTCCACTACACTACAAGAGGATCCAAGCTAAACATTTTTCAACCACCGTAGATAAGATTTCAGCTAAGATGCACACTTGGAAAACTAACATGCTAAATATGGGTGGTAAAATAGTTTTGATTCAAAGTGTATTAGCATCCCTTCCCTTATATACATTGATGGCAATAAATCCTCCCAAAGATGTTCTCAACCAAATAGAAGCTTCAATGGCTAATTTTCTATGGAATGGAACTGAAAATGGGAATAAATATCATTGGCTTGGATGGAAATCTTTATGCCTTCCCAAGGAAGAAGGAGGTATTGGAATGAGGTCCCTAGAAGATGTGATCAAAACCAAATCCATGAAACTTTGGTGGAGGTTTAGGCAAAATGAAACACTATGGGCTAAATTCCTACATACCAAATACTGTGGACAGTCTCACCCCACAAGGGTCCAACCTAAAAGAGGAAACTCACAAGCATGGCATAGAATTCTGAGTATTTCACAAGATGCAGAGGAACATATAACATTTACCATTCATGAGGGACAATGTCATTTTTGGCTAGATAAATGGCTAGGACATCACAATCTACCACACTCACTAGCATTGTTGGAGAACATAAAGTCTCACAATTCTTGTCTGATTCTAACTGGAATATGGTTGCCCTTCGAGAAGTCTTACCTGAAGAATGGGTACTAAGAATATCAGAAATTCCTATATTTGAAAGAGGCTCAAAAGATAAAATGCATTGGACTTTAAATAGTAAAGGAACCTTCTCCTCATCAGATCCATCTGAACTAATTAGAACCCATTCAGAAATAGATTCTTACTATTCTCACATATGGGACCCAGGATTACCAATAAAATTTTCAGTTTTTATGCTCAGGAAGAGACTATATCGACTTCCCCTTCATAGAAATCTTCACAGATTTCAAATACATGGACCTTTCATTTGTCCATTTTGTTCATCGCAGGGGGAGACACAATTTCATCTGTTTTCAGATTGCAGATTTATCACTCAGCTAGGAAACATTTTTGGGGCTGAGATTGGAATTCATGGAAATCAATTCTTCAGACCAAATAAATGGTGGACATCAACTCAGAGTTCCTCTATCTGCAGGTTCCTTGCTAAAATTACTCCCTCTATTATCTGCTGGATAGTTTGGAAGTATAGAAATAAGATCACATTTGAAGATGTCCACTTAGACATGAAGGCTGCTGTGTCTGAAACTTTCAAAAAAATCCGGAACTTAGCCAAAATTAAACTGGCTAGCCCACTGGGCAATTACTGGGAAGAATTCTGGAATGCAATCAATACCAAAATATCTCCAGCAAAAATCTCCTTGATAACATAGAAACCTCCTCTTGAGGGTGCATGGAAGCTAAATATTGCATGCTGTGTAACTGCTGACCAAAAGCAGGGAGCAGGACTTCTCAGAAACTATTTGGGAGAAGTTATAATTTGGTTTACCATATTTAACTTTCCAATCAGAATTGTCTCAAAACTGCAGATCCTTATTTGTACATGCCACAAGGCCATTCAGTTAATTCACCATAAGCTTCACCAAGACCTGGACCTCGAAACAGATTCAGATGAAATGTTGGCCCTCATTACAAGTGAAGAACAAGAAGATTGGAGATGTGTTCAGCTAAAGGAACAACTTCAGACACTAAAGAGCTTCAAATCAGTCAGGAAAATCACGAAGGAAGAAAATAATGCAGCCAGATCCATAGCTGAACACACTCCCTCAAACTCAAGAATGTTACCCCAGATTTGTAAAACAGCCCTGAAGATGGACAAAATGGGGCTCCTACGCCTCAAGAGATCACAAATAAGGTAACTCAAAGCCATTGTCTGCTGATGTTAGGACAATTTGCTTATTTAATATTTGAACCTTATACCCTGCCTGCTGATGTTAGGGCAGGGGTTATAATTTTGCTAAATGCTGAATGTTGTCTGATATTAGCAAAAGAAGTGCCCCAATAAACACTATCTGTGCATTCATAAATACCCTGAGTAATGCTGACACTAGTAGGCTGCTTTGCCCCTGCCCAATTAGTCCCCCATTACTTACCTCACCTCTGGTGATTTTTGCTCAAGCATGTATGATCAAAAGCTACATTCTGATACATGCTGCAAATTTCATACGAAATAAGTATGAATATGAATACTTAGTCTTGTAATAGTTTTGAATAGCGAGATGGAACATAGCTGCATTGCTTTAAGCTATTGTGAACACAAGTGTACATGGAGTAGCACTCCAAGTTTATATTTATGTGCTACAATTGTAAATGGAGTAGTACTCCACATTTCATATATTGTTGGCCTAGAGCACAACTTCCCATTAGGCCTTGGGCATGTAAATGGGATTTTGTTCTTAAGGTTTTCATATTTTGTAAGAGTGATTTTAGGGTATATCCATCACTCAAAACGTTAATTAATATATCGGGAGTGGCGACCCACTTCAAGAAGAGGTTAGCCAAATTAAAAAAAAAACTATTTCTTAGATGTTGAGCTGTTCAGTTCCGCAACTGGTTGTGGGAAAGAGGAATCCTACTATATTGATGGTAGGATTGGTGATAGAACTGCTGGCTTTGGATATTCACCAGAATTACCTTGCGTGAATAATAAACATTCAACCTCTCCAGCACATCAGAAGTATGATATGCAACATAACAGTCGGGGACAACCTCAATTGAACAGTCTGTACTAATGAAAAAGAGCAAGAAAATTTGCAGTCTAGATGATGCAAAAAATGATAAGGTTGATGAGCAATGCGTGCAAGCTCGCCAACATCCCAATGACCGTAATAATTCGTCCAGATCAACTGCCTTAGGAAGACAACTAAACTCTTCAAAATTCCAAGAATACTTTGAGTGAGTACTGGGAATGGATGTTGGTTGAAAATTATTTTATATCATCTATTGGGTACTTATATAATTGTATTAAACATAATGTTGAAGGCATATATGGGAAGGCATTCCCGAAGCAAACGTACAGTTGTGTACATATTTAGATAGCATGTGGTTTTATTTGTACATGCAGGATTCTCATAGGGAAAGAGTGTTGGAATGGACAAAAACGAAGGATATACTGTCAAAGAGATACGTTTTTATTCCCATCATCATGTGGTTTGTATATTTAATTCAGCTTTTATACTTTTCATGACATACCTTGTAATAATGTTTTAGACAATGATCATTTAATGGTCAGGTCTCATTGGAGCCTCTTGATACTGTGCAATTTTGATGAATTGTCGCAATCAAATTCCATGTCTCCTTGCATGTTGATATTGGATTCCCTTCGAGATCTGAATTGTAGAAGGCTTGACATTGCAACACTTGACTAATGACTCAGTTACTTTATCTTTTGTCAATAGATTTGTTTTCGACATGTGTAGATTAATGAATTGTGCTGTAAACAATAGAAGAGCTCAGAAAATTCCTCTATGTATTTCGAAGGTTGTAATGCTTTCCTTTCATTTGTTTACATGGGAGAGTTTCATTTAATAAGTACATATAATGGATTATCATTTTAGGTCCCCCAACAAAATAATGTTAAAGATTGTGGGAGGTTTATCCTGTTCTACATCAAACTATTTCTAGACAATGCTCCATACAAAATTTCGCTCTGTAATGGCTATCCATACGTTGTGAGTAATACTAAGCAAGTTTTTTGTATGAGTCGATTGATTATTTATTTGGTCAACTCTTTGTTGAACATACTAAGTGTGATAATATATATATATATATATAGATTTTTTTTCAAAGCATTGATTAATTTGTTTTTACATTTTATCATTATTACATATGCAGGAGAACTGGTTCACATATGAAGAATTGCGCCACTTTTGCTATACATTTTCCTTGGTGACAAATAGTATGCTACCTACTACGTGAAACATGAAGACTTTCATAGTACATTGTATTTATATTTTCTAATGACTCTAGATATAATATGACTAATGATGACTTTCGGTGAGAGTATTTAGATGGCGAATTATATAATGCTTATTTTCCACTCAAAAAATATTACTTTAGTTTTAAAAAAATGTATCTATTTCTCATATATATTTTATCATGTTTACACCTTTGCATACATCTTAATAACTGAAAACAGATGCATCAATGTATTACATTCATGCAAGCTTTAGTGACAGATTGATATTTCTATCTTTACTAATTTTATAAATGAATATAAATAGGATGAATATAAATAGGGTTATCTCCAATTTACCTCCATTAAATATGGCCTTAAATCATAATATTATATATATTAATCTATTATTTAATATATATTATTTTTAGTAACATTATATTTATTATTCCATTATTTAAAATAATAATAAATGAATTAATTTATTAAAGTGAATGTGAAGCAAAAAGAAAGGAACATGATGATAAAGTCGGGAAAGATTTTGATTATTAAATTTAAGGATAAAATTTACAAAATTATTAAAAAGAAAAAAATGCCAAACTTTTTAAACCAAAATTTAAATTTTCCATTCTAATATAGTAAGAAAATATGGTTGTCGGTGCAAATTGCTAATCAAAATTTTTTATGGGGACATAGTGATTCAATATCATCTCTCATGCGGGTAAATTGAAAATAACTCATATTAATATGTTGTATTTTTTCATAAATTACCAATGTTTTCCTATTTCTATCTTGACCAATTTTATGAACAAGTAGTGACGGCTTGATATTTATATTCATTCATAAAATATAATTATACGACTTCTTATAAGTAGTGACTTGTTTTCATCTAAAAGTTATTTCTGCCTATTCAATTTGGGGAAATCACCTAATAATAACTTCAAAATATATAATGCAGGATATCTTCCAAATTTATTCCTTCAGGAAATTCATGCCAATACCAGACCTCTGTAACACCTTTTCAAACCTTTTTCTTTGCGTACTTTTTTTAGTCTCACTTTTAAAATCATTGTCTTTTACCATTTAACTATTGCGAATTGAAGAAAGCCATCTACACTATATTCTACAACAAATACCAGCACACGACAAAAGTGCTATTATATTAGGTCCATAAGAATTAAATAAGCAAAATAATTAAATAAAATAATTATTTGCTTATTAGTTTTAAGGTGTATATTTATTATAAGTATATATTTTGTTAATAGATGTATCTTTTATACTTAATAAATCTGATAAAAAATTAATTCACTCTAAATTAAAAATTCATAGATATCAAAGTGGTAAAAATTATGTTCATTAATTTTTTATTAAAGAATAAAAAAAAGACAAAGTATGTATTATTTTATTACCTACCAAAAATATAAACAGTTCATATGAGGTTTTTATTGACAAAGTACATTAAAAATAGTTAACAAATAATAAATATGACGTGTTTTTTCATGAATTACCAACAGTTTTCTATTGCTATCTTTACCAATTTTATGAACAAGTTGTGACAGATTGATATTTATATTCATTCATAAAATATACTGTAAGCTCTAAAGGTAACCTAAGAGGGGGGGGGGGTGAATTAGGTTTCTAAAAATTCTAAGTGCAACAATCAATTTAAATTTTCTTAACCAAATTAAATCCAACACAAATGAGTATGTAGTGTGAATCACAACAAGTGTAAGATATATATATATTGATATTCCACAAATTCAATCCACAATATCAACACTTCAATTTCAATAACCCAAAGCATAGGCAAATCAAAATAAGTGCAGAAATAAAGAAAATGGAAATCAAGGACACAATCAATTTAGAGTGGTTCAAGTCTCCCCCTTGGAGCACTCTACATCCACTACCCAAGTTTTCCAACTTAGGATTTCAACCTCTTCACTATAAACTGATCTTTTCTTGTGGCAAGATCAAAAGAACCACTTTTACAACCCAAGTAACCTTACTTAGGATTTCAACCAAGGCTCAACCTTTACACTAGCAATTCCAAGCTATGTGTACAAGGTTTTTACTCTCACTTGAGAAACCTTTTACAATCACTTTCAATGAATTGTTTAGAGATGAAGTACAATCCCACAAATTGGGTAGATATGATATTGTTTAGCTCACAATATGATTCCTATAATGAAATTTACAACTCAAACTATATAGCTCAAGAATAAGATGAAGAACTCAAAGAATGCTCAAGAAACTTTTGATCTTTTGTTTCTTTTGAAATCAAATTGAAATGTATGAGTTGTAGAGAGTGTTTTTCAAGATTAGATGCTCAAGGAATCAAGGGAGGAGTTGTTAAAACGTTTTAACATTGGCTAGTATTTATAATATAAGAGAAAAGACAAGAAAACGTTCATATTTGACTTTTAAAAAAACTAGCCGTTATGAGTTTCGGACGTCCGAAACTCCAAGGAAGTTGTCCGAAATTTGTCAGCCATTTTTCTATATGTTTCGGACCGAATTTGGAAAAATGTAAAACATACAAGTTGTAGCTCGTCCTCTTAGCTTTCCAATGGTATCTTAATTATTCAATTTGGATGTAAAATGAGAGAGATATGATCAAAATACAAAACACTGGCAGAAGGGTCCGAAACTCCAAAATAGGCGTCCGAAACTCAACAGAAAGTTTGGCAATTTTGAGACATAGTTTCGGACGGCCGAAACTCTGGGAGGCGTCCGAAACTAGCGTCCGAAACTCAACAGAAAGGGTGTAATTTTTTATACAATAGTTTCGGACGGCCGAAACTCAGCTGAGGCGTCCGAAACTGTCGTCCAAAACGTTTAACCGATTTGTCGATATGATCCTGACAGAATTTGGAAAAATGTAAAACATGAAAGTTGTAGCCCTTTCTCTTAGCTTTCTAATGGCACCGGAATCACTCTATTTGGACTTAAAATGAGAGAGATATGATTGAAATACTGAACCCTGGCAGATTTCTTCAGCTGAATCTCAATTTTTTTTTTCCAAATCATTTGTGCAACTCTTTGTGACTTTGTGCAAGTGTGTTCCTCACTTTTACTACTACTTTTGAAGTTCATTTGAGGACTAACAATATTTTGAAAATATTTTTACTTGAGCATCATTTGAAGATTAAAAAAAAACACTTTGAAAACATTTTTACTTGAGCATTAAAAGAGTAGATCAACTTCTTGAGCTATTTACACAAATAAACTAATTTACCATATTTTCATATCTTTTGCACTTCCAATTCTTTCTTCAACCGATAATACTCCATGCTTGGCTTCTTTGTATATCATATTTTCATATCTTTTGCACTTCCAATTCTTTCTTCAACCGATAATACTCCATGCTTGGCTTCTTTGTATATTTATCACATTGAAACACTTTTTCAACCATTAGCATAAACATAATTGTTTGTTAAACATCAAAATAAATAAGATTAAGACCCTAGGTCTTCACAATCTCCCCCTTTTTGATGATGACAAACCAATTATGTGATGGAATAAATAATAAGTGCAAAAACATACATTTTGTTGAAGTAAACCTATTTTGATAAATGCTCCCCCTACATGTGTACTTCCTTTTCTTTTTATTTTTCCCACCTTGCTATTTTTCTAATTTCTAACTTTTAAAAGTATATTCATTTCTCCCCCTATCATCTTTCAACTAATGAATTTCATCACTTAATTACATATTTTTCTCCCCCTTTTGTCATCAACAAAATAAGTGATCTTAAAGCCAACATGATACCATTTTTCTTTACTTCATTCTATTTTGTTTCTTTTTCTTTTCCTTGTTTCTTTAATATATTTCTCCCGCTTTTGGCATCATCAAACTAAGAAAGTTAAAATGACATGATAAACAATATACCTTTCTCCCCTTTGGCATCAATAAAATAAGTGAGCTAAAAATAATATGATTTCATAACATATTTATCTTCCCCTTTCATTCTTTTGTTTTTCTTTTTCTCAAACAACATATCTTTCTCACGCTTTCATTTTATATTTCTCCCCCTTTCATGTTCATTTTTATAACTTATACCTATGTATATTTTTCTCCCCTTAGAATATCTTCTCCCCTATGTGTATACTTCCATTTCATTGTATGCTTTCTCTTTTCTAATATTCTTCTTCCCCTTTATTTTTCTCCCCTTTTTGATATCATCAAAATAAGAATGTGAAAATAAGAATGTGAACATAAGAATGTGAACACATATAAACCATACACCTCATTTTTTATTTACCTTGTTTCCTTTGCATGGTGAACAATATATAGTGTTAAGGAAACAACATCATATCTTAGGACTACCTTTCCACTCCTTGCAACCTAATGGGTGGCTAGGCAACACTAAAATAGTTAAGTATAGGAAATTTTGTGAAAATTTTGGCAGAGTTTCCTTTGTTTATAAACTAATTCCACATGCCATCAACCCAAAATTTTGACAAAAATCCAATGTACAACATATAAGTATGCAATCATATGACATTCACAAGAGTCATAAAGACTAATGCACAATTAAAATTTCATCAAGGAATATAGTAAAGACCACAAATTTTGAAACAACATGGATACCAAATTAAACCAAGAATGATACCAAATTAATGACATCATCGTCGTCAATAATGAATCATAGGAAAAACATAAGAAACTTATCAAGCTATCTTAGTGATCACATGATTCTTCTCTACAATGTGTTCATTGAAGTGCATAAGGCCATCATAATGCCAATTGAAAATGAAAATCTTCTCAAATGTTTACTACCCAATACAAGCCACAAAAATGCACAATATACCATATTTCAAAGTTTGCAAACAAATTACTTCACCATTTTGCACAAAATATAAGAACACGATTAACATTCAATTTAATCTTTCACCAATGAAAATAGTCAAATTCAAGAATGGTTAAACAAATGAAGGAATGAGATAAAGATCATCAAGATTTCAATAATGAAACACAAGAGACTAATGCAAATCCTAGGGTACTACAATCCATGTTCTATCGTTCCATGTTCTATCGTTCCATTGATGTATCATTTGTCATTCACAAGAAGCATAAAAACTAATGCACAATTATATTTACACCAAAGGAAATAGCACCATACAATAAAGACTTCAAATCCACCATGACTTCTAATGTTTGATTGCCAAGCTTGATTCTCATTCATTTTCTTGATGTTAGCACAAATTTCAACGTAATACCAAACTTACCATTATCATACCATTAAAATTAACAAGATGATTTGTATTCAAACATGAATTTTAAGAAGCAATGAGCAAAGTTGGAAACCATTTTCTTCGCACAAATGAATCGAATTCATGAAATTTGTTTTGTCCATACTTTCCTTGAGAGAAAATAACACACTCTCTATGTAAGAACATCATAAAATGTTTGACACATTCAGCAAACCACAAGTACTCAAAACTGAAATCAATTTCATGTAAGACACTGAGAATTTTAAGAATTCCAAACTGCCCTACCAATTTATCCTCATGTGTATATTTTGCAAGTGACTCACCTATAGGCACCCAAACTCTAGTATCTCTAAATAAACACTCAATATGCTCAAAGTAGTCATCATATAAAAGTTTAGCACAATATTTCCACACTTTACTTCTTTCAAATTGATTTAGTTCTTCTTGAATAGCTATGATCTAATTATCATCTTTTAAAGCTTCATTCACATTTTTTGGCTCAATTTGTGAGAGGAAGACCAAGTTATTATCTAAATGCAAAGATGACCTAGTGTTGACTCCTCTAGATGGACTTCCTATGATTAAGTCTTTAGGATGACTTTGAATGAATTTCCAAGCTTTTGGAGGATCACTCAATATATTGAAACTCTCTTAATTTTCTTTACGAGTTCTTTGAGTCAACCAAGATTCAAAAAATATAAGAATGAATTGTGAATATTTAGGAAATATTGAAAGCTCTAAGGAACAAGAATGAATTCAAGAATCATAATAAATATTGTGACAACAAGAACAAGAATGTTATCACTACTATCAATAAAAACTCACAAGGATATGGAAAGCATATGGAAGTGAGCTTAAAATCTATATTCACCAAATGATCAAAGGTTAACTTCTTTTCTACATCATTTGTGGAACAATTCAAGAAAAGGCAAACTATATAATCTTATCATTAGTGTAATCCCATTAATCATATTAAAATCGGAGGTCCGGGAGCAATTAAAATATTCCACATTCATCCAAGCAAATAAAGCATTCACCAAAGTTCCACATTCATCCACATTTACACTTATCTCATTTTGAACCCCTTTTTAAATAATCTTGCATATTATTTAAAGGTATCACTTTTATGTGCAAAAAAATATTACCCAAGTAAACCTAGAATAGTCATCTACAATCACAAACACATATCTTTTGCTACCTACGTTTGTAGTTTGTGATGGTCCAAACAAATCCATATGTATTAATTTCAAAGGGTTAGAAGTAGTTAATATGTTTTTAGGTTTGAATGAGCTTTTAGTTTGTTTTCCATATTGACATGAATCAAAAATTTTGTCTTTCTCATATTTTTGCTAAGATGAGCCTCTAACTAGTTATTTAGTTGCTAAATTATTTATGTGGTCTATTCCTTCATGAGCTAATTTCCTATACCACAACCAAGATATGTCATGTATCATACTAAGACATTTCATGTCTTCTTCCATAATAACACATAGATGAACTTATATTCATTGTTATGCCTAGAACCGGTAAAAATGAGTTTATCATCTATTGGATCAACAACTACACAATTTTCACATTTAAACAATATATCAAAATCTTTATCACATTTTTGACTTATGCTAATCAAGTTGAATTTCAAGTCATCAATCAAAATGCACATTCTCAATCACATTGCTATAATTATTTGCTACATTGCCAAATCCAATTATTTTTCCCTTTTTCATCATTTCCAAAAATATTAAACAATAAGGAATCTTCTATCATGAGTCTTGAGCATACACTATCAAGAAACAAATTTTTGTATCCAAAATTTTATTTTCTAAACATATCTACATTCAAGAATCAAACATGTGACTTTAAGCACTTAAGTTTTCTTAGCAATGATATCTTTTCTTATCCATGTTTTTGATCCATTTTCAACATCCATTCTTGCAAAGCATTTTCTTGAGGTATGTCCCTTTTTACAACAATAATCACATATTACATGATATTTAAAAGAGTGTGAAGTCTTATGATAAGGATAAGGTCTAGCATTGTTAAACCTAGGTTCAAAGTTATGCATCTTATGTCCATAATGTTGATTATGTGTGTTATGCATTCCATACCTATGATGTTGGTGAGGTCTATTTTTAAAACTTTCTACCCCTTTTTCATGATTATGTGATGTGTGAGCATTTTTCACAAATTTGGAGGTGGAGCTTTGATTGCCTATCTCATGTGAATATCCTAATCCATGTCTACTATTTCCAATTCTTTGATTTCCTAAAAGTTTTTCTAAGTTATCCTTTCCTTGTGTGAATTTAGCTAAGCAATTACTAAGGTCTTCAATTCTCTTTTTCAACTCTATATGTTCTATTTTAACTTCATCATATTTCTTAGCTTCTTCCCTAACCTTGTTGCTTTCTATTGTTATCTTCTCATTTTCAGCTTTTAATGTACAATTTTCTTTAACTACACAATCATACTTAATGACTAACTCTTGATTACAAGTAGTGATTTCTTCTATTTTAGCCTTAAGCTTTTTGTTTTGAATTTTAGTTTTCCTTAATTCATCTACTAGCTTAGCAATATACAGCTCTAGTTCATCTTGATCATTGCAATTATCATCACCATCATCACTAGAAGAAGTACTTACCTCATGCTCTTCAATTCCTATAAAGCACATGTGTGCAAATCCTTCCTCTTCTTCTTCAATTTCCTCTTTGGATTGGTCATCATCCCATGTGACTTTGGAGCTTCTTCTTTTGCCTTTTTTGTCATGTTTAAGCTCCTTCTTTCTTGTTGGACAATCTGCCATAAAATGAGTAAGTTGGTTACATTCAAAGCATTTGTTGATTTTGGAGGTTTCTTCCTCATATATTTCCCAAAGTTTCTTCCAAATATCATGTGCATTTTTGCATCCATTAATCTTACATGTTTCATTAACATCTAGGGAGTTATATAAGACATTTGTGACTTTGGCATTCAAAGTAATATTTCTCCTATCATATTCATCAAGTTCACTCCTCTTCTTTCTCTAGTTTCATTCCCTATGTTATTTCAGCCCTATAAGGTCCTTCCTCAACAATGTACCACATCTCAATGTCAATGGATTTAAGGTAAATTCCATCCTATCTCTCCAACTACTATAGCTGGTTCCATTAAACATTGGGGGCCAGAAATAGATTGTCCCTCCATAAACATAGCATGTTTGTTGCATAATCTTTACTCTAAGGTTGTTAAGCCTAACTAATTAGAGACCAAGCTCTGATACCAATTGTAAGCTCTAAAGGTAACCTAAGAGGGGGGGGGGGGTGAATTAGGTTTCTAAAAATTCTAAGTGGCAAACAATCAATTTTAAATTTTTTAACCAAATTAATCCAACACAAATGAGTATGTAGTGTGAATCACAACAAGTGTAAGAATATATATATATATTGATATTCCACAAATTCAATCCACAATATCAACACTTCAATATCAATAACCCAAAGCATAGGCAAATCAAAATAAGTGCAGAAATAAAGAAAATGGAATCAGGACACAATCAATTTAGAGTGGTTCAAGTCTCCCCCTTGGAGCACTCTACATCCACTACCCAAAGTTTTCCAACTTAGGATTTCAACCTCTTCACTATAAACTGATCTTTTCTTGTGGCAAGATCAAAAAGAACCACTTTTACAACCCAAGTAACCTTACTTAGGATTTCAACCAAGGCTCAACCTTTTACACTAGCAATTCCAAGCTATGTGTACAAGGTTTTTACTCTCACTTGAGAAACCTTTTACAATCACTTTCAATGAATTGTTTTAGAGATGAAGTACAATCCCACAAATTGGGTAGATATGATATTGTTTAGCTCACCAATATGATTCCTATAATGAAATTTACAACTCAAACTATTAGCTCAAGAATAAGATGAAGAACTCAAAGAATGCTCAAGAAACTTTTGATCTTTTGTTTCTTTTGAAATCAAATTGAAATGTATGAGTGTTAGAGAGTGTTTTTTCAAGATTAGATGCTCAAGGAATCAAGGGAGGAGTTGTTAAAACGTTTTAACATTGGCTAGTATTTATAATATAAGAGAAAGACAAGAAAACGTTCATATTTGACTTTTAAAAAAACTAGCCGTTATGAGTTTCGGGACGTCCGAACTCCAAGGAAGTCGTCCGAAATTTGTCAAGCCCATTTTTCTATATGTTTCGGACCGAATTTGGAAAAATGTAAAACTCATACAAGTTGTAGCTCGTCCTCTTAGCTTTCCAATGGTATCTTAATTATTCAATTTGGATGGTAAATGAGAGAGATATGATCAAAATACAAAACACTGGCAGAAGGGTCCGAAACCTCCAAAATAGGCGTCCCGAAACTGCAACAGAAAGGTTTGGGCCAATTTTTAGACATTAGTTCGGGACAGGTTGCCCAAGGGCCGAATAACTAGTACTGGGGAGGCGTCCGAAACTAGGCGTCCGAAACCAACAGAAAGGGTGTAAATTTTTTATACAATAGTTTCCGGGGTCCGGGGCCGGATACTCAGCTGAGTGCGTCCGAAAACTGTCGTCCAAAACACGTTAACCGATTTGTCCGATATGAATCCTGACAGAATTTGGAAAAATGTAAAGACATGAAAGTTTGTAGCCCTTTCTCTTAGCTTTCTAATGCACCCGGAATCACTCTATTGGACTTTAAAATGAGAGAGATATGATTGAAATACTGAACCCTGGCAGATTTCTTCAGCTGAATCTCAATTTTTTTTTCCAAATCATTTGTGGCAACTCTTTGTGACTTTGTGGCAAGTGTGTTCCTCACTTTTACTACTACTTTTGAAGTTCATTTGAGGACTAACAATAGTTTTGAAAATATTTTTACTTGAGCATCATTTGAAGATTAAAAAAAACACTTGAAAACATTTTTACTTGAGCATTAAAAGAGTAGATCAACTTCTGAGCTATTACACAAATAACTAATTTACCATATTTTCATATCTTTTGCAACTTCCAATTCTTTCTGTTCACCGATAAACTACTCCAGTGCTTGGCTTCTTTGTATATCATATTTTCATATCTTTGCACTTCCAATTCTTTCTTCAACCGATAATACTCCATGCTTGGCTTCTTTGTATATCTATCACATTGAAACACTTTTTCAACCATTAGCATAAACATAATTGTTTGTTAAACATCAAAATAAATAAGATTAAGACCCTAGGTCTTCACATATACATAATACGACTTCTTATAAGTACTGATTTGTTTTGATCTATAAGTTATTTTTGCCTATTAAATTTTGGAAAAACATCTAATAATATATTCAAAATATATAATGTAGGGTTTCTTCCGAATTTATTCCTTTGGGAGATTCATGATAATACAATACCTGTGTATTACCATTTCAATGCTTTTCTTTGCATGCTTTTTTTACTCTCACTTTTCAAATCACTATGTCTTTTACCATGTAACTATTGGGAATTGAAGAAAACCATATACTCTATATTGTACAACAAAGACCGGCAAATGACACAAGGGCTTTTCTATTTGGTCCATATGAATTAAATAAACAAGAAAGTCAAGCAAACAACAAAAGGGTTTTTATATTTGGTCCATATGAATTAATAAAAAGTTACCACATCATTTAGAAAGCCCACAGATTTTTCTACATTTAACCTAATTGTCATAATCTTCTCCCTTTATCCCCGTTACCTCTGTTTTCTCTTCTAACTTACGATAACTGATATCAATTCCAAGATTTATCGAGCATTCCGTCAAATTGAAGTCTGGATTGGAGAAAGACAGGTATCATTCCCTTCTTTACTTTACACTCTAAATTATTTAGCTCCTATGTATCAAATCAGTTTAACCAAGATTGAATTGTGTTTATTTCTATTTTTTCGAGTATTTATGTACCTCGAAGTTGAACATTCTCAAATCATTTAAACCCAAGAGAATTTCCTAAAAAGCTATCATTCAATCGTTTTATTTTAAATGGTAACATTATATCACTTTTAAAATCAATTTTACATTTATTGAGTTGCATGGAAATCTTTCTGGAATATACATTTTTACTAAAGTCTGCTGTTAAGAATCGATTTTCCTCCTTTATGAAATTGAAAACAGTATCAGTATGGTCATTTACTTACTTCGTGTCCAATAATATGTTAAACACGTTTTTCCCACAGAAATGGATGACACTTGCAATAAGCAGTTTGCTGATGTGTATTGGAGTAAATTCCAAAACATTCGCTTCTACAAAAATTTCAAAAAAGAATTCCACAAGCGCCTTGTAAGTTATATTTGTAATGTTTTCCTATTGCCAATAACAAATTCATATTTGTGATAGCCAACATTTATCAATCAGATTATTTTATCAAAAGCATGTTTAAAATCGATTACAAAGTGTAATAACCAACTTATTTGTGTCCTTCGTTGTTCTGGAAGAATGGGGTGATCATCAATTTTTTCAGTAACGTGATTCAGTTTGCAAATGTTATTTAAAGTTGTTGACCATACTTATCAATTGAACGTTACATTTTGTATGACATTTTTTGTATAATAATTATTAAAAGCATTGTGAGATGAACTTTCATTCCATGTTTTGCATATCCATTTATATGTATGAAGCAGCTTGTCTTCTTCTTATGCGTTTATAGTTTATAAACAAATTTGTAATTGACAGTTTCCATTCCAGCTTATCCCCCAATATTTTTCACTTGTTGCAAAGCAAACTTTGCCATCTACTATTACCGTGATCCACCCTGGAATGCTATCATGAAAATTCGATGTCGTCGAGTCTTCAAATGTCTTGTATTTTGCTGGAGAATGGGAGGGTTTTGTCAAAGACCATCAACATCAAGAAGGGGATTTAGTTAATTTTAATTACACAAAACATCAGGCTATCCGCGCAATAGTATTCAGGGTGAAACATCATGTGAGAAAGAGTCGAGTTATTTTATTGATTCTCGGACTAGCACTGGTGTCTACACAAAAAAAAACTTTGCATTCTTCCAGTCAATTCAAGAGCAGCTCTATGAACTCAGAAGCTAATGAAGATGCACAACCCCTTCATCTTCATCATCCTGATTCTCCAAAAGAAAATATTCAGACTGAAACCATTGTTAAATCAATTCCTTTCCATGCTGATAAGTGTGATCCCTCAGTGATAATTCCGTCCTCATTGCAATATCAGCAATGCACCCCTCCCAATATATCAGGCCGAAAAGATTGCAGATTCGAGGTAAATACAATGACGAACGCAGACAATATAGATACCAGTGTGGCAAAAAGAAAGAGATCAATCCTTAGTAGCACTCGTACAAATGACATTGGTAGTTCTTGATAAGTTGGTTTTATACCAACGTATATGTGTTAAACCACTTAGCTTTTGTCTTGTATTGCATACATTTATGTGTGATTATGTGCTATTTTGTGCATATGTGTGGTTTGCTAGTTGATAATTTTGAAATGGTGCAAAAAGAGTAAAAATGATAGTAAATGAAGTGAAATGTGTTAAGAAAAGATATGAAGGAGTTCAAAGTGGATCCTTTAGGCCAAATTACGCGGTTTGGCAGTTTTGTGTTCAACTTTTTCGTGAATAACTCTTTCATTTTAAATCCGAATGGTGAGATTTGGTTGCTATGGGAAGCTCTTCGTGTGAACTTTAATTGTCATGTTTTAACTTTCTTCAAATTATGTATGCAACCATGAGAAATTAGAGCTTCTATGTTGTGCTTGGATTAGGGTTTTTAGGGTTTACCTTTCTGCCGCAATTTGGTAAAACGTGCATATCATGAGCTTTAGGTGTCCAATGATGTTGATTCTTGAATTAGTGGAAAGCTAAGAGATGGACCTAGAACTTCTATGTTTATCACCAGGTCTAATTCAAGGGCCAAGACACATATATTTGGCATGGAAGTAGAGCATTTGAATGAAATGAACACTGCCATTTTAGATTTCCTTGCATTTGGCCTTCGTACTCACTGCACATTAGCACTCACCTCTCGCACACACCTTACAGCAACTCTCGCACACTATGCAGCACTCTAGCACACACTCAAGCTACACTCATGCGCATACATGCTACACTTACTTTGCCGCACACATTGCACTCATTTGCACAAGCGTTGCTGCACATCTGCCGCACACATGCACAAGCGCTGCCGCACTCTCGCGAGCACGCACGCACAGCCTCGTCGCACACCTCGCCGCATGATCCTGCACACCTCGTCGCAAGGATCACACACCTCGTCGCACACGCAGAGGCCTCGCCGCATGATCTTGCACACCTCGCCGCAAGGCATGCGTCACAGAAGCATACCTCGTCGCAGAATCCATGTGACGAGTTTTCTTCCTCACATTTTGAACTGATTTTGTTAACACAAAAGTTTGGTGATGAATTACTTGGCTTCTTCATGAAAAGGAAACAGGAACATTGGAATCTACTTCTTGAATCCATCTCATGTTTATAGGAAAATTGAAATTGCATGTTTTGGAAGAATAGCAAGATTTCTTGTTCAGTTCATAAAATTCCTTGGTTTATGCATTTCCCTGAAATCTCTTGAATGTTTTTCACTCATCCACACACCTTGAATACGAAGATTTGTGAAGTGTTCTTGAGATTGGATGGTTATTCCTCATAGCTTTCGTGAACTTTATTTCACTTCTCGTTTTCTCACATTTCTTTTTGCAAGTTGATTTCATAATTTGAGTTTACATTATTCACTTGTCAAAGCAGGAGACATTTACATGGAGAAGAGGGCAACAAACGACGAGGTCTCACCGTTTGACGAGACCTCGCCGCGAGACCTCATCAAATGGAGAGGTCTCGTCGCACTGTTCACTTCTGTGAGAGCGAGACCTCACCGCGAGGTCTCGTCATTTGGCGAGGGGAGTGGAAGCTTGTTGCTGCAGAAAATTTGGCTAAGTGTTGAAGTTCTGATTTTCAGGTTTCACCAGGCAGCTGAAGGCGTGGAGTTTCTTGGCGCAAAGGCGTGAGGTCTTGAAGGCTGAAATGCTGGAAGACTCTTGAGAAAGCTGAAGGCGTGAAGGGCCCAGGCTCGAAGGCGCTGGATTGTTCTAATTTCTTCACCTGGAGTTAGAAGCCGTGAAGGCGCGGACACTGAAGCCTGAAGGCGCGACATTGGTTGGCGTGGATGATGAAGGCGCTGGAATTTTCTGCTGAAGGCGCTGGATTGCTGGAAAAGTTCTTCAACTTTGAATTTTCACATTTTGGGCTGATTGTTGGTCTTTCTATTCAAGGGCAATCCTGTAACACTTTAGATATTTTACGGTTGCGTATTAGTTTCATTTTCATAACTCTATATATAGGAGATGTAGCTAATATGTAAGGGATCCCGGGACCATTATTCATCATTCCATATTCGAGATTTTTATAACCGACTTTTGATTTAGAGCGGGAAGTGTTCTTCACTGAGATCTACTTTCTCTCTCTAGTTTCTCTCTCTAGTTTTTTATCTTCATTTTCGATCTTTGATAGCTTGGAAGCTCGGGCATTACATAATCTACTCAATCGAAGGAACTTTATACGATCCTCTTGATTTTAAACGGTAAAACTTTCCAATTCAATGGATGTAAATCGCATAATGATGAAATTTGTTGACATTGAGTTGATTATGGCAAAGTCTGAGTAGTGTGTGATAATCTAGGCTTCTAATGGGTGAATGCTAAGTTTATCTGATAATGTGCGGTGCAATTGACCTGTTAAACAAAGTAATTCAACATCCTCTGCTTTGATTCTATAAACTTGTTTAATCTCATGAATTTGAACTGGATTGGTTGAGATGTGTTCAATTGCGGTCATCATGCTGAGTTGAATCTTCATTTCACTAGTTTAGAAAATGAATTCCATGAATAAGAACTGGATGTTGCTTGAGTTCTCTAACCTGTGTGCAAATGATCACAATTTACAGCTAGGCCTCACCATAGGAAGCTTAAATTGTGAATTCCTTAGATCAAGGTTATGTGGAGAGATTCTCTTACTTGAATGATGAGTTTACAAGCTAGAATCAGGCCTCACCATGGGAGATTCTAGGAGATATACTGCTTAAGTAATTCGGGTAGGGAATTGAGAAGACTATAGGTTCTATTCACCATCCTTAGGCCTCACCATAGGATAGGATGGTGATGGGAGGCTAGGGTTACAGTGTGGTGGCCATGCCAACTGTAGTTAGGTCTCCTGGTTGCTCTTCTCCTCTTATTGCTTGAACTGCATGTCAATGGCACTGTATTAGTCATATAAACACAAAAATGCATTCACCCGGAAGAAGACCTAGGTTATCTGTGTTGGTTATCTGTGTTGAACATTTGTGATCCTCTTTGAAGTTTCTTTGATACCAGTGTTTGTTAGTTTGCTACTTATTTGTGTGAGTTTTCAATAGATTAACTTCCTATTCTTGTTACGTCTTTGTGTTTCATTTCTTGAGATTACCATTGTGACTACTGTTTGAACAATATCAATTTCCTGAATCTTCTTCCTTCCCTGTAGAACGAACCTAGCTCACTGCTACTATAGTTAGTGAAATAGGATAAATTGACGAGCCGCGACACTCGACATCAATTTTTGGCGCCGTTGCCTGGTAAGGCAACTAGTTCTGGAATTTGTTGAATTGTTCTTGATTTTTACCTGTTCTAAATTGTGTTTCTGTTTGTGTCATTTCCTTTAATTTTCACTTTGTTGTTGTATTCTGTTATTTGCATTTTCAAATACGTGTTCAGAGTTGGGGTTTACTTCTTTGCTGCACATTTGAAGTTCTTGATTCTTTGTTGTTACACTCCACAACAGTGTGTTGTGTATGCCAAGGTCTTGCAGGTCCGCAGGGGAACCGCAATTTCCATTGGATCTTGAATTGGCAAAGACTTTGAGAGCACAATTAAGACAACAAAGAGAAATGGCTGCCCAAGGGGTTAGAGCTCCTCGGTTTGAAGACCACTATGCAGTGAACTTCGACAATAGATTTGGACAAAAGGACATCGATGTTGAAAGCTACCACATTCCTCCACAGATCGTATCAATGATCACACAGGGCCAATTTTTTCAAGGTTTAAACAACGAGGATCCAAATGATCATTTAGATTGGTTCCTAGGCTTATATAACACATTTAAGCTACCAAGGGTGGAGCGAAGCGAGGTGCATAGGATCTTGTTCCCCCTCTCTTTGAGAGGTAAAGCGAAGCATTGGTTTAAGATCATTGGGGGGGCAGATGCAACAGTTTCATTTGAAGAACTTCAGAGGAAATTTTTGGCTAAATACTTTCCACCTGCTAAGCTTGAGAAGAGAAGGATGGAAATTATGAATTTCCAACAGCAAGACAGTGAGTCTTTCAGAGAAGCTTGGGAGAGATTCAATTATCTAATCAGGCAATGTCCCAACCATGACTTGGAGGAGATCAGAGAACTAAATACCTTCTTCAAAGGTCTTACTCCTGAAGCATCTATGATGGTCAAAGCTTGTGCCAATGGCGCACTTAAAGACAAATCGGTACCTGAAGTGCGTGAGTTGTTCAATCAGATTGCTGAGGATGAATATCTCTTCCCAGAAACTCGTAAGCCTCATGTTAGAAAACAAAGGGGAGTTCTTGATTTAGATGAGAAAACTTCACTCAGTGCAAAGTTTGAAGAATTGGCCAAGCAGGTGCAGACTCTAAAGGCAACTCAAATGAAAGCCCCAGTTCTCTCTTGTGGTTTATGCAAAGGGGAACATCATACCGATGATTGTGCTATCACAACTGAATCTATTCAGTATGTGAATAACTACAGTAACAAACCTCAATATGGTGGGAATTACTCTGGAAACAATTATAGTGGAGGCAACAGGCAATATGGTGGGAACCAAGGGAATTGGAATCAACAACAGAATCAAGGAGGAAATTATTACCAAGGAAATGAGCAGAGAAGAGCAACAAATGCACCTCCTGGTTTTGATCATCAGGCTAGTACATCAGAACAAAGGAAGCCATCTGTGGAAGATATGTTTCAAAAGTTGATGGAGAAGATGGACAAAAATGAGCAACGATTTGGGGGCTTGGAATCAACTGTAAAGCACCATGAAGCTACTCTGAAGAATATTGAGACGCAACTTGGACAACTTGCAAATGTTGTGCATCAAAGACCAAAAGGAGCACTTCCAAGTGACACGATTCCAAATCCAAAAGGAAGAGAAGTTTGTAATGCCATCACCTTGAGGAGTGGAAAACTTTTGCCAGGAAACAAACATTCATAAGATAAGAGTGATTGTCTAGAAGAAGATCAAAAAGAGGAAGCTGAGGAAGTTCTGGAACTTGAGAAGGATGGTGAGCAAGAAACTCCTACTACTGAAAAGAAAGAGATACCAGGGAGAGTAGGATATGAGATTACTAAAAACTCTGATCCCTTCAATTTCCCTGAGTATGCACCAAAACCACCATTCCCAGAAAGGAAGAAACCTCCACCTAAAAGAGGTCCTCAGTTCTCTAGATTCTTGGATGTCATCAAGCAAGTAAATGTGAATCTTCCATTAATGGATTTAGTGACAGCCATGCCCAAATATGCGAAATATTTGAAGGACCTCATTTCTAATAAGGAGAAAATTTTGAGGTGTGAAGTTCCCATGATGCTTTCAGAATGCAGTCAAGCATGGATGGTACACAATTTACCTCCTAAGCTAAAAGTTTCAGGCAGCTGTACAATTCCTTGCAAGATATGCACAAGACATTTTGCAAAGGCTCTTTGTGATTTGGGGGCTGGCAACAACTTGATGCCACTTTCCATAGCTATCAATGTTGGACTAGGTGGAAGGATTCGGCCAGTGGCTGTTACACTTCAACTTGCAGATAGGTCTTTGGTGACTCCCACAGGCTTAGTAGAGGATGTACTGGTAAGAATTGATAAATTTACTTTGCCTATTAATTTCATTGTACTTGATATGGAGGAAGATCCTGAAGTCCCTTTGATATTTGGTAGACCTTTTCTAGCTACTGGTGATGCGTTGATTGGTGTGAGAAATAAGACAGTTACTTTTCGCATTAATGATGAACAAGTAGTTTTCGATGTCAACTATGCTATGAAACATCCTTCAGATGTAGAGACTTGTTTTGTAATTAGAATTGTTGCATGTTCAACGCGTATGCTTGATGATGAAGTTGCTCGTGACTATTTTTGCACTGATGAATTGAGTATGCACAATGAAGTTTGTAAGATTGTGGAGTTAGACAAAGAAGATTGCATGATTCTTAATGAACTTGAAAACCTTGTGGAGTGTTGTGTCCTTGAAGAGTCTATATGTGAAATGCAATATAAAGTGATTGATGTTCAAATGCAAACATGTGTGGTAGAAGATAAGTTACAAGATTCATGCGATGAAATGTTGAAAGATGAAAAATGCCTTGTTTTTTCTAATACGTTTTGCAATCCCATTGAGGTGATGAAAGATGAGAATTTATGCAGGAATGAGAAGTTGTTGCCATCCATTGAAGTACCTCCAAAGCTTGAACTCAAACCACTTCCACCTTATTTGAAATATGCTTATCTTGGTGACAATGAGACTTTGCCTGTGGTGATATCTTCTACATTGGAAGGTTGGCAAGAGGAGAAACTCATGGATGTCCCAAGGCAATACAAAAAGGCTTTGGGTTGGACAATTGCAGACATAAAAGGCATTAGTCCTTCCATATGCATGCACAAAATTCTCTTGGAAGAGAATTTGATGCCTGTAAGAGATAGGCAAAGAAGATTGAATCCATAGATGATGGAGGTAGTTAAAAAGGAGGTAATAAAATTGTTGGACTTTGGAATGATTTTTCCCATATCAGATAGTGAGTGGGTGAGCCCGGTTCAATGCGTTTCAAAAAAGGGAGGTGTTACAGTGGTAAAGAATGAGGCAAATGAACTTCTTGCAACAAGGATAGTCAATGCTTGGAGGGTATGCATGGATTATAGGAAACTCAACTCAGCAACAAGGAAGGACCATTTCCCATTTCCTTTCCTTGAACAATTGTTGGACCGAATTGCTGGTTTCTTGTACTATTGTTTCCTGGATGGATACTCTGGGTATAATTAGATAGCTATAGACCCAAAGGATCAAGACAAGACAACATTTACATGCCCCTTTGGAACCTTTGCCTACAAAAGGATGCCATTTGGATTATGCAATGCACCTGCTACCTTTCAAAGATGCATGATGTCAATCTTTCATGACATGGTGGAAGATGTAATTGAGATTTTCATGGATGACTTTTCAGTTTTTAGCATGACATTTGAGAAGTGTTTGGGGAATTTGGCCAAGGTTCTACAAAGATGTGAAGAGACCAATTTAGTACTTAATTGGGAGAAGTGTCAGTTCATGGTTCAAGAGGGTATTGTGTTAGGACATAAGATTTCCAGCAAGGGGATTGAAGTGGATAAAGCTAAAATAGATGTAATTTCAAGACTTCCTCACCCTACCAATGTAAAAGGGATAAGGAGTTTCCTTGGCCATGCGGGTTTTTATATAAGGTTCATAAAAGATTTCTCTAAAATTGCTAGGCCTCTTTGTAATTTGCTGGAGAAGGATGTCAAGTTCAACTTTGGAATGGATTGTATTGAAGCTTTTGAAATGTTGAAAGCCAAGCTTGTTGAAGCTCCTGTGATAGTCACTCCAAATTGGGGTGAACCATTTGAAATAATGTGTGATGCCAGTGACTTTGCTGTTGGGGCAGTTCTTGGCCAAAGGAGAAACAAGATCTTTTACACCATTTACTATGCGAGTAAGCTTTTGAATGGAGTGCAGCTGAATTACACAACAACAGAAAAAGAGATGTTGGCAGTTATCTTCTCATTTGACAAATTTCGAGCCTATCTTTTGGGTTCCAAGGTCATAGTGCATACGGACCACGCTGCCTTGAAGTACTTATTGGCCAAGAAAGAATCAAAGCCTAGAATAATAAGATGGGTGTTGCTATTGCAAGAATTTGATGTGGAAATCAAAGATAGAAAATGGTGCGAAAATGTTGTGGCTGATCACCTTTCTCGATTGGAATCTGATGCTCAAGATGATTCAAGGATTTTGATAAAGGAAGACTTCCCAGATGAACAAATCTTCAAGATAGAAAAGGGATGTCTGCCTTGGTACTCTGAAATTGCAAATTTTGTGGTGGCAGGCCAAGTTCCTACGTATTACTCTCATGAACAAAAGAAGAAATTGAGGAATGATGCTAAACATTACTTTTGGGAGGACAATGCCTTATACAAATCATGCAGTGATCAAATTATCAGAATGTGTGTCAAGGAAGAGGACAAGGAGGATATTTTGAAAGCATGCCACGAGGGTCCTTGTGGAGGCCATTTTGGTTCAGCTAGGACAGGGTTCAAAATTCTTCAATCTGGCTTTTATTGGCCTAATATTTTCTTAGATGCCAAGGTTTGGGTTGGACAGTGTGATAAATGTCAAAGGTCTGGGAATATATCCTCAAGGAATGAAATGCCTTTAAATAATATTCTAGAGGTTGAATTATTTGATGTCTGTGGAATAGACTTTATGGGTCCTTTTCCAAAGTCAGGAGGTATGGAGTACATTCTAGTAGCTATGGATTACGTTTCAAAGTGGATTGAAGCTAAAGCTCTTGCCCACAATGATGCAAGGAGTGTTACAGCTTTCTTGAAATCACATATATTCACACGGTTTGGCACTCCCAGAGCAATCATATCTGATGGTGGTACACACTTTTGCAATAAGCTTTTTGAAGCTCTTCTAGCTAAATACGGGGTGACACATAAAGTCTCTACTTCTTACCATCTACAAACCAGTGGACAAGCAGAAATCTCAAATAGAGAAATCAAAAGGGTGTTAGAGAAAGTGGTAAACCCTAGCAGGAAGGATTGGTCATCAAAGCTAGATGATGCCTTGTGGGCATACAGAACCGCCTACAAAACTCCCATTGGAGCCTCTCCATTTCGACTTGTTTTTCATAAGGAGTGTCACTTGCCTGTGGAGCTTGAACATAGAGCCTTTTGGGCAATTCAGAAGCTTAACTTGGATTTGAATGGAGCTCAATCGAACGCATGATGGATTTGAATGAATTAGATGAGTTTAGGCTTAATTCATATGTCAATGCTAGGATGTACAAGGAAAGGACCAAGAGGTTGCATGATGCAAGGATACAACCTAAGAGTTTTGCTCCTGGACAGAAAGTCTTATTGTACAACTCTAGGTTGCGGTTGTTTCCTGGCAAGCTTAAATCTAGATGGACTGGACCATTTACAGTTGTTACAGTAAAGCCATATGGAGTTGTAGAGATTCAAGATGAAAAGAAGGGTAACTCGTGGAAGGTGAATGGCCATAGGCTGAAACCTTATTTACTTCCAGAGGATAGGGATTTGTTCCATGGTGTGACTGCCTCTCAAGAAGTATATCGCGATGATCCCATCATTCCCCACTGAGACAACAATTGGTCGGGCTGATGACGTTAAACCAAGCGCTTATGAGAGGCAACCCAGATTGATTTTCTTCCTTTGTTTTGTTCTTTGTTTTGCTTTGTTTCTGTTTACTTTTGTTCGTTCATTTTAGTTAATGCCAAATCTAGTAACAATTTATGGCACTATCTCATCACATAACTGGTGTACATTTTGGCAGATTCTCAGCAGGATGATAGGCATTATTGATGAAGGCAGGGAGTGAAACATAAGGCCAGAAATTTTACACAATGGAAGGCCAGGTTCCTTTATTCTTGCTTGTTGATTTTTTTTTCTCACGGGGACCGTGTCTTTATACAAGTGTGGGGGGAAATTGGAACACTCGAGTGTGGATTCCACGTCTATGGATTAGCTTGGTTGTGTTTTGAGAAGATTGTTTGCTATGATTAAATTTGGTGTTTTATTAAGTAGTAGCAGTAGCATGGTAGCAGTAGTATTGCATTATTTTGGTTAGCATTTGACTAGTATGTTGAGTGTCTTGATGTCGTGTTTGTGTATGTTCAGTAGAAATGTGAAAATTTTTGTTAAAATTCTGTTAGTTTTTGTTAATTTTTTGTTAAGTTTTTGCTATTATTCTTCCTCGGTTCTAGTATTAATGGTGATGATTTGGCACATGCATTGATATGAGCACATCTGCACCCTCTGAGCATGAATTAAATCATCTGAAAAGCTGATGAATGTTATTAAAGTCTATGTGGAGTGTATATAGTGTTGGGAATTATTGATGTTGAATGAAATGAAGGAAAAAGGCTGACATCTTGCTTGGACGTTTTCCTTTTTATGTATAGTGGAGTTCAGGAAAAACTCACATGCAAAATGAAACGTTTCTAGATTTTGTTTGTTGCTTATTATTTTTCATGATTTTTTGAGAGCATATTTTGGAAGTTTGTGCTATGGTGAGGTGACCGAAGTGATAAGACAAGGCGTTTGTTGTTTGGCTTTTGTAGATGTATGAAATGCAATTGCTAATACAAACAAGGGCTGAAATCTTTCACTATGTCTTGGTAAACAATGGGTCCCACATGTAAGTATCTTGAATGTTTGCTAGTGTTTGGTGAGAATATTAACTCTTCATGTTAGTTGACCGATTGAATGAAGTGCTCATGCTCTTGGTTTTTCCTTCACTTGTGTTTATAAATGCAAAGAAGATAGCTTGTTGCTTCAAGATATTCATTGTGGAGAATATAAGACCGGTGGAAGTAATAGCAAATTGTTTCCATTGAACTTCTCAATTCCATTTTTCTTCAAAGACTAAGTGTTAGCTCTCCACAAAGAATGGCTCCAAAGAAAGACACCACTTCCAACAAGGCTTCAACTTCACAAAAAGGGAAAGGAAAGGTTAAGAACTCATCAGTTGTTGATTCGGATTCAGAGTATTGCCCTGATGAAGATTTACCACTCTTTGAGGATCCACCTCAGTACACAGTGCAAGCCACACGTCCAAAGAAAAGAAAGGGAGTTTCAGAACTTTCAATATTTGTGAGCCCTGAAGCATCAGACTTCGAGTGGGACAAGTGAATGGGCATTGAACCTGCCTTCACATTGTTTGAAAAGGGGGAATTCGCTGTGAACCGGATGGAAGCCAATTCGGGCAGTATAATAGAGTTTATCGTTTTTGATAAAAGCTATGTCGGAGCGCACAGCCTACCTATATTGTAAATGCAAAGTCCTTGTTCGAGAATTTTATGCTAATGCCAAGTATCCGGATGAGGAGGGAGCTTATTTCGTGAGAGGGCAGAGGGTTCAAATCACAAGTGAGATTATAAATGCTCACCTTGGTACTCCTAGCTATCCTAGAGATCCTTTGGTGTTCCCAAGGAATTATGATTCAGATGTTGAGTTGTTGGAAGAACTTGTTATTCCAGGAAGAAGACGAAAATCATCTTTAACCATTGGATAAGAGTTGTTATCTTTTGGATAAAAGCTCGAATTACCTTTGCATCCTTTCAATTTCTATTTTCGCCTTTGCTTTGATCTTGTCGGCTTTTCATTTCTCTTTGTGGTGTATATGCCTTTCCTCGTAATTTTATTTATATTTTGTGTTCTAATCGTTATTAACTTATTTAACATTGCTCGATTTTGACCTCTTTCTTATGACTCTTTGCAGACATTATTCTCAATTACGACAGAGATTTTTCAGCAGGCGGTGATACATGTCAAATTGATAATGAAGATGAAAGTTTTTCTTTTTTTATTTAAAATTTCCCTTTTTTCGCTACAATTTATCTCACTGTTGGGCATTATTACTTTTTTTAAGAACTTT
This sequence comes from Ophiorrhiza pumila, assembly GCA_016586305.1. Lineage (NCBI taxonomy): Eukaryota > Viridiplantae > Streptophyta > Magnoliopsida > Gentianales > Rubiaceae > Ophiorrhiza > Ophiorrhiza pumila. The sequence continues at coordinate 24,121,625 of BLIW01000003.1, read as the reverse complement.
TCATTATAAGCACTATTGTTTGCTCTTTTGGTTGGTTGTTTTTGCTCTCGTATGTGCCTTTACAGTTTTATGTCAAAATTTCTTCTGCTTCTTTCAATTCTGTTCTTCCACTTCTTCTATGATCATTATTTTTTTATATTATATTACAGCTGAAGTTCTGTGTTTTCTTCTCATGTTATTTATTTATGCTTAAACATTTATGTGCTCTGATGTTATAATTCGTTTTTGTCTCTTACTGAATATGGTTACCGATATTGTGTTGCTCTTAGTTCAATTTTTGGTTCACGTTCATGTTTTTAGACTATTTGTTTAGTTGGGAATGATTGCGATTGCTTCCATATGTTTCTTCAAAGTCTACTGGCAAACTTAATTCCCACTTTTTTTACTTATTTGTCTGCTTTATTTTTGGATTAATTGATGGCAAGAAATTGCATTTATGATGCAAAAAACATGGATCATATTTATAAAAAACCAATATTTTCATCAAGGATGGCGTTGATATTGTGCCGATAATATTATAACCAATCAAGATCGAATTTTTCTCAGATCTCGTGGTCAATTCTGCTTTGAGCACATTCATCTCATTAATAGTTATATTCAAAATCACATGGCGTGGACATCTCCGTTGCATATACTTCCCAACTATGCAATGACAACAAATGGTAAGAAAATTTATTACAAATTTTTTTTAAGTGGTCTTCAAATATGCTAATTAATTTTCTTTTCATTATAGAATCAGAAAATAATGACAGCAGACATGAAATAATTTCATCATTCATATTTCCAAGCTTTGTTCACAACATGAAGTGGAAATATTGCTTTTATATAAAATTTGCATCATCAGATATACACTAAAAGGTCAATATAGTTTTTTTACTAATAAACAAATAACATTTAAATTTCTAATATTAATGTTTACTTTTTCAGAAATTGCCACATGCTATGAAGATATTGCTTTGCACAAAAGATTCTCCTCCACTGATTTTTGTAATGGGAAGAAAAAGTTATGAAATCGTGTTGGACAAGAAAAATACTTTAACGGACAATTGAAATCCATTTGTTCGTGACCATGCTCTCCAAAATGAGGATATAATATTTTTAATTCCACAAACAGTTCGTACTTATGGTGTGGTAATTTTTAACAAATATGGTATTGAAAAGTTGTATCCTTGGCATTATAAATTTTATGTTGTTAATTGAGAAAGAATACATTTTTGCCCTCATTCCCATAATCTATTTTATTTTGTTACCCAATTTTAGTTTATATAAATTTTTGGACAGTATAATTTTATAATATTAGTTAAAGTAACTAAAAATACACACGATAAAATTGTGTATTTAGAAAATTGTGAATTTCCTATGTACAACTTTGACCACTCTATTTATTAATTATAGAAATGCCAAATTTTTTCCTGTACAACTTACTTTATTCAAAATTATCGTTTGTTCTTCAAATATAGTATCCAAATAAATAACTCATCTAAAGACGAAGAAAAAACAATTACAAATAATAATTTATAATTACGTATTTAAATTTTGTCTGTTCTTCATAGGGATTGTTATTACCTATTTATAAATCAATACTTCTATTTATACTTCACAAACAATCGATTATAAAAAAATTAGTGTGAAGACAAATTAGAACAATGCAATATTTTTTAGTTCACACTCTAACAAGATAGCATTCATACCTACATATTAATTAAATAAATTCTAATAAACAGTCATACAATTTGAATGCATCTTTAATACATCCAATTAACATTACCAATAATTAATTTTTTCCACTTACATTGGCAACTCTCGCATCCGTTTCAATCCAATTATTAAAGCTTCCCAAATATAACTTTCTCTTCTTTTCATGTACAATTATCTACAAAATCCCATACCACACAAATTGATTTGACATAACAATGAATCTTTTACATGTAATCTTTGTATATTATAATAAAAATCATAAACCTGAACAATTCCTTAATTATAATAATTTCAGTATTCAATTATGTACTTATAAATCAATATGTATATATTAATAAAAAATTGAAAAATCATATGTATCCATTTCATTTCCATAATATCTGTGTTTTTTTTATCTATATACAATTATTACCATTTTTTACATGTAAATAAGTTTAATTTATTTAATCAACTTTATATTACTAGCAAGTTATTACCAGAGTGTACACACTAATGAACAAACAAAAATTAATTTAGCCCATTAAACATTTTAAGCCCATCGTATAGTCTTGGATCAGATAATTTTAAATACCCAAAATGCAAAACGTTTTTTGAACTAAACAAATTGTACCCTAATAAAATACTCTCCTAAAATAAATTTTGGGTCTTCTTTCCCAATTTCGCCAACTACACAATTCCTTCTTGACATTGCTGGTTTCTCCCAAAACTTCATCGCCAAATTGCCGATCATTCTATTAAAAAAATTCATTTAAACAGATGATCGGAAAGTTTTTGGATTGAACTGAAATTCGCTGCGGGATAACTCTTGAAATGACGACATTGTCTTCAAAAGGCAATTCTCAAATAGGATCTTAACAATACAGAATAAGAGATTATATTATGTAATTTGTTGGGAATGTTTTACAATTTCATTGCCTACTTAGTTTTAATTTTTTTAGTCTCTTCAATAAGAAATACACAGGCTCTACTACAAACCAATTTTGTTCGGTTTTCGCATCTTTTCCTTACGATTTTAGTTATCTGATAGCTCACATACCTATTTTTCTGCCTTCTATTTTTACTTAATTTGCACAAAATAACGTATAGAATAAGACATTTTTTTACGTTTACTGAGAAAATCAGAGCAAATGTCTTATAAATCATTATTTGCATGAATTTGGACTTCTATAAATTGTCGGCTTGCATGATTTTGGAAATTTATAGATTCTGATTTGTAATTATTAGATCTATATAATTATTTTGTGGTTTGCTTTTATATATTATCATTCTAACATAACATTTTCAACATTAAAATATCTTTTAAATGTAAGCTTAAAATTTATATTTGGCCTTTTGTTTTAGTCAAGCATGACAATATAGAAGGGATAGACAAATTTGAACATGAACATCATGTCCATTCCTTAAAATGCAGATCCAATAATATGCTACCACACTTTGAATTTGGCATGTATTAGATTGTTTACACTTTCTATGTTAATATATTTCATGAAAAAAATTGTTAAAAATATCCACGTATACTACTGCATATATAAACAGAAAATTAAAGACTATTTTGTCAAATTCACCCATACATACTTACAATATATTGGCATTGTGAATTACAAGAAACAAAGGGCAATTCAAATGGAGCTATATTCAAATCATCTAAACTTGCGAACTTACTAGACTCACTTTCAAGAACTGCAATTTTATGAAGAGTACAAAAACTCTTATGAAAATCTATTTGTAAGTTAACACTATATTTCAACTTACTTGTAATTGTCCATTGTTGTACTAATAATTTTGAACTAGTTATTTGATAGGGAGCAAATATATGTAATAAATTGTGATCATGGTTGCTATTTACCCCTAATAAAAAATCAAGCTAAACAACCCCGTGAAGGTGATAGTATAGCAAGTTCGTTCCCACGAGGAAAGGACTGTGCTGAAATTCTAAAGAAAATATTTTGGTGTTTTTCTGTTTATCAAAATAAATAATAAGAAAGCAAATAACATATAACTAAAACAATGTCGGTGATAAAAACGAACAAGAACGTCCAAAGAATTAAGTATAAACACTACATAAATGGTGAATAAATTCACCTCATCAATTTTCCCCACACTTAACCTTTGTTCGTCCCCGAACAAACTAAATCACAAAATAACAAACCTAAACAAAAGTCTAAAACAAAATTCTAACACATAACACAAAACGCACCCAACTTCATCAATTCGATCTAAGAACTAATGTCATATAAATGCCTCATACTCTCAAGTATTCAAATGTCAAGTACACATAATATACGTCTCCAAAAGTTATCAAAGTACATTAATGTACTCGTTTAGACGCGTTTCCCCCACACTTAACCTTTGTTCGTCCCCGAACAAACTAAATCACAAAATAACAAACCTAAACAAAAAACGTAACATAAAGATCCTATAAAATACTTACACATAACAACAAAACGCATCCAACTTCATCTATTCGATCTAAGGACAAATTCCATGTAAATACCTCATATTCTCAAGTATTCAAATGTCAAGTACACATAATATACATCCCCAAAAGTTATCAGAGCACATTAATGTACTCATTTAGACACGTTGAGCCAACCATGTGTGTGTGTGCGATAGGTTCCACCTCAGTTCATAACTCATCTACAATCACTCCATAAATCAGGGTTCCAACAACTAAGTATTCGTCTAAACTTTTCCTTACTAACATATTAAAAATTCATTATTCAACTCATATTAATGAGGATTTGCTCGGCAAACCTTTAGGTTTATAAATATATCATTCGTTCTCTAAAACTGTCACACTTAGTTAGGGTATTTCATTTGAAATTCTATGACATCCACCTGGAGTACTGTCTCACCTTCGGGTTTTATACCCATTCCCACTCATGCAAGTTCTCCATTAACTATTCGTTTTAAGAGCAGTCTCGCAGAGGAGTGGCAATATGAAGGCAGAGTCTTACGGCTTCTAATCTCCGTTACCATCCATATGAGTTCTCTTAGGGTTATTATTAAAAGCAGTCTCATAGAGGAATGATAGTATGAGCATAACAAGCTTAAAATTGCAAAAGCATTAAGTGCAAACAATTATGCAAGCACATTTATTAAAGAACATATTTTAAGTGAGTTATATAAGTTTCAACTAAACAAAGCGTTAAAAACTCACCAACCTACTTAATGATCACAAACTCGTCAATTCCCTCAGTAGTTCCCCTAAGTGCATAAAAATGGTCGACTCAAAATGCTAAACTTTCCATCAAAGACCTGACTCTCTCTAGATAGTATATTATTTTCCTATCCCACATCGAATCTTTCGATAAAATCCAATCATTGGCAACATGACACTTATCACAACAAGATCAAAATTTCAAAAATTGGAAACAACACAAAAAAAATACCTAAAACCGCGGTGTAATTATGCAAACTAGGGTTAACTCAAGGGAATAACTAATACGAATGAGACACAATAAAAAAAATAAATAAATAATAACTACTAAGAAAACTAATGAACCATTAATCAAAGCATAACATCCACACTTCAACTCCCAAGAAATTAAGCATAAAGACATACAAAACAACATGAAATAAATAACATGAATTTCATCCCCCCCACACTTAAAATACACATTGTCCTCAATGTGTGAGAAAAGGAAAGAATTCACCTATAATCCATGTCATTCCCGAAAAACTTGTTATGCGGTTGAGGCCTTGACAATGTCTCAAGTAGCCTTCTTCTTTATTCATCCTACAGCTAAAAACAAAAATATAAAAACTATTAATTTAAAAGAAAGGTAAAAAGGTAGTTCTAGATTTATTTGGTCCCTAGCTAGACCGTATTACTATTGCCTTCTCCTTCAAGACTCGGAATACCAGTCCTTTATCCAAAAGAATGCGCTTTCACAAACACTTTGTCTATCTAGCATAAGGATTCTTTTTGCAACCCTTTTGGAGGAGGAACTTGAGGCTCATGCATTTGAGGAGCAAGTTCAATGAACTCAACTTTGTACCACTCTTTGCACCTCCACACGATAGGCTCCTCCTTTTCTTCTTTCACCATTAGCTTTGGCAATATTTCTATCCCCCTGTTGAAACTATAAGAATCCACCAAAAGGCTTTGCTTCCATGGGTCTCAATGAATTCTATCAAGTAATTTCAAAATAATAGAAGTATCATAAAACAAAATCTCTACCATATTAGCTATTTCCACGAAAAATATGCAAATCTTCCTCATCTAAACTAACATGGTATTCAGTTTATGCACCTTTACATCATTAGTTATTCTTCAAAAATGGAAAGTATCAATGAAAACACATTCAACCCATATTTTGCAACTCTAATAGCTATAAATTTTTCATCAATCTAATCAACCAGAATCAGTTATAGCATTAAAGATCATTATCATAACTACTACATGTTATCTCAATGGGTGATTGGCATGCAATACTTGAAGTTTCAACAACACCATGAAAAGCAAGTAATTAATCGATCCCTAGGATGCTTCATAGCGTTATTCACAGTTAAATGTCTACATATCTTTCGCATTGACAACGAAAAGTGATGTTCTTTCGCTGGCGTAAAGCCCAATTATAAGGCATACTGCAGTTGGCCAAATAATGGCGTCTTCCCGAAATTGAGAGGTAACCTCTCGATCCTCCATTCCCATGTCTAATGAATTCGGATATAATAGTCCACCGGAATTGTTGACTTTCAAGTGCTTACGCGGAAAACATCCTCGATAATACACCCATAAGGAGTGATGATAGGAAACTATCAGCCAAACTGAAAGAGTTTTTTATAGCTTACCAGGTCTTGGATTGCTCACCCATTCCCACACAAACAGCTATAGAATAAAGATTGCATCAAGTTAATACCAGCACCCAAATCACATAATGCCATTAATCAAAAATATCTTGAGCCAATTCGACATGGGATTTGTGCAGCTTCCTGGATCTTTAAGCTTAGGGGGAAAATTTTTCTTCATTAAGCATTTCCCAACCTCATTCAATTAGAACAACCTCCTTCACATTGCAAAATCTGCTCCTTATTTGAAATAAGATCTTTCAAGAATTTTGTATAAGTTAGGGTACCGTCTTCACCAAATCTAAACAAAGGTATTTCCACATGGAGTTGCTTAATCATCTCAGCAAATTTACTGAACAAGATCTTCTTCTTTGATGGTTGTAGTCCTTTGAGGGAAAGGTGGTGGTGGAGCACATTCTGGAAAATTAAAAGCACTTGGTAGGATTTTTCTTTCTCCCTTTACTTGCACTACCTTCCTTATGTTCGGCTTGCTTTGGTGCATCTTCCGTCTTAATATGAACCTTGACAGCATCTTGATCATCCTTTGGGAGAGCCTGCTTCATAATAAGTTGGGAGATCGAATTCGCTTAACACACCTGACATTTCAAGTTCCGTAGACGGGCACGTGTGCATTCGCTCTTTTCCCTTTGGATTAGGGAAAGTAGATGTTGACTCGGTGGCAAGGTTCCTGGCCTGCCGTCCAGAGGTTATGCACCTTCAGTTCGCGAGTTGGCCAATTTGAGTCTCAATATTCTTATATGATTGGCTTTTATGTGTGCCCTGAACGAGTTCCTCCCAAAAATAACTCTAGTGTTTTGTCAGTGCTATCTTGTCGTCCGTTGGCATTTCTCCAATAAAGCCTTTTTTAACATCTGTGGCCTCTCAACACAGATACCTTATAACATCATCCTATTGTTGCGTGTGGAGAGTACCCTAGCTCATATGTGTTTGTTGGGTTTCCAAAGCCAGTTGTATATAGTTGGTCTTGCCATGCCATTATATTGTGGGCTAATTTTTGTCCCCCTTGATACCACTGGTTCCTCCGGGATGGGCTTCCATTGATTTGAATTAGAAATCCCGATTGGAGTTGACGTATTGCACTGGCTCATTAGTGACTTGAGGACATTCATCCATATGATGAGCTCCTTGGCATAATCCACAAGATGGCATGACTTTGTTTGTCAAGGTAGCCTGAATACTAGATAGTTGGCTCTGCATGGCTGTCATTTGTGCTTCCAAGTTGGCTGTTTTATCCAACTCTAACATTCCAATTTGCCGTCTTCCATGGTTACTTCTTGCAGTGCACAACATCAGCTCATTACTTACTATACGCTCAAAAATCTCTTCAACTTCTTCTGGTGATTTATCACGCAAATTTCATCCAGCTGAAAGATTACCAAATGCATAGTATCAAAATTGAGTCCATTGCAAAAGAAATTTAGCTCTCTTCCCGACTCCAACCCACTGTTTGGGCATTTATAGAAAAGTTCACGGAATCTATCCCAAGCTTCTGTGAATGACTCATTGTCACCTTGACGAAACTGCATGAAATCCAACCGGATCTTGTCCATTCGGGATGGAGGAAAGTATTTAGTCATGAACCTCTTCGTAACTTCATCAAAAGTTTCAATTTGTGCCCCATTAATAGAGTCATACCATCTCTCAGCTGCTCCTTGAAGAGAAAAGGGAAACAACATTCTCTTTAAAACATCATGTGGGATATGTGGAAGATTGTTCGTGTTACACCACTTTAGGAATGTCCTTAAATGGTGATGTGGATCCTCAGTACTCACAATCCATGGAAAACCTTGGCCATTTTGAATCAAATTTATGAAAGCCGCCGGGATTTGAAAGTGCACTTTGTGTTACACACTTTAAGGAATGTCTTTAAATGTGCATGTGGATCCTCAGTACTCAATCCATGGAAAACCTGGCCATTTTGAATCAAATTTATGAAAGCCGCCGGGATTTGAAAGTGCTCTCTAGTGTCAATAAAAGGCGAATCCAAGTTATCCATTCGAGGCTCATAATGATCACCATACCGACGACGCCGTACCACTGGTTGTGCTTGTGGAATTCCGGGAGGGTCCCCCGCTGGAGGATCTACAACCATATTGGACTGATTACCATGTGCAGCCATTGCTTCAAATTCTAACTTTTTCTTAACACGCAAGGTCCGTGCAAGTTTCCGGACGTAATTGGAATTATTCCGCATAGACCAAGAGATCTTGTCCTTGGGCATGCCAAAGAATTGAAGGAATAGCAACAGTACTTAAAAGTGATGTAATGAAGAATTACAAACTAAAACAAAAAAGATAAAATAAAATTTCAACCACGACTGCGTTTCCCGCCCAGCAAACCGGGCCCCCCCGCGGCAAAATTTGACGTGGAGCAAATATGTGTAATAAATTGTGATCGTGGTTGCTATTTACTCCTAATCAAAAATCAAGCTAAACAACCCCGTGAAGGTGATAGTATAGCAAGTTCGTTCCCACGAGGAAAGGACTGTGTTGAAATTCTAAAGAAAATATTTTTGTGTTTTTTATATTTATCAAACTAAAAGTAAGAAAATAAATAACAAGAACTAAAACTGTAATGGTGATTTGATTAAAACTTCAAATTAAGCAAGTGTACTCCCGAGATTATATTTTAGGGTTACATAAAAAGCACATACATACATCCTATCTATGGTCATGCAAAATAAGGGTAAATAACATAACTCACACCCCCCCCCCCCTATTAGGCTAAAGGCAAGGAATGACTAAGCACTTACCTACATAGATATTAACTAATTCATTAAACCCTCCTATATGGCGAAAGGCAAAGTTTACTTCCTTAATTAATCCGGAATCTAATGCAACTACCAACTCAACCAAACCCTCAAGTTCAACCGCTCCATTAGGCTAAGGCAACGCCCGAACCAGTCACGCTAATGTTAAACTAATCCCCTTAATTCCTCCTATTAGGCTAAATGTAAGAATTAACGAAGAATTAATCTAACAAATTCACAACCAACCCACAATAGATCCTAAACAACCTACTCTAATCCTCCTATCAGGCTAAAGGTAAGATTAAAGCAAATAATCTCTAAGTAATTTACTGCACTTTAAGAAAATATTCATCATACATAATCCTCGCGACATATCATGCATAATTATGAAGAACACAGCAAAATTTATTCAACAAAGACCATAAGATAGAACTTAGCATGTAATTAAGCACAAAAACCCTTATTCATAATCCCGGGAGCACAATAAGTTTAGCCGAGCATGGCTAAATCAAACATCATCATCATATTGATAATTAAGCACAATATTGAAAACATTAATTAAAAAGAAAGATAACACCTTGAATTGTGAATCCGTAGATGAAATCTTTGTCTTTAAATTAATGAAATCAATACTCAATTATGTATGTTCCCAATCCGTACAGCTTTAATTCTCCGTAAATGGCTAAAAGAATGAAACCCTAGCTATTACAAAGAAGAAAAACCATTGCTTAATCTCTCTCAAAGTTGTCAACCCTTCAAAAGCTGTAACCCTAGCCCTATTTATAGTTATTCTATGAAAATATTCGCACATAAGTCCTTCATGAAAGCCTTGTCGGAAAAGATAACTCAAAGTGGGTAAATTTCCAAAATTAGGTCATAAACCTGCGTATTTCCCGACGTCTCGACGTCCCTGATCGCACGTCGCGACGTCCAGGGTTTGACTTCGCGACGTCGCGGCACGTCGTGACGTGGAAAGGGTCCCGACGTCGCGACGTAACTCTCTGGAAATTTCATAAAATTCGTCCAAAAATTCAACCAAAAATCACATTTTTGACGTCGCGACGTGGCGGGTCTTCATCGCGACGTGCACCCACGTCGCGACGTGAAAGGTACAGACGTCGCGACGTGGAGGTTGCTCTTCAATAATTTCGCGATCTTTCTTCCATTTTTCCTCCAATTTGCATCTGATTTGACTCCCGTATGATTTCCCTCTTCCAAGAATACACCATGGTCAACAAACCTACAATTAAAACACTGAAAAGAATCAAACAGAACAAGAACGACCAAAGAATTAAGTATAAACACTACATAAAAGGTGAATAAATTCACCTTATCATTAATTTATCGCTATTATTACTATTATGATTTCAATAATATTGATGTAATTATATATTTATAATTACATAAAAATCTAGATATTAACTTTGTAATCATCATTTATTTATGATATTAAATTAATCTTCTTTGTAGCCAATGCCAAAAAGATTTACTGCAAACATTAAAGATGTGCTGCCTATAAGAATAGTTATGCGAGACCCTAGAAACTATTATTGAAAATTCGATATAGTGGAGCATTCTGAGATGGTGTAGTTCAGAGGACAATGGAAAGATTTTGTGAAAACTCACCATCTAGTTGAAGGAGATTTGTTAATGTTTGAATATACCAAAAACAAAGGTTTTAATGTTCTTATTTACAATGGTAACACAAGTTGTGAAAAAGAATCTGCGTACTTTATTGGTACCAAAATTGGACTCTAAACTCGTACTACTGAAAAATCAGAAATACCTCCTGGCGAAGTGAAGAACCTTGAATCTGTAAAGAAATCTTCAAAAAACAGTAAGCAACGTCTTCATATTTCTTGCCAACAAAGTGCAGCTCCATACAGTTTTAATCCAATCTCACAATGAGGGAGGCTAGACTCTAAAACAGTTGCTGAGTACTTTGAGTGAGTAACACACATTATTATTCTTATTGTTATATACTTTAATTGTTATAAATTCATTCATCACAGCTATTTTATTCAGGCTTATTTGGAATAAGTTGCCAGCAGAAAAAAGAGAACCATCTACATATGTAGAAAGCATGTGGTTTAACATGTATACAACAGCATACTACAAACAGAAAGTGGTGAATTGGATTAAAAAAAGGGACATATTCTCAAGCACATATGTTTTCATTCCAATCATCATGTGGTACGTATTTCAGTTTCTCTTTTTTAATTAGTACATTGATTATACGTGCTTCTCTTTTATATATTAATAGATTGTCTATTATTTAGGTCAAATTGGAACCTATTAATATTATGTCAATTTGATGAAAGTTTGAAATCTACAAGTGAGGCTGCTTACATGATTTTGCTCGATTCACTCCAGAACATTGGACCAACAAGACTTGCTCCAATAATCAGAAAGTATTTAAATCAAACAAATCCAATATCATACTTGTCCTTATTTAAATTAAACACATCAAATATTGTCATGTGTGATTCTTTATTCATGTTATTGTTGATTATATACAGCTTCACTGTGGACATATATAAAGCAGAAGATAGACCAGAAATTGAAAAAATAATTCGCAAGATTCCTCTACTTATTCCAAAGACAAGTTGTATAGAAAACTTATAATCATATTACTTTACATTTCCTTAACTAATGAAGTTCAAATCTATTTTCTTAGGTGCCAAAACAAACAAACAGTGATGATTGCGGAAGATTTATCTTATTATTTTGCCCGATTCCTGGAACAAGCATCTCAGAATTTAACCGTTATTGGAAATTACCCTTATTTTGTGAGTTACCTTAATATCCTTTTCCTTATGTAACAAATCAAATATCTTATGGTTTAATATTAGTTTAGTAGTTTGCTTTTACTAAACCTTATGTTATACTAAATTCTTTCTTTCTTTTCTTTAAATTACAGATGACACACGATTGGTTCACTTATCAAGAACTGCATAACTTTTGTACAAGAATCGAAGAACGTTAAAGTATCCACAAGGGTTTTTGTATTATAGATATTTAGAGTTAAGTGAAGGAAAATTGCACCCTAAATGATTTTGCTGAATTCAAAATCCTTCTATTTTTATGTCTCGTAAGGATTAAACATGATATGCATTGTACTTTTCAGTCAGGTACAAGTTCTTTTGAATATTTGATATATTAGACAACCTATTTATATGGCACCTAATTAAATTTTACTTTAAATATATATATATTTCAATTTAAATATATATCTCTTATGAAGATAATCTTCTTCCATGGCGATTTTATATGGAATCATTTCGTCTAGATTCAAAATCGTTCAATCAATAAGAAATAGTAACTCCATCTACATAATTATATATAATGCAACTATAGGTCCTTTATGAACAAAACTCTATTAAATTTACATACAGTTATGGGATGTTTTTTTCAATATTGAAGTACATACAGAACTTCATATATAAGACCATTTTTTATACATTTATTGTATGTCAACCAAATGTAAAAATTAATTGATATGATATATATAACTGATAGAAATAAAAATTACTACAATTGATGTGGAATTTCTAAAAAACGAAAAACATACACGATTTATAAAATCTCCTACAATATAACATTATGAAAGAAATTATTTACAAGGATATGTAAAAGAAATTTATTGCATATTATTTTCAACAATAAAAATGAAACATCAAATTGTTTGACATATTAATCTCTTTGGGATTATCATCAGTTCAATAAACTATGGACCACTTTAACTATACCTGAAGGCCACAATTATACTTATAGTTTCAGATCATCATAAGCCCAGTTCCTATCTTTGAAGTTATATATAGCTATTAAGTCTTCTATATATATATATATATACATACTTTACTCTAATTTACCCTAACACCAATTCTAAAAACTGAAGAACAGCAGCTGTGGCATTTTGTTGCCTATCAACTTATTTGCTCAAAATATTCTTAAGACTATTCCTTCTCTCTAACTCTACAATCGACCTTCTACCAGATCTTCTAATCCATCATCTCCTCTATATTCTGTAAGTGCACTACATCTCTAAATTTTTACTTTAATTACGCATGTTTACACAAAAACTTTGAATCTTAATGTCGAATAATTAATTACAATTAACAAGTTGATGGTAATTGTTAATACAAAGATTTAGCTTTCATATGTTATTTTGATACATTTTTCTAAATGATTATTTTGTTTCAATACGGTTTTGCTCTACTATTGACAATACACCACTGTCTTAATTTTTTAAATTGTATATTTTTCTATAAATTTATACCTAACATTTAACTTAATTAATATTATAAAATATATATTTATATTTTATTACATATAAATTCATGTTAATTAGATCTTTATGTATACAGAAAACTAAGATACACAACTAAGATTCCACATAAGAAAATAGCTACATATTTGGACGATGCATGTGTCGAGCTGTATTGGAGGAAATTTGAGAAGGCATGTTTCTGTCAGAAGTACAACAATTCATACAATCAAATAATGGTATTTTCTTTTCAATATTTTGTTCATTGTTTTTTTTGGACTACTTTTTATTCATAGTATTTTTTTAAATAGTTTTCTTTTATATAATTCATGATTACATTCTTATGCAATTAATAATTCAATGTGTTCATATACTAGTATTCTATTTTCTTTTTTGATTTAAAAATTCCTTCACTTTCGCAGCCTATCCCACTACGTTTTGTTGAAAAAATGAAACACATCTCGCCACAAAAAGTTAATATGCATCATTCAGGCTTGTCTTCAAGGAAAATAGCTATAATTGAGGATAACAATGTGTTTTATTTTGCTGGAGAATGGGCAAATTTTGCCAAAGAACATTCTTTGGAGGAAGGTGATTTTCTGTTCTTTAAGTACAATAAAGGAGATGCTTTTGAAGTGTCGATCTTTAGTGGTCACACTAGATGTGAGAAGGAGTCATCCTATTTCATTAATAATCATGTTAATGAACACCATAATCCTGCCATGGATCAACCAAACACACGTATCAATAATGTTCAGTTCAAAGAAGGTAATTAATAACACACACTTCAATTTAACTTAAACTTCATAAAAAATTATTTTATGTAATTGTCGAATTTCTGCATGATTTTGTTATGTACATTAATACAGCAACAAGTATATTTTCGTTTAAACCACTATTAGCATATATTATAAATAGTTTAACTTTCCATCATTAAATTAAATGTATTAAATGTAATTTCTTCTGGGTATACTTTTCAAGCATCTTACAAAAAGGCTAAACAAGTCTTACCATGAAAAAGACAAAAAGCACAAATACACCTACAGAAGCACAGTCATATGAAGAAGATATAACTGAAGAAATTGTTATGATCATGAAGCACTCATAAGTATCAGGAGCATTTATCCTGGTAAATGTTCTTTATTACCTCTATTGTTTATCATATTGTAATTTTATGTATTTTTTATTTAAATTATTATACATATGATTTATTAATTCATAGTACTTCATTTTTTTTGTAGACTATCAAGTCTGATTGGGCTCGCAAGTATATGCCTAACAAAGATCAAGTTGTAATTCTTCAAGCAGAACACAAATAGTGGAATGTCAAATTTCAGATTAAGGACAAGAAAAAGTTCATATTTGCTGGAGGTTGGCGTAAATTTGCTCTTGACAATAGTTTGGAAATGCAAGATGTATACATTTTTCATATTGCTGCAACTGATGCAAACAAAATTGCATTTCAAGTGAACATTTTAAAGAACTCAATTTTGTGATCTGAGAAGTGCAAGTGATCTTGCTCAAAAGCGCAAAACTCTACCTGTTCTGAAACAATGCTATTTCCTAATACTTTTATGCTTTACTTCACTCTTGACATTTAATTTTGCCGTTTTTAATTTTACATGCTCTTAGTAATTAGTTTTGTGTATTGTGAAAGCATGTAATATTCTCGTACGATAATATTTGATTATCAAAATCAACTAAATATTTTTAAGTTTTAAATATTTCTTCTTTAAATGCATTTTTTTTTTAAATTTAGTTTATAATTTACATGAATAACAATCCAATTATTTATAAAACTTTACATTCTCAGAAGCCAAATGCATTCAAAATACTTTGCATGCTACCTGATTTATGTATATAAAAAACAATTATTCTTAATAAATAAAACCTTTCATTCAACCAAAAAATCATGCAACATTTAATACTGAATCATAACAAAGTGCAACATTTAAAAAATAAAAATATCATTTCTATTTAATATATCAACATTCACACTTCTTGTTGCATAATTTATTTTCCATTATATGACAAACTTGAAACAAATATTACAACAATATCCCCATAAATATTTAACTATCAATAGGATATAAAAGATAATAACCAAGGAAATTTTTTTTACACATAATTATACATGCAACACATAAATACTATAAATATTTAAAACTAAATTGTAATACTAAATACTTCATACAATATATATTTATATATATTACAGAAATTTCAACACACATTTCTCACAAATTATACTATACCTCTTTCCTAAACATAACTTCATACACTATATCTTTTACTCACATTACATATCTTATACTTCAAGTACTATACAAACTTATATATACTGCACATTTTTCACATTGTTTACATATTTATAACCAATAATTACATTTTTACATATAATACACATGTTTACATACACTTTTCAAATTATACATATTTATATATACTAAATATATTTTCACACACTATACACATTTACGCATTCTTCATGAATTACATATATTCATACATATTAAACATGTCTTTTAACACTATATAACACTACATAAATATTACACATACTATACACATTTTGTCCAACTATACATATTTATACTTATTAAATACATTCTTACATATTTATAGCATAGTTCAAACACAGAACTACAGAATATTTTTTACAAATTATCTAGATATATATTTACTGTACATATTTTAACCACTATATATATTAGTAGTTTAACTTTCATACAATAAATTCAGGGCACATATGAAAAAATGTACAAAGGCATAATATTTATTATTAAAATATATTACACATCGTATGCTTATAATCGAACATGTATATATACAATAATCGAAATCATATTTCTGTGTCTTGAGTGTATGTATTACAACAAACTTAATTACATCTATGACACGCTTTGACATAGACAACTACATTCTATATTTACAAACCGTAGGATTCAAATGACTCGTTATTTATTTTTCTACTAAATATATATATTTTTAATATCAGTACATCAATAGTTATTATGATCTATAATTCTAATAATTCACTAACAAACAATTTTTTTAACCATGGGAATGAATCAGCGCGCATAGAGAGTTGCCTGCACACTAGTATTTTAATTAATTGACTAAATTTGTTTCCATGTTTTTGTTAATTAGTACTCGCTCGCTACCTTAATAAAATCGAACGTTTTTATAGTATTTTCTCCTTCAAAAAGCATGGTAATACAGAAGAAGATTCAGAAAAAAGAAGAGATTGACATACATTGAGCTAGGTATTAATATTAAAATCCAAAACCATGCATATATCTTAAAGATGCTAGCTAGTAGAGAAAAAAATAATAATAACAAAATTATTAACTGAAAATAAAGAAAATTTGAGCAAACCTTTCTCCTAATCCCAAAATGCCTAAGGATTTTTGTGATCAATATGAGATAGGGTAGACTATTTCTTTGATCCTTACAGACTATATTCACATATTCAGCAAACATGTATCCAAAGTTAAACGGAGTTTTTATATGAATGGAATAGTGGAGAAAAATATTCAACGTGTTGAGATCAATTTTGTGACTTTGGGATGGAATAAAAGTTTTGGTTACAATGTGGAAGAGAATACGATTGTCCGCACTCCAGTTTTTGACCGGGGCTTTGTAAGCAGAAAGAAAGGCTTCCCCCATCAAACAATTCATCAACCATATCTCCAAAGTCAAAATTTTGAATTGCGGTAGCCTAAGAGTGTTGTTTGCAATAATGAATAACATTTTTACCACAGTCATTTTGACGAGTGTAATAGTTGCACCCAAAAATCTTATTAAAGTCGGAGGGGTCAAGCTTAATGTCAATGTTTGAAACTTAAGTGGTCAAAATAAAGCCATTAAGAGGCATTTTCAAGTTTGCAAAAAATTCATAAACAAGGTCCAGATAGAAAGGTTCTTCTATCGACATAATATCCTACCACTTTTGATATTTCAATTTTTCAACTATGAGTGGAAACCCTACAAGGTCATCCTCATGCACAATTCTAGGAACAATGATGAATTTATTGGAGCTAACGTAACTATTATACTTACGTGCACAATCGTCATCGACGAACCCTAGAGGGTGGAGGAGGTTGAGGAGGATCAGGACCACGACCTTGAGACGATGGCCCATGACGAAGTGTGCGACCGACAATGACCTTGATTCTTTTTCCACGCCCTTTCATTTGATGAATTTGCCAAAAAAACCCACCACAATTTCTTGAGTGAGGGTTTGGTAGGTTGGTGAGAGTGCGGTGAGAAATTTAAATTTTGAACTCATAAAAGAGAGGATTTGATATTGGAGAACAAGAATATAACACCAATTTATGAAATAATCGGTGAAAAGTAAGAGACTAAAAATATTGCCCCCAACAAACGATATGGCGTCAAAGAAAATGACCACTTACCCTCGTCAAGATAGTTAGAAAGCTCAAGCATGTCGAGTCAGGAAAAGCATAACGGGCCATAGAAAAACACTGCACTATCCTTGCCCATTAAGTGAAAGCATCCATATCCCAGTAAGAAAGATTCTCCGAGTCCCGCTCGGGGTTGGTGCGCATAATGAAGTAATCCCTTCGTCTAATCAGGAGAACACATAGACCTGGGATTTATTCCCCTTAGATGCATTGGTTGCTGCGCAGCTAGGTACTGACCCAGAAATTGCATATAAAAAGAAAAAGAAATGCGCCTTACGTGATCATTGAATTAAGTGCGGAGCGCGATAAGATTGAACCACCATTGATCTCTCTCTCTGAAGAAAAAAAAGGGTTAGGTTCTTATTGAGTTTGGGAAATTTTGAAAAGCTTTGAAAATGAGACATCTTATGTCTTAATCTATTTATTTTAATAATAAAAAATATAATTATGTATACTAATGGTTTGCTAAGCATGTGATTAAGTTATGGGTAAAATATGAAGAATTGGAAACTCAAAGTGTTAGCCTAGATGTAACCCAAGACGGGGGTGAATTAGGTTATCCAATTTTAATCCTATTCGAAAACTGTTTTTACAAACTATTGTCTTTTTAGTGAAATTCAATAACAATTGAATTCACTAAGTCAAATTCACAATCAAACAATATAAACACAATAATTGAAATCAAATATGCATAATATCAATTTCCAATTTCACACGATAAATATTCAAATCACAATGATCACAAGAACATTAAGCAATTGATATTGCACAATTATAAAGCAATTAAAGATAACTTATTCATACGAACTAACTTACAATATTTAGGTTTAGGAGTTTGGGAACTTGAACACTAACACGTTTTCATGTCTTGTCCATCTTTTGAGTTTCCACTTCTTTATGTTTTATCCCTAATTTAATCACATGCTTGGCAAACCTATCAGTATACATAATTACGTTTTTCATTATTAAAAGAAACGGATTACAACACAGATGTCTCAATCTCCCATTTTTTTATAATGACAAACATATTATGTAGAATAATAACAAAAAAACATTTATTGCATGTATATAATTTTCAAGATCCAAGTAACATATTAATTCCCTCTCAACACATACACACTTTACACAACATTTTCAAAATTCAATAAACATATTGACTCTCCCTCAACATATACATAGACTACTTCTCCCCATTTTGTCATCAATAAAAATGTGATTAAGTATTGAAAATAACAAAAATTTGGGTAGAGATTCCTCTTAATTTTCATGGTTCCACAAATAATTAACCAAGATTCACACAAGGTGCACAATTACGCTTCAATACACAAGGATATATATGAACAAATAAGCACAAAAGAAACATCAAAATATGAAAGAAAAAACACATATAAGAGAGTTAACGCCCAACATGAAAAGAGAACATAAGCGATAGTTCAAACTAAACAACGAGACAACCTAATGACAAAAGAAAATAGATAGATTAACACAAACCTAAGTCTACATAACCAAAAAATCCAAAAAAAAATAGTGAAAAGACCAATGTAATGGTTGAAAGAGAAATGAACTAATCTATTTCATTAAATGGTCATTCTTGAGTAGGACCTTTGTCCTTGATGGGTTTTTGAGCATACATCTCATTTTACTCATTCCTTGTGAGCACGTCAAATCTATACTGGAAATCACTTGCCAAAGTCTCTACACGAAGGAATAAGCCATCAAATTTGGCGTGGAGACCCTCAAAGCCACTGTCCATACGATCACTGATTGACTCAAAGTACCCCTTTATCATATTCATGAAATCTTCATCAACTCCAGGACTAGTAGGACTGTGTGCTTGCGATTAACCACTTTCATCGCCATGAAGGGCCTCCAACGATATTTGTTCTTTAACGTCACCCTCAACATCGTTTTCTTCCATTGGTATATGCCTTTGGCCTCCTTTTTGGTAACACCACTTACCCTCAGTAAGGAAGATGTCCATAGATTTTAAGAATATGACATCATAGAAGTTGTGTTTGGGAATGGTTTTAGTGGTTTGACCATCAAAAGCAATTCTAAAATGCCTAAGGATTGTGATCAACATGGGATATAGTACACTCTTCCTTTGATCTTTTCGGACCATGTCCACATATTCGACAAACATGTATTCAAAGTTAATCGTAGTTTTTTTATTAATGGAATAGAGGAGAAAAATATTCAACGTGCTAGGATCGATTTTGTGACATTGGGATGGAAGAAAGGTTTTGGTCACAATGTGGAAAAGAATATGTGATAGCAATCCGCCCATGTCCATGGTGCCAAAGCCGACTTCACATGATCCATTGGAGAATCTTGATAGACCAATGACAAGATCAATGAGCAACAGGATGAAATCCGCCTTGCACACAATATTGGTGAAACATTGTGAGATTTGGACAATCTTGAAGAGCACTTGGCGTCATCACCATCACCATCTCGACATGAAGTTGTTTGGAACAGTTCTTTAATCACAATTCATGAAGAAGTTCCTAGGAGTTCTACATTGGAGCTTAAGGAAATTCCGCCTTGAAGACGTGTTCGTGGACTACATTGAAGACCACATGGCGTGCTTGGACTTTATCATCTCGGATCATGCCATTCATTATTAAGTCTTAGGAATTGTTTGTATTTTAATTAATTAAGTCTGAACCATTATTATGGGCTTTATTAATTCGGTTTTTAATAAGTTAATTACTTGGCCCAATTATCTTGCATGATAATGGAAAGTAACTGTTTAGGAAAGTAAACTCCTATAATTTAGGAGCTTAGCCGTGTCCTACTTTCTATGATACAAACTTGGTTTTTTACTTTGTTTGATTTAGGAAACTAGTTAGTTAGTTAATTAAGAAGTCAAGTTGTAATTACCCTTCACTAGGGTTTCCTTTTCACTTGGCCGAAATAATCCTTATTTAAGGAAGGCCTTCTTGTAACATTTTTGATAGATGATTAATAAACCAGATTTTTGCACTGCAAAAGTTGAAAACACTTTGTGTTTTAAAATTCCTGCGAAGCCTTTAGCGAGGAGCTATAGGATTAGCCTACCCATTCTTGAGTTCAGGAACAAGCCAAACTAATTAAGTTAGCTCTTATTTACATAAGCTAGGTTAATTAATTTGTAATAACGTTGGAGTTTGATTGGCTTAACTTCTTACCTTTTTGTTTCATATCTCTATTCCGCATTGTTACTTGTTGTGTTGTTTGAATTTTGTGTGTCAAAACTGATCCGAAGTGTGTGGATTGGTGGTCCAGGACTTCAAGCCTCGGCCATTCATATCAATTGGTACTAGAGAACCGGTTGTTGAAATTTCGTCAAAATCATCTTGCCGTAGTTGTTGATTTTTGCGTCTTTTTCTTGCTACCCAAAACAAGTATTCCTGAATAGAATCACAAAAAAGTGAAGATCATAGAAAGAAGATTAAGCAAGAGTATTTAAAATAAATAACAATGAAAAAATAAAATAAAATTTTAACACGACTGCTCTCCCCGGCAACGGTGCCAAAATTTGATAGGAGTAAATATGGGTGTAAAATATGCTCGTGGTTGCTATCTACTCCTAATCAAAGATAATGCTAAACAACCCCTTAATTATGATAGTATAGCAAGTTCGTTCCCATAGAGAAATGACAATGTTGAAATTTTAGAGAGAATATTTTTGGTTTTTTATTTATTAAACTAAAAACAAGAATGTAAAACATAATAAATAAGATGATGACTTGAATGAAAATATTAATTAAGCAAGTGTACTCAAGAGACTATATTTTAGGATTAGTAAAAAGCACAGGTATACTCTATCTACGGTCATGCAAAAAAAGGGTAAACACTTAATTATAATATTTGTTTCTATATCGAACACCTATCTCACTCATAATATCCTATTACATTCCCTCTTATGTGGCAAGAGGCAAGAAATACTATAGGAGTTTAACTACTAGATATTAACCAATCTGTTAAATCCTCTTATGTGGAAAGAGGCAAGATTTACTTCCTTAGTTAACCCAGAATCTCATGCAACTACCAACTACCAACAACCAACCCTCTAATTCAACCACTCCTATGTGACAAGAGGCAACGACGAACCAAATCATGCTAATGCAAAGCTAATCCCCCAAACTCCTCTTATGTGGCAAGAGGCAAGAGCAATGGTAAAACCAACTTAACAAATTCACAACAATCCACAAAACATTCTAAACAACCCACTATAATCCCTCTATATGGAAAGAGGCAAGATTAAAGCAAGTTAACTCTAGGTAATTTACTACCCTAAGTAAACATAATTATCATACACGACACTCGTGAAATATCATGTACAACTATGAAGAACATGGTAATAAACTCATTTAACAAGTACCATAGAATAAAACATTCACCTGTAAATTAAGCACAAAAACCCTTCTTCATAATCTCGAGAGCACAATAGATTTAGTCAAGCGTGGCTAAACCGAACCTCATAAAATTAATAATAAAGCACATAATTGAAAACATGGCTTGAAAATAAAATTAACACCTTGAATTGTAAATCCTTGGAAGAAATCTTTAACTCAAAACTGATGAATTCAATAACATATGTTCTAATTTTGTACAGTTGCAATTCCTCGTACACTAGCCAAAGAAACCCTAGCTATTACAAAGAGAATTGCTTAATGCTCTATGAATTGTCATCCCCGTCAAACATATGAAACCCTAGCCCTATTTATAGTGATTCTATAAAAATATTCGTAAATAGGGCCTCCACAAAATCCTTGTCGAACGTAAAGTCTTGAAATTGACCAAAAACGCAATTTTTCAAAATTAATTTGAAAATACTTATCACGCTCGACGTCGAGACATGCAGGGTCGCACGTTGCGACATGTCTCACTGGAATCTGCCACAAGAATAATTCATTTTTTAAATCGATTTTTTAATTATTTTCCTCCAAGTCGGGACAAGCAAGAGCACACGTCACGACGTCCACCCACGTTATGATGTGGGACTACTCGATGTCGCGACGTGGAGTGAAACTTCAGCTCATCACGAATTTTCTTCAATTGTTCTCCACTTTGCACCCGATTTGACTTCCGTATGATTCTTCTTATTCAAACATACATCATGGTCAACAAACCTACAATAAAACACTAAAATTGATCAAATAAATAAAAAATGACTAAAGAATTAAGTGTAAAATACTAAATAAAAGGTGAATTCACCTTTTCATAAGATTACAAGGAGCTCTTTATAATGGTTGCAGAATTATCTAAGGCACAAAAATATAACTAAAGAATTATTCTGCCTATCCAGATCACAATAAGCTAACTTGTAGCTGACTTGTCCAACCATTAACATTAGTTACAAAATGAGGCAATCAGGAGCAAGAATTTAACAACTGCCAATGAACATTGCTGCCAGCTCAGCCACATTTTTCACCAGTCCAGCAAAATCAAAGACTTAGCCATTTTGGGTATAGAATCAACTAAAATCTAGCCCAGTCGAACCAACCATCCATTGCTTAGGACTTAGCCTTTTAGCATATAAATCCCACAATCAGATTGCATCAATGCCCAGCACCATACTTTAACTATCATAAACTCTAAGGTAAATTATTTTGCAACAACTGACTTTGCCTTCCTTAAGGTTTGTTAACCGACTTCGTTTTACAAGCTCCAAGCCAAAATAATCCTTTGGTCCCAGACCATGCCGACATGTTGTGCTGCTCAACATGCCAACTGCACAACTTGGCTAACCCACCCTGTGACTGCCAGTGTAGTCACACTGTTTTGCTCGGCATGTTGACCGCGCATCTCGGCACGCCAGCGTCAAACTCAAATTCTAAAGGTATAACAATGCTTAAACTATGTAAATATGTGTGCACAATGTGGTCTCTATTTGGTGTGGTAGGGTTGGTTTCTATGCCAAAATCTTGGCTCTTTGTCTTGGTTGTGGAATTTGGTTTCAATGCTAGTTTTAGTATAAGGCATACTATGAAGTTAGTCCTTGGGGTTTACAACTTGGTCTTGGCTATATGCTTTGGCCAAAAGGGTATAGTGCTAATGTAATACAGCTAAGGCAATGCATTCAAGTTATGCCAAGTTTACTCTCAAAAGTGCTCAACTTATCCAAAGTTCACCGCCATGTTTCTTTTCACATTCGGCTGACATCAACTTGGTCAACCATAGAGTTTAGGCTTTGTTCCTTCCTTGCCTTATTAACTATCATTTTACTTGTTGACTTTTTGGTCAAAAATGCCTCAACATAAAGCTTTTCACCACTTTAAACTCTTCATCTTTCAAAACTTACAAATTAAACGACAAAATTAAACGACAAAACTGTTAAGTACCAAATAAACACTCAAAAACAAGACAAATATCCTAAGAAAAGAGAGGCTAGAGGTAATCTAATACAGACTCTACAACTGACTAATTACTTGGTACAGTGGGTTGGCAAATATGAATTGAATGTCTGGATTGATGGAGTTGATCTATGGCAGTTTAAAGAGAAACTTCAAGAGTATTGGAAATGGGTGAAAACTCATCAATTAACGAGTATGTCAACTCCTCTAAATGGGAGAGTTTTGTTAGACCCTTTGCATTTGAGCTTGCCCGCCAGTGTGCCGTGGTGCATGGTTGGCATGCCGAGTGGCACAATCTAAAACCAATGATCTATTTGGCTTCAAACTTATGTGAACAACCTTATGGGTCATCTATGAATTGAAATGGATTTGTTTTTCCTACTTTGAAGATTGCAAAATGGGGTTGTTGCAATTTATTAGCCTTGGGGAATTATGTCGACATAAAGCATGGTGCTAGCCATTGGTGCTTGCTGATTGTGGGATTTATGGGCTGAAAATGCAAATGCTTGAGTTAAGGGATTTGTGGGATTTGTGGGTTTTTTCAATTTTAATGTTTTTAATTTTTTTTTAATGTCATGGGTTGTTTCCTAACTTATTTTTTAGATGTTAGGGGCAAAAAACCTTTCATCTTAGCAAAGTTTGGTAGGTTTTAAGTTGTTGCCTATATAAAACCATCTATGATGTAAGTTTTAAAAGGAGTTCATAGAATAGAATAGATTGGAGGTTTTTCTCTCTATTTAGGGTTTTCTTTTATTCTCTTTTGTAGAGAGAGATCCTTGAAAGAACTCAAGGGTTTTGATCATAGTTTTTCATAGTGAACATCAAACTTTTGAAGGAAGATATACTCTTGTCCTTAATTTATCAAAGGAGACTTCTTTATTGTTCTTTAATTAAGGTGTTTTATTTCCTTTAAATTTATAGTTTCTTTATTGTTCTTAGCTATCATATTCATGTTTGTTCTAGCCATGGTGTCTTATTGTACTCTTGAGATTTGACATGAGTTTTTTTGCTTAAAAGTTTTGTTAGGGTTTATTGATCAGGATGATTATGTTAAGTTTTACTTGTTATATTATTAATTAATTATGAATGATGTTTTTTGGTTGTTTTTCAAGATTGATATGTATTCTCTGTGTAGTAATTTACTAGGGATAATTTACCTTTAATCTTGTCTCTCGCCACATAAGGGGATTAGAGTAGATTGTTTGGGATTCATTGTGGGTTGGTTGTGAATTTGTTAGGTTTATATTTCCTTAAATCTTACCTCTCACCATGTAGTGTGACATGGTTCAAATTTGCCTTTTGTTACATAGGAGCGATAGAATTAGAGGGTAACTAGTTGGTTGTTAATAGAAGACTCTAAGTTGATTAGGGAAGTAAACATTGACTCTCACCACATACGGGGTTTAACTACCTATTAATTTTCAATAGGCAAATGACTTAATCATTTCTTATCTCTTGCCACATAAAAAGGGATGTGCTAGGTTCTATGAACAGATTGGGTACTCGTTATAGAGATCTAGTTTATAAGTAATAGTTTATCCTTGACTATAATGTTCAATGACGTTAAATTCTTAAATGACCTCTTTGAAACCCTAGTCATTGTCCTCAAGAGTACTTACCACTCTATTTCATCTCTTAGTCATTAGCTCTTGAGTTGGTTTCATCTCTTTTCTTTTATTTTATTAATTACTAGTATAGTTGTATAGTTTAATTATTTTTTATTTAATTCGTTGTCACTACTTTACACACATACACCTAATCATAGTTCTCTTCTCTCCATATGGGATCGACTCCTACTCCTTATTTGCTATAAGCATCAGTGTCCTAATGTTCCTTAAAGTTGTCAGTAATTAGTTTTTTTTAAATATACGTGATCTGGTTAAACAATAGAGCTTCAGGTTTAATCCAACTCTAGTTTTTACGGAACATCACTTAGCAAGTGAAGAACATGTCTGAGTAGGCAGTCATGTTATGCGGCAGTTACAAATCTCTTGCTCCTTAGTAGCTAATATTGTAACTTATAGCTAGTGATTAGGCTTGTCAACCACCAGTTAGGTTTTTTATGATTTGGCAAGGCAAAAATCCAATTTTAGTTACATTTTTGTGTACTATAGGAATGTTCTGCAAACCATTATAAAACGTTTCCTTGTATTGTTCGTTTTGTGCTAATGAAATCAATGTTAGACTTTGGCCTGCAAATTTGCTTGTGTTCTATCTATTTACACTTGGCTTGTCATACTTTGCTACTCATTGTTTAAGAGTTGTGTGCATTTTAAACAAAAGGGCATTATGAGTGTTTCCAACAAAGGATTGTTGGTTACCGATAGGATTTTTTCAGTGAATATCGGAATATTCACCAGAAAAATCCCACTAGTATCCAACAGTCCTCTATTGGAAACACTCACAATACTCAAATATTCAAAGAAAAAGTCCCACCGGTAGCTAATTGCCATCTATTGGAAATAGTGACAATGCCCTATTGTTTAAAATACACACAACTCGTACACAATGAGTTGCAAAGTATGATAAGCTAAACGTAAATAGATAGCACACAAGCAAATTTACAGGCCAAAGGCTAACCTTGATTTCATTAGCACAAAATGAAGAATACAAGGAAACATTTTACAATGGCTTGCAAAACATTCCACTACTACCACTAGTACACAAAAATGTAACTAAAATGGGATTTCTACCTTGCCAAATTATAAAAAGCCTAACATGTGGTTGACAAGCAAAACCACTAGCCATCAGTTTCAATATTAGCCAATAAGGAGCAAGAGATTTTAACTGTCGCATAAATGGAAAGTTGGCATGTAAATGGAAAGTTGGTCTTAAGGATCCTACAAATTTTGTAAGAGCGATATTAGGGTATATCCATCGCTCAAAAGCTATCTAATATATCGGGAGTAGCACCCCACCTCAAAAAGAGGTTAGCCAAATAAAAAAAAAGGAGCAAGAGATTTTAACTGCCGCATAACATGGCTGCCAGCTCGGCCATGTTCTCCACTTGTCAGGTGATGTTCTATAAAATCTAAGGTTGGATTAAGCCTCAAGGTCTATTGTTTATTCATATCAAATGTATTTAAAAAAAAACCTTAATTTCTCAGGACTTTAAGGTGCATCAAAACACAACTCACAATGCCCTCTTGTTTAAAATGCACACAACCCTTAAACAATGAGTGGCAAAGTATGATAAGTCAAACATAAATAGATAGCTCAAGAGAAAATTTATAGGCCAAAACCCAACCTTGATTTTGTTAGCTCAAAACGAAAAATACAAGAAAACATTTTACAATGGCTTGCAGAACATTCCCCTAGTACACAAAAGCTTAACTAAAATGGGATTTCTACCTTGCCAAATTATAAAAAGCCTAACTAGTGATTCACAAGTCCAACCACCAGCTATCATTTACACTATTAGCCAATCAGGACTGAGAGATTTGCAATTGCCATATAACATGGCTACCAGCTTAGCCACGTTCTCCACTTGCCAAGCAAGCCCAAGGGTTCAGCCAACTTGAGTCTAGTTTCAACTAAAATCTACCCCTACCTAAGCCAGCCTTCTCTTAGCTCAAACCTTAGCACTTTCAGCCTACAAATCCCATAATCAGCAAGCACCAATACCCAGCACCATGTTTCACATGACATAATACTCCTCATAATAGGCCAAACAAATCCATTTCGGTTCATAGATGACCCTTAGGGTCGTTTCCACAAGTTTGAAGCCAAAATAGATCATTGGTCCTAGACTGTGCCACTCGTCATGCCAACCGTTCCATCCAGCATGCTAGCCGTGCCGTGCCGTGCCGCTCAACACGCCAGCCATGCCACTCTACTTGCTAGACATGTCCCTCAACATGCCACCCGTGCACCTTGGCATGATAGCCATGCACCTCATCACGAAGAAGGGCAAGCTCAAACACTAAGATTAGTGGGATATTCTCAAAACCCAGAAAAACACTGGCGGCTAGGACTTGAGGAAAGACAGGAGCTACCATATCAAAAAACAAAGAGAAAATAATGTGGATGGATAACGAAAAGATAAAGGCCACACAAAAGTCATTTGGGAGGCTATGGTGCACAGCGAAAAAATGAGACAACATTGTATCTTGATTCAATCATTTTGATATGGACTCCAACATTGTTATCTTCCCTGGATGATTTAAAGTTATAAAGTTGAGAAAAGCATTTTGAGGATGGAGATAGAGTACGAAGGGTAGAGAGGAAGGGTTTTGAAGGACAGAGGATATGAAGAGCGGCAGATGAAATGAAAAGAGGTTAAAACCTAAACATTAAAATTGGAAATGACGTCGTTTAAGGTGAAAGAAAAAGACACGTGGGAGGACGACCGCGCCTGAATTGGACAAGTCTCAACCATGCCTATTTTTAAAACTATTATAAAATGGTAGTTGTTGTTGTCTCTCTTAACTGTATATTTGTTTTAAATATATATTGTAATTTTTTTAATGCATAAGTGTTTGTTCTATAATAATTTAGATATTTTTTAGTAATTTTTTTCAATACACTTCAATAAAATTAAATTACAGATTATCAATTCAGGGGAGAATTTACATTAACAGTAATTATATGCATAGTGATATAAGTACTAATATGCATAATGAAAAATCGCATTGAATATAGAGTAATTGACGTGGACTAATTACACGGCATCCCATTATTTATACCAATTGCTCACTCTTGTTTATCATCAATTGTTCGTGAAATGTTCACTCTATATATCATTACTCTTATATTATTTATGGGAGAGAATTTATATCGGGTTGAAAATGAGTTAATTAACATCAAACTTTGTCCACAACAATCATGAAAAAACCAATAAAATAATGAATGATAAAAGATGAAAAGTTAATTTAAGGTAATCTTCCTTATAATTGAAAATATAAACGGTCTCATATATGAGTCATACCACGAGCACGTGTTTTATTTTAGTGTACCAATTTTCATTTCATAATGATACGTTATACGTTATACGTTATACGCCAATCATAATATCTTCATACGTTATACGTCAATTATACTGCCTTGATACTTCTTCATACTTGTTCATACTTCATATGTGATACGTTATATGCAAATCATAATGTCTTCATAATTCATACACTATACGCCAATTATAATACATTCATACTTTTTTATACGTCATATGTTCTACGTTATACGCTAATCATATTGGCTTCATACTTGTTCATACTTCCTCATACTTCATACTTCATTCATCAATCATAATGCCTTCATACTTCATACGTTATACGACAATTATAAAATTTTTTACGTGAAGTATATTGTACGTGCACGTGGGGGTTTTTGTGTTGGAAATAAGTTAATAAAATCTTTTAACACATTATATAATAAAATAAAGTTTTTTTCTGGCCTCAATAAAAAAATATATTAAACTTACGCCCATTTTAATAATAAGATTATGAGACATACCCTTAATATAACTTTTTTTAAAAAATATATATATAGGATAAATTATATATAAAAAAAAACTATTGTTTGAAAATTTTTCAAATTACCGTCTAATAATTTAAAAGGTTACAAATTACTTCCCTATAACTTTTCAAAAATTAATAATTTTGGAAAAAAGAAATAATGCAATTTAATTGAAGTCGACAATAACAAGTTAGTTATAAAATTATTCTTTTTTGAAAAAAAAAAGAAAATCATATCTTCATATTGCTCTAGATAAATTTACAAAAACAAATATTTCAAATTCATATATTTTGTGTTTTGAAGAAAAAAAAATGTACATTTTTTAACGGTTGAGATATTTCGAAATTTTGAAAATTACATTAAATTTGTGATTTGCCATTATATACTTGGGAGCAATACAACCGACATTATATGACAATAAAGTTTCTTAAACTGCTAATTTATGGGCATGCCCGACCTTTCGTCTATCAATACCAATTTTCTTATATGAGATTATATTGTTGGTTAATAAGAATCTATGTAATAGTTGCCAATTAGGACTCCATCTCGGTAGAGTTACATCTCCATACTAAGACATAAATTTGAAGCAAAACAATTCAATACACATATAACCCAAATCCCTTGAAACCCGAAATTGAGTAATGCATCGGAGGTCGATCTCATCCCAGAAGTGAACAATTTTCGTGGATTTGCAAAGCATAAAATGCCAAAAGCCACGAAGTCCAAACTAAAAAAGACAGCCTACGGTATGCTTTTCTAACTTCAAATCGATGATGAATTAATAATGTCAAAAGTGCAATTTTTGTTTCGAAAATCATTTGGGATGATATGAACTTGTTGATGGTTAGAAATTTCAATCATTTGCACTAAAAAAATGTAAATCTTTTTGCCGCTGCCATGGCCGAACATACATTTAGCTACTTTGGATCATGATTGCCTATTCTTGAACTTTTTATATTACCATATAAAGTATTTATTAGCGTATAATTCACGGCTCAGGCTTATAAGAGTTCTTGCCTATTTTTATTAGAAAAAGAAAACGCAGTTCATCATTTAACATCCTCTTGTGTTTTTATTGTTTGGGTTGGGAATATCATTGTAGAGAAAATAGGGTTATTTATGTTTACTATTTTTTACGTTTGTCTATATTACCAATTGAATTATGTAGTTTCATAACACTTTTGTTAACCCTTGTTTATTTTGACGTATGGAAGTGAAGAAAAAACCAGAATAACCATTGTGTCATTGTATAATTTATTTGACGGCATATATATATATAGTGGTGGATGTAGAAATTGATTTTAATAGGTAAAAAATACTAAATTGTAGTAATTGCAAAACTTAAGTTGCACACATTTTTTTGTTTTTTAATATAAGCTAAATTCAGATTAATTTTTGGAATGCTCTCGTTTGCTAGATATAGTATCTCTCTATAACTAATTAAAATTAGAGATTAAATTAATGGTTAATTAACAAATGAATTATAGTTAAATTTTAATGAATTTAATGGGTAAAACCATGTGGTTCAAATAATTTAATGAATTTAATGGAGAAGAAGTAGGTACTTTGGTTTAGGAAATTTTAAATTACCTACGTAAAGTTAAAAATCTACAACTTAGTTCTATGTGATTTTTTTTTTTAACAATACTTTTTACTTTAAATTTTGTTATTAAAAAAAAACAAACAAACAAGTGAAATCAAATGTGTGAATCAAAACTTTGATTTGGTATTAGCTCAATTAACTCTATTGGTAGAGAATCCATCTCTACAAGTTACTTGTAAGGGTAGCATGCATTAGTATACAAGGGTAGCATGCATTAGTATGCAATCTCAGGCCTTTGCTCTGGTTGCTTCAAGCAATAAATTGTAATGCTCAGTCAGTTGACTGATTATATGTTTATAAGATGTTATAAAATTATCATTTTTTGAGGAAATCATAGGAAAAACTAACCTAAAACATTTTAATCCATCCATGCTGATTTTTTTTTTAAATTTCTATACTATTTTTTCTGAAAACATTTCCATACTGAATTCTAAGATAACTTCTCCATTGAAATTATGAATTCAGGGTCAAAAATTGCTGAATCCAAGGAAACTCAAAACTTTGAAGAAAAACAGTTGGACTTCAAGCATTTTGACACAGTGACAGACTACTCAGATCACCACTATTTCAAAAACAAAGTTTATTATCATCTAGACAATCACAACTCTGCTTGCTTCACAAATCCCACTAGTGCTGTTCACAAGAAGATCATGAAAGAATGGAAGATTCTTGAAGAGAGCTTGCCTGATTCAATCTATGTCAGAGTTTATGAAAACAAAATAAATCTTCTTAGAGCTGTGATCATTGGAGCAGCAGGCACACCATATATTCCGGTCAGAAGAAGAATCCAGAGTTTCGGCAGATTTCACTGGATTATAATGATAATGCTTTCAGGGATTCATGCCATTTGATGAAATATCTTATGAATAATGCACCAAAGAATTTTGAGGGTTTTGTATCAAATTATTTTCGCCGGCACGTACATGTTATTTTAGCTGCATATAATGCATACAAGAATGGTGAAGTTAAGGTTGGTCAATTTCATGAAGGGGTTGGAGGTGGCCATGGTGTTTCTTCTTCTTCTTTAGCGGTTAAAGTGTCGACGAAATTCAAGGAGTCCATGGATGTACTTTATCCAAGTCTTGTTGATGCTTTTACCAAGATTGGAGCTTTTGATCAGGAGGATATCAATGGTTCGAAAACGGCTAAATCGAACAATCACAAGCGCAAAGTTGTCGTTCCAGAAAGGGAGATCAGAAGAAGCACTAGGTTGAAGATGAAGAAGTAAGATTAATTTTGAATTTTTTTTCATGTAAGTAGAAGATGAAACTAATGGCATTAAATCTATTCTATTAAGTTTTAATTAAAGAAGTAAGATTAATTCTAAATTTTTTCATAGAGGATGAAACTAATGGCACTAAATCTCTCCTATTAAGTTTTTCATTTGGTTATGTGATTTGATACTAAGCAAAATCCTCAAACTATCTTGAATCAGAATTTTAATTGGAATACAAACGCCAGATTAATGTTTTTTCCACGATCTAGATCTAGTTGATTATTGAGTCGTTGTAAGCTAGATTTTGTTGATTATCGAGTCATTTCAAGGAAAAAACTTTAAAACTGTTTTTATTGAACGTTTCCGTTCATTTTGTCTACTTTAATGATAGAATTTCGATTCTACTTTTTTGGGAAATTATTTCTAATTCTTTTCTTTTCAATCTACTTCTTTTATTAATACCCTGCAAAAATTCATGTGGTGAATCAAATAAAACGTGTTTGAAACAGATAAATAACTGTTGAAATCATGATTCTAATTTCCCAATTTCCCAATTTCCCACTGCTTTTATTATGCGCTGAGAAATCGCGATTAACTCCCGTTTCATATATGAATCCCCTTCACATACCAACTTGATTATCCATTTGTGCAAGTATTTTATGATTAAGAAGCTACTGTTTCTTGTGTTTCTTATGCAGATTATATATTAATATGTGCAAATGGGTGGAATTTGGCTGGACCTATTCATATGCATAGCCAAATAACAAATAGATGTAACCATTGTTTAAATTCACAAATGGTATAGTAGTATGAAATAAAGATATAAATTAATGGTAATAGTATTTTATAAGCTGTGTTTCTGCCAAGAAACACCAAAAGATGCTACAAAATGACAGCAGAACTGCACAACCAATACTAGTATGCAACAGTATTACTACTAACATAATAAGCCTGCTCCTGAAGGAATAAACACACAATCTATCAGCTGTTGAAATATCAAGAACATAAAACACAAGCAAACAGAAATAGTTGCATTCACTTGTGCCCCAAATTAATTTACAGCAAAGGCATTTCATGAACATAAAACACAAGCAAATAGATAGTTGCATTCACTTGTGCCCCAAATTAATGTACAACAAAAACATTTCATAGTGGGTAATAGATACCCATTACAACAAACATCTATATACAAAACAGATGTGCTTTTTGTTGAAGTTCAAAGTCAGAACCACCTCTGGGAAAGACGTGGTGTTATGCGCACCGAGCATCACAGCTCAAACTGGAGATGCAATTCCTTATGATTATTTGTAGACAAAGATAAGGATGGAAGAAAGAACACAAGGAAAAAAAAGGAAAATCTAATTTTACAAGACAAAACTAGTTCCAAGGGGATCAAATTTGGTTACCAACCTCCGTATTGACTAATGCAGCTTCAGGGTGGTAATTAAGAATTTCAGACCACATCATTTCCCTTATCATCTCCTCCCCTAAATCCTCGTCTATGTCGAGATTGATTGGTACTTGAGCTGGAGGATCACAGGTCGAATCATACAGAGGAGCCATGTATGGGTGCTGCAGTGCTTCGATAACACTAATTCTCTTTGTTGGATCAAATACAAGCATCTTCTGCAGCAGATCGATGGCCAAAGGATTAGCATGGGGATAAAGGCGCAGAAAAGAGGTCCCTGGTGAAAATGGAAGCGAACGAATGTACTTCCTCGCCTTTGGGTTATCAATATAGTCGAGATCATCTTCCTTCTGGCTACCAAGGATGTTTATAATCAACCTAAGTTGATCAAGGCATTCTGTGCCTGGAAAGATAGGTTTCCTCCCAAGAAGCTCAGCAAAGATGCAACCAACAGACCAGACATCAATGGAGGTTCCATAGTTGTCACAGCAAAGGAGGAGCTCTGGGGCCCGGTACCAGCGAGTAACCACATACTCTGTCATGAACTGTCCTTTATCACTGTTTGTACGCGCAAGACCAAAATCACATATTTTGAGATCACAGTTTGCATTGACAAGTAAGTTGCCAGGTTTCAGGTCACGATGGAGAATGTTTGCAGAGTGGAGATATTTCAAGCCTCGAAGCAACTGTATTGAGTATACGTCACAATTTTATTCAAAAGATTTCAGAAAAAAAGCTAATTATACCAATATGTGCAATGCCTGAGAATGAAAATCTTGTCATTTTTATCGAAATAGCATAACATGAATGTCTGCTTCCACAAAAACTAATAAAACATATCAAGAGACAAGTTGACTCCCAAACCAGCTCTGATCTAATATAGTATGCATCATAACTATTTTCACTCAAGTTTGGCAATATTTAAACTATCATTCCCATCAAGCATACAAGATACAAAGTGATAAGCAGTTGCATCAATTCAACGTAACTTTCAATATGAAACATTCAGTAGATGATAGTATCTAAAGAACGTTTATATAGGAATTGTGCTGAAATTTACGGGCAAGCCAGTTTCATTTCACTAGCGATCAGGTGAATTCACATTTTGAGTCTTTGCCACTTCAAATTTTGTGTGAATGCTTTTGGTAAACAGGCGACCACCTTAAATTTTGTGTGACTGGAAATTTTGTTCACCAGTTAAGTAGCATAAAAACGGAAAACTAAAAGTGAAGCTATATGACACTACAGCAAAATATGACATTGTAAACTGGAAGAATTAAGCTAAACAGGACTAAGAATGTCATAACCAATCCAGTTCCACAGAAAAAAACTAATGAGAAAAGAGATTACACGACTTATACGAAATCGATCATTTCCAAATGTTTAAGACTAAACAACATAGAGACAACAACCACATACCTGGAAAAGGAAATATTGGCAATGGTCATTTGTAAGAGTTTGAGATGACTTAATAATTTGATGCAAATCTGTATCCATGAGTTCATATACCAAGTAGACATCCTTAAAACTTCTCCTATGTATAGGCATCATCACATCTTTCAAGATAATCACATTTTCATGTCTAAGATGGCGGAGAAGCTTCAGTTCACGTAGAGTTCTCAGTGCATCAATACGATTTTCAAAGACATTATGTATTTTCTTGATTGCAACCTTCTCACTGGTTTCCTTGTTAATTGATGAGCAGACTATTCCATAAGCACCACGACCAATAGGCTTTATAGGTACATATTTCATATCAATCTCAAAAAGGGATTGCCACATGGAAAAATAATGCTTCCCGAGGGACCTAACCCCATTTGGTGGCTCAACAGGAGTTGCCATTTTCTGAAATCAGCAAAGGAATCAGAATAGTTACGAGGTATGCGACAATATCTCATATTTACAGATAAAATTTTCTTCAAACCATAATACAGGAGTAGAGAAGTGGACTCCCACAAAATGAAAATGAAGCATGAGCTTGTGATCCCAATAATAGTTTATGACCTAATCCAAAGTCAAATCAATTCATGAAAATTAAGATGCTTTGTTAGGACTAAACAGTCATTTATCGTGAGTGAGCTCATAACTAGCTATGGTAAGCACGAAGGAGCTAAATGAATTATTGAATTCACCCAACCCTGTCTTCTTCTTCACAAAAAAATGGAAGTAAGTGCTTTTATGGCAAATAAAATCTAGAAAATTCTCCAGACCTGAATAGAATAGTTGTTTCCCTGCTTCTTGTCATCAGTCCAACAATCGTATGAAATAAGCAACAATAATGAAATGCACTTTTTCAAAACACTCCAAAGAATTTGGTAACAAAACTTGCTAGAAGTTTCTATTAGCTCAAAGAGGTTTTAGAATCTAGCAATTCCTTCTGTCAAATAGCAAAGTTCATTGATAATTGCTTAGAATTGTTCACCTTTTGCAGGTTTTTTGAGTTTTAGAAACAAATAATAAATATTCCTTCCATAAAACACTATATAATAACCAAACTTTAACTATAGTCTGGAACATATTAAATGTACTCCACCTCTTCTGGCATTGTCTACACTCACATCGAAACTTAACATATTCTGCACATTAAATGACACAAAGACAACGCGTGTTCTTTCAATTACTGAGGTGAACTTGCATTCTGCCAAATGCATTCCACAAAAACAAAGGGCACTATACAAGTTTCTCAAACTACAATTTGGATATCTACATGTAGACATGCAAATACCTTTGTGCTTATCAAATTTTATTTCAACTGGCAAAGTTTAGAAACTTAAAAAATCGAGATGGGCATTGTTAAGACTCCAAGAAAGATACATACCAAAGAAAACAGAGAGAGAAAAAAGTATCAGCCTGAACTAACAACCAATGTCAGATTCATAAACAAGTGACCTTTAGGAAAAAAATATTTAACAATTTAGACTCAGAAAAGTAGCCCATGAGTCCAAAGAGATTGTATCTTTTAATTAAGAACATACTGGTTATCCATAAGCGCATGATTTAGTGAATAGGCTAATTGTACAAGTGAAGTAAACCTAATTCAATCAAAACTTTGTATGCAAATTGAACCGAACAATGGCAAACATAGTTTTCCAACTATTAGCAACTACTGATGAATGCTTACTATTTGCAACTTTCATTCCACACAGTAACTCTTGGAAAGACAAATGAAAACAAAAATAGTGACAAGTGAATAATGTAAAAGGATAAGAGTTCTTTAGACCATTTAAATTGAAAGACATCCGAAAGACATTAAACAAGAAAATGGCGTGACTTGGGCATAATGATTTATTAAGGAGGACTATTACAGCCAACCTTAGAGATTCTTGGGTTGTCAAATTATGTATCCATAATCAAGGAAATAAAAAATAAATTAAAAAAAAAAAAAGAAGTAGGCATTAAAAGATAGAGGTCATACATTGGATTTCCCAACACTCTAATTTCCCTTCCACCACTTCATGAAGCCATTAGCTGTTGTCGAAGCAATTCGTAAGACAATAATATGTTCATTACTCTGTCGTTTATGATCCAAGCTTTGACCCTTCAGCTCAGGTTCTCAACAATCTTGAAAGAGACGAATTTAGAGGGAATAATATAAGAAAAAATGAGAACGGTATTCTTCATACACCAAATCTAAGTTAATTCAGCTACCAGGAATAAATGAAGTCAACTGAGCTTTTGGGTTGTTTTACTAAGAGTATACTAACAGCCATTCTTAGGGTCAGTTAAAGCAATCCCACTTGAATTTCATTCTAATCAAACATCCACCCAGACCTGGCCAAAACTTTCCCTTTTAGGCACTTTAGCCCCATCAAATAAACATATGTATAAATTTTTTTCTCTCCTCTTTCTTTTCTACCTTTAGTTATTCCATGCTTTCTTCTTGTACCTTCGTCCACCACCACTCCCGCGAAAAGATCCCCCACATCCCTTCCCCAAGGCAGTGATAGCTCCCACCTGGGATTTTTGGGGGTGGTCTAAGAGAGAAGAAGATAAGAAAGATGGGGAAAGGGGAAAACAGTGTAGAAGAAATGCAGTACAATGAGCCAGAGGGGACGGGTGGAAGATAGGTGTGATGGAAGTGACAGGGAGAGTTCGAGACGCATTGACAGTGGGAAGGGTGTCTCCAAATTGACATTGATGCATGCTAATTATGGAAAAAGTTTTCCAAGAGCTGGTGGTTGTTACAACTCTTGGCAACAACTAATTCCAATGTCAACACACTGCCTTATTTTCACGCCCATTGTCTCTGACTTTCACATAAATAAGATAATGGTGGCATGATTCATGATGCTTATTTGTTAAAGTTTTCTCCTTTAATTATCAGGGCACCAGCATCCCCAAGAAGTATGTTTTCTTCAAACATTTTTTCTTACTGCCGACCCATAAAGTTGTTGAGAATCGCCTGATCCAAATTCTAGAAAAGCACAAACTAACTAATATGTCAATTGCTGTAATTACTGATGGTGGGTAAATAATATGGCAAGACTGAGAAACATGCAGATTTGAACTGTACAAGCAATGCAACATTATTGTCAATAAATTTCTTTAAAAGAAAATCCAGGGGTTCCATATTTTCTTGTTACAATTATTGGGAAAGCCAAATTTACAGTAAGCAAATTTCCAATTTAAAAAAATTCAAACCAAGTATCATAATCAGAACTTTCGCCAACGCCGTCAGAATGAATTCTGGAATTCTTTTAGTGCAATACTTATTGGTCTAAAATAAAATTTCACAATGGTTTCTTGAGAAAAATACAACATTCAATATGCATATCAGATTCAGAACTATCCATTTTACTATAAGTTTCGAAGGGAAACAAATGTAATATTATTTACAGGTTTCTGGAATGGACATTAATAAGTAGAACATGAAGTAGAACCAAGTGCAAGGAAACTGATTTTGGATGTCTATGGAAGTTCTTCATTAGTAACTAACCAAATAGACCCCAAGAGGTTTCCCAGTGCAAATGGAGGTGGACTATTGAACAGTTCATGGTTATCAGAATATACTCTGGCATGGCATGCAACACTCAGAGACACACCTTTGTTAATATACAGCATGAAGCACATAGAGCTCCATTTATTACCTAGACTAGCAAACAATCTTCAAACCCGACTAATATCCTCTATCACTGTAACTAAACTGAAACGATCTACTTCATTCGCTTTTAGCAGGTGTGCAAAGTTCTCTCCATCATGTTCCAATGCTCCAAGCAGCTGGCCAGTTTAACTGCCTCCTTAACCCACCTTTCCAGACACACAAGCAACAAACTGACCATGATTACTTTGAAACTCTATACCAATGCTGCTTCTCACCAGATACAGTCCCGCCAAAATTTAATTCCATGAATCATTAAGCTGGTGGTACCAGTCATGACCAAAAAAGAAGTCTTGTAGCTGGCATCCTGATATTACTTAGACATTTCATACCAAATTCAAAGGGTCCTTCCTGGATTGTTCGGGGACTATTGGATTTTTAATGCTGTTCCATAAGGATGAGCAGCAAACCGCTATTAACAAGGAGAGATTGAAGAAACCTTCCTGCAGCCAAAATCCTGCTCCAGGCTGATAAAATCGGCTCAATTGCTTAAATAACTACAAGCCCAAGCCAGAGTAGCAACAGGACATGACAGCTTGGCCTGCCTCAAATTCTCTTCTCTGTCTAACTTCACTGGATACTGGCATCAACATGCATTTCCTTCTCCCTCAACCAAGATCCTTTTGGAAAAATATTCTAACATACCCCACCAAGCAAGATCTTAACTTTATCAGGAATACTTAAAAGTAACATAAAATCTTCCAAACCTTGTTTGATACTTGATCCCAAACTACTTCCACTTTCCAAGACACTATCTACAACCAAAAACAATTTTCCCCACTATGACATGATAATCACTTATAGAGAACTTTTCATTCTTAACATAATGCCAGACCAAATTATCTAGATTCCTCCAACTATCGGAGGAAAAATTATTAACCACATGTGCTTACAGACATTCATCCAACCCGGAATTCATAACGAAAAAAATAGCACTACCGTTACGTTAAAATAACTTAGAAAAGAACAGACAATCATAGAAAGAGCTATAAAATCCAGAAATCGATCATTTTCTGGAATTCTCAAAATTCCCTTAATATTGTCTGTCCATCCTACATCACCCAGCAAAAGTCCCATCTCTCAATTGTCAATCAATTTTCTAGTGCTTTGCTTAACAAGATGGTCCCATTGAGATCATCTAAGGACAAGGGCAGGCCAGAAGTATCCATTGAAGTTTTCTATTTATGTCGTTTAGATTCCAGAAATGGCAGCGTTCGATTTTTACTGATACAAAATTTGGTCATAATCGATTATAAAATAACAAAATACCTATTCCTGGAAATCATTAAACTGACTCCAAATTGGAGCAACTCTCCACTTTAATTTAGTTACACCTAAGGTTAACAGTGAGTTACTTTTAAATTAAACAGGGACTTCCTTAAGCAGCTGAACCTTGCTTAAGGTTTAAACAAGAGATATTTGGCTTTGGAACACACTTTCACTCCTTCCTCCTTCACCCCTTATTCCAATTTGGAGTTTTTAAGTCCTAGACCAGAAAAACAAGCACTACATCATATCAGCCAACGTTTGACAAACATTAAATGCAGTGAGTGAAGAGATGCGCAAGGCTAGAAGCATACTACTGATAAACTGCACTCATAAAAAATGTCCAAAGCCTAAAGTCAAACTGACAAAGCATAAAACTTTATGTCCAAAATCTTTCTTTGGTGAGTAAATTGCATGACCTTCCTATATTAATCAACATTCTAAAGATCCAAATTACCAGTTTTTACTCATAGATCCATTCCCAAATTACGAAGTTAGGCAAGTACGGAAAACCAAGATAAGATTTGGACATAAAAAATTCAAGTTGCGAACATCTTTATAAAGAAAAGAAGAGAATATTCTTCCTGGGATCATAGCATTTCTTTTTCCAAAAGCTTCATGTACGGTTCCTTTCTTTCATTCTCCTTCCTAAACCCATTTTAGAAGTTTTTATTCTCTAAGTAAATACATTTTAAGACTTTTCATAAGTAAATCATCATATCATACAAAAAGAAACTTATTGATACATACCATAGCTATGTTCTGAATTAATAAAGAATCAGTCTTTGATTGAAATTATCACTTTGAAGCTCAAAGAATTAAATCTCTTTTCAGAAATCATTGATCGTTTACGAAGTTCAATCTTCCTTCATCGTAGAAATCCACATCTATCATAACATCATACAATTGGAAGCAAAAAAACAAAAAGAAAATAACTTGTCTAAAAGTTAGAATTATGCTAAAGAACCCTCTTAAATAATCAAAATCCCTTTGAAATCTGAATCTCCAATCAAATCAAGTACTCAAAATCCCAAAGAAAAAACAACCATCATCTCTACATTCAAATACAGAAACTGGGATATCCATGAATTCAGAAACACAAAACTTCAAAATTCAAAAAACCCATAAAGATAAAAACTTTACCTATATCATTCACCTTATTAAATGAAGCAATCATTTATTTGTTGCACATCTATTTCAGATCATATGCATAAGTACAGGAAACAAAAAAACTATTGAAGAAGGAGAAGATGGAGATTGTGTACACTGGAGAGTGACTGTAGCAGTGGACTGTAGAATAGTGGCAGCTTAACTAATCAATCTATGGCCTATGGACTGTGGGGGTCAGGTCAACCAGTATATAAAATTAGAGTGGAGAGAGACTGGTGCGTTAATGGTAATGGGGTTTCTGAAAAGGAAGAAAAAATCTTGACATAGATTCTTTCTTGTTTGTGAGAAGTATTCTTTATGTATTAATATCCACTTTCCAAATAGCCCTCTTGGCACTGCTTTCAATAGTTTTGGTTGCATTTCACAAAAGTAAAAAAACAAAAATAGTTGGCAAATCTTCCAATACTATTTTTGTGTTTTCTGTTTAGCGAGTTAATTGCAATTGCAATTTCAATGCTGATAAAACTAACACAAAATTAGAATTATAATTTCAATATACAACAATAATTATGGAATTACAAAAAATTAAAATCACTATTTATACAGTAATTAATTGTGTTATATAAAGCATATTTTATATATGAAGCGATTTTATAGGAGTTTGTGTGTTTTGTGTTTCACTCTCACTCCTTGTAGTTTGGTAAATTTTTTTCCTTCAAAAATAATTAATCTAATACCTTAATAGCAATTAATGGATTTCATTAACTAATTAAACTGAATTTAGATAACTTTAAAATAAATAAAATTTTTTACATACGCCTCTACATCACATACATACTCCGGTGTGGAACTATGAATTTGGAGATCGAGAGATCTAAATGATTCCTCTCTAGAAAATAAATAATTGTTGCTATTGATTTTCTTGCTAACTAATTTCATTATGTCTTTTCAGAGTTTAATTAAATGTTATAAATATTAACCAATTCTAATAGACTTAAAATTATTGTTGTAAGTATTGAGTAATTCTAACTACTTAAAGCTTAAATATATAAATAACAATTTTGGATAACATAATATGTTTATAATGGGTTTATCTAAAAACTTTTTATTGTGTAGTAGACTTCTCAAATACTTGAAAAACAAAAAATAATTTAGACAAAAAAATTCATAATCCAAGTGAAATTGAAATCATTTCTACAAAAATAAAAATTGATATATCACTAGCTTAAAAATAAAAATTTATATATGTGTAAACAATTAATGCAATAATAATAAAACCCAAAAAAATAATTAGTCACATAATTTAATATCTCCCAAGAAACTTAAAGCAAATTACAATATAGTCCAAAGGAATTAATCCAATATGGTTTCCTACCAT
Organism: Ophiorrhiza pumila; assembly: GCA_016586305.1. Lineage (NCBI taxonomy): Eukaryota > Viridiplantae > Streptophyta > Magnoliopsida > Gentianales > Rubiaceae > Ophiorrhiza > Ophiorrhiza pumila. Next base: position 24,078,795 of record BLIW01000003.1, on the reverse strand, counting down.
ATTTTCTTATGTAATGAAAATAATAAATATGGAATTATATATATATATATATATATGCAAGTCATCTTAATTTTAAATTTAAAAATAAAAACTTTTAGTTAATATTAATTTTAGTACTTTAATAACAAATTTTATACGATTGAGAAGGGTTTAATTGTATAGTTTAATAGTGAATTTTGGTTATAATCATTGTTTATCGAAATTCAAGGACTAAACAACAAAATTGAAAAAGTAAAAAAAAAAAAAAAGAAGAAAACTTGAAAGTCGTTTAAGACCGCGGGGCAAGGCTTTAATAAGGCCTTCAATAGAAAGAGCGGCAAAACGGCAAGAGGGAAGACGAGAGGGCAGCGGGAAGCACAGCAAGAGCAGGAAGGAAAACGAAAAGGAATGCTGCAGTTATTTAATCCTGGGAAGTTTTGAAAGCTTTTTAGTAAGTGGGTTTATTTTGGATTTTGAAATTTTGGTTGAATAACAATGCGAAATTCGATATTTCTTGTGGTTCGTTTAATTGCTTGATGAAATGTTTGAGTCTTGATCGTGTGGTATATGTAGAGATGAGCAAAGATATTTTTTTTTTTGTTTTTGACAAGCAGTTTAGAAATAATACAGAATGGTGTTATGATAATGCGTGGATGTATGCTTGTGTTGACATTTTAAACTAAATGCATGCTTCTTTGTATTTATACTTTGAAATTGTAAGTAAAATGTATGTTGAAAAATATGGTTTTGGATATTCATATTATGTAATCTTGCTTATTTAAGCTTTAAGCTAAAAATAATGGGCATGCATATAATGTTCTTTGGATTAAATGTTTGGCTCATGGTTGGAATTTCTGAATATTGAAAGTTGATACCCATTTTTGACCCATTGGCGCAAAGAATTTGGAAATTTAGGTAAATAATGTGATGATTTCAGTACTCTGAGAGTCTAGTTTTATATAGTTTTGATTTCACTTTTTGTGGATTTTTGTTTACCAATTTATAGGCATTTGAAGCAACCCTATTAGGACAGAAATTTTGTTACGGAATTTTAAGTTCTTTTAGCAATTTTCGATATTTTTTTCTAACACCCAATTCCCAACCATGGGGTGGGTTGGGACATTACATTTAACAGATTTAGTTTGAATATGAATTTGTTGAGTTTATTACATATCTTGAATCTTTGATGTTCTAAAATACTAGAGAAACAAATCCACATTAAGGGGTTTTCTTTATTTACTTTAATTTTTTTGAAGTTTGTATTTTGATTATTTTGGATTGTGAATTTTCATTGATTTTAGTTGTATTATTGAATAAGGTTTTGGTTAGTTTATGTTATGCTTCTTAAGAAATCTTTTGCACATGTAGAATTAGAGGGACAAGTAGAAATTTTGGGTTTTCTGATTTTTGTGTTTGAAATTTTCATTTCTTTGCAGAAATAATTAGTGAAAGAGTGTGGCAGAAGCAGTGTATATTTATGTAGGAATTGGTGTAGATGAAGTGGGAAGCCAGGCTGTCGAGAAGAAAGTTAAGAAGTTGAAGAAAGGTGAGAAGGATGAGGTGAATAGTAACAGGATTTATGAGGCCGAGCATGGAGGCAAAGATGAGGTGATTGAGGGTGGTAAAAGTTCTTGAGGAAGAAGTTGGCAAAAGAGGGAATGGTAAGATGAAGAAGAAAAGGAAGAAAAAAATGGAGAATAAGGAAGTAAGTGAAGCTAGCAATGATGATTTCGGCGAGAGGGAGAGTGTAAATGATGGCGAGAAAGAGTCTGAGATTGTTGAAGAAAAGAACCCTGATGGGAATGTTATAGAGAAGGTTTAAAAGAAAAAGAGGAAGAGAGAGAAGAATTTGAATACATTATCTGATAATCAATTTCAAGAGCAAAATTTTGACAATGTAGAGGGTAGTAGAAGCATGAATATCGAAGGTAGTAATGAGTTGCAAAAGGGGTTAGCTGTTGAAGCAGTAAGGCAGGCATCGGATGGGATTGTTGTCTCAAAGGATGAAAAGAAGAGGTAGAGAAAGAGTAAAAAGATTGAGATGGATTCTGGTTTAGGTGCTGTACAGCAAGATAAGACTCATTTGACCAAACATGAAATACATGAGAACAAAAACCAAAGAGGAGAAGGGGTTGAAGCATTTGGTGAAAGCTGTGACCTGAGATTTTTGGAGATCGGAGAAAAGAGGAAGAAGAGGAAGAGAGAAGAATAAGATCATAGTTTCTGAAGATGAATTGCAAGGGCAAGATTTTGACGATGCAGTAGGTGGAAGTCAGTCAAGTATTGATGAGAGACAAAAAGGGACAGATGTTGCAGCAATTGTTCATGCATCAGATGGGGATGTTGTAGCAAAGGATGAAAAGAAGAGAAAGAAAAAGAAGAAAAAAACTGAGGGAAATTCAGGTCCAGGTACTGTACAACTAAATAAGGCTTATTTGACTGAAGAAGTAGTGCATGAGAATGAAGACCGAAAATGAGAAGTGACTGAAGCATTTGGTGAAGGCAGTGACCTGGAAAGCATCAATAAGGGAGGAAAGAAAAAAAGAAGAGAAAGATGGAAGAAGAGACTGGTATTTCAGGTACTACTGGACAGGGTATTCTTGCTGAAGCGTGCACAAAAGGTAATGCTAATTCAACTATGAATTTGGAATCGAACAGCATTTTGAGAAATGGAACTAAAGGTAAGAAGGAAAAGACCAACTCAGCCAATAATAGTTCTAAAGATCCTGAACCTAAAAGAGGCACGAAAAAAGTAACCTTTTTGGGGAAGGACAAGGGTGTCCCTCTGTCTGAAGACAATTTCATACGGGGCAAGCGATTCTCTAGAGAAGAAGATGAGATAGTGAAAGCAGCTGTATTTAAGTATATAGAGGCCAATTGCTTAGTTGAAGAAGGTTTAAAAATGGTCTTGAATTGCAGGTCAAAACCTGATGTTCGGGATTGCTAGAAGGAAATAAGGACTGCCTTACCAAATAGGCCTCAAGGATCTATTTATTATCGTGCTCAAATTTTGTTTTGAAGGGATGAAAAGCGTAAGTGGACTAAAGAAGAGATTGAAATGTTAAGGGTGTCCCATGCAAAATATGGTAACCAATGGAAGGCTTTGGCTGACGAGCTTGGCAAAAATAGGTTCCATGTGAAGGATACTTGGCGCAGAATAAGATATGCAAATTTGAAGAAAGGACAGTGGTCTCAGGAGGACTACCAGACTCTATTTGATTTAGTGAGCACTGATCTAAAACTGAAGTATTCCGAAGAGAAGAAATCCAAGCATGGCATGCTGCGAGATAATATTCCCTGGACTGCAATTAGTGATAAATTGAGCACCCAAACTGAAGCAGCTTGCTGCACCAAATGATATAACCAGTTAACATCACCTTTGGTTGCAGAAGGTGAATGGGCTGATGCTGATGATTATTGCCTAATTGATGCACTTATTGAGTTGGATGCCAGCTGCTATGAAGATGTCGATTGGGACAATCTTCTTGACCAAAGGCCTGGAGCTGTATGTTGGAAGCGATGGAATGAAATGTTTCTTCACATTGGTGACAATACGAACAAGTCATTTGCTGATCAAGTTCAAGTTCTAGCAAATCGATATTGTCCAGAATTACTTGAAGCTAGAGAATCCTGGGATAACAAACCTTATGTAACTTAGTGTCTCTGTTACTCGTCATCCCAATTTGTATCTGTTGTAATTCATCAATACCTAGTCATTTTGATTGTTAAAAAGTTAAATGTTGGATGCACAAGTACTACCATTTAAGAATTCGCATTAGGCAAATTTTGCCAAGAAGTACACAATAAACAGGTAATGTGATTTTTGTTTCTCATTATATCTTATTGTTTCTGTTTTTGAGTGATAATTTTCAGATTGCTGTTCATCAAGCATCTTTTGCATTTGGGCATGGTTGAAGTTTCTGATTTTCTAGAAGAGAGGGAAGGATTACTTACATGAATAGTGTAACTTTTAAGAGGATATCTGCTGAAATTAGTTATTTGCTTTTAAGACAATATCATCTAATGGGAATTTCCTCAAGATTAGAGGGAGATTGAAATTGTTTTTCTTGTAGGAAAAATGTATACAAAACATGCATATCTGAGATGGTTGCTGTAACCGTGATTTGTTAGTGATATCGAAGTGAAAGGTATATTTGCTTTTGTTAGTACATCTATTGTTTGGATGTTGATATAAACTGCAGCATTACTCTGTAAATAAATTTCATGCTTGCAGATTTCTGATGGTATATTTTCAACCTTAGTGCCTTAAAATGCACAGAAAACTAATTTAAGATCTTGTATTCTGCCATGAACTTTACATATGATTGAAACTACAATTACTATCCGGAATGAGGACAGGGGATCTACTGAGGAGGCAATATCACAGTTTCTTCAGAATGAGTATACTGACTTGCCATCGGTTCATAGTATTATGCTTAAGCACCATTTAGAGAACCTCTGTGCAAATGTATTTGTTGCTAAGGTTGGCAACAGGTTCTATATATATATGCTTAGGAATGCGGTTATAGAACAAAGTCCTGACAGTTCCTGTATGGTTAATTGCTTAGTCAGGTTGTCACTCATGGTTCCATCCTCAGTCCATCTCTCGTGTTAATGATGAGTCCAGCCCCAGCTGGAGTGCGCATGCCAGCAGGAGCTCAAGCACTTTCACAATTTTCTTAGCCCGAAGAGGAAGAGACGATACCCAAAAAGGTAGAAGAGTGAGAAAAGGGGGGAGACAGCACAAGAGAACTACTAAGCAAAAAAGAATCACTCTTGAGAGTGCTATGACCAGACAGGTTTGGGTAAGTAGAAAGGCCATGGTAGAAGAAGAAATTAAAGTAAATGCTGACATTCTGGCGTTAGAAGATGAGGTCAAAGAAGCATAAGAGCAAACTCACTGAAAGGAAGACCATAGTGAAGCGGTTGCGTGCCATGATCCAGTTACAAGTAAAAAACACAAAAGTAGTGATTGACATCTACCTCGACGGTCTTCAAGATAAGATATGATTAATGAAGAGCTGAGGGAACAACAGTCACAAGAAAAATCAATTAGAGGGACAATAATCAAGCAGGTGTTGATGAGGTGAATTTATTCACCTTTTATGTAGTGTTTATACTTAATTCTTTGGACGTTCTTATTCGTTTTTATTCGTTTCAGTGTTTTAATTGTAGGTTTGTTGATCATGGTGTATTCTTGGAAGAGGGAAATCATACGGGAGTCAAATCGGGATGCAAAGTGGAGGAAAAATAAAAGAAAAATCGCGAAATTATTGAAGAGCAACCTCCACGTCGCGACGTCTGTACCTTTCACGTCGCGACGTAGGTGCACATCGCGATGTAGACCCTCCACGTCGCGAAGTCAAAAATGTGATTTTTGGTTGAATTTTTGGACGAATTTTATGAAATTTCCAGAGAGTTACGTCGCGCGACTTCGGGTCCCCATCCACGTCGCGACATCGCTATATCAGACCCTGGACGTCGCGACGTGCGTGGACGTTTTGACGGGCGATCAGGGACGTCGCGACGTCGGGAAAAAGTGCAGATTTACGACTTAATTTTAGAAATTTGCAATTTTGGCCCACTTTGAGACTTCTTATCCGACATGGTTTTCATGAAGGACTTATTTGCTAATATTTGCATGAAATAAATATAAATAGGGCTAGGGTGTAGCTTTTAAAAGTGTGAAAACTTTGAGAGAGATTAAGCAAGGGTTTTTCTTCTTTGTAATAGCTAGGGTTTCATTCTTTTAGCTATTTACGGAGAATTGCAGCTGTACGGATTGGGAACATACATTATTCATTATTGAATTCATTTATTTAGAGACGAAGATTTCTTCCAAGAATTTACAATTCAAGGTATTTTCTTTCTTTTTAATTAATGTTTTCAATATTGTGCTTATTTAATATTACTATGATGATGTTTGATTTAGCCATGCTCGGCTAAACTTATTGTGCTCCCGAGATTATGAATAAGTGTTTTTGTGCTTAATTTACATATTAAGTTCTATCTTATGGTCTTTGTGGAATAAGTTTTGTTGTGTTCTTCATAATTATGCATGATATGTCGCGAGTATTATGTATGATGAATATTTGTTTAAAGTGCAGTAAATTACTTAGAGATAACTTGCTTTGATCTTACCTTTAGCCTGATAGGAGGATTAGAGTAGGTTGTTTGGGATCTATTGTGGGTTGGTTGTGAATTTGTTAGATTGATTTGCCTTAATTGTTAACTTTAGCCTAATAGAAGGAATGAAGGGGGTCAATTTAGCATTAGCGTGACTGGTTCGGGCGTTGCCTCTGCCACAAAGGAGCGGTTGAACTTGAGGGTTTGGTTAAGTTGGTTAGTTGCATTAGATTCCGGATTAATTAAGGAAGTAAACTTTGCCTTTTGCCATATAGGAGGGTTTATTGAATTAGTTAATATCTAAGTAGGTAAGTGCTTAAATCATTCCTTGCCTTTAGCCTAATAGGAGGGCGTGAGTTATAGTATTTACTCTTGTTTTGCATGACTATAGATAGTATGTATGTGTGTGCTTTTTATGTAACCCTAAAATATAATCTCGGGAGTGCACTTGCTTAACTTGAGTTTTAATTAAATCACCGTCTTGTTTTAGTTATTTGTTATTTGCTTTCTTATTTTCAGTTTAATAAACATTAAAAAACCAAAAATATTTTCTTAAAGTTTCAACATAGTCCTTTCCTCGTGGGAACGAACTTGCTATACTATCACCTTCATGGGGTTGTTTAACATTATTTTTGAGTAGGGGTAAATAGCAACTACGATCGTATATTTATTACACATATTTGCTCCACATCAAATTTTGGCGCCGTTGCCGGTGAGAGCAGTTGTGTTGAAATTTTATTTTATTTTGTTAGTTTTAGTTTTAATTTTCTTACATCCTTTTAGTACTGTTGCTATTCTTTTCTTTGCATGCCCAGGACAAGATCTTTTGGTCTAGCGGAATATCCATACGACCCGGAACTTGCACGGACCTTGCGTGTTAAGAAAAGTTAGAACTTGAAGTAATGGCTGCACATGGTAATCAGCCCAATGTGGTTGTACCTCCAGTAGGTGTAGATCTTCCAGCGGGGGACCCTCCGGGTATTCCACAAGCACAACCAGTGGTACCGCGGCGTCAGTATGGTGATCATTATGAGCCTTGAATGGATAACTTGGATTCGCCTTTTATTGACATTGGAGAGCACTTTCAAATTCCGCTAGCTTTCATAAACTTGATTCAAAATGGCCAGGTTTTCCATGGATTGAGTACTGAGAATCCACATGCACATTTAAGGACATTCCTTAAAGTGTGTAATACGAGCAATCTTCCACATATCCCACATGATGTTTTAAAGAGAATGTTGTTTCCTTTTTCTCTTCAAGGAGCAGCTGAGAGATGGTATGACTCTATTAATGGGGCACGAATTGAAACTTTTGATGAAGTTGCGAAGAGGTTCATGACTAAATACTTTCCTCCATCCCGAATGGACAAGATCCGAATGGACTTCATGCAGTTTCGTCAAGGAGAAAATGAGTCATTCACTGAAGCATGGGTTAGATTTTGGGAGCTTTTTAATAAATGCCCAAACAGTGGGCTGGAGCTGGGAAGAGAGCTAAATTTCTTTTGCAATGGACTCAATTTTGATACTATGCATTTGGTAAATCTTTCAGCTGGAGCAATTTTGCGTGATAAATCACAAGAAGAAGTTGAAGAGATTTTTTAGCATATAGTAAGTAATGAGCTGATGTTGCCCACTGCAAGAAGTAACTATGGAAGACGGCAAATTGGAATGTTAGAGTTGGATAAAACAGCCAACTTGGAAGCACAAATGACAGCCATGCAGAGCCAACTTGTTAGTATTCATGCAACCTTGACAAACAAAGTCACGCCATCTTGTGGATTATGCCAAGGAGCGCATCATATGGATGAATGCCCTAAAGTCACTAATGAGCTAGTCCAGTATGTCAATTACAACCGGAATACTAATTCAAATCAATGGAAATCATCCGATGGAAATCAGCGGTCTCAAGGAGGACAAAATCACCCACAGTGTAATTCATCAAGACTAACTTATCCGCCTGGCTATGGAAATCAACAACACACACAAGGTGGTAATTCACAAGCAACAATTGATGATGTTATAACTGTGTTGGGGGCCAAGATGGAAAAGCTTTTTGGAGAATATCAACAGCAACAAGCCAATATGGAGAAAAGAATGGAGGTATATGATGGAATGTTCAGGGAGCATAAAGCTCTCCTTAAGAATATGGAGACTCAAATAGGCCAACTCGCCAATGAAGTGCATAATAGACCAGCAGGAACTTTACCAAGTGATAATTTCCCAAATCCAAAGGGAAAAGAGCAATGCCATGCGGTTACACTTCGAAGTGGTAAGGAATTGTCATCTCCAATTTGTAATGAAGAAGAATCTCCAAAAGATTATCAAGAAGCTGTCAAGGTTCAAATTGAGAAGGAACCCAAGCAAGCTGAACATAAGGAAGTTAGTGCAAGTAAGGGGAGAAAGAAAAATCCTCCAAGTGCCTTTAATTTTCCCGAATGTGCTCCACCATTACCTTTTCCTCAAAGGATTCAACCATAAAAAAAGAAGATCTTGTTCAGTAAATTTGCTGAGATGATTAAGCAGCTCCATGTGGAAATACTTTTGTTGGATTTGGTGAAGACAGTGCCTACTTATACGAAATTCTTGAAAGATCTAATTTCAAATAAGGAGCAGATTTTACAATGTGAGGAGGTAATCCAATTGAATGAGGTTGGGCAATGCTTAATGAAGAAAAATCTCTCCCTAAGCTTAAAGATCCAGGAAGCTGCACAATCCAATATAGAATTGGCGCAAGATATTTTGCTAAGGCATTGTGTGATTTGGGGACATGTATTAACTTGATGCCTTATTCCATTGCTATCAGTGTGGGAATAGGTGAGCAAATCAAACCAGTGGCTATAACTCTTCAGTTAGCTAATAGATCCATCATCACTCCTATGGGTATCATTGAAGATATTTTGGTAGTAGTTGATAAGTTCACAATTCCGGTGGACTTTATTATCTTGGACATGGAGGAGGATAAAGAGACTCCTCTCATATTTGGAAGACCATTCTTGGCAACTGGAGATGCTTTAATAGGCGTACGCAACAAGACAATCACTTTTTCGTGTTAATGGCGAAGAGGTAATATTTAATGTGAATTACGCTATGAAGCATCCTAGGGATATTAATACTTGTTTTTTCATGGATGTGGTTGAAACTTCATTTATTGCATGCAATCTCATGAAAACATGTAGTGTTAATGATAATGACTTTTTAATGCATATGTCTAATTCTGAGTTGTTTTTGATTGATGAAAATATGGCATTAGAGTTACAAAGTATGGTTGAAAATGTTTATCTTGATGCTTTCATTTATGAGCTAACTGATACTGTTTGTAAGGAGCCCATTGAGGTGAGGCCAATTGAAGTCATTGATTGCAATGAAAATAGGTTGAAACCTTCAGTTGAAGAATCTCCAAAATTGGAGCTCAAACCACTCCCTTCACATCTTAAATATGCCTTCTTGGAGGAAAATGACACTTTGCCAATAGTGATTTCAGCTACATTGGAACCATGGCAAGAAGAGAAGCTTATTATGGTGCTGAAAATGTATCAAGGAGCAATTGGATGGACTATTGCTGACATTAAGGGAATTAGTCCATCAATATGCATGCACGAAATTCTTTTGGAAGATGATGCAATTCCAGTACGAGATAGGCAACGTCGATTAAATCCAGTAATGATAGATGTGGTCAAAAAGGAAGTGATCAAACTTTTTGACTTTGGGATGATTTATGCTATATCTGATAGTGAATGGGTAAGTCCAGTCCAATGTGTGCCAAAGAAGAGTGGGGTGACAGTGGTCAAGACTGATAATGACGAGTTGTTGGCAACCCGTATCATTAATGCATGGCGAGTTTGTATGGATTATCGCAAGCTCAACAAGGCAACCCGCAAAGATCATTTTCCTCTACCATTCCTTGATCAAGTTTTGGACAGAATTGCTGGTTATCTATTTTATTACTTCTTGGATGGTTACTCCGGGTATAATCAGATCACTATTGACCCAAAGGATCAGGACAAGACAACATTCACTTGCCCTTTTGGTACTTTCGTATTTAAGAGGATGCCTTTTGGGTTATGTAATGCACCCGCAACATTTCAACGATGTATGATGGCTATGTTCCATGACATGGTAGAAGATATTATTGAGGTATTCATGGATGATTTCTCAGTTTTTGGCCATTCTTTTGATCGGTGCTTGGATAATTTGGAAAAGGTTCTTGAAAGATGCGTAGAGACTAATCTGGTTTTGAATTGGGAGAAATGTCAATTTATGGTCCAAGAAGGAATTGTCCTTGGCCACAAGATCTCAGCTAAAGGTATGAAAATGGATAAAGCAAAATTGGATATCATTGCGAAGCTACCATATCCTATAAATGTCAAGGGAGGAAGAAGATTTTTGGGCCATGTCGGGTTCTACCGTAGATTCATTCAGGATTTCTCTAAAATCACCAAGCCCTTGTGTCATCTCTTGGAGAAAGATGCGGTATTAAACTTTAATGATGATTGTAAAGCAGCATTTGATTTTCTTAAAGGCCAACTTGTAGCAGCTCCGGTCATTAAACCTCCCAATTGGGGAGCCCCCTTTGAGATTATATGCGATGCGAGTAATTTTGCTATGGGGGCAGTTCTTGGTCAAAGGACAGACAGAATTGTCCATACTATTCATTATGCCAGCCGTCTACTCGATCCAGCTCAGTGTAATTACACTACAATCGAAAATGAGATGTTGGCAGTTGTATTTGTTGTGGATAGATTCCGCTCTTATTTGCTGGGAGCCAAAGTGATTATTTACACTGATCATGCAGCAATTCGTTACTTAATGGCCAAGAAGGATGCAAAACCGAGGTTGATTCGATGGGTTCTACTTCTACAAGAGTTTGACTTGGAAATCCGTGATAAGAAGGGAGCTGAAAATCATGTTGCCGACCACCTTTCTCGTTTCGAAAAGCATGAGCATTTGGAAGAAGACAGTAATGTTCAAATTAAGGAGGTATTCTCGGATGAGCAATTGTTTCAAGTGGAAGAAGCTGAAAAGGTTCCATGGTACGCCGACATTACAAATTATGTGGTTTCACAACAAATTCCACCCAATTTGTCTGTCCAACAAAGGAAAAAACTCATCCACGATGCAAGCTACTTCTATTGGGATGAGCCTTATATTTTCAAGGTATGCAGTGACCAAGCTATTCGAAGATGTGTTCCTGAGGAGTATCAAAAAGAAATTCTTCGGTCATGCCATGAATCTGATTATGGAGGACATTTTGAGGGGCGAAGAACAACTTACAAAGTCTTGCAGTCGGGGTATTATTGGCCAAAACTATTCCATGATACTCAAGAGTGGATTAAACATTGTGATGAATGCCAAAGGACAGGAAATATTTCATGGAGGAATGAGATGCCTTTAAAGAACATTATGGAGGTAGAAATTTTCGACGCTTGGGGCATAGACTTCATAGGACCATTCCTAAAATCCAATGGTCAATCTTACATTCTTGTGGCTGTAGATTATGTTTCAAAATAGATAGAAGCAATTGCTTTGCTGACTTGTGATGCAAAAAGTGTGGTGGGGTTCATCAAGAAGTACATTTTCACTCGTTATGGAACCCCAAAGGCTATTATCAGTGATGGAGGCACACATTTTTGCAACAAGGCTTTTTAAGCTTTATTGACCAAATATGGAGTCCAGCATAAAGTGGCAACCCCTTATCATCCTCAAACAAGTGAACAAGTGGAGATATCAAATCGGGAGATCAAGAGAATTTTAGAAAAGTTTGTGAAACCTTCTCAGAGGATTGGGCAACAAAATTGGATGATTCTCTATGGGCATATCGCACAGCTTTCAAAACTCCTATTGGTACATCTCCATATCGCATAGTTTTTGATAATGCTTGTCATTTACCAAAAGGAGCTGAAAATGGATTATGGGAAGGCAGTTGAGCAACGGTTGTTGGAATTCAATGATTTGGATGAGTTTAGATTTGATGCATACCAAAGTGCATCTCTCTACAAAGAGAGAACTAAAAAGTGGCATGATAAATGCATCCTACATAAAAAGTTCGAACCCGGGCAGCTCGTTTTACTGTATAATTCTAAGTTGAAGCTTTTCCCAGGCAAGCTTAAGTCAAGATGGAATGGTCCATTCAGGGTCAAGACAGTGTTTCCTTATGGCACAGTGGAGCTTCTAAATGAAAGAATAGGAAATTCTTTTATCATCAATGGGCACAGGTTGAAAATTTATTTTTCTCAAGGCGAAAAGATTTTCCGCATTATTGAAAATGTGACTCTTGAAGAGTCACTGAGGGAAGAATAAGCAACAGGCGTCGAGCTTTCGACGATAAATAAAGCACTTCTTGGGAGACAACCCAAGTTTATATTTTATATTTTTAAGTTTCATTTAATTTTATTTAGAATTTAGGCTAAAAATTCCATTAACTAATAGTCTTTTTGTGCAAATTTTTTGTTTTGTAGGTTGGAGAAAGGATTAAGGGAAATTTGGAGGATTAAATTGGCAAAAACATGGACAAAATTCGCCAAAGTTGCGACGTGCACGATCACACGTCGCAACGTCCAGTGATACACGTCGCGACGTCGGGCAAAAATTGGCTTTAAACTGAAGAACATAGTTAATTTTTTTTTACGAACACCGAAAAACATAAAAAAATCCTCTCTAATAAATCTTTCTTTCTCCCATTTTTGTTTTGAAATTTCACTCCATAATAGTGTTAAGGGTTGTTTAAGGATCAAATTAACATCAAAATCACACACATTAACCGTTTCAAATCTCCAAAATTCATCAGATTTTGACATTTTTCCCACAACCTACAAATTTAAAAATACGAATTTCTCGTGAAATTCGTTAGCTTTAGGTGGTTTCAATTCATTCTAGGAGGTATTGGGACGGTGTAAAAGGCTCTACTTCATCATAAAACACACAATTTTTGCATTTTGATTGTTGGTCTTCAAGAGGTAAATTTCGAAATTTTCTCTAACTTTTGTTTTCATGTTGTATTTAATTGTGTTATATATATTGTATTTTCCATACTGAGCGAATTGTAATGATGAATTGATGCAAGAATTGATTTGTTGAATTTTTGGAATAGTTTACCCACGGTTTTGGACAATTTTAATTTCTGTGAATAGATTGTACTCATATTTGTTATGTAATCATGTAGAATGGGTAATTTTGATCGTTTTGTTATCATGATTATATTGATGTGGTTTTGTTGGCCAATTGTCTTGGTTTGTGAGTGTTAACAGGATCCAAATTATTTCTGCATGCTAGGTGTTTGTCAGAATGATTCAATGAAGTATTTTGCATTTGACGCATTTTAGAATGTCTGAACGTAACAATATATGTTCATCATTTGTTATAATGCTTATATGATTGGTTCTTCACTTAACACCAACTTAATATTGTCATGGTTGTAAAGATGGTCCCCTTGAACTTTTGTACTTTGTGGAGATGACATTGTTTGTTGGTCTGTTTTCTTTTCTGTGCTGTCTTAAATTTTTCTGTGTTTTAATCATAGGTTGATTTTGTTTTATTCCTAGGTTGATTTTGTTTTTCTGTGTTTTAATATTTTTTTTGTTTTCTGTGTTTTAATCATTGTTGTGTTTTGTCTTAAATGTTATTATTGCTGCATGAGTGTGGTACTCATATATGTTTTACATGGTTAGTGTTGAGGTTGTGTTTTGTTTTAAGTGTGGGGGAACATGTTAGTCAGTAATGGTGTTGTTTAAGTGTGAGAATTGTGTTGCATATTATCTTGTCAATAAGTGTTATGATTAATAGAGGATAATTTTTTTTGTATTAACAGATATGGGACCAAAGAGAACACGCAGCAATACCACTGGTGATGCACCACCACCTCCTCCACCACCGCCACAGCCCAATCCGGCAGGGTTTGATAATTTCCGCTTTATGTGCTTAGAGGCGGAGCAGTACCATAATGAGCATCTGGCACTTAAGGCCATGGTAGGGGAGCGGGGTATCCACATCATAGCCGCACCAATTATGACTCAAATCAGGAATCGTCGATGGCAACAATTTTGCTGTCAACCGATAGGCGGCAACGCTACATTAGTGCAGGAGTTCTACGCAAACTACCCATATGCACAGCAGGGTATTTTGCGCATGCGTGTAGTGAATGTGCCCGTCAGTCGCACAAAGTTCAATGAATATTACGGACTTCGCGACATCGAGGCCAGTGCATACCGCATCTTGTATGACCATGAAATTCCACGTCAACAAATATTGTCCACTATCACAGCTCAACCACTTGCTCAAGTCACACGGACGCACCGGATATCTGAGCTCAAGTTAGCTCAAATGACCAAGATCACCAAAGCTTGGCATTATTTCATCATCGGAAAGCTCATCCCCAGCGTCCATTAGGCAACCTTTGACGATGATAAGGCTGTTCTCAATTACGCAATTCAGACCGGCCTCTCAATCGATGTTGGGGAGATAATGGACATTGAGATCCGAAAGGCGCGTTGCTTCCAACGGACTGGACTGTATTATCCGTCTGCGATCACAACCATTTGTTATGCAGCAAGGGTGCCAGCATTGGGCACGGATGAACTGTGTGGAGTGCGTGATGTCATCACCACTTCCTAATTTAATGGATATAGGATTAGTTCTTATGAGAGGCCAGGACAACTCCCAGTGCCACCGCAACAGCAACAGCAAGGACAGGAGCAACAGCAGCAAGAGCTACAGCAGCAAGAGCAAGACCACCAGCCAGAGCACGAGGAAGCACAGGACGAGGAGCCCATTCCTCCACCCCCACCGTGTAATGAACATTGCGGGCATCCATACACGCATGGATGACATGGAGGCTATGATGGCACAGTAGGCGACACATTTTGATGAGCGGTTTGACAAGATGGAGATGACGTATGCCAACTTATCCCATCAGATGTCGCAGATTTCTTATATGGTCCGTCAGATGAGCAGGTAGTGGCAGATTTCCAAAGGCGAGGGAACTAGTTCGCAGCCTCCTCCACGTGACGACATGCAGAAAGATTAGGTGGTGTTTCTCATTGCCCACATTGAGGACAATGTGGATTTTAAGTGTGTGGGGGAGTTATGTTCTTTTGTTTTTTCTATTTGTTCTGTTTCCTTTATTTGGATGTTATTTAGATGTTATTTGGATGTTATTTTTCTTTTCTTTTGTTGTTTTCATTTTTTTTGTTTTTCTTGTTATTTTGCACCAAATTAAGACACTTACGTTAATGGAATTAGGATTTATTTTAAAATTTTAATTATGTCCCATTCGTATTAGTTATTCTTTGAGTTAACCTTAGCTCGTAAATAAGTAAGTCGATAATAATAACTCTTTGTATAGTTACACCATGGTTTTAGGAATTTTTCGTGTAGTATCAAATTTTTGAAATTTTGATCTTGTCGTGATAAATGTTATGCTGCCAATGATTGGATTTTATCGAAAGATTCGATGTGGGATAAGAAAATAATATACTATCTAGAGGGAGTGAGGTCTTTGATTGAAAGTTTAGCATTTTGAGTCGACCATTTTTATGCACTTAGGGGACTACTGAGGGGACTGACTAGTTTGTAATCATTAAGTAGGTTGGTGTGTTTTTAACACTTTGTTTAGTTGAAACTTATATAACTCGTTTAAAATGTGCTCTTTAATAAATGTGCTTGCATAATTGTTTGCACTTAGTGCTTTTGCATTTTTAAGCTTGTTTGCTCATACTATCAACCCTCTATGAGACTGCTTTTAATAATAACCCTAAGAGAACTCATATGGATGGTAACGGAGATTAGAAGCCGTAAGACTCTGGCTTTATATTGCCACTCCTCTGCGAGACTGCTCTTAAACGAAAAGTTAATGGAGAACTTGCATGAGTAGGAATGGGTCTAAAACCCGAAGGTGAGACAGTACTCCAGGTGGATGTCACGGGATTTTCAATAAAATTCCCTAATTATGTGTGACAGTCTAGGGGAACGAGTGTTTTATTTATGAACCTAAGGGTTTGCCGAGCGAATCCTCATTTATATAAGCTTAATAATGAATTGTTAATATGTTAGTGAGGAAAATTTGAGACGAAGACTTAGTTGTTGGAACTCTGATTTATGGTGTGATTGTAGATGAGTTATGAACTGAGGTGGAACCTATCGCACACACACACATAGTTGGCTCAACGTGTCTAAATGAGTACATTAATGTACTTTGATAACTTTTGGGGACATATATTATGTGTACTTGACATTTGAATACTTGAGAGTATGAGGCATTTACATGACATTTGTCCTTAGATCGAATTGATGAAGTTGGATGCATGTTGTTGTATGTGTTAGTATTTTGTTAGGGTCTTTGTGTTAGATTTTTGTTTAGGTTTGTTATTTTGTGATTTAGTTTGTTCGGGGACGAACAAAGGTTAAGTGTGGGGGAAATTGATGAGGTGAATTTATTCACCTTTTATGTAGTGTTTATACTTAATTCTTTGGATGTTTTTGTTCGTTTTTATTCGTTTCAGTGTTTAATTGTAGGTTTGTTAACCATGGTGTATTCTTGGAAGAAGGAAATCATACGGGAGTCAAATCGGGATGCAAAGTAGAGGAAAAATGGATGAAAGATCACACGACATTATTGAAGAGCAACCTCCACGTTGCGACGTCTGTACCTTTCACGTCGCGACGTGGGTGCACGTCGCGATGTAGACCCTCCACTTCGCGACGTCAAAAATGTGATTTTTGGTTGAAGTTTTGGACGAAATTTATGAAATTTCCAGAGAGTTACGTCGCGCGTCGTCTGGATCCCTTCCACGTTGCGACGTGCCGCGACGTTGCGATTTCAGACCCTGGACGTCACGACGTGCGTGGATGTTTTGACGCGTAATCAGGGACGTCGCGACGTCAAGAAAAAGTGCAGATTTACGACTTAATTTTAGAAATTTGCGATTTTGGCCCACTTTGAAACTTCTTATCCGACATGGTTTTCATGAAGGACTTATTTGCTAATATTTGCATAAAATAACTATAAATAGGGCTAGGGTTACAGTTTTTAAAAGTGTGAAAACTTTGAGAGAGCTTAAGCAAGGGTTTTTCTTCTTTGTAATAGCTAGGGTTTCATTCTTTTAGCTATTTGCGGAGAATTGCAGCTGTACGGATTGGGAACATACATTATTCATTATTGAATTCATTTATTTATAGACGAAGATTTCTTCCAAGAATTTACAATTCAAGGTGTTTTCTTTCTTTTTAATTAATGTTTTCAATATTGTGCTTATTTAATATTATTATGATGATATTTGATTTAGCCATGCTCGGCTAAACTTATTGTGCTCCCGAGATTATGAATAAGGGTTTTTTGTGCTTAATTTACATGTTAAGTTCTATCTTATGGTCTTTGTGGAATAGGTTTTGTTGTGTTCTTCATAATTATGCATGATATGTCGCGCGAGTATTATGTATGATGAATATTTGTTTAAAGTGCAGTAAATTACTTAGAGATAACTTGCTTTGATCTTACCTTTAGCCTGATAGGAGGATTAGAGTAGGTTGTTTGGGATCTATTGTGGGTTGGTTGTGAATTTGTTAGATTGATTTGCCTTAATTGTTACCTTTAGCCTAATAGAAAGAATGAAGAGGGTCAGTTTAGCATTAGCGTGACTGGTTCGGGCGTTGCCTCTGCCACAAAGGAGCGGTTGAACTTGAGGGTTTGGTTGAGTTGGTTAGTTGCATTAGATTCCGGATTAATTAAGGAAGTATACTTTGCCTTTTGCCATATAGGAGGGTTTATTGAATTAGTTAATATCTAAGTAGGTAAGTGCTTAAATCATTCCTTGCCTTTAGCCTAATAGGAGGGCGTGAGTTATAGTATTTACTCTTGTTTTGCATGACTATAGATAGTATGTATGTGTGTGCTTTTTATGTAACCCTAAAATATAATCTCGGGAGTACACTTGCTTAACTTGAGTTTTAATTAAATCACCGTCTTGTTTTAGTTATTTGTTATTTGCTTTCTTATTTTCAGTTTAATAAACATTAATAAACCAAAAATATTTTCTTAAAGTTTCAACACAGTCCTTTCCTCGTGGGAACGAATTTGCTATACTATCACCTTCACGGGGTTGTTTAGCATTATTTTTGAGTAGGTGTAAATAGCAACTACAATCGCATATTTATTACACATATTTGCTCTACATCAGGTGTCCTTGAAAAACAAAAGCTAGCTCAATTAGACATGACTACGGTTCGTGAACCGCCGGTTCAGGGTTCCAGTTCCGTCCTAATTCCAGTTTCGGTTTCGATTCCGATTTTGGTATGGTTTTCTCACTGTTTGACTTTTAAAAAAAATAAAAATATGAAGTGTGATATACTTTACAAGGTGAAAAAAAAGAAGTTTGATATAATTTACAATGTCATAAATAAGAAAAGTTTGATATAATTCACAAATTTACAATGTGAAAAATAACAAGTTTGATATAATATGTACAAGTTTACAAGTTTGATATAAATGAAAAATACCTCATTTTATTATTGAAATAGAAAATTTTGGCCTAAATATCGAATTTCGAGTTGGCCATTTACATATATGAATCATGATACAACATTTACTAAAAAGAAAATTTTTCATTCATAAAACTAATTTGAATACAAGTTAATTGACCTACATTTTAATCATTTAACTCTGCAATGTCATCATCAGGATTGGGATGGGCGAAATCCGTAAAATAGGAAACTCCGGTTGTACTAGTAGTGCTCGTTTCAAAAATATCGGTGCCGTAATCTAAATCAATATCACCAGTGTTGTCCATTTCTTGTGCTCTCAAAATACCTTGTACTAATCATCCACTAATGCTTGGATTTTTAATGATCTTGGTAATAATCAAGACCAGTGCTCGTCTAAAATGTTCCCTCTCGCACTAAAAGCTTCCTCCACCGCTACGGTTGATGCTGAAATTGCGAGAATATATTTTGCGATAATAGAAAGGATTGAATAATCCTTCTCCTTCCCCTTCCACCATTCTAACACAGACCACTCATGAAAATCCCTATCTTCATCACAAACCTCAAAAGTAGTTGTTAAATATCTATCAAGTTCCATATCAGTACCGAATCTTTGTTTTTTGTGTGAAGAATATATAGATTTACCAAGTTTACGTTGTGCTATAGAAAATATTGATGTATTGCTAGTATTTTGATGTGATGAACTACTAGTAGAACCATTAATATTAGACCCGGTATTAATTGGAACTTGACTACCATATGTAGAATGAAATTTATTAAATAAATCACGAAGAAGAAATTTTACTTCTCCTATAATCTCCTTAGTATCTTGAGCTTTATAACCTTCGTTGTAAAAAAAATGAACCTACACAACTATTATATGCAGTAATATATTTTTCAAAAATATTAATTTTTTGACGTGGATAAAAAACAGAAGCAATTAATTATGTAGGTGGAATTTTTCGGTAATAGTTAAGCCATTTTACTAACATATCATATATAGGAAGTGACATCTTTGTATTTTTGTAAAATACCAACAACATCACATGCAATGTGAATTAATAAATGAGAAGTAGCATAAACACCAGATAAAATTTCAGTAAAATCTTTAAATATCTTTAAAAGTTTTAATAATTTACAAAGAATTTCCTACATATTATGATGCAAAGAAATATTTTCTACATGATTTTGCATAAAAAAAGTACATAACAAAGTACTATATTGTGTAGATGAATTCAATAATTTATAAGTTGAATTCTACCTATTAGGAACATCTTTACTAAATCTTTTAGGTTTGCGTCCATTTTCCGTACAAAAGTTTACCAATAGTTTCATTAAATTTGAACGATACCATAACAGACTAATTGCCTCTTTAATAGACATAATATACGTATTTAGTGTTTTTAAACCATCTTGTACCGCTAAATTTAATATGTGGCATGCATGCCTAACAAGAAAAATTTTTTCACCTATTATTGGTTGACAAAGACTGGTTAATTGATAGCTCAAGTCGTATCGCTCCAATTTTTACCCTAAACTACTGTAGTAGTAGTGAGAGGGATCGTATCCACAGGGAAGTGGATCATTTCACGAATTCAAGTATAAGCTCTACTAAATGTCACAAGAACAAGTTTGCAATAATAGGAAATAATAGGAACTAGAATAACTGGAACAACATGCACAGTTAAAAGAAAGTAATTGCAAATGTTAATAGAGGATGCTCTAGAGTTCTTCTCTGGATGAATGCACACTTAGACACTCACACGATGCAAGAGAACGCTCATACTAAGCAAGAGGGAAAATAAGTTGCCTAGAGTCCTAAGCCATAGTTAGCATGTCGACCACACTACGACCTAGACCTCCTTACAGCGTCCTTTCCCATGGCGAGGCCTAAGGACGTTGGTTTAAACCCGCAACATTCCAATCCACCGTTCCTAACAAATCTAACACTCAACTCCTAAAAACTTCCCATGGTGAGGCCTGGATTTAAGTTCAAATACACTTCTTAGTAACAGAGGATTTCTTTTACACTCTAGTCTTATGATTCCGTAATCTATAACAGGCATGACGACCGCATCCTAGAAGACGAACATACAAAACAAGAGAAAAGACTCGTTTCACACGCTGGTTCTCAATCTATAATATTCACACTAGTTTTGGTGAATTAAGCTTAGACTCAATATGTCGGCCGCAGTACAAGTCCAATTCAACAATTCTAGGATGAATACATGAAACTTAACTGAAATTCACAAACACAATAGAGTATGATTCCATTCTTAAGAGATTATGTTATTTGTACCACGTCAAGTTATCTAAAGTAGACATTCATCCATTAGAACCCTATATCATCACACGTTTAGGCAGAGAACTCCATTTTCATCTCATATTCATCACAAAACAACATTGAACAATTCATTCCCATCAAATTGGACAAATTTACCAATTAAAGTGTGTAGAATTGTCAAATGCTTCTTCAATTGAGAATCAAAATACAATACTCAGTCCAAAGGTGCGATCAGAAATGGAAACGGAGAACAATTTCTAGAGAGAGAAAAACTGAGAGAGAAAATATTCCCGCTCCAAAATTCTAAAAATCTGTTACAATTCTAGAATGATCGATCCCTTAAATCTATGACTAAATCCTTTATATATAGAGGTTACAAAACGTAAACAGTACGCAAACGTAAAATGAATACAATATTACATGAATGCCACTGTAATGAACGAAATGTATTAAATAGCGTTAACTCCAATTCAGCTCAAACTTCATCTTCACGTCTTCAAGTATAATCCCTCACGCCTCTACTATGCTCTCCACGCCTCCAAGCCTACAGTGATCACGTCTTCTCGAATCCTTGCACAAGACAACACTCCATCACTTAGACAGAATTCAACTGAGCCAAACTTCTATTTTAACCACGACGCGTCGTAGTGCAACCTCCCTTTATGGCGACAAGTCATCACGACGCGTCACCGTGCACCCTTCTTTGTGGCGACGTGTCACAGTGCACAAGTGTGTGTGGAGTGTTATGAGCTAAATCTGTAGAATGTATGTGTTGTGTAGTGTACTTAAGTGTTAGTGTTGTGTGCTGAAGAATGTGAGCCAAATGTGTTCATACGTGCAAGTGCAATGAGATGTAAAGTGTAATTGAAGTGAAGTGAAGAGTGCAAATGAAGTGAAGTAAAAAAAACACTTAGTGGAATGATAAAGAATAGCATGCAAAGGGTGAGTGAAATGAAGAAACATGACATGGTGAAGAGTTTGTAACGGGATACACTTACTGTGGAATGCATGCGATTAAGGAAAGCTAAAATGTTGTGATGTGAGGTGTTTGTAAAAAGTATAGATGAAGTGTTGTGAGAAGTGATGAAAATGAGTGCAAATTACGAGTGTGTTAAAGAGTGTAAATAAAGAGTGAGCTAAACATGAGTGTTATGAGCTGAATTGACAATGAGTGTAAATAAAGAAAGTATGATGAAAAATGAGTATTCCATTTATAATATAATTACGTTCTAATGTATTTATTAAAAGTTAAATAGTGATAAGGTAAGACATTGGCATCTCTTTTGTTTTAAGCAACCCATTTTGTCAAATTTACAATACTTAAGTTGATGTACTACTAAATCTCTTATCTTTCCTTAATATTTTATTAGGCACAAAAACTAAAGCATAATCACTATATAGGATTTTCACAGTTCCATGCTAACACTAAGAGTACTTTCATAATTGAGATTATGAAGCCTTGCTTGAAGAGAATCTTCTTACAAAACTTCAATTTTGCTAATGTAGTTTCAAATAGATATAACTTTTTAATCAATAACCTGATTTATAGGAAATCAAAACTATGTAAACCTAGATTGAAAGTTCTAAAACATCTATGTTTTATGTAATTCAAAATTCAATTTACAAAGAGCTATAAAAATTGTCCAAAGTGGTGGTAAGGATTGAAATCTCATAACAAATCTCAGCCATGTCATAGTAACTTAAAATAATTGTAACTTTGTAATCAGACCTCCAATTAATATGAAATCAAAAGCATATGAAACTAGATTTATAATATTAAAACTTTTATGTTTTATCAATCCTCAAATTCATTTTACAAATAGCTTAAAAAACTGTTCAAACTTCATGTAGGACTGAAATCTCGTAACAGATTTCAGTTCTGCCATACTTATTTCAAAAGGTCATAAATTTGTAAAAAAGGATCTAACTAATGTGAAACCAAAACTGTAAGAACCTAGGATTAATATACAGAATTTCTTATTTTATATAATGTTCAGAATTCTGCATAAAAAGTAGAAAACAAAACAAACCAAAATCGTTGAAGGCATTAAGCTTCTGTCACGAAATTCTGTTTCTGGCAGCAATGCTTCAAATAACCATAACTTGGCAACCAAATACCTAAATGGGATGAAACCAAAACTATATAAAATTAGGTTTATAATCCTAAAACTTTTATGTTTTAATCAATTTCAAATTAGGCACACAACAGAGTCTGATTGTGGAGAAAATTTGATATCTCTGCTATGTGGACTCCTTGGTGACTATGTGAACAACATTTGAGGAGAATCCACAGTCCACTTGCTGATGGTAACTAAATCATGTATTTGGTAAATTACTTTGGAGCTATGCTAACAATGTTAAGAAATATTAGAGCTCCGTTCACCTTTTGCTGATTAACGATAGAGATTAGGGCCTCAGATTTAGAGAAAAATATAGCCTATCTATTGGAATCCTTCAAGTAGATTATTTCTATTTTCCTTACATAATTTAAGATTGATCTGTCATGTAATAGAGTAGTACTCCAAATTTATTGCATTGGCTTTGTAACAGTGTGAACGGGTATAGCTGGCACTGTATTTTGTCTTGCTCTAGCTATATTTATATATCTACCTTTTCATAAAAAAAATCACTAGAATTCATGTTGAGAAAAAATCCACTCCTCCACTAACCCTCACTTACATCATTAGCCAAACACCACTTCTACAAACAGCCCAACATCCAATAGCCGACAACTATTCACCTCAGATCTAATCAACTAACCCACAACTATTCATCAGCCATCTTTCTTCCATCCTCCACTGATAAGTCAGTTTTATACTGAATTATATTATTTTTCACTTGGATTTTGTGGGTTTTAGTGCACTTTAAATGTGGAATGTGTTGAAATTAGTGTGTTATACAGAGAATGATATGAATTGATATTGGCGTTGCAAATGGTGAACTATAATGTCAAGTTTGATGTATTTGTGAGGGGCCAGAAGCAATATGTTAAGGGTGTATGTATTAAGTAAGAGTTATGAGTTTGTGTGATTCTTCATGAAGTGTTGAGTTTCTGTGACAATTGAGTGGGAAGCATATTCGGTTAATGAAGTGTGCAAGTATGTTTTCGGTTGTGAAGTGTAAGGTGCTATTAAGGTGATTGCATGAATGTATGGCACATGCACACTTAGGTGCACTATACCGACACATCTTGCACACCACTGTGCACGGGTCGCAGGCTTACTCTCGCACACTTGCACCGGGGTTGTTGCATTGTCTCGCACACCATGCATGTTACTGTTTGCATGTCACCGTGTGTTTGCCCACACAACTCCCGCACAGATGCACAAGTTTAGTGCACGTTACTCGTTCGGCAACCTCGCGCACTATTCACATGTAGCCGCATAAACTTGTGCGGCGACCTCGAGCACTATTCACACGTCACCGCACAAGCCTGTGCGGTAATCTCGCACACACCCTCGCACACACTTGCACATTATGGCACAAGTTGTCGCATGCTCATGCAGTGACCTCGCATGAGTCGTCGCATGATCATTCGGCGACCTCATTTTTTCCCTTATGCATATTTCACTCATCACTCACCTCAACACATATTTCACACATACTTCACTCTTCAACACATTTCATTTGCATGCATTTTCAAGACATTTCATAACACTCCATTTTATACTCTTCACGTACATTTCATTTCACAACATCCTAGCTACATTTATTACTTGCACTCCTCACCATTTGCATTTCATTACAACATTCTTATTTTTTTTACACCAGAGGCTCACTACACATTCACACTCATTTTCAGGACACACATTGAATGATATTTATCATCATTTCACCTTTCACCATTTCACAAATTAATCAGCTCGCACCTCACGACACTCTTCATCACTAAACTCTTAGCACACATGCACTTGTTACGACGCGTCGCCGTGAAAGGGTTTGTACAGCGACGCATCGCTTTGACACGTAGCCATGACAAAGCTTAGGCGGCGACGCATCGCTACGATGCGTTGCCATGCATTTGGTGATTTGTTGGTGAAATGTTTTTCTAAGTATGGAATTCACTATATTTTGCAGTGGTTCGTGAAAGTGTGGACTATGAGAGAGTTGAAGGCGTGCGGGGAAAAACAAAGGCAGGAAGACACTTGGTTCAAAGGCGTGGATCATGAGTGATTTTGGACAATATAGGGGCATTTTTGTAAATTAGTTATTAGTTTATATTTTGTAATTTGTTATCGTTTTTAACCTCTATAAGTAGACGAATTAGAGAGATTTTGGGGGAGATCGATCATTCTAGAATCATAAAAGACTTTTGTTCTTGAGCGGGAACTTTTTTCTCTCTTTTCACTTTCTCTCTCTAACTTTCTCTCTCTAGAAATTGATCTACGATTCCATTTCCGATCGTACCGTTGGACTGAGTACTGTATTTTGATTCTCAATTGACGAAGCATTTGACAATTCTACGCACTTTAATTGGTAAATTTGTCCAATTTAAGGAGAATGAATTGTTTGATGTAGAGATGAAAATGGAGTTCTTTGGCTAAACGTATGATGATCTAGGGTTCTAATGGATGAATTTCTACTTTAGATCAGTGACGCGATGCAAATAACGTAATCTCTTGAGAATTGAATCATCCTCTATTGCGTTTGTGAATTTCAGTTAAGTTTCATGTATTCATCCTAGAATTGTTGAATTGGACTTGTTCTGCGGCCGACATACTGAGACTAAGCTTAATTCACCAAAACTAGTGTGAATATTGTGGAATGAGAACCAGAGTGTGAAACGAGTCTTTTCACTTGTTTTGTATGTTCGTCTTCTAGGATGCGGTTGCCATGCCAGTCATAGATTACGGAATCATAAGACTAGAGTATAAAAGAAATCCTCTGTTGCTAGGAAGTGTGTTTGACCTTAAATTCAGGCCTCGCCATGGGAAGTTTTTAGGAGTTGAGTGCTAGACTTATTAGAAACAGTGGATGGGAATGTTGCGGGTGTAAACCAACGTCCTTAGGCCTCGCTATGGGAAAGGATGCTGTTAAGAGGCCTAGGTCGTAGTGTGGTCGACATGCTAACTATGGCTTAGGACTCTAGGCAACTTATTTTCCCTCTTGCTTAGTACGAAACGTTCTCTTGTATCGTGTGAGTGTCTAAGTATGCATTCATCCAAGAAAGAACTCTAGAGCATCTTATATCAATATTTGCATTTACTTTCTTTTAATTGCGCTTGTGTTCTGGTGATTCTAGACCTTTGTTAGTGCAAACTTGTTATTGTGATATTTAGTAGAGCTTATACTTAAATTAGTGAAACCATTCCCTTCCCTGTGGATACGATCCCTACCACCGCTACTACAGTAGTTATAGGGTAAAATTGCAAGGTACATGACACACTTGTCAATTTTTGGTGCAGCTGCCAAGGAAGGCACGGTTTTTAGAATTTGCTTTACGGTTTTGAACATTTTGTTTGTTTTATTTGGTGTTGTTTTCTGAACTTTAGTACGAATTCTTGCTATTTCTTATTTTGTGTTTTTATTTCTTTTCTATCATACTTCACTTTTGGTGTGTTGTGTATGCACAGATCTCTGAGGTCTTCTGGAGAACCTGGGTATTCACTCGATCTTGAGTTAGCAAAGACATTGAGAGTTCAACTGAGATAAAGAGATATGGCCAATCAAGGTTCACGAGCGCCAAGATTTGGTGACCATTATGCAATCAATTTTGAGAATGGATTAGATCAGCAGGACATTGACGTAGAGAGCTACCATATTCCAACTCAAATTGTCTCCATGATCACTCAGGGGCAATTTTTTCAAGGCTGGACAATGAAAATCCTAATGAACATCTTGATTGGTTCCTAGGCTTATGCAGTACATTCAAGCTTCAAAGAGTGCCTAGAGAAAAAGTTCACAGAATTCTCTTCCCATTATCATTAAGAGGCAAGGCTAAACATTGGTTCAAATCCATTGGTGGTACAAATGCCGTGACAACTTTTGATGAGCTTTAAAAGAAATTTTTAGCCAAATACTTTCCTCCTGCTAAATTAGAGATGATACGTATGGACATAATGAACTTTCAACAACATGATATAGAATTATTCAGAGAAGCTTGGGAACGTTTTAATGATTTGATCAGACAGTGTCCAAACCATGACTTGGGGGAATCAGAGAGTTAAACACCTTCTTCAAAGGACTCACAGCTGAATCTTCCATGATGGTGAAAGCATGTGCTAACGGTGCATTGAAAGATAAGAGTGTGCCTGAAGTAAATGAGCTATTTGACAAGATAGCTGAGAATGAATACCTTTTTCCAGAGACCAGGAAGGCTCATTGTAGGAGGCAAAAAGGTGTGTTAGACCTCGATGAAGAAACATCCCTGAATGCCAAGTTTGAGGCATTGGCTAAGCAAGTGCAAACACTTAAGACTACATAAGCTAAGGTAACTGTGCTATCATGTGGCTTGTGTAAGGGCGAGCACCACACGGATGAATACTCTATCACAACTGAGTCTCTACAGTATGTTAACAACTATAACAAACCACAATATTCTGGCAACTATTCTGGTGGAAATAGATCATATGGTGGAGGTCAAGGTAATTAAGGGAACTAAAACCAACAGTATTTTCAGAATAATAAACAGAGGAGATCTTCCCAACCTTATCCAGGTTTTGATTCTCAATCGAATTCTTCAGAGCAAAAGAAGCCGTCAATAGAAGACATGACGAACAAAGGTTTGGGGGGTTGGAAACCACTGTGAGACATCATGAGGCTACATTGAAGAATATAGAGATGCAGTTGGGACAGCTTGCAAATGCTGTACATCACAGGCCAAATGGTTCACTTCCAAGTGACACAATTCCAAATCCAAAAGGGAAAGAAGTATGTAATGCAATCACATTGAGAAGTGGAAAGGAAGTGCATAAAACCACTAAGCCAAGAGATGAAGCTTGTAAAACTGAGGAGGAAGTTGTTGTTGAACCTGAAAAATAATGTGCCAATGAGGACATGGCACCAGAGAAGGAGGGGGTGAAGGACAATGGTGATAATGAAGTGACTAAAAAGGTTGGAGGTCCTCCAAGCCCTTACAATTTTCCGAAATATGCTCCTAAACCTCCATTTCCTAAGAGAGTGAAGCCAAGGCCAAAGAAAAGACCACAGTTTGACAGATTTTTGGACATTGTTAGACAAGTTAATGTGAGTTTACCGTTGTTCGACTTGGTGACTGCAGTGCCATGCAAAATTTCTCAAAGATTTGATATCCAATAAGGAACAGATTTTGAGATGTGAAGTGCCTTTGACACTCACAGAGAATAGTAGAGCATGGATTGGGCACAAGTTGCCACCAAAGTTGAAAGATCCTGGCAGTTGCACTATACCTTGCAAAATTGGCACAAGGTTCTTTGAGAAAGCTTTATGTGATTTAGGTGCTGGCATAAACCTTATGCCTCTTTCTATTGCCATCAATGTGGGGCTCAATGGAAGAATTCGTCTAGTAGCTGTGACTCTCCAACTAGCAAATAGATATTTGGTAAAGCCTACAGGAATGGTTGAAGATGTCTTGGTGGGAATAGGCAAGTTTACACTCTCGGTTGATTTTATTGTACTTAACATGGAGGAGGATCCGGAAGTGCCCCTTATCTTTGGTCGACCTTTCTTGGCAATAGGTGATGCTATAATTGGGGTGAAAAATAAGATGGTAACTTTTCGCATAAATAATGAAAAAGTGGTTTTTGATGTTAATTATACCATGAAAAATCGAATGCATATTGAGTCTTGTTTTGCAATTCAAGCTGTTGCATCATGCATGTTCTTTAAATGGGATTGATGTGAATGTGAAACATGATTTCGTGTGCGTGGATGAAATAGTTGAGTTTGAGTTAGATGATGAAGATAGAAAAATTTTGTCTGAAGTTGAGAATATTGTTAAATATTGTGTGTTAGATGAATCTATTTTTGAAATTCAAACTGAAGTTGTTGAAGTAGGAAGTGAATGTATGATGAAAGACTTGTTAGAAGAAGCATGTGTTAAAAAGTTGGAAGATGAAGAATGCCATGTTTTATCTAATGATGCTTTGGAACCCACTGCGGTGAAGAATGAACAATTATTGTGCAGGAATGACAAGCTTATGTCTTCTATCATGGTTCCACCAAAGCTTGAGTTGAAACCTCTGCCTCTATACTTGAAATATGCTTTTCTACGGGAAAATGAGACACTCCCAGTAGTGATTTCGTCCCAACTTGAAGGATGGCAAGAGGAAAAGCTTTTGGGAGTATTGAGGCTATACAAACAAGCAATTGGATGGACCATTGCAGATATCAAAGGCATAAGTCCCAGCATTTGTATGCACAAGATTTTGCTGGAAAAAAATATTATCCCTGTATGTGATAGGCAAAAGAGATTGAACCCTCAGATGATGAAGGTGGTGAAGAAGGAAGTAATAAAGTTTTTGGACTTTGGTATGATTTTTTCCATTTCAGATAGTGAATAGGTAAGCCTTGTTCAGTGTGTTCCAAAGAAAGGTGGAGTTACAGTTGTGAAGAATGATGCAAATGAGCTCTTGACAGCACGAATAGTCAGTGCATGGAGAGTGTGTATGGATTACAGAAAGCTCAACAAAGCAACTAGGAAGGATCACTTTCCACTTCCCTTCATGGAGCAGCTTCTATATCGAATTGCGGGATACCTATTCTACTGTTTACTAGATGGATATTCAGGGTACAATCAAATTGCAATTG
This sequence comes from Ophiorrhiza pumila, assembly GCA_016586305.1. Lineage (NCBI taxonomy): Eukaryota > Viridiplantae > Streptophyta > Magnoliopsida > Gentianales > Rubiaceae > Ophiorrhiza > Ophiorrhiza pumila. The sequence goes on along the minus strand of BLIW01000003.1, from coordinate 24,049,212 downwards.
ACCCTAAAGATCAAGAAAAGACTATATTCACATGCCCTTTTGGAACGTTTGCATACAAACGCATGCCTTTCGGTTTATGCAATGCCCCTACCACTTTTCAAAGGTGCATGATGGCAATCTTCCATGACATGGTGAAGTCGATCATAGAAATCTTCATGGACGATTTTTCAGTCTTTGGTATGACATTTGAAGGTTGTCTGGATAACTTGGCCAAGGTGCTTCAAAGGTGTGAAGAAACACATTTAGTGCTCAACTGGGAAAAGTGCCAATTCATGGTACAGGAAGGCATTGTGCTTGGACACAAGATTTCCAGCAAGGGGATTGAAGTCGACAGAGCAAAAATCGATGTTATTGCTAAGCTTTCTCCACCTACAAATGTGAAGAGAATAAGAAATTTTCTTGGACATGTTGGATTCTATAAAATATTTATCAAGGATTTCTCTAAAATTGCCAGGCCATTATGCAGCCTACTGGAAAAGGATGTTAAATTTGAGTTTGGGACAGATTGTGTTGAGGCCTTTGAGCTTTTGAAATCAAAGCTTGTGCAAGCACCGGTCATAGTCACTCCACAATGGGGTGAACCATTTGAAATAATGTGTGATGCTATTGACTATGCATTAGGTGTGGTTTTGGGGCAAAGAAAAGACAAGGTGTTTCACATAATTTACTGTGCAAGCAAGTTGTTGAATGAAGCACAAATGAACTACACAACCACTGAAAAGGAAATGTTAGCTGTGGTTTTTTCCTTTGATAAATTTTGTGCCTATCTGTTGGGATCCAAAGTTATTGTGCATATAGACCATGCAGCATTGAAGTATCTTTTAGCTAAGAAAGAAGCAAAGCCAAAACTCATAAGATGGGTTCTTCTTCTTCAGGAATTCGATGTTGAGATTAAGGACAGAAAAGGTTCTGAAAATGTGGTAGCCGACCATCTCTCAAGATTGGAATCAGAAGCTCAAGAGGAGACTCGAATCTTGATTAAAGAGAATTTCCCTGATGAGCAAGTGTTCAAATGGAAAAATAAGACTTGTCTTGGTATGCAGAGATGGTGAATTATGTGGTGGCAGGGCAAGTACCTTCTAATTACTCTCATGAGCAGAAGAAGAAGTTAAGGAGTGATGCAAAACACTACTTCTGGGAAGACAATGCTTTATACAAGGTTTGTAGTGATCAAATCATAAGAAAATGTGTCAAAGAAGAGGAGAAGGATACTATTTTGCAAGCTTGCCATGAAGGACCTTATGGAGGACACTTTGGTTCTGCAAGAACTGTATTCAAAGTGTTACAATGTGGTTTTTATTGGACGCACATTTTCTTGGATTCAAGGATTTGGGTAGGTAATTGCGATAGATGCCAAAGGACATTTCTGCACGAAATCAAATGCCTCTGAACAACATTTTGGAAGTTGAATTGTTTGATAATTGGGGTATTGATTTTATGGGACCTTTTCAAAGATCATGTGGAATGGAGTATACCTTAGTTGCAGTAGATTACGTTTCAAAATGGATTGAGGCCAAGGCTCTCCCTCACAATGATGCTAGGAGTGTGACTGCATTCTTGAAGAAACATATTTTCAATAGATTTGGAGCACCAAGAGCTATTATAAGTGATGGGGAAACTCACTTCTGCAACAAGATCTTTGCATCCCTATTAGCTAAGTATGGAATGAGGCATAAGGTATCTACTGCATATCATCCATAGACTAGTGGTCAAGCTGAAATATCTAATAGGGAGATCAAACGAGTCCTAGAGAAGGTTGTTAATCCAAGCAGGAAGGATTGGGCTTTGAGGTTGGATAATGCTCTTTGGGCATACAGGACGGCTTATAAAACACCAATTGGTGTATCACCTTTCAGACTTGTATTTGGAAAAGAATGCCATCTGCTAGTGGAGTTAGAATATCGAGCATATTGGGCAAATTCAAAAGCTTAATATAGATCTCAATGGTGCTCAAAGTAAACGGATGATGGAACTCAATGAATTGGATGAGTTTCGGTTCAATGCATATGTGAGCTCTAAGCTTTACAAGGAAAGAACAAAAAGGCTTCATGATGCTAAGATCCAAACAAAGAGTTTTGCACCAGGGCAATTGGTGTTATTGTACAACTCTCGATTGAGGATTTTCCCTGGAAAATTAAGATCACGATGGACTGGACCTTTTACAGTGGTTAAAGTCATGCCTTATGGAGTCGTGGAGATACACAACACCAAGAACGGGAATTCATGGCAGGTGAATGGTCACAGACTTAAGCCATATTCGGCAAGTCCAGAGAAGGGTACCGCAGAGTTGACACGAGTTCCACACAAGTTTTTCTTGGATGATCCATAACTTTACATTGATAGAGAAACACGGTCGGGCTGTCGACTTGTTTTGATCTATTTGGATATCCATAATTAATGAATTTAAAATTAATTCATCATATAAACTAATAATAAAATTAGGAACACAATTGAATGATATTGAACCATCACATATATTGATTTGAATTAAAGCTAATAATGAATCATGATAATCAACTAATCTATTGTCTCTAAGTGCAATATATATTGGGTTATCTATTCCTAGTCTATGCATGGGTTTAACCAAAACTTTAACTAATCCATAATGAATATACCTAAATCCTTGTTGTCTATATTTGTTAATTGCTATACCAGATAATAACTTAATTGTTCTTGAAGTTTCTCTAAAATTAATATCTTGTTCATGTAATTTAACAACATATGAGTTACTAAAATTTAATATTCTTATATGATATACAGATTACTACCAATATCAAATTGAATTTAATGACTTTGTCCTATTTCATTATCTTCTTGAGCAGATGTAGTACAAGAACTAACTTACTAAACAGCTTCTTAAAAATGTCCATAATTACAAAACTTACCTCCACCACTTAGTGCAACATGCAATATGATGATGTATGGGGAATATAAGAGCACCTAACTGGGAACTCCCTCATCTAGACAGGCTTACAAACGATCTTACAGACTTCTCTATTGCTTCCCAAATGGAAGGGGTCATAGACCTCAAATGGATTTTGGCTATATAAGCCATTACAAGTCACAATACCCACCATTATACTGGTCATATCAAATGAGATGTCAGTCTTCTTCAAACCAATCCAATTCCAAAAATACCTCCCTTGTTACAATAGGTTACAAACCTACAACAAAAAAAGTTCTTCTTGATAAGTCCTCAAATCAGGACTATGACTATGTCAAAAATGGAATAACATATTCTATTTCCATTTTTGAAACTGATCTTAAATTAGATCTTTATGAAATTATTCAAAAATACTTCAATAACCCTTCAAATTCTCATTTTAGCCTAAAAGATCCACTTTCTTTAAAAACTCGGCATACTTATACTGATTTTTTAAATTTCACCAAAATTGCTGATATTAATAACAAGCCAAGATTTAGTCGTCACCAAAATTGATTTCCAACAGCGGAAGACAATGAAATTGCCTTGTCTCATATGTATATTCACAAAATATCAATAATTCTTATTGGAATTCTTCTCCCATTTAAACCCAAAATTTCATTTCTAGATATAACAATTATGAGTATGCATTTGCATATTCAGATATGGTGGATAGTTTTCATATTGTCCACTTATATCAAAATTCTTCGTATAAACATACTTGTTGGTTCATATTGATGAAGCCAATTTTGATAAAATCATTCCATGATGGTTTCTCAATTGGTTCAAAATTTATGGACCCAAAGAATAAACTTTCCTACCAGAAAAATTGAAAAATCTTTTTATCCAGTTAAAAAAAGTTTATTCTAGAAAATTTCAACATTCAAAATTTCCAAAACAACCATTTTTACACTTTTTAATCAAATTTCAAATTCCATGGTTGTATGCTTGGAAATATGAAGTAGGATAAAATGTTGATGGAATTTTACAATTTACTTGAGTAGGATACACCAAATGGTGGTTAAAATGTCAAATTGAATATAATGAAACAAAAAAGTCACTAGTTGAAGCAAAAAATATTCTTGCAAAAGAAAAATTGGTACAAGAAATTGGAATGAGAAAAATAATTTGATTGAAAAGTTGCAAAATGAATTGAGGAAAATGAAAGTTGTCTCTTCTCCTATAAAAGAGAAAGAGAAAAAAGTAGCAAAAGAAAAAGAAAAAATCGAGAAAATTGAAAAAGAAAATAAGTGAGAAAAGAAAATGTAAAAAGGAAAAAAGAAAATCATCCATTTTAAAATTTTCTCTTGATAAAAATTTGATCAAATTCACCGATGAGGAATCCATAACAGAAGATGATTTGGAGATCTCTTTATATGAAAACTCAAAAAATGATTCTGATGATGAACAACAAAAAATGACAAAAAAGGAGAAAATTAAATTTGAGCAATTAATGCATAATTTATGTAAAATAAAGAATATGTATTAAAATTGCTAGATTCTAGTTCAGAAAAATCCCAAGCAAATACTTCTAGATCAACTTCAAGAAAATCTTCATTAGATAAAGCTTAGGAAACCTGTTCTAAAAAGGCAAAGGATACAAAGAAGAAAAAGTCAAAGAAATAATTTATGCCAAGCATAAATTATAATCATGCAAGGAAAATTCAAAGAAAATTCCTATCACAAGATGAAGACATCATTAAGTTGGAGACATTATTATCACCAAAAGGAAGACATTATCAAGACAAGTGAAGAAAAAGTAGGAAAATATCACATCACTTTTAAATTATTGTCTTATTTCTTTTACTTTATTGAATTATGTCTTTAGTCATTGGGAGGTCTATAAATAGAACCGAAAATGGGTTCTAATGTACATTCAATTTTTACTTTCAATTTTCATTTGGAGATTTCAGCTCTCAAGCTCTCTTTGTAATCAAAGATTCTTATGCAATAGAATTCCTTTGGTTTCAAAACTCTTTCTATCTCTAAGCAATCTTTCCTTCTTTCTTCTTAAGTTTTTATAATTTACAGGTTTATGCTAAGGAGTTATGAAGTTCTTCTCTCCTCTTTAATTATTTGATTTTTTATACACAAAGCTTGAAGATAAATGCTTCAAGATTAGAAAAAATAACTAGTAAGTCCCTTACTTGTTTATTTTTATTTGTTTAATTTTATGTTCATAATCCTGGTATAAATTTGGTATTAGAGCCATAGAAGGCTAAGCCTCCTTTCGGGGGAGGGGGGGGAGGATTACTAGCAGTTATCCAAATTTAAACTAGGATTATAAACATAAAATTAAACAATCAAAAATAACCAAGTAAGGTAATTAATAGTTATTTTCTCTAATCTCGAAGCATTTATCTTCAAGCTTTGGGCATAAAATACAACCAAATATTTACATAGGAGAGAAAAACTTCTTAACTCCTTAGCAAAAACCTTTAAAAATTTAAAAACTTAAGAATAAAGAAGAAGGGAAGAATGCTTAGAGAAAGAAAAAGAAAGTTTTAAAACCAAAAGAATTCTATTACATAAGAATCTTTGATTACAAAGAGAGGTTGAGAGCTGAAATCTCCAAAAAAAAATTGAAAGTAGGAATTGAATGTGTATTACAACCCATTTTGAGTTCTATTTATAGACCTCCTAATGACTAAAGACATAATTCAATAAAGTAAAAGACATAAAGACAATAATTTAAAGGTGATGTGATATTTTCCAACTTTTTATCCACTTGTCTTGATAATGTCTTCCACATGGTGATGTCTTCATCTTATGATAGGAATTTTCTTTGAATTTTCCTTGCATGATTATAATTTATGTTTGGCATAAATTATTTCTTTGACTTTTTCATCTTTGTAGCATTTGCCTTTTTAGAACAGGTTTTCTCAGGTTCATGTGATGAAGATTTCCTTGAAGTTGATCTAGGAGTATTTGCTTGGAATCTTTTTGAACTACAATCTAGCAATTCTAATACATATACTACAAACAGCATCTATAACCCAAAAAATCACAACCCAGAAATTATACAGTATCAACAACCCAGAATTTAACAGCATCAACAACCCAGAATTTAACCCCCACACTCTTCTCACTCCCTTTCCCCCCCCTCCCCCACACTTGTATTATGCAATGACATCAATTGGGGATAAAGGGAAAAAAAACACTTCCCTGTTTAGGTGCCTGGTGGAGGCGGTGGAGTGGAAAATCGAGAAAAACCAGGAAATTGAGCATTCACGCTTCTGATGTTGGGATTATTGTTGTAGTTGGATGTGTTGCTCCTCGGGTGAATATTGAAGTTGGAGGTGCTATTCCCTGGATGCACACTGCCTCCATGCATCACTACTCTCCTCGAGGTGTCCACGACCATCCTCTGCGTTTCCAACTCCTCCATTGACGGAAAATACGAATTAGGACCCCTTGATTGGTGGTGATACACCATCATCAAATTTAGATTATGAACTCCCATTTGGCATTGATTCAGTCTATCCTCCATTTCTAACCATTCACTGTTATGTTCCTGTACCATCGAATCCAACCGAGTCTCCAATCCAACAGAGTCTCCACACTCGTCTGAAAGTTGCCCCACCTTTCGTCCATTGCATCCAAGTGGCGGATCACTGAATTGTGCTGTGCTGTCACGGATGCTTGAAGATCCGTCAGGGCATTTTGCATTGGTGCGAAATTAGTGAAAACTTGGGCTGGTTGCATGTTGAGTGCTTGTTGTTCTGCCTCCTCTTCTATTTCCTCAATATCTGGGTTTGCTCATTGGTTCTCTCTAGCTTCCTCCTCTCTCCTTTCTCTTTCGGCTTTCTCCACTTGTTGATAATTTCTCAGTTGACCATCCCTGATTGGACCCATCGATGTTTTACAATCCTCACTTGGGGCGATTCGTATTCCTTGCTTCACGGCATACTCATACAGAAAATGAGGGAAGAACATGGCTTGGTTGTCAACTGCTATAGCATGATTAATGTGACTTATGACAAACTTCCCAAAGTCCACTTTAAGCTTGTTCTTTATGGCATAGATCAGATACACTCTGTCCCTGGCAATCTTTATGTTGTGAGTCATTGGCATGATTCTAGACTTAACGAACAGAAGCCACGTTTTTGTTTTGGCAGTCAAATTTTTCAGCATAACATGTTTCGGGTGACCGTGATGAGTTCTCACCCACTCAGATCTGGGAAGTGTCACTGCTTTCAGTATTGTGTCTGGGTTTCCCACCTCGCTCAGCTTACTTAATTCATCTTTCTGGTAATCCTTGAGGTCATAATGATTGTTCACAATCTGACTCGACAGCTTAAAATACTTACCCCGCACATACACACCTCTTGCCTTGATGTCTTTCGCATCCATTCCGACAGCATTAGCATAAAATTCTCTTGCAATTGCCACATTGCAATTCTGAGGAGCCACTGTCAATAACTGCCAACCGTAACTTATGATCGTGTCGGTGTAAGGCTTTTCTGTGATCGAGCATGGTCTTTCGATGTGGATAGGCCTTACAGCAAAGTCACAAAACTTATCTTGAACTGCCTCATTGACAAAACGTGGTACAGGCGAAGTTTTCCTTTTTTTCTGTTCAGGGTCCAGTTCCTTTCCTCCTTCGATTTCGTCCGGGAGATATTCCTCATCAGAGGAGCTAGATTCATCTATCAGATGCGTGGGAACGATAATTTTTTCCTTTCCTTTTTGGCCTCTCTGAACTGATGCTGAAGTTTGACCAACTTTCCTTGGAGGCATGGTACCTACAAAATAATATCTCATATCAATTGTTGGCATAAACATTTCATATCTCCTCAGACACAATTTGGAAACATTCACATATGATTTTGTGGAACCTCTCACACTTAATCAATTCAATTCAATAAAGCTCAAACTGCATGTATACTTGAAATACACCATCACACCATGTCTATCAACATTACACAAAACTTCAATTCACACATGTACTGATATTCCCACATTAAGACGTACATTCAAAACTATATTACGTGGAGACATCATCACTGGTCAAGGAAACTTTACATGAATTAAGACACATCAATTCCTACCTTTTTCATGATCAAACATCAATTTTTCAAACTTTTTCCATTGGCCAATCTCAAAGCATTGTAAACTGGTATTGAGCATTGTATCATGATTTATGCTTTTCATTATCATTTTGGACACACCACATCTCTCACAGAGAATGACTATTTGGTATTCACAAATTAGTCCAAGAAAACGAGATTAATATAGCCATCATGTCCACAATGTATCATGGGAATGCAACTCAAAGATTACTCATTTATATACCATCAACTCACCCATGAATTCAAACCACCAAAAAGGCACATGAAAGTCAAGAAATATTCAAATGGGATTCAATGTTTGTACACGCGAAATTTGCAAAGCAATAGAGAGTAGCACTTACTTGTGTGAATATTAACCCACTAAATATACAAAGCAACAGGGAAGAAAGAAAGTGCAGTTCCTTGGTCTTGGAAATGGATTTCTCCTCTTGCTTCTCTCGGCCGAATTGCTTAATGAATGCAGTTAAAGGATGGTGAATGTGTTCATGCATGATTATGGCATTTATAGAAGAATTCTTGTGCATGAGTTGGCTATCCAAGGCTTAACTAGGAGACATTACCATGTGATTGCACTACAAGACAAATGCTAAGTGACGAAATGCATGCAACAAAAATTGTTCCATCTAATCACTACTTTTTCTTGCAATTTTCGGCCACTTGGAATGCTTTTACTACCAAACGAAATAAGTGGCCCCACATGTCATCACATTATCACCATTCTACAGCTCCACTTCATGTATTGTCCAACTCTTTTGCACAATTTCGGTTAAAACTTTCCAAATGCAGGTGAAAACATGGTGTGATGTGATGAATGTATTCATGAATTTTTTTCTGTTTTTCGCAGCTTTTTCTCCTTCTTTAATGATTTGATTGTTCACTGCAATGCTCAGAGAAATTAGTCAGCATACACTATCTTGAATCAAGAAGGGAAACATCTAGGCTTAAAGATTTGAAGCTCAGAATGGTAAAATATTTTCGTTCTGAACCATATATTGCATCCTGAATTTTGTTCTTATCCTTTGGCAATGCAGAGAATATTCTCTGCAATTGTTTTTACCTGTTATGGCCCGTGAAATGCGGATGAAATATTTTCAGCTTCCTTGGGTGGTTTGTTTCCATCTTGTATACACTTTGACTCCAGTTGTTTCAACTCCTGCTTCTTGTTCACCAGCCTCCCTATACATATTAAGAGATGAGAAGAGAGGTTCAACCATTTATTGGAGTAACATAACTACTAAAAGAAAACAAAACATAGACAAGAATTGAAATGATTGGATTGCCTCCCAACACAGTGCTCGGTTTACTGTCCTCATCCAGACATGGAAGAGTTTCTGTCAAGATGATGGATCATCAAGGAACTGGGCGTGTCCCTTGTCCTCCACAGCAGATCTAAAGATTTTTACCCGATGTCCATTAACCTTCCAACATGCCCCAGAAGCTTCCATTTGCACCTCAACAACTCCATATAGAAAAATCTTGGCGATAGTGAATGGTCCAACCCATCTGGATTTCAGCTTACCAGGAAACAATCTCAGCCTGGAGTCATATACTAGCACTTGTTGTCCCACTTCAAATTCCATCACCTTGATTTTGGCATCATGCCACCTTTTTGTTCTCTCCTTATAGAGGCTGGCACTAACATAAGAATTCCATCTAAATTCATCCAATTCATTCAACATCATCATCCGTGACTTTTGAGCTGAATTTTGATCCATGTTGAGTTTCTGCACTGCCCAATATGCTTTGTGTTCTAACTCAATTGGCAAGTGACATTCCTTCCCAAATACGAGTCTTAATGGTGAGGCTCCAATTGGGGTTTTATATGCAGTCCTGTATGCCCACAGTGCGTCATCCAGTTTCAAGGACCAATCCTTCCTTATAGGGTTCACTACCTTCTCTAGTATCCTCTTAATCTCCCTGTTGGAAACCTCCACTTGACCGTTTGCTTGGGGGTGATATGCTGTAGAGACTCTATGTTGCACCCCAAACTTGGCTAAGATGGTGTTGAAGATTTTGTTGCAGAAATGGCTACCCCCATCACTGATAATAGCTCTCGGAGTTCCAAACCTGTTAAAGATATTTCTCTTAACAAATTTCAGTACGCTTCTGCTATCACTATGAGGCATAGCTGCAGCTTCCACCAATTTAGACACATAATCAACAGCAACCAGTATGTACTCATTCCCACAAGATCGTGGGTATGGTCCCATAAAATCTAAGCCCGAAACATCAAATAAGTCCACTTCCAACATGTTGTTGCGAGGCATCTCATCTCTGCTGGATATATTTCCCACGCGTTGACATTTGTCACACTGGCTCACCCAAATCTTTGAATCTTTAAATATGTGTGGCCAATAGAACCTTGACTGCAAGATCTTGTACCCGGTCCTTGTTCCTCCAAAATGCCCTCCAAAGGGTGATTCATGGCAAGCTCTAAGAATTCCTTCTTTCTCTTCATCGGGGACACATCTTTTAATCACCTGATCACTACACCTCTTATACAGGTTACCACTTTCCCAGAAATAATAATGAGCATAATGCTTGAGCCTCTTCTTTTAATCACTAGAGAAATGTGGTGGTATTTGTCCCGCGACAACATAATTGGCCAACTCAGCAAACGAGTCTTAATGGTGAGGCTCCAATTGGGGTTTTATATGCAGTCTTGTATGCCCATAGTGCGTCATCCAGTTTCAAGGACCAATCCTTCCTTATAGGGTTCACTACCTTCTCTAGTATCCTCTTAATCTCCCTGTTGAAAACCTCCACTTGACCGTTTGCTTGGGGGTGATATGCTGTAGAGACTCTATGTTGCACCCCAAACTTGGCTAAGATGGTGTTGAAGATTTTGTTGCAGAAATGGCTACCCCCATCACTGATAATAGCTCTCGGAGTTCCAAACCTGTTAAAGATATTTCTCTTAACAAATTTCAGTACGCTTCTGCTATCACTATGAGGCATAGCTGTAGCTTCCACCAATTTAGACACATAATCAACAGCAACCAGTATGTTCTCATTCCCACAAGATCGTGGGTATGGTCCCATAAAATCTAAGCCCCAAACATCAAATAAGTCCACTTCCAACATGTTGTTGCAAGACATCTCATCTCTGCTGGATATATTTCCCACGCGTTGACATTTGTCACACTGGCTCACCCAAATCTTTGAATCTTTAAATATGTGTGGCCAATAGAACCCTGACTGCAAGATCTTGTACCCGGTCCTTGTTCCTCCAAAATGCCCTCCAAAGGGTGATTCATGGCAAGCTCTAAGAATTCCTTCTTTCTCTTTTTCGGGGACACATCTTTTAATCACCTGATCACTACACCTCTTATACAGGTTACCACTTTCCCAGAAATAATAATGAGCATAATGCTTGAGCCTCTTCTTTTAATCACTAGAGAAATGTGGTGGTATTTGTCTCGCAACAACATAATTGGCCAACTCAGCAAACCATGGTGGTATTCAAGTGTGAACCTTAAAGATTTGCTCGTATGGGAAATTTTCCTTGATCCACAACTATAGTTGGTCCTCACTCATGGCTCCCATTTCCAATCTAGATAAGTGGTCTGCCACCACATTCTCACAACCTTTTCTATTTCTGATCTCTACATCAAATTCCAGCAGTAACAATACCCAACGGATGAGTCTTGGTTTAGCCTCTTTCTTTGCCATGAGGTACTTAAGGGCTGCATGATCTGTATGCACTACAACCTTGGATCCCAACAGATAAGACCTGAATTTGTCAAACGCGAAAACCACTATCAGCATCTCTTTTTTTGTGGTGGTATATTTCAGCTTTGCTCCATTCAGCAGCTTACTGGCATAATAGATGGCATGACATATTTTATCCCTCTTTTGTCCCAACACTGCCCCTACTGCGTAGTCGCTTGCATCGCACATTATTTCGAAGGGTTCCCCCCACACTGGTGTGACAATCACATGTCTTGGAATATTGCCATCATGCAGCGTTGAAATGAGGGGTCACGTTCCCAACTTGCTTCACTCATCAGTTGCCCCGTCCAAACTACCAAGTACTCCACATAACTTGGGTTCGGCCCACCTCTTGGAACAACTCGTTTGGCCAAAATAGACTCCAAGTCCCTCTCATGCTCGGTGTATGCTCGGTGTAGACGGCGGTCGTTCTGTTGGCTCCGCATATCGGCTCGGCACGACAGAAGTTTTGTCGTCATGGCAAGAATCGGCAAAGGCATAAGGCGTTCTGGGCGCACGCGCATGGGCGCTGAGTTAGCGCGCTCATAGGCGCTGTGCGGGGGCGCGCATGGGCACTGGCCGCGGGCGCACATGGACATTGGGCGTGCGCGTGCATGGGCGCTGAGTGCGCGCGCATACGCAGGCGGTGCTGCATGCGTGCGCGGCAACAGCAACAGCAGCGCGCCCGCGCGTTGCGGGCGTAGCGCGCGAAGAGCTCGCGGCTGGTAGGCCTGGTCACGTCTTGGGCGTGACTTCCTCCCCCACCTAGCTTGGCAACGCCCTCGTTGCCCATTGAGGTGCCCAACATGCTTCCCAACTGTCTTTGTGAAGTTGGAGAAGTTTCAGCAAAACAGTGGTTTTCAGTTGGCAAAACCATGGTTTCTTTCCCAAAATAGCAGGTGCAACAGTGCCCGCTACAGTAAACTTTCCCAAAAAGGAAATTTTTTTCAGCCTTCTACCACACTGTCACTTTCGATTTTTCCCTTTATGCTATATTGAGGGGAAGCAAGCAGGTGCCTTTTTCGCCCAAAATCCAGCAATGACCGGTCCCTTTGGCCCTTCCGTCCCACCATTTTGGCTTGATGAAGCAACGTTGAAGTTGGCTATTTGCTCACGAAATTGCCATAATGTGTCATCACATTCCCAACTTGCTTCACTCATCGGTTGCCCCATCCAAACTACCAAGTACTCAACGTAACTTGGGTTCGGCTCCCTTTTTGGAACAACTCGTTTGGCCAAAATAGACTCCAAGTCCCTCTCATGCTCGGTGTAGACGGCGGTTGGTGCTCGTTTTGACTCACCTCGGCTTGGATCCTCTAAATCTCCATGGTAAGGCTTGAGTAGGCTAACATGGAGCACGGGATGCGTTTTGAGCTTGCTTGGCAAGTCAATATGATAGGCAATCTTGCCGATCCTTCGAACCACTCGAAATGGCCCTTCATAACGTCTCACTAAGCCTTTGTGAAGACGTTTAAACGCCTTGGCTAAGTATGGCAAGAGCTTCACCATGACAAAGTCTCCTTCTTCAAACTCCACATTGCGTCGCTTCATGTCCGCCCACTTCTTCATTTTCTTAGCCGCACGTTGAAGTGATGCACGAGCAAGCTCCGTCTTCTCGTGCCATCCTTTAGCAAACTTGTAGGCAGCCGGACTAATACCCGTGTAGCCGGTTGCCACGCTAGCCGGAGTCGTTGATTGTTGCCTCGTTGCAAGCTCAAACGGACTAGCGTTTGTTGCTTCGGACTTGTGGAGATTATAAGAAAATTGAGCAATGTCAAGAAGCTTGCCCCAATTTCGTTGGTTTGCCCCAACATATTGGCTCAAATAAATCTCCAGCAAGGCATTCACCCTCTCCGTTTGCCCATCGGTTAGAGGATGAAAGGAAGAAGAGAAGTTAAGGTCTGAACCCATGATCTTGAACAACTCCTTCCAAAAACGGCCTGTGAACCCTGGGTCTCGGTCACTAACGATGGTTGATGGAATGCCCCAATACTTCACCAAGTGTTTGAAGAATAAGCGTGCCGTCTCCTCGGCTGAACTTTCCTTCGTGGCAGCGATAAACACGCCACACTTGGAGAAACGATCTACGATCACAATGATGGTGCAACATCCATCAGACTTTGGCAAGCAAGTGATAAAGTCCATCGAGACGCTTTTCCATGGTCTTGATGGTATTGGCAACGGCTCTAAGAGACCTCCCGATCGTGTTTGCTCAACCTTGTCTGGTTGGCAAACAAGGCACGTCCGCACCTACAACTCGACATCGTCCCTCAGTCGTGGCCAATAATAAGACTCTTCCACAAGAGCTTGTGTCCTTGCTTGTCCCGGATGTCCCTCCCATTTGGAATCATGGCATTCATTCAGAATTTCCTTCCTTAAATTCGCCCACCGTGGCACGTAGACTCGGTCCCCGATTGTATAGAGCATGTCGTCCCTTAACCAAAATCGGCGCGTTTTCCCCTCACGAGCCAACTCCATCAAACTCTTGGCTGTGGGATCATACTCAAGTCCCTCCTTAATTCAACCAAGCATTGGGCTTCTTGCTTGGCTGATTGATGCAACCTCGGCTTTGTGACTCAAGGCATCGGCCACAAGGTTGGCCTTGCCAGGCCTGTACTCCATAACAAAGTCGAACTCGGCTAGGAAGTCTTGCCATCTTGCTTGCTTCGGTGTGATCTTCTTTTGAGTCAAGAAGTAGCTTGTGGCAACGTTGTCGGTTTTGATAACAAACTTTGTTCCCAGCAAGTAGTTTCTCCAAAGACGCAAGCAATGAAATACAGCGGTCATTTCCTTTTCTTGAACCGTGTAGCGTCGCTCGGTATCGTTGAGCTTGCGGCTTTCAAAAGCTATGGGGTGTTCTTCTTGCATAAGAACTCCCCCAATGGCAAAGTCTGAAGCATCCGTCTGAAATTCAAAACTCTTGGTGTGGTCGGGCAGTGCCAAAACCGGTTCCTTCACAACGGCTTCCTTTAATGTCTTAAAGGCATGTTGGCACTTCTCATCCCAAGTCCACGCATTGGCTTTCTTCAACAAGTCGGTCAAGGGAGTACATATAGCAGAGTACCCCTTAATGAATCGTCGGTAATAGTTGGCTAAGCCAAGAAATGAACGAAGCTCGGTAACCTTTGTCGGCGGCTCCCAGGCTTGAATGGCCTCGATCTTGGCAGGGTCCATGCGAATTCGACATGCTCCAACAATGTGGCCAAGGAAAGTCACCTCTTTCATGGCAAAGGTGCACTTCTCTTTTTTCACATACAACTCGTTTTCCCTAAGTTTTTGGAAAACTTGTTGTAAATGCTTGGCATGATCTTCAAGAGTCTCACTGTAGACCACAATATCATCCAAGTATACCACCACAAACCGATCCAGAAACGGTTGAAACACTTTGTTCATCAAGGTGCAAAAGGTGGCTGGTGCATTGGTGAGTCCGAATGGCATGACCAAAAACTCAAACGAACCATAGCGAGTTACTGCGGTCGTCTTCTCCTCATCCCCTTCAGCAATTCTGACTTGATAGTAGCCCGATCTCAAGTCCAGCTTTGTATACCACTTGGTCTTGCCAAGTTGATCAAATAAATCAGCAATAAGTGGAATCAGGTACTTGTTCTTGACGGTAATCTTGTTGAGCACCCGGTAGTCAATACACATGCGGAGAGAGACGTTATTCTTTTTCTGAAATAAGGCCGGTGCGCCGAATGGTGCTTTGGACAGCCTTATCTGTCCAGCTTCAAGTAGCTCCTTCAATTGTCTCCGCAATTCCTCTAACTCCGGGGGCGCGCCATTCTATAAGGAGCCAAGGCAGGTGGTTTGGCCCCTTCAATGAGCTCGATCCGGTGATCGACGTCTCGCTTTAGTGGAAGTCTCTTGGGTAGACTGTTGGGAAAAATATCCTTAAACGCATCCAGAATGTCAAGGATCGGTGCTGGAATGTCCTCAAGGCAAGGTTCCACCTGATCTTCCTTGAGGGCAACCACAAAGGTCGGCTAATTTTTCTTCAGTCCCTTTGAAAATTGTAAAGCAGAAAGTGCATAGCCCGGCTTGCACTCGCGTGTGATGGGCACAATCCAGGTTGGTCTCCCTCCAGGATGTGCATTGTGTTCTTGAATGGCCATGACACGACCTTCACTTTGTCCAAAAACTCTATGCCCAGAATAATAGAGTGATAATCCATTTGAACCACGGTGAAGTCCACCAAACCGTGCCAATCTGCCAAATGAACTTGTACACCCGCTGCTACTCCATGAATGGGAATTGGCTCAGAGTTGACGGTCTTAAGCCAACCTCGTTCCTCCTTGTAGCAAACTCCCAATCTAACGGCTTCTTTTGCTTCAAGGTAGTTGGAATCGACACCGGTATAGATCAAGGCCCTTACTTTGACGTTATTAATTGCGGCCTCTACAATCATACGTCGGCAGCGGCCAATGAACGCAAATAACTGACGTTGGTTTGGGAAGGCCCTGCTTCCTCCTCTTGTGTGAGCGCCGAAAGCTTTCCTCTCTTTGGGCAATCCCTTGCATAGTGAGGCCCTTCACAAAGAAAACAACTCACAGCCTTAGTCGGTTTGTGTCCACTCTTTCTTTTGGAAAGTAGACTTGTTTTGTGGCTTGGCTTCAAGGTAGTTGGAATCGACACCGGTATCGATCAAGGCCCTTACTTTGACGTTATTAATTGCGGCCTCTACAATCATACGTTCTCGCTTTAATTGCTATTGTTCATTGGCCTTGGCAGCGGCCAATAAACGCAAATAACTTACGTTGGTTTGGGAAGGCCCTGCTTCCTCCTCTTGTGTGAGCGCCGAAAGCTTTCCTCTCTTTGGGCAATCCCTTGCATAGTGAGGCCCTTCACAAAGAAAACAACTCACAGCCTTAGTCGGTTTGTGTCCACTCTTTCTTTTGGAAAGTAGACTTGTTTTGTGGCTTGGCTTCAAGGTAGTTGGAATCGACACCGGTATCGATCAAGGCCCTTACTTTGACGTTATTAATTGCGGCCTCTACAATCATACGTTCTCGCTTTAATTGCTATTGTTCATTGGCCTTGGCAGCGGCCAATAAACGCAAATAACTTACGTTGGTTTGGGAAGGCCCTGCTTCCTCCTCTTGTGTGAGCGCCGAAAGCTTTCCTCTCTTTGGGCAATCCCTTGCATAGTGAGGCCCTTCACAAAGAAAACAACTCACAGCCTTAGTCGGTTTGTGTCCACTCTTTCTTTTGGAAAGTAGACTTGTTTTGTGGCTTGGACGCCCCTTCTTTTGATTGGCTCGGTTGTCCTACCCCACCTTTGGCTTTGTTGGGTTCCCAATTTCCTTTTGGAGATTGCTTCTTTAGTACCTCGATCCTTGTCTCGGTTGGCTTTTCTAAGCTCAACAAGGCTCTCAGCTGTTGCAATAGCTGAAGCCAAATCTTGCAAACCGCGGCGCTGAAGCTCCGTCTTTGCCCATGGTTGCAGGCCATCAGTAAAGGCAAAGATAGTGTCCTTCTCAGACATGTCGGGGATCTCCAAAATCAACTCGGTGAACTCCTTCACATACTCCCGTATAGTGCATTTATGTGTGAGTCGGAGAAGCTTTGCCCTTGTTTCGTCTTCCACATTGTCGGGATAAAACTAACGCTTGATCTCACGACGAAAATCGTCCCATGTCTTCATCGTGAATGTCCCTCGCTCTATGTCCCCAAGCCGTCTTCTCCACCAAACCATTGCCGTGTTGGCAAGGTAGAGAGGCGCGATCTTAATTTTAGTGGCATCGTACGTCATGCCACTGGCGTCGAAATACCTTTCCAGACCCCACAGAAAGTTTTCTAACTCCCGGGCGTTCCTCGATCCGTTGAAGAACTTGGGTCTTGGCACTTCGAGCCTTGGTTGGCCTCCAGCTCCACCTTGGGCTAAGGCAACCTTACAAAGGGCTAGATCAGACTTTATAGTCTTGAGCTCATCCTTTAAGGTAACTACTTCGATCACCATCGTCTCCTTTAGTGACCCCTCTTCATCAAATCGATCAGCTGTGGCTAACTCCAACCTAGATAGCCTTGTTCAAAGTCTGGCATCGGGTCTCTTGGTTGCACAGACTTGTCCTTCCTCGAACGAGTGTTTCGAATGCCTCTCTCAGGTTCCCTTAAAACATGATCACCTTCAGTTCCGGATTGTGAAGCCATCTTAAACGATTGGCTCTGATACCAACTGTCACGTACTTAAAGTTTCCCTAAACGTACCGTGCGGCCTTAGTCGTTCCAAACGGCTAAGTCAGCCTCCAAGTGCCCAGGAAACAATCTGAACGTGCAAAGTGAGACAAGAGAAACGTTGAGAAACTAAGGCAAGTAAGACAAGGGTTGGCCAAAATTGCTCTATTCAAACTTTGCACGTTCGGATTGTTTCCTGGGCACTTGGAGGCTGACTTAGCCGTTTGGAACGACTAAGGCCGCACGGTACGTTTAGAAAAACAATAAGTACGTGACAGTGGGTATCAGAGCCAATCGTTTAAGATGGCTTCACAATCCGGAACTGAAGGTGATCAAGTTTCAAGAGAACCTGAGAGAGGCACTCGAAACACTCGTTCGAGGAAGGACATGTCTATGCAACCAGGAGACCCGATGCCAAACTTTGAACGAAGGCTATCCAGGTTGGAGTTAGCCACAGCCGATCGATTTGATGAAGAGGGGCAACGTATTGAGGAGCTCGAGTCAATGGACGATGGGTTCCGCGAAGAGATACACAGCACCGTTCTGTCCATCCGTGGTGAGATGGAAGAAATCATTAATTCTATGTCGGCTAAGTTCGAGGCTCAACTTGCCGAGTTGAGTGGGTGGCTAAGGGAGACGATGGTGATCGAAGTAGCTACCTTAAAGGAGGAGCTCAAGACTACAAAGGCTGGTCTAGCCCTTTGTCAGGTTGCCTTAGCCCAAGGTGGAGCTGGAGACCAACCAAGGCTCGAAGTGCCAAGACCCAAGTTCTTCAACGGATCGAGGAACTCCCGGGAGTTAGAAAACTTTCTGTGGGGTCTGGAAAGGTATTTCGACGCCAGTGGCATGACGGACGATGCCACTTAAATCAAGACCGCGCCTCTCTACCTTGCCGACACAGCAATGGTTTGGTGGAGAAGACGGTATGGGGACATAGAGCGAGGGACATTCACGATGAAGACGTGGGACGATTTTCGTCATGAGATCAAGCGTCAGTTCTATTCCGACAATGTGGAAGACAAAACCAGGGCAAAGCTTTGCCGACTCACACATAAAGGCACTATACGGGAGTATGTGAAAGAGTTCACCGAGTTGATCTTGGAGATCCCCAACATGTCTGAGAAGGACACTCTCTTTGCCTTTACTGATGGCCTGCAACCGTGGGCAAAGACGAAGCTTCTGCGCCGCGTTGTGCAAGATTTGGCTTCAGCTATTGCAAGCCAACCGAGAGCCTTGTTGAGCTTAGAAAGCCAACCGAGACAAGGATCGAGGGACTAAAGAAGCAATCTCCAAAAGGAAATTGGGAACCCAACAAAGCCAAATGTGGGGTAGGACAACCGAGCCAATCAAAAGAAGGGGCATCCAAGCCACAAAACAAGCATACTTTCCAAAAGAAATGGGAAAATAGTGGACACAAACCGACTAAGGCTGTGAGTTGTATTCTTTGTGAAGGGCCTCACTATGCAAGGGATTGCCCAAGGAGAGGAAAGCTTTCGGCGCTCACACAAGAGGAGGAAGCAGGGCCTTCCCAAACCAACGTCGGTTCTTTGCGTTTATTGGCCGCTGCCAAGGCCAATGAACAATAGCAATTAAAGCGAGGACGTATGATTGTAGAGGCCGCAATCAATAACGTCAAAGTAAGGGCCTTTATCGATACCGGTGCCGATTCCAACTACCTTGAAGCAAAAGAAGCCGTTAGATTGGGAGTTTGCTACAAGGAGGAGGAGGTTGGCTTAAGACCGTCAACTCTGAGCCAATTCCCATTCATGGAGTAGCAGCGGGTGTACAAGTTTATTTGGCAGATTGGCACGGTTTGGTGGACTTCACCGTGGTTCAAATGGATGATCACTCCATTATTCTGGGCATGGAGTTTTTGGACAAAGTGAAGGCCGTGCCATGGCCATTCAAGAACAAAATGCACATCTTGGAGGGAGACCAACCCTGCCAAGATCGAGGTCATTCAAGCCTGGGATCCGCCAACAAAGGTTACCGAGCTTCGGTCATTTCTTGGCTTAGCCAATTATTACCGGCGATTCATTAAGGGGTACTGTGCTATATGTACTCCCTTGACCGCTGTATTTCATTGCTTGCGTCTTTGGAGAAACTACTTGCTGGGAACAAAGTTTGTTATCAAAACCGACAACGTTGCCACAAGCTACTTCTTGACTCAAAAGAAGATCACACCGAAGCAAGCAAGATGGCAAGACTTCCTAGCCGAGTTCGACTTTGTTATGGAGTACAGGCCTGGCAAGGCCAACCTAGTGGCCAATGCCTTGAGTCACAAAGCCGAGGTTGCATCAATCAGCCAAGCAAGAAGCCCAATGCTTGGTTGAATTAAGGAGGGACTTAAGCATGATCCCACAGCCAAGAGTTTGATGGAGTTGGCTCGTGAGGGGAAAACGCGCCGATTTTGGTTAAGGGACGACATGCTCTATACAATCGGGGACCGAGTCTACGTGCCACGGTGGACGAATTTAAGGAAGGAAATTCTGAAGAAATGCCATGATTCCAAATGGGTGGGACATCCGGGACAAGCAAGGACACAAGCTCTTGTGGAAGAGTCTTATTATTGGCCACGACTGAGGGACGATGTCGAGTTGTACGTTCGGACGTGCCTTGTTTGCCAACCAGACAAGGTTGAGCAAACACGACCGGGAGGTTTCTTAAAGCCGTTGCCAATACCATCAAGACCATGGGAAAGCGTCTCGATGGACTTTATCACTTGCTTGCCAAAGTCTGATGGATGTTGCACCATCATTGTGATCGTGGATCGTTTCTCCAAGTATGGCGTGTTTATCGCTACCACGAAGGAAAGTTCAGCCGAGGAGACGGCACGCTTATTCTTCAAACAATTGGTGAAGTGTTGGGGCATTCCATCAACCATCATTAGTGACCGAGACCCACGGTTCATAGGCCGTTTTTGGAAGGAGTTGTTCAAGATCATGGATTCAGACCTTAACTTCTCTTCTTCCTTTCATCCTCAAACCGATGGGCAAACGGAGAGGGTGAATGCCTTGCTGGAGATTTATTTGAGGCACTATGTTGGGGCAAACCAACGAGATTAGGCCAAGCTTCTTGACATTGCTCAATTTTCTTATAATCTCCACAAGTCCGAAGCAACAAATGCTAGTCCGTTTGAGATTGCAACGGGGCAACAATCAATGACTCCGGCTAGCGTGGCAACCGACTACACGGGTACTAGTTCGGCTACCTACAAGTTTGCTAAATGATGGCACGAGAAGACGGAGCTTGCTCGTGCATCACTTCAACGTGCGGCTAAGAAAATGAAGAAGTGGGCGGACATGAAGCGACGCCATGTGGAGTTTGAAAAATGAGACTTAGTCATGGTGAAGCTCTTGCCACACTTAGCCAAGGCATTTAAACGTCTTCACAAAGGTTTAGTGAGACGTTATGAAGGGCCATTTCGAGTGGTTCGAAGGATCGGCAAGGTTGCCTATCATATTGACTTGCCAAGCAAGCTCAAAACGCATCCCGTGCTCCATGTCTGCCTACTCAAGCCTTACCATAGAGATTTAGAGGATCCAAGCCGAGGTGAGTCAAAACGAGCACCAACCGCCGTCTACACCGAGCATGAGAGAGACTTGGAGTCTATTTTGTCCAAACGAGTTGTTCCAAAAAGGGGGCCGAACCCAAGTTACGTGGAGTACTTGGTAGTTTGGACGGGACAACCGATGAGTGAAGCAAGTTGGGAACGTGAGGACACAGTGTGGCAATTTCGTGAGCAAATTGCCAA
Organism: Ophiorrhiza pumila; assembly: GCA_016586305.1. Classification (NCBI taxonomy): domain Eukaryota; kingdom Viridiplantae; phylum Streptophyta; class Magnoliopsida; order Gentianales; family Rubiaceae; genus Ophiorrhiza; species Ophiorrhiza pumila. Next base: position 24,027,581 of record BLIW01000003.1, on the reverse strand, counting down.
CTTCAACGTTGCTTCATCAAACCAAAACGGTAGGACGGAAGGGCCAAAGGGACCGGTCATTGCTGGATTTCGAGCGAAAAAGGCACCTGCTTGCTTCCCCTCAATATAGCATAAAGGGAAAAATCGAAAGTGACACTGTGGGAGAATGTTGAAAAAAATTTCCTTTTTGGGAAAGTTTACTGTAGCGGGCACTGTAGCACCTGCTATTTTGGGAAAGAAACCATGGTTTTGCCAACTGAAAACCACGATTTTGCTGAAACTTCTCCAACTTCACAAAGACAGTTGGGAAGCATGTTGGGCACCTCAATGGGCAACGAGGGCGTTGCCAAGCTAGGTGGGGGAAGAAGTCACGCCCAAGACGTGACCAGGCCTACCAGCCGCGAGCGCCGCGAGCGCCACGTCCACAATGCGCGCGCGTACTCTGCTGTTGCTGTTGCTGTTACCGCTCGCGCCACTGCCGCGCACACATGCAGCACCACCAGCGCATGCGCGCGCGCTAGCCCAGCGCACCGAATGCTTTTGCCGATTCTTGCAATGACGACGCGCGGCACTGTCGCGCACGCATGCAGCACCGCCCGCGCATGCGCGCGCCTTGCGCGCCTAATGCCTTTGCCGATTCTTTCCATGACGACAAAACTTCTGTCGTGCTAAGCCGACATGCCGAACCAACAGAACGACCGCCGTCTACACCGAGCATGAGAGGGACTTGGAGTCTATTTTGGCCAAACGAGTTGTTCCAAGAAGTGGGCCGAACCCAAGTTACGTGGAGTACTTGGTAGTTTGGACGGGACAACCGATGAGTGAAGCAAGTTGGGAACGTGACCCCTCCTTTCAACGCTGCATGATGACAATATTCCAAGACATGTGATAGTCACACCAGTGTGGGGGGAACCCTTCGAAATAATGTGCGATGCAAGCGACTACGCAGTAGGGGCAGTGCTCGGACAAAAGAGGGATAAAATATTTAATGCCATCTATTATTCCAGTAAGCTGCTGAATGGAGCACAGCTGAAATATACCACCACGAAAAAAGAGATGCTGGCAGTGGTTTTTGCGATTGACAAATTTAGGTCTTATCTGTTGGGATCCAAGGTTGTAGTGCATACAGATCATGCAGCCCTTAAGTACCTCATGGCAAAGAAAGAGGCTAAAACAAGACTCATCCGTTGGGTATTGTTACTGCAGGAATTTGATGTAGAGATCAGAGATAGAAAAGGTTGTGAGAATGTGGTGGCAGACCACTTATCTAGATTGGAAATAGGATGAGTGAGGACCAACTACAGTTGTGGATCAAGGAAAATTTCCCATACGAGCAAATCTTTAAGGTTCACACTCAAATACCACCATGGTTTACTGAGTTGGCCAATTATGTTGTCGCGAGACAAATACCACCACATTTCTCTAGTGATTAAAAGAAGAGGCTCAAGCATGACGCTCATTATTATTTCTGGGAAAGTGGTAACTTGTATAAGAGGTGTAGTGATCAGGTGATTAGAAGATGTGTCCCCGAAGAAGAGAAAGAATGAATTCTTAGAGTTTGCCATGAATCACCCTTTGGAGGGCATTTTGGAGGAACAAGGACCGGGTACAAGATCTTGCAGTCAGGGTTCTATTGGCCACACATATTTAAAGATTCAAAGATTTGGGTGAGCCAGTGTGACAAATGCCAACGCGTGGGAAATATATCCAGCAGAGATGAGATGCCTCGCAACAACATGTTGGAAGTGGACTTATTTGATGTTTGGGGCTTAGATTTTATGGGACCATTCCCACGATCTTGTGGGAATGAGTACATATTGGTTGTTGTTGATTATGTGTCTAAATGGGTGGAAGCTGCAGCTATGCCTCATAGTTATAGCAGAAGCGTACTGAAATTTGTTAAGACTCATCTTTAACAGGTTTGGAACTCCGAGAGCTATTATCAGTGATGGGGGTAGCCATTTCTGCAACAAATCTTCAACACCCTCTTAGCCAAATATGGGGTGCAACATAGAGTCTCTACAGCATATCACCCCCAAACAAACGGTCAAGTGGAGGTTTCCAACAGGGAGATTAAGAGGATACTAGAGAAGGTAGTGAACCCTAGAATGAATGATTAGTCCTTGAAACTGGATGACGCACTGTGGGTATACAGGACTGCGTATAAAACCCCAATTGGAGCCTCACCATTCAGACTCGTATTTGGGAAGGAATGTCACTTGCCAGTTGAGTTAGAACACAAAGCATATTTGGCAGTGCAGAAACTCAACATGGATCAAAATTCAGCTCAAGAGTCATGGATGATGATTTTGAATGAATTGGATGAATTTAAATGGAATTCTTATGTCAGTGCCAGCCTCTATAAGGAGAGAACAAAAATGTGGCATGATGTCAAAATCAAGGTGAAGGAATTTGAAGTGGTACAACAAGTGCTAGTATATGACTCCAGGCTGAGATTGTTTCCTGGTAAGCTGAAATCCAGATGGGTTGGACCATTCACCATCGCCAAGATTTTCCCATATGGAGTTGTTGAGGTGCAAAAGGAAGCTTCTGGGGCATGTTGGAAGGTTAATGGACATCGAGTAAAAATCTTTAGATCTGCTGTGGAGGACAAGGGACACGCCCAGTTCCTTGATGATCCATCATCTTGACAGAAACTCTTTCATGTCTGGATGAGGACAGTAAACCAAGCGTTGTGTTGGGAGGCAACCCAATCATTTCAATTCTTGTCTATGTTTTGTTTTCTTTTAGTAGTTATTTTACTCCAATAAATAGTTGAACCTCTCTTCTCATCTCTTAATATGTATAGGGAAGCTGGTGAACAAGAAGCAGGAGTTGAAACAACTGGAGTCAAAGTGTATACAAGATGGAAACAAACCACCCAAGGAAGCTGAAAATATTTCATCCGCATGTCACGGGCCATAACAGGTAAAAAGAATTGCAGAGAATATTCTCTGCATTGCCAAAGGACAAGAACAAAATCCAGGATGCAATATATGGTTCAGAACGAAAATATTTGACCATTCTGAGCTTCAAATCTTGAAGCCTAGATGTTTCCCTTCTTGATTCAAGATAGCGTATGCTGACTAATTTCTCTGAGCATTGCAGTGAACAATCAAATCATTAAAGAAGGAGAAAAAGCTGCGAAAAACAGAAAAAAATTCATGCATACATTCATCACATCACACCATGTTTTCACCTGCATTTGGAAAGTTTTAACCGAAATTGTGCAAAAGAGTTGGACAATACATGAAGTGGAGCTGTAGAATGGTGATAATGTGATGACATGTGGGGCCACTTATTTCGTTTGGTAGTAAAAGCATCCCAAGTGGCCGAAAATTGCAAGAAAAAGTAGTGATTAGATGGAACAATTTTTGTTGCATGCATTTCGTCACTTAGCCATTTGTCTTGTAGTGCAATCACATGGTAATGTCTCCTAGTTAAGCCTTGGATAGCCAATTCATGCACAAGAATTCTTCTATAAATGCCATAATCATGCATGAACACATTCACCATCCTTTGACTGCATTCATTAAGCAATTCGGCAGAGAGAAGCAAGAGGAGAAATCCATTTCCAAGACCAAGGAACTGCACTTTCTTTCTTCCCTATTGCTTTGTATATTTAGTGGGTTAATCTTCACACAAGTAAGTGCTACTCTCTTTTGCTTTGCAAATTTCACGTGTACAAACATTGAATCCCATTTGAATATTTCGTGACTTTCATGTGCCTTTTTGGTGGTTTGAATTCATGGGTGAGTTGATGGTATATAAATGAGTATTCTTTCAGTTGCATTCCCATGATACATTGTGGACATGATGGCTATATTTGTGAATACCAAATAGTCATTCTCTGTGAGAGATGTGGTGTGTCCAAAATGATAATGAAAAGCATAAATCATGATACAATGCTCAATACCAGTTTACAATGCTTTGAGATTGGCCAATGGAAAAAGTTTGAAAAATTGATGTTTGAACATGAAAAAGGGACGAATTGATGTGTCTTAATTCATGTAAAGTTTCCTTGACCAGTGATGATGTCTCCACGTAATATGGTTTTGAATGTACGTCTTAATGTGGGAATTTCAGTACATGTGTGAATTGCAGTTATGTGTGATGTTGATAGACATGGTGTGATAGTGTATTTCAAGTATACATGAAGTGTGAGCTTTATTGAATTGAATTGATTAAGTGTGAGAGGTTCCACAAAATCATATATGAATGTTTCCAAAATGTATCTAAGGAGATATGAAATGTTTATGCCAACAATTGATATGGGATATTACTTTGTAGGTACCATGCCTCCAAGGAAAGTTGATCAAACTTCAGCATCAGCTCAGAGAGGCCAAAAAGGAAAGGAAAAATTTATCGTTCCCACGCATCTGATAGATGAATCTAGCTCCTCTGATGAGGAATATCTCCCGGACGAAATCGAAGGAGGAGAGGAGCTGGACCCTGAAAAGAAAAAAAGGAAAACTTCGCCTGTCAATGAGGCAGCTCAAGATAAGTTTTGTGACTTTGCTGTAAGGCCCATCCACATCGAAAGACCATGCTCGATCACAAAAAAGCCTTACACCGACACGATCATAAGTTACGGTTGGCAGTTGTTGACAGTGGCTCCTCAGAATTGCAATGTGGCAATGCAAGAGAATTTTATGCTAATGCTGCCGGAATGGATGCGAAAGACATCAAGGCAAAAGGTGTGTATGTGCGGGGTAAGTATTTTAAGCTGTCGAGTCAGATTGTGAACAAGCATTATGACCTCAAGGATTACCAGAAAGATGAATTAAGTGAGCTGAGCGAGGTGGGAAACCCAGACACAATACTGAAAGCAGTGACACTTCCCGGATCCGAGTGGGTGAGAACCCATCACGGTCACCCGAAACACGTTATGCTGAAAATTTTGACTGCCGAAGAAAAAACTAGCTTCTGTTCGTTAACTCTAGAATCATGCCAATGACTCGCAACATAAAAATTGCCAGGGACAGAGTGTATATGATCTATGCCATAAAGAACAAGCTTACAGTGGACTTTGGGAAGTTTGTCATAAGTCACATTAATCATGCCATAGCAGATGACAACCAAACCATGTTCTTCCCTCATTTTCTGTATGAGTATGCCGTGAAGCAAGGAATACGAATCGCCCCAAGTGAGGATTGTAAAACATCGATGGGTCAAATCAGGGATGGTCAACTGAGAAATTATCAACAAGTGGAGAAAGCCGAAAGAGAAAGGAGAGAGGAGGAAGCTAGAGAGAACCAAGGAGCAAGTGGAGAAACCCAGATATTGAGGAAATAGAAGAGGAGGCAGAACAACAAGCACTCAACATGCAATCAGCCCAAGTTTTCACTAATTACGCACCAATGCAAAATGCCCTGGCGGATCTTCAAGCATCCGTGACAGCACAGCACAATTCAGTGATCCGCCACTTGGATGCCATAGACGAAAGGTGGGGCAACTTTCAGACGAGTGTGGAGACTCGGTTGGATTCGATGGTACAGGCACATAACAGTCAATGGTCAGAAATGGATGATAGACTGAATCAATGCCAAATGGGAGTTCATAATCTAAATTTGATGATGGTGTATCACCACCAATCAAGGGGTCCTAATTTGTATTTCCCGTCAATAGAGGAGTTGGAAACGCAGAGGATGGTCGTGGACACCTCGAGGAGAGTAGTGATGCATGGAGGCAATGTGCATCCAGGGAATAGCACCTCCAACTTCAATATGCACCCGAGGAGCAACAGATCCAACTACAACAATAATATCAACATCAGAAGCGTGAATGCTTCATTTCGTGGCTTTTCTCGGTTTTCCACTCCACCGCCTCCACCAAGCACCTAAACAGGGCAATGTTTTTTTTCCTCTTTATCCCCAATTGATGTTATTGCATAATACAAGTGTGGGGGGGAAAGGGAGTGAGAAGAGTGTGGGGGTTAAATTATGGGTTGTTGATGCTGTTAAATTCTGGGTTGTTGATGCTGCCTAATTTCTGGGTTGTGATTTTCTAGATTATAGATGTTGTTTGTAGTCTGGGTTACTGATGCCGTTCATTTTCTGAGTTATTGAGGTTGTGGGCTATTTTTATTTTGAGTCGATGCTAAGGTTATGTAAGTTCGTCATGTTTGTGTGTGTGTTTAAATCATGATGCTGGAAGTGTGATGTATTGTATGCTTTAAAATTACAATGGAAGAAGTGTGAGGTAAGGGTCTGTGAGACTTTGTGATGTTGTTTGAAATTATTCGACTGTGGTTCTTATTGGTTGAGATGTTAGAGAAGATGTCTGATATCATGTAATTGGTGTGATTTAGTGTTGTCGGTGATAAAGTAGGAAAGGCAGTGGCCTTTTCATGGTTGTAGCTATGGTTCATTTTCAATTATAACGAATGTGAGATGTTGTGTTGTGAAAAGGTTGTCATACCCACCATCCAGTATACTTGCACTTCAAATATCATCATTCAAGGACGTTATTTATTTTATGCATATGAAAATTTCTCTGTTTCATAATCCAGATTTTTCATATCAGCTGTTTAATAAAGTGCGATGTCAAGGTAAGATAGAAACGCCAACACTTTGATTGACATAGGAGAGAACTCATGGATCTTTAGTTGTGTATGTGCCTTCTACTCGTAAACACTTCTTTTTGCATTTTGAATATATAGTCTATTGAAGACACACACGAACATAGAAATGTTTGAGTATTGAGATGGAAACAGAAAGAAAAGCCAAATGGCGAATAAAGGGAAAAAAATAGCCCACAAAACCCTGGGCAGCCAAGCACCAAAGTGCGGCATCAACAATAAGCACCAATGTGTAGTGAATAAGGGGAAAACCCCAGGGAGAAATCCCAGTAAGCTTAGTTTAGACAAATGGTAGCTCTTATGTTGAAGTGTTGGTGTGTGTGGACAACAAGATTGTAGTGCAAAAAGTTCTTTACTAAGTGCCTACTTGAGTACTCTGCATAGATGCGATAAAGGGACATGAGAAAATCTCAGCACACACAACACGTTGGCGGTTTGGTCTTTATTCATTGCACCTTATTCGCTAATTGATGTGACTTAATGGATGGCAAACTTGTGTTACTCGGATTTTTACTTCTGCATGCTAAAATTTTATGGAATGGAGGAATGATGATATTAAAAGTGTTGATGGTGAAAATGAATGAGAGTGCGTAATTGAATTCTTTGCTCGGGACTAGCAAAGGTCTAAGTGTGGGGGGTTGATAAGTCTTGGTTTCACCGACTTATTGCTTCATTTTGCTTAAAATTTTGTATAGATTTTTGGGTGAAAATGGTGCTTAATGAACAATTTGTATGCAATGATATTCATAACATGGAATTTGCTTAGTTGTGTTCAAGTATTGTGCAATACATTCAATGTGTTATGATTTTCTGGAAAATGGAACACACTGATTGATAAGTCGGGAATGTGTGACTTATTTGTTCTGTTTAATTGAACCTCTGAGGCGAATACAGTGAAAAGAACGCATGATGAACATCTTTTGTGTCGGAATGTGTTTAAACTTGCAAATGAGAGAATTGGTAAAGTGTTGTGAAAATGTGTTATGAATTGGTGTGATTATGTGATGAAAGATGTAACCATGACTACACTTTGCCTTTGTGCTTCACAAGTCACATGCATTTCAACACAAACACTCCACACACAACACAAAACATTCACAATTACATGCAAACACTTGACACATTCATTTCATTTCATTTCTTCACCACACTCTTGCACATCACTCACTCACTAGCACATATCACTCTCACACACACACATTGACGGGCGCAAGCGCCTGTCAACACACACACACGGACGGGCACAAGCGCCCATCCATACACACACTCACTTACACACACTTCACAAGACAAAACACCATTCACTCACCCATTTATGCACTAGCACACTACTGCACTCTCACATTCACATTAGTTCATTTGAAGACACTACTTCACTCACTCAACACACATTGCGCCCATCGCTACACCCACTCTTGCACACTCAAGTGCACACATAACACACTTGCACTCATGATTCGCACACACATTTGCATACACAAGGCACAGCACAAAACATTCACAAAGAAACATTAGGCATAGCCACAGAGATTTATATGTGCACTAGGTGTTTGTTGTTTTGCATTCCTAATTCGTAATGCTTAAGTCATGGGTTGACCACGTGATCTCACTTATTATCTGAATGCCATTTTCCAGGGACACGTGGAGGAATCACAGAGCGAGAAAGAAAGCTGAGCGATCACGGTCAAGCTACAGGAGAAGGAGAAAGTATAAAAGTAAAAAGGAGGCAACCCTAAGGGGGGATCCGGGCGAGGATATTCGATCATGAGAGACTTTTGCAAAGAACAAGAGAGAAAAAGCCACAATTACAGAGAAGAGAGAGAACACCATAGATCTATTACCTATTCTACTTTTTGTAATTTGTGGGTTCAAGCCGATCAACATGATCTGCTAATTTCACAGTATAGTCTTGAGGACTTCATAGATGTGGGTCTTAACTTGTCTGAGATATTTGTAACGATCTATCTGTGATTATATTCAATATCTGTTTCTTCATGTTTAATTCGATGGGCTTTTACAAAATTGCCAAAATCTATACACGATCTGCGGTACCCACTAAGACCGGTGTGGGTCTACCAAAGATAATTGGGTATAACATGATTTGAATTGGGAATTGAATTTATGTGAGTCTCAAGGTCTGTTTATTGTGTGATTTTATTTGTGCAGTAACCAATGGCAAGTGGAATCAATTTAATGGAAAAACTTGAGATATAATGTGATTAGATCTGAATGCTTGAATTAAACAACTGCCCTACCAAGGGAGGGGTTTGAGGATAGGACTAGGGTTAATTCACATAATAGAGATCTGGGAATTTAAGTCAGTACCGTAGGCTTACCCTACCAAGGGAACCTCAATGGTTTTGTGAAATAGAAATCGTGAGAACCACCCGGTAGATCGATTCTAGATCACTAGCAGCTAAGTCTCCTCACATAACCACACACATCGATGATGACAAGTACAGATCCATATTGAGTGAATCTCCCTCAAGGCAATAAGCTTACTCTCTCTTGATTACATTTGAGTTTGGTTGTTGCCCTTAATTTCCTTGTATTTGAACACATTTTGTGTAGTTGACATTTCAATTCCTTTGTGAAATATCTTTTCCGCTTCTAGGCACATGAAATATCTTGATTTGTGAAGTTATGTTCCTAGAAGCGGAAAAGTTTCATATGACAGGCTTGCACATAAAGCAATGGTAGAGGAGCGAGGTATAGAAGTCACAGCTACGCCGATTGCAAATCAGATAAGGAATCGTCGTTGGCAACAATTTTGCCAACAACCGATCGGCAGCAATGCTACTTTGGTACGAGAGTTCTATGCAAACTATCCTTTTGCACAGTTATCTTGCGTATTCGCTGAGTTAATGTCCCAATCAGCCGCACAAAATTCAACAAGTACTATGGATTGCATGATATAGAAGCCAGTGGGTAACGTGTATTGGTGGGTGGTCAATTTTCCATTCCATAGGTCTACTCCACCATCACAGCTCAACCACTTGCCTAAATCATGTTGTCATTCAGGATAGCTGAGCTTAAGATAGCCCAAATGACTAAGATTACCAAGGTGTGACATTACTTCATCATCGAGAAGCTCATCGCAAGCATCCATTAGTCGTCTTGTGATAGCAACAAGGTCATGCTCAATTATGCAATACAGACGGGCTTCACAATAAATGTTGGAGAGATATAGACATCGAGAACAAGAAAGCACGTCGTTTTATCCTGACAGAATTGTATTATCCATCCGTGATCACGGCTATATGTTATGCAGTTAGAGTGCAAGCTTTAGACACTGACAAGCTTTGTGGAGTGCGTGATGTCATCACCACTGCCATGTTTAATGCGTATAAGATTAGTTCCTTTCAGAGGTTATGACACCCTCCAGTGCCACCGTCACAGCAAGGACAAGAGCAACAGCAAGAGGAATAACAGGACGAGGACCTGGTTCCACAACCACCTCCCCCACCCCGCCGCCTTCTTACATTTGCGGGAGTATATACTCGTATGGATGATATGGATGAGCTGATGGCACAACAGACGACTCATTTCGATGAGAGGTTTGATCAGATAGAGATGGTGTATGCCAACTTATCGCATCAGATGACTCAGATTTCAGACATGGTTCACCTGATGAGTCATCAGTGGTAGATTTTGAGAGGAGAGGGATCAGGTTCGCAGCCTCCTCCACGTGATGACATGCAGCATGATTAGGTGGTGTTTTTCTTTTCCCATATTCAGGACAATGTGGATTTTAAGTTTGGGGGGAGTTATTATTGTAGTCTTGTTTTTAGTCCTGTCTTTCCTGTTTTGATGTTTTTTATGTTTTTTATGTTTTTTATGTTTTGATGTTTTTCTATTTTCTTTGTTCTGATGTTATTTTTCTTTTCTTGTTTTTCGTCATTTTGTTATTTTCTTTGTCAATTTGCGCGATATTAAAACAATTAAGTTAACGGAATTATGATTTATTTTAAATTTTATGATGTCTCCTTCGTATTAGTTATTCCCTTGAGTTAATCTTAGCTCGTAAATAAGTAATTTAGTAATGATAATTCTTTTCATAGTTACACCATGGTTTTAGATAGTACTTCAGGTGGATGTCATGTGATTTCCAATGAAATACCCTAAGTAAGTGTGACAATCTGGGGGAACGAGTGTTATATATGAACCTAAAGGTTTGCCGAGTGAATCCTCATTAATACGAGTTGAATAATGAATTTTTAATATGTTAGTGAGGAAAAGTTAAGGCGAAAACTTAGTTGTTAGAACCCTGACTTATGGCGTGGTTGTAGATGAGTTATGAACTGAGGTGGAACCTGTCGTAAACACACACATGGTTGGCTCAACGTGTCTAAATGAGTACATTAATGTGCTTTGATAACTTTTGGAGACGTATATTATGTGTACTTGACATTTGAATACTTGAGATTATGATGTATTTACATGGCATTTGTCCTTAGATCCAATTGATAAAATTGGATGCGTTTTGTGTTATGTGTTAGTATTTTGTTAGTTTTTTGGTTTAGGTTTGTTATTTTTAGTTTAGTTTGTTCAGGGGCGAACAAAAGTTAACTGTGGGGGAAATTAATGAGGTGAATTTATCCACCTTTTATGTAGTGTTTATACTTAATTCTTTGGTCGTTCTTGTTTTTTTATTCGTTTTAATGTTTTATTTGTAGGTTTGTCGACCATGGTGTATGATTGGAAGAGGAAAAATCATACGACAGTCAAATCGGATGCAAAGTGGAGGAAAAATTGAAGATAATTCGTGAATATAGTGAAGACCTTATCCACGTCGCGACGTCGATCTCTACACGTCACGACGTGGGTGGACATCACGACGTGAGACCCTCCAAGTCGCAACGTCAAAAATGCGAATTAAAATTAATTTCGATTGATTATTCGACGATTTTTAGAGAAATTGGCTTGAGAAGTTTCTGGTTCCTCCTCATGCGTGACCGCAGCAAACTTTCCCCTCCTTGGACAATCCCTTGCCATGTGAGGCCCTTCACAAAGGAAGCAACTGATAACCTTCGGCTTGTTCCCACTCTTCTCCCATTTCTTTTGGAAGGTTGGCTTGTTTTGTAGGTTGGACATCGCTTCTCTCGATTGAGTTTGTTGCGCTCCCCCACCTTTGGCTTTATTGGGTTGCCAATTGCTCTTGGATGTTTGCTTCTTTGGTCCCTTGGTCTTACCCTCCGTTGATCTGCGAATTTCCACCAGGCTCTCGACCGTTGCTATGGCCGAAGCCAGATCTTGCACACCATGGCGTTGCAATTCAGTCTGTGCCCATAGTTGCAACCCGTAAGTGAAGGCAAAGAGAGTGTCCTTCTCGGACATGTCGGGGATCTTCAAAATCAGCTCGGTGAATTCCTTTACATACTCCCTGATTGTGCCTTTATGTGCGAGACGACGAAGCTTTGCCCTAGCTTCGTGTTCTACATTGTCTGGGTAGAACTGAAGTTTAATCTCGCGCCAAAATTCGTCCCACGTATCCATTGCGCATGTCCCTCATTCTACATCTCCAAGTCGTCTCCTTCACCAAACCATAGCTGTGTCGGTGAGGTAGAGCGAGACAGACTTGATTTTGGTGGCATTGTCCCAAATGAGTGGCATCGAAGTACCTTTCAAGACCGCACAGAAAGTTCTGAAGCTCCCGTGTGTTCCTCGATCCGTTGAAGAACTTTGGTCTTGGCACCTCGACCCTCGGTTAGCCTCCAGCTCCTCCTTGAGCTAAGGCAACCTTACAAAGGGCTAGATCAGCCTTTGTATCTTTGAGCTCCTCTTGTAAGGCAGCTACCTCGTTCACCATGGCTTCTCTTAGCGACACACTCAACTGTGCAAGCTGAGCCTCGAACTTAACGGACATATAATTGATGACTTCTTCCATCTCCCAACAGATGGAAAGAATGGTGCTTTGCATCTCCTCACGGAAGCTATCGTCCCTCGACTCGAGCTCCTCGATGCGTTGCCCATCTTCATCAAACCTATCGACCTTGGCTAACTCTAGCTTGGCTAGCTGTCGTTCAAAGTCTGCAATAGGGTCTCCTGGCACAACAGACTTATCTTTCCTTGAACGATTGCCTCGAGTGATTCTCTCGAATTCCCTTGGTATGTGATCCACTTCGGTTTCGGATTGTGATGGCATCTCAACGATTGACTCTGATACCAACTGTTAGGGTCTATACGTTTCACAAACGTAACCGTGCAGCCTTAGTCGTTCCAAACGGCTAAGTCAGCCTCAAGTGCCCAAGAAAGAAACCAAACGTGCAAGTGAAACAAGGAAAACATTGAGGAAATATGTTAAGGCAAACAAGAAGAGATAGGCCAAAATTGCTTTTATTCACACTTAGAATGAAAAGCTCTTAAATGCTTACAAGTATGCAAAATGAAAATGGCCCAAGATGCCTTCATGCTCCCCCAAGGCTTCCTATTTATAGGCAAAGACCTAGGTTGGGATCATGAAAAGTGGCTTGATCTCCTTAAGCTAGCAAAAAGGCTTCTAGATGGAATATGACTAAGTGGTGGATAGCTGTCAAACACTACACCTAAGGGAGGGGGTACGTGTACTATTCTAGAAGGATTTACATCATGCTTCTATCACACCTGATGTCATCTTCCATCCTTGTCCATTTGGATGCCAACTGACACCTCCCGTGAGTTGGCTCGTCTCTCGGTTGCCCTTGGATTCACCCTCGGCTTGGTAAACCCCCAAGACAAAGAGTTGCTGAAGTTGGCCCTTCAATCGATTGAATGCTGGCAGCACTTGCAAGCATCAGGCACGACGCATGTAGCAATCTCGTCAGGCGCAGCGCGCGCGGGCACAATAGGCATCAATCAGAGCCAATCATTGAGATGGCATCACAATCCGAAATCGAAGTGGATCACATACCAATGGAATCTGAGAGAATCACTCGAGGCAATCATTCAAGGAAAGATAAGTCTGTTGTGCCACGAGACCCTATGGTAGACTTTGAACGACGGCTAGCCAAGCTAGAGTTAACCACGGCCGATAGGTTTGATGAAGATTGGCAACGCATCGAGGAGCTCGAGTCGAGGGACGATAGCTTTCCGTGAGGAGATGCAAAGCACTATTCTTTGCATCCGTGGGGAGATGGAAGAAGTCATCAATTCTATATCCGTTAAGTTCGAGACTCAGCTTGCACAGTTGAGTGTGTTGCTGAGAGAAGCCATTGGTGAACGAGGTAGCTGCCTTACAAGAGGAGCTCAAAGTTACACAGGCTGATCTAGCCCTTGTAAGGTTGCCTTAGCTTAAGGAGGAGCTGGAGGCCAACCGAGGGTCGCGACGTGGGTTGACGTTGTGATGTGCGATCCTACACGTCGCGACGTCGGGAATCGTGTGATTTTACGATTTAATTTTGGAAATTTACGATTTTGGCCCACTTTGAGACTTCTTATTCGACATGGTTTTCATGAATGACTTATTTGCTAAGATTTTCATAGAATTACTATAACTATGCCTAGGGTTACAGCTTTTTAAAAGTGACAACTTTGAAAGATTTTAAACAAGGGTTTTTCTCCTTTGTAATATCTAGGGTTTCATTCTTTTGGCTATCTACAAAGAATTGCAGTTGTACAGATTGGGAATGTGAGTAATTATTGAATTCATTTATATACAGACAAAGATTACATTCAAGGATTTACAATTCAAGGTGTTTCTTTCCTTTTAATTTATGTTTTCAATATTGTGCTTAATTATTAATATTATGATGTTCAATTTAGCCATGTTTGGCTAAATTTATTATGCTTTCAGAATTATGAATAAGGGTTTTTGTGCTTAATTTACATGTTATGTTCTATCTTATGATCTTTGTGGAATGAGTTTTGCTGTGTTCTTCATAATTATGCATGATTTGGTGCCGGATTATGTATGATGAATATTTGCTTAAAGTGCAGTAAATTATTTAGACATAACTTATTTTAATCTTGCCTTTTGCCACATAAGAGGATTAGAGTGGTTTGTTTGTAATCTTTTGCTGGTTGGTTGTGAATTTGTTACATTAATTTTACCTTAACTTTTGCCTCTTGCCACATAGGAGGAGTTACGGGGGTTAGTTTAGCATTAGCGCGACTGGTTCGGGAGTTGCCTCTTGCCACATAGGAGCGGTTGAACTTTAGGGTTTGGTTTAGTTGGTAGTTACATTAGGTTCCGGGTTAATTAAGCAAGTAAACCTTGCCTCTTACCATATATGAGGGTTAATGAATTAATTAATATCTAAATAGGTAAATATCAAGATCATTCCTTGCCTCTTACTACATAGGAATGCGTGAGTTAGGTTATTTATCCTTATTTTGCATGACCATAGATAAGATGTATTTGTGTGCTTTTTATGTGACCCAAAAATATAATCTCGGGAGTACACTTGCTTAATTCGAATTTTAATCAAATCACCATTTTAGTTTTAGTTATTTGTTATTTACTTTCTTATTTTCAGTTCAATAAACATAAAAAAAACAAAAATATTTTCTTTAGAATTTCAACATAGCCCTCTCCCTAACGAACGAACTCGCTATCTATCACCTTTACGGGGTTATTTAGCTTATCTTTTATTAGGGGTAAATAGCAACCACGAGCATATTTATACACATAATTTGCCCCCATCAATTGGCTTCATCAATACGAATCCACCAAGTATGTTTATACGAAGAATTTTGATATAAATGGACATTATGAAAACTATCCATCATATCTGAATATGCAAATGCATACACATAATTATTATATCTGAAAATGAAATTTTGGGTTTGAATGGGTATTGAATTCCAGTCAGAATAAGATGATATTTTGTGAATATACATTTGAGACAAGGCAATTTAATTGTTTGTCATTAATATCAACAATTTTGGTGAAATTTAGAAAATCAGCATAAGTATGCCCCGAGTTTTTAAAGGAAGTTTACCCTTTATGCTAAAATGAAAATTTGAAGGGTTATTGAAGTATTTTTAAATAATTTCATAAAGATCTAATTTAAAATCAGTTTTAAAAATGAAAATAGAATATGCTGTTATTCCATTTTTGACATAGTCATGGTCCTGATTTGATGACTCATTAAGAACATTTTTTGTTGTAGGTTTGTAACCTATTGTAACAAAGGAGGTATTTTTGGAATTGGATTGGTTTGAAGAAGACTGACCTCTCATTTGAGATGACCAATATAATTGTGGGTATTGTGAATTGTAATGGCTTACATAGCCAAAATCCATTTGAGATCTATGACCCCTTCCTTGCATTTCCTACAAAAATTTAGATAAGAAGATTTTAAATAATAATAACAATTTCTTTTTGGAAATTTTCAAGATGATTCCACACATCTTGATTTGTTTTTGAGTTCCTTCTAGATTTATGTGTGTAATATGAAATTAACATTCGATAATAATGTATTTGATGAGAAAATGTTTGATGTTTTATTGATAAAACATTATCATTTTATACAATATAAACATTTGGAAATTCAGGATCTGGTCTAACTCTATTTTTTAATGCATAAGTTTTTCTAATTTTCTCAATCGTTGCTAGATTTTCAACATAATCTTTTAACCACTGTAATTTAAAATTTTCTTCCATATTTTCTTTCATCAGTTAATAAAAGCCATTATCTTTCTAAAAGATTCCATATATCGATAATGAGCTTCTAAATATTGTGGATCTACATTTGATTTTTGTAAAATTTTATATATTTTTACCATTCTATAATATTGCATTTGTTGAATAAAAATTTGGTCTTTTAAAGATCTTATAGCATTAACTTGTCGTAAAAGAGAATTATTTTGTTCTCCTCGAATTATTACTAATTTTTCATAACAATTTCTTATTCTATCTTTTCTTTTATAGACAGAGAGTTTTTCAAGATAATTTTTTAAGTATTTATCTAGTGAAAAATCTTCAATTTGTTCAGTCATAACCTAAAAGAAATTTTATCCTTGTAAGAATTCCCTAGAAGGAAAATCAGGCAAAGAATTTAATTCACTTTTAATATAACAATTTTAAAATCAAATATATATAAAATAGCTTGCCATCTAGCAAATATTTGTTCAGATGCAATATTTTGTAGTACTTCTTTTGCAGCACTACAATCAACTCTAAGCAAAAATTATTGATTTAATAAATCATCTTGAAATTTAGAAATATAAAGAATTATGCTAAGAATTTCTTTTTTAATTGTGGAATAGTTTAATTGAGCATTTTTCCATGTTCAAGAAGAATATCTAACTAATTCCTCTTTATTGGTTTGTGGATTCTTTTCTTTTAGAATTCCTCCATAACCAATATTTGAAGCATCAGTTTCAACAATTTTAAACTATTCAGGATTTACCAAACTTAAACATGATAAAAATTTAACCTTTTGTTTAATTATTTTAACTGCATTAGTATGAATTTCAGACCATGCAGGAGGATCTTTCTTTAACCTATCATATAAAGGTTTACTATCAATAGCAAAATTTTTATAATATTCACTAATATAATTTACAATTCCTAAAAATCTTTGTAATTTTTTTATCCTTTAATTCATGAGGATATTTATTTGCAAATTCAATACTTCTAGCAATTGGAGTAATTTGACCATGCTCTAATTCATATCCTAAAAATCTAATTTTAGATTGAAATAATTTTAATTTTTTGGCAGAAACAACTAAATCATTTTTAATAAAAAGTTTAATAAAAATATTCAAATGTTTAAAATGTTGTTTAATATTTTGTGGAAAAATTAAAATATCATCAATATAAACAATTATAAAAGAATATTATGAAAAATATCATTCATTATATGTTAAAATTCCGAAGGAGTACTTTTAAGACCAAAAGGCATTACATTCCATTCATAATGTCCAAATAAAACAGTAAATGCAGTCTTATATTTATCTTTTTCAACAATTTGTATTTGCCAAAATCCAGATTTTAAATCAAATTTTGAATATATTATTGCTCCAAAAGTTCTATTTAATAAATCTTTTTTATTTTGAATTGTAAATAATCCATTGTAAAACCATAAATTATTTCTTTGATTCCTTGCCATTTGCTTTTTTATAGCCATTTGCTTTCTAAAAGATTCCATATATCGATAATGAGCTTCTAAATATTGTGGGTCTACATTTAATTTCTGTAAAATTTTATATATTCTTACCATTCTATAATATTGCATTTGATAAATAAAAGTTTGATCTTTTAAAGATCTCGTTACATTAACTTCTCTTAAAATAGGATTATTTTGTTCTCCTGGAATTATTACTAATTTTTCATTATAATTTCTTATTCTATCTTCTCTTTTATAAAGAGGGGGTTTTTCAAGATAATTTTTGAAGTATTTATCTAGTGAAAAAATCTTCAATTTGTTCTGTCATAACCTACAAGAAATTTTATCCTTGTAAGAATTCTCGAGTAAGAAAATTAGGCAAAGAATTTAATTCACCTTTAATATAGATAATTTTAAAATCAAATACAGATAAAATAGCTTAGCATCTAACAAATATTTGTTCAAATGCAATATTTTTTTACATCCTTGTGTAGTACTTCTTTTGCAACACTACAATCAACTCTAAGCAAAAATTATTGATTTAATAAATCATCTTGAAATTTAGAAATACAAAGAAATATGCTAAGAATTTCTTTTTAAATTGTGGAATAATTTAATTGAGCATTTTTCCATGTTCCAAAAAAATATCTAACTAATTCCTCTTTATTGGTTTGTGGATTCTTTTATTTTAGATTTCCTTCATAACTAATATCAGAAGCATCAGTTTCAACCATTTTAAACCATTCAGGATTTACTAAACTAAAACATGATAAAAATTTAACCTTTAATTTAATTATTTTAACTACATTAGTATGAATTTCAGACCATGCAGGAAGATCTTTCTTTAACCTATCATATAAAGGTTTACTATCAATAGCCAAATTTTTATAATATTCACCAATATAATTTAGACTTCCTAAAAATCTTTGTAATTGTTTTTTATCCTCTAATTCATCAGGAAATTTAATTGCAAATTCAATACTTAATTATAGCAATTGGAGTAATTTGACCATGTTCTAAATAATTATATAAGAATATGATGAAAAAATATCATTCATTATATGTTGAAATTCCGAAAGAGCAATTTTAAAACCAAAAAGCATTACATTCCATTCATAATGTCCAAATAGAACAGTGAATGCAGTCTTATATTTATCTTTTTCAGCAATTTGTATTTGCCAAAATCTATATTTTAAATTAAATTTTGAATATATCATTGCTCCAAAAGTTCTATTTAATAAATCTTTTTTATTTAGAATTGGATATCTAATCATTGTAAAACCATATTCAATGGTTTATAATTAATAACTAATCTTGGAACACCTCTTTCAATTTCTGAATTTTTATTAACATAAAATGCAGAACAACTCTAAGGAGAATAACTTTTTCTAATTATTTTCTTTTCTAACAAATCTTCAATTTCTTTCTTACAATATTCAACCATTTTTCTATTCATTTGAGATAGTCTTGCTTGCGTTGGTATTTTTTATTCATCAAAATCTTTTTCATATGGTAATTCAACAATATGTTGTTTTCTTTCTCAAAAAGCATTTGGCAATTCACTACAAATTTTTGTAGTAACTTCTTGTGTAATATTTTTAATTTGATTTTGTATTTTTGGCGACTTTAATTGTTCTTCTATTTTTAAAAATAGAATTTCTTGTGAAAGAAAATTAATTTGATTATTTTTTTTAATTTTATATTTTCATGTAAAAATGACAAATTTAATGAACAAAGATTTATAGTTTTTAGAGAAGTTATAAATTTAAATGATAATCAGAATCAATTTTTGATAATATTTTACCATCACATCTATATGGATGCATTAAATTTAAGAAAGGAATTCCTAATATTACATGTTCATTAATCGTCTTAGCTAAAACGAATAGACAACAAATACAATTATTTTCTTCAGAAAATATACGCACATTTGATAATTTATAATTTACTTGTATTTTTGCCCCTTGTGCAGCATTTAATATGACTTGAGTTTTTTCAAAATATTTTGAAGGTATTAACACTTCTCTAGTACAATTTAAATCTGCACCTGAATCTATCATTACTATTGATTGAATTTTATACTCTTTATTTATTACTAGAGTTGTAAAACTATAATATTTTTGAAATGTAATTAAAGTATTTATTTGAAAATTTTGATCAAAAATCTAATCAAGTTCTTTTTCTACTAAAGTTTTATTCTTTAATATTTTTATTTCTGTTTTTAGTTCATTAATTTCTTGTTTTAATATAGGTGAAGTAAGTTTCAAGACTTGATAATGATATTTATCTTTATCTTCTTGTAATTCAAAAGAAGTATTTAATTTATTTATTTGTTTTTTATTTAAAAAAATGCTCATTAGATGAAGAAAAATAATTATTTAGGAAGGAATTATACTAAAAATATATTTCTAAATATTGATTCCTTTTTATAGGATTTTTAATTTCAATAGTTAAATTTAACATCATTTTATGGTTTTCAGATAGTGTAAATATTTCTAAAAGTGAAGCTATATGACACTACAGCAAAATATGACATTGTAAACTGGAAAAACTAAGCGGGGGTTTGGCAAGGGGGAATAGAAGGGGTCAATGGTAATCAACAAAAGTGATTGTCATTGTTAATGTTTGGGAAGGGGTAATGGGAATGACTGTTCATCAATGATTACCCAATACATGGTAATGGATGATTAATGGGGGGAGACTAGGGAATCATCCATTACCCTGTATTGGGTAATCGATTTTACTCAACTCTACCAAATAACTCCCTACTATAATATGTACTTTAATAATAATATTATTATATTAATAATTAATAATAATATAATATTAATAATATTAATATTAAATAAATAATATTAATAATAATTCATTAATAATAATATAATTAATATTAGTAATGAATAATTAATAATTATTATTATTAAATAATAATATTATTAATATAATTCATATTAATTAATAATAATAATAATTATTAATATTATAAATAATTAATAATAATTATTATTATTATTAAATATAATATTATTACTGTAATTCATATTAATTATTAATAATTACTATTATTAAATAATAATATTATTAAATAATAATATTGATAATAATATTATTAATTATTAATGATTAATGATTAATATTAATAATAATAATGATAATAATATTAATAATTAATAATATTAATCATTAATAATAATATTTATAATAAATAATGATAACAATAATTAAATAATTAATAATGATAATAATAATATTAATAATTAATAATGATAATAATATTAATAAATAATAATAATATTATTATTAATAATGATAATAATATTAATAAATAATAATAATATTATTATTAATTAATAATAGTAATAATAATAATAAAGATTAATAATAATAATAATAATAAAAAGTGCGAACTCGATAAGGGTAAAATAGAAATTTTGAATGATTTCTATTACTATTGTTGATTTGAACCAAACAACATAAATCACAATAATACCCATTATAGGATTTGAACTAAACATTAACAATGCAATCATATTCCCATTGTCATTGACCCCTCAATCAAACCCATTGTGATTGCCATTGAAGAATTTGAACCAAACGCCCCTAAGCTAACCAGGACTAAGAATGTCATAACCAATCCAGTTCCACAGAAAAACACTAGTGAGAAAAGAGATTATACGACTTATACGAAATCAATCATTTCCAAATGTTTAAGACTAAACAACATAGAGACAACAACCACATACCAGGAAAAGGAAATATTGGCAATGGTCATTTGTAAGAGTTTGAGATGACTTAATAATTTGATGCAAATCTGTATCCACGAGTTCATATACCAAGTAGACATCCTTAAAACTTCTCCTATGTATAGGCATCATCACATCTTTCAATATAATCACATTTTCATGTCAAAGATGGCGAAGAAGCTTCAGTTCACGTAGAGTTCTCAATGCATCAATACGATCGAAGACATTATGTATTTTCTTGATTGCAACCTTCTCACTGGTTTCCTTGTTAATTGATGAGCAGACTATTCCATAAGCACCCCGACTTATAGGTACATATTTCATATCAATCTCAAAAAGGGATTGCCGCATGGAAAAATAATGCTTCCCGAAGGATCTAACCCCATTTGGTGGCTCAACAGGAGTTGCCATTTTCTGAAATCAGCAAAGGAATCAGAATAGTTACGAGGTATGCAACAAAATCTCATATTTACAGATAATGAAGCATGAGCTTGTGATCCCAATAATAGTTTATGACCTAATCCAAAGTCAGAAATCAATTCATGAAAATTAAGATGCTTTGTTAGGACTAAACAGTCATATATCGTGAGTGAGCTCATAACTAGTTATAGTAAGCATGAAGGAGCTAAATGAATTATTGAATTCACCCAACCCTGTCTTCTTCTTCACAAAAAAACGGAAGTAAGTGCTTTTATCAAAAATAAAACCTAGAAAATTCTCCAGAACTGAATAGAATAGTTGTTTCCCTGCTTCTTGTCATCAGTCCAACAATAGTATGAAATAAGCAATAATGAAATGCACTTTTTCAAAACACTCCAAAGAATTTGGTAACAAAACTTGCTAGAAGTTTCTATTAGCTCGAAGAGGTTTTAGAATCTAACAATTTCTTCTGTCAAATAGCAAAGTTCATTGATAATTGCTTAAAATTGTTCACCTTTTGCAGGTTTATTGAGTTTTAGAAACAAATAATAAAAATTCCTTCCATAAAACACTATATAATAACCAAACTTTAACTATAGTCTGGAACATATTAAATGTACTCCAACTCTTCTGGCATTGTCTACACTCACATCGAAACTTAACATATTCTGCACATTAAATGACACAAAGACAACGGGTGTTCTTTCAATTACTGAGCTGAACTTGCATTCTGCCAAATCCATTACACAAAAACAAAGAGCACTATACAAGTTTCTCAAACTACAATTTGGATATCCAATTATACATGTAGACATGCAAATACCTTTGTGCTTATCAAATTTTATTTCAATTGGCAAAGTTTAGAAACTTAAAAAATTGAGATGGGCATTGTTAAGACTCCAAGAAAGATACATACCAAACAAAACAGAGAGAGAAAAAAGTATCAGCCTGAACTGACAACCAATGTCAGATTCATAAATAAGTGACCATTGGGAAAAAAATATTTAACAAATTAGACTCAGAAAAGCCCATCAGTCCAAAGAGATTGTACCTTTTAATTAAGAACATACTGGTTATCCATAAGCGCATGAGTTGTGAATAGGCTAATTGTACAAGTGAAGTAAACCTAATTCAATCAAAACTTTGTATGCAAATTGAACCAAACAATGGCAAACATAGTTTTCCAACTATAAGCAACTAATGATGAATGCCTACTATTTGCAACTTCCATTCCACACAGTAACTCTTGGAAAGACATAAATGAAAACAAAAATAGTGACAAGTGAATAATGTAAAAGGATAAGAGTTCTTTATACCATTTAAATTGAAAGAGTAAAACATTCGAAAGACATTAAACAAGAAAGTGGCGTGACTTGGGCATAATGATTTATTAAGGAGGACTCTTACAGCCAACCTTAGAGATTCTTGGGTTGTCAAATTATGTATCAATAATAAAGGAAATACAAAATAAATTTAAAAAAACAAAAAACAGCAGTAGGCATTAAAAGATAGAGGTCATTACATTGTATTTCCCAACACTCTAATTTCCCTTCCACCACATCATGAAGCCATTAGCTGTTGTCGAAGCAATTCGTAAGACAATAATATGTTGATTACTCTGTCGTTTATGATCCAAGTTTTGACCCTTCAGCTCAGGTTCTCAACAATCTTGAAAGAGAAGTGTGAATACCTAGGGTCTAAAATCTTACTTATTTTGATGAGTAACAAACAATTATGTTTATACTAATGGTTTAAAAAGTGTTTCAATATGTTAGATACTTAAAGAAACCAAGCATGGAGATACATCAAGTGAATAAAGAATTGGAAATGCAAAGGATATAAGAAAATGGTAAAATAGGTCAAAATCCCAAAACCCTAAACCCTAATTCATGTAAATAGCTCAAGAATGTGTTTCACTCACATAAGGCTCAAGTAAAAATATCTTCAATGTGTTTTTAGTCTTTAAAAATTCATCAAAACATTTACACTAAGTCATACATAGTTGCACAAATGATTTGAAAAACGAAAATTGAAAATAAGTTGAAAAAGAATAGGATCAGACGACCATGGCAAAGTTTCGGCCGTCCGAAATATAGGATCGGACGACCTTTGATCGTCCGAAATTGGTGCAAAAATTCAAGCTCTCTGAAGTTTAGGATCGGACAGTGCAGGGGAGTTTCGGCCGTCCGAAACTTAGGATCGGACGACTCCTTCAAGTTTCGGCCGTCCGAAACTGTCGCGATAGGGTTTTTACATGTTTTCAGTCAAATAGGTTCGGACGGCCCCTGAGTCCGAAACTACCATCCGAAACTCATTTTTCACATAACGGCTAGTTTTTCAAATGTCAAACATAAACGTTTTCTTGTCCCCTTCTTTGTAGTATAAATATAAGATGATTCATGAACGTTTAGACATTTGATTCCCTGAGCTTTACATCTGAAAAACACTCTCTATAACTCTTACAATTCAATTTGATTTCAAAAGAAACAAAAGATCAAAAGTTCTTGAGCCTTCTTTGAGTTCTTCACTTTATTCTTGAGATATATAGTTTGAGTTGTAAACTTCATTTACAAAAATCATATTGTGAGCTTCATTGTATCTTATTCACCCTAATTGAGGGTTGGTGTATCTCTTCATACAATCACTAGTATTTTGTAAAAAAGTTTCTCAAGGGAGAGTAAAAGCCTTGAACACTTAGCTTGGGATAGCTTGTGTTAAGGTTGAGCCTTGGGTGAAATCCTAAGTTGTGATACTTGGGTTGTAAAAGTGGTTCTTTTGATCTCACCACTTGTAAGGAGATCAATTCATAGTGGAAAGGTTTGAAATCCTAAGTTGGAAAACTTAGGTAGTGAAAGTAGAGTGCTCCAAGGAGGAGACTTGAACCACTCTAAATTGCTTGTGTCTTCTTTATTTACAGTTTTCATTTCTTTCATTGTTTTAAACTGTTTATGCTCTAAATTGATAGTACTTGTGTTGGAGTATTGATTCACTATATTCTTGGACAATTGTTGTTGGATATAATACTTGTCACAATTCACACAATTCACCTCTTATTGTTGAACTTAATTCACTTGTGTTGAATTTGAATTGATTAAGTTTACAAGAAATTTTTAGAAACCTAATTCACCCCCCCCCCTCTTAGGTTGCCTTAGAGCTTACAATTGGCAACAAACAATGCTATGTTTATGGAGGGACAATCTATCTCTACCTCCAATGTTTAATGGAACCAACTATAGCAGTTGGAGAGATAGAATGAAAATCTATCTCAAATCTATTGACATTGAGATGTGGTATATTGTTGAGGAAGGACCTTACAA
This sequence comes from Ophiorrhiza pumila, assembly GCA_016586305.1. NCBI lineage: Eukaryota > Viridiplantae > Streptophyta > Magnoliopsida > Gentianales > Rubiaceae > Ophiorrhiza > Ophiorrhiza pumila. The sequence goes on along the minus strand of BLIW01000003.1, from coordinate 24,002,512 downwards.
AGCTGAAATAACCGTAAGGAATGAAACTAGAGAAAAGAAAAGGAGTGAACTCACCGAAACCGATAGGAAAAACCTCACCCTAAATGCTAAAGCCACAAATGCTTTGTATAACTCTCTAGATGTTAATGAATCAAGTAGAGTTAAAGAATGTAAAAATGCACATGACATTTGGAAGAAACTTAGGGAAATACATGAGGGAACCGAAGATGTTAAGGAAGAAAAGAAGTCATTGTTGGTAACACAATATGAAAGCTTCAAAATGGATAGTGATGAATCCATAGACAAAATGTTTTGTAGGTTTAATAGTATAATTAAAGATTTGGAAAATCTAGGAAAAATCTATGGGTAATGGGATTTTCATAAGTCAAGAAAAATATACTAAAGAATTAGTTAAGAAATATGGTATGGATGATTCAAAACCAAATGGAACACCTATAAGTACTTCAACTAAGTTAGATAAAGATGAAAATGGTGTAAAAGTTAATGAAACACAATATAGGGGAATGATAGGAAGTTTGTTTTATTTGACGGTTAGTAGGCCGGATATTATGTATGCTGTGTGCTTATGTGCTAGATTTCAATCATGTGCTAAACAATCTCACCTCTTGGCTGTAAAAAGAATACTAAGATACCTTAAAGGAACATTAGAACATGGATTATGGTATCCTAAGACAAATACATTTGATTTAGCAGGATTTACTGATGCCGATTTCGCCGGGTGTAGAGTTGATAGAAAAAGTACGAGTGGAGCATGTCAATTCTTAGGAAAATCTCTTGTATCATGGTCTAGTAGAAAACAATCTTCCGTATCCTTATCAACGGCGAAAGCCGAATACATAGCTGCCGGAAGTTGTTGTTCTAAAATTTTTTGGATGAAACATACTCTTCTTGATTTTGGTTTAGATTTTGGTTGTGTATCCATTAAATGTGATAACACAAGTGCTATAAATCTAACCAAGAATCCCATTCAACACTCTAGGTCAAAACATATTGACATTAAACATCACTTCATTCGTGTTCTTGTTCAAAATAAGGAAATTCATATAGAATATGTTTCCACTAAAGAACAATTGGCGGATATTTTCACCAAACCACTCCCTGATGATCAATTTTCTCTTTTGAGAAATCACATTGGTGTAGTCCAACTCGAGTGATCCGAAAACACGGATTTTATTTAAAAAAAAATTCAAAATTTTTCAAAGTTTCGGACGACCATTTCGGACGGTCTAGTCGTCCGAACCTAAACTTCAGAGACGATGAAATTATTTAGGAGTTTCGGACGACACTTTCGGACGACCTTCAAAGTTTCGGCCGTCCGAAACTGTCGTTTCAAGCTTAAAATTCCAGATTTTTCAAACGATTTTTTCAAAGTTTTTTCAAACTCTCAACCTTTTTCAACCCCTTCCACACCAAATTCGATTTTTATTCGATTGTTTGTCAAATTCTTCCGTTAGAATCCTTTCTTGATCACTAAAGAACACTTTCACCGATTTTAAACACAAATTCCAACATCCTAATTCCACAAATTGATTCAAACCCTAACTTTAGGGTTAAAATCAAAATTCTCACGAATTTGAGCAATTTGGTTGAATTCTTCAATCAAAGTTCGTGTAAATTCTCTACTCAAGTAAATATGAGTTCATCCCGCGGAAGAAAGAAGACTAAGGTCACGGCTCCACCTCACGTTCAACATGGTTCGTTGGGCGCTACCCCTCCACCTCCTCTTCCTCCATTTATTGACAATAAGTGTGCAGCTAAATACAATAGTTACATTTCCAATCAAAAGAAAATTATCATTCCTAAAATTGTTAGGGAAGAAGAATTTAGTGGTTTTTCAAACATTTTAGATTTGTTTGCTTATCAAGATTGAAGCGATATCTTGTTCACAAATGAACCTATTTACACACACTTAGTTTATCAATTCTTTGCTAATTTGCACAATTCAAATGGTCCAACATTAGATAATCGTCTCTTCACTAGAGTCAACAACAAGGACATCACTTTATCTCCTCAAAGCCTTAATGAAATATTCAAATCCGATCACCCAACCACTCTAGCTCAAGATGGGAAGAAAGTTATTCAATACTTTAGATAACATTATTGGGCGGATGCTTCTAGTAGCTTTAGCTTCAATGATCTTGTAGCTACAGTTTTTAATGGTGAATCGTTTGCTAGAGCGAGTGAGGCTCCCGTTAAAAATCTAAATCCTCCACACCATGTGCTTCTTTATGTTATCACCAAGGTTGTCATTCCTAATCATGGCAACAAAACCGATCCAAATACCATGAACCTTTATGTTCTTTATGCACTTCTCAAACAAATCCCCATTGATTTTGGGTTTCTCATGATTAAATATCTAAACATTCACATTAAGGATCAACGTAGAAGTTTACCATATGGTATGCTTATTACCAAGATTCTTAGGCATCATGAAATCCCATTAGAAAATCAAGTAGAATACCCCGTGTCTCCTCGTAACTATTATGATTCCATGTTTCTTAAGACCATTGGTATTTATGTGGTAAATGGAGCTTGGACGTTTGAAAAGCCGGCTATTCACCTAGATGATCATGAGGAACAAGAAGGAAGTTATAACGAAGAAGAAGGTCAAGATCAAGGTCTCGGTCACGATCATAATGTTCCCGAGCCACATCAAGCACCGGTCATGGATGAGGATTTCAAGACCCTTATTCAAGGGTATTTCGACTCTTTGGTAAATCGAAATGATAGTGGACTAGCCGGTATAAACTCAAGTGTTGATAGGAACATGGATGAGATTCGCGGTCAACTTGATGCTTTGACCGTTAGAGTTGACGACTTGAGTAGTGAGATTCACTATCGGCATGAAGTACTCATGACAAATGAGCAAAGGGACGCACTTGCTCAAGCACGCCTCAAGGGAAAGGCACCGGCTCATGATTGATGCATCCTATGTAATAGACTAGGATGATCACTCATTTTCATGTTTTTAAGTCTTTTTTGGTTGTTTTGATATGCTTGACAGTTTTATGACCTTTATGTCTTTGATGTTTCATCTTTTGATGATTAGAGATTTTGGCCATTTGTGTGAATCTTATGGTTAATTGGTATATATTGTTTGATAATTTCAATGTTTTTGAGGCACTTAATGTTCATGGAATTGGATTATGGTGATATTGAATGGAATGTTGTATATTGTGCATCTTTGTTCTTGTGTTGTTTTTGTTGGGTTGTTGACAGGTGGAAATGATCAAACTACAAAGGAAACTCTGTCAAAATTTTTTAAAAATTATTGCACTTAACTATTTTTTTGCCTAGCTACCCATTAGGTTGCAAGGAGTGGAAAGGTAGTCCTAAAATGTGATGTTCTTTCCCCACAAATAAAGGTAAAAGAACGAGTAAAACAAGAGTATCGTTTTATGTTGTTTATGAATTCTATTTGATAATCTCACTTTCTTATTTTGATGATGTCAAAAGGGGGAGAAGAAAAGAAAAATATAAAGTATTTTATGAACTCTATAAAGAAAGATCAGTGAAAGAAAAACAAAGGGGGAAAAGAATATTTGAAAAGAGAAAAACAAAGTACAAGTATATGCATAGGGGGAGAAAAATTGAAAGAAAAAAGGAAAAGTAGAAGTATATACATATGGGGAAAAAATTGAAAGAAAAAGGAAATATACACATAGGGGGAGCTTATATCAATTTTCTTATTCAAAAGTAAGTTATTACACTTGTTATTTATTCTTTTGCATAATTAATTTGTCATCATCAAAAAGGGGGAGATTGTGAAGACCTAGGGTCTAAAATCTTACTTATTTTAATGAATAACAAACAATTATGTTTATACTAATGGTTTAAAAAGTGTTTCAATATGTTAGATACTTAAAGAAGCCAAGCATGGAAATACATCAAGTGAAGAAAGAATTGGAAATGCAAAGGATATAAGAAAATGGTAAAATATGTCAAAATCCCAAAACCCTAAACCCTAATTCATGTAAATAGCTCAAGAATGTGTTTCACTCACATAAGGCTCAAGTAAAAATATCTTCAATGTGTTTTTAGTCTTTAAAAATTCATCAAAACACTTACACTAAGTCATACATAGTTGCACAAATGATTTGAAAAACGAAAATTGAAAATAAGTTGAAAAAGAATAGGATCGGACGACCATGGCAAAGTTTCGGCCGACCGAAATATAGGATCGGACGACCTTTGATCGTCCGAAATTGGTGCAAAAATTCAAACTCTCTGAAGTTTAGGATCGGACGGTGCAGGGGAGTTTCGGCCGTCCGAAACTTAGGATCGGGCGACTCCTTCAAGTTTCGGCCGTCCGAAACTGTCGCGATAGGGTTTTTACATGTTTTCAGTCAAATAGGTTCGGACGACCCCTGAGTCCGAAACTACCGTCCGAAACTCATTTTTTCACATAACGGCTAGTTTTTTCAAATGTCAAACATAAACGTTTTCTTGTCCCCTTCTTTGTAGTATAAATACAAGATGATTCATGAACGTTTAGACATTTGATTCCCTGAGCTTTACATCTGAAAAACACTCTCTATAACTCTTACAATTCAATTTGATTTCAAAAGAAACAAAAGATCAAAAGTTCTTGAGCCTTCTTTGAGTTCTTCACTTTATTCTTGAGCTATATAGTTTAAGTTGTAAACTTCATTTACAAAAATCATATTGTGAGCTTCATTGTATCTTATTCACCCTAATTGAGGGTTGGTGTATCTCTTCATACAATCACTGTAAGTATTTTGTAAAAAAGTTTCTCAAGGGAGAGTAAAAACCTTGAACATTTAGCTTGGGATAGCTTGTGTTAAGGTTGAGCCTTGGGTGAAATCCTAAGTTGTGATACTTGGGTTGTATAAGTGGTTCTTTTGATCTCACCACTTGTAAGGAGATCAATTCATAATGGAAAGGTTTGAAATCCTAAGTTGGAAAACTTAGGTAGTGGATGTAGAGTGCTCCAAGGAGGAGACTTGAACCACTCTAAATTGTTTGTGTCTTCTTCATTTACAGTTTTCACTTCTTTCATTGTTTTAAACTGTTTATGCTCTAAATTGATAGTACTTCTGTTGGAGTATTGATTCACTATATTCTTGGACAATTGTTGTTGGATATAATACTTGTTACAATTCACACAATTCACCTCTTATTGTTGAACTTAATTCACTTGTGTTGAATTTGAATTGATTAAGTTTACAAGAAATTTTTAGAAACCTAATTCACCCCCCCCCCCCCTCCTCTTAGGTTGCCTTAGAGCTTACAAGAAGAATTTAGAGGGAACAATATATAAGAAAAAAATGAGAAAGGTATTCTTCATACACCAAATCTAAGTTAATTCATCTACTAGGAATAAATGAAGTAAACCGAGCTTTTGGGTTGTTTTTCTAAAAGTATACTCAAAGCCATTCTTAGTGTCAGCTATAACAAACCCACTTGAATTTCATTCTAATCAGACATCCACCCATACCTGGCCAAAACTTTCCCTTTTACGCACTTTAGACCCATCAAATAAACATATGTATAAATTTTCTTCTCTCCTCTTTTTTTTCTACCTTTAGTAATTCCATGCGTTCTTCTTGTACCTTCGTCCACCACCACTCCCACAAAAAGACCCCCCTCATCCCTCCCCCAAGGCAGTGATGGCTCCCATCTGGGTTTTTTGGTGGTGGTCTAGGAAAGCAGAAGATAAGAGAGATGGGGAAAGGGGAAAACAGTGTAGAAGATATGCAGTACAATGAGCCAGAGGGGAGGGGTGGTAGATAGGTGTGATGGAAGTGGCAGGGAGGGTTTGAGAAGCATTGACAGTGGGCAGGGTGTCTCCATATTGACATTGATGCATGCTAATTATGGAAAATGTTTTCCAAGAGCTGGTGGCTGTTACAACTCTTGGCAACAGCTAATTCCAATGTCAACACACTGTCTTAATTTCACACCTGTCTGTGACTTCCACATAAATAAGATAATGGTAGCATGATTCATGATGCATATTTGTTAAAGTCTTCTCCTTTAATTATCAAGGTACCAGCATCCCCAAGAAGTATGTTTTACAACTGACCCATAAAGTTGTTGAGAATCGCCTGATCCAAATTCTAGACAAGCACAAACTAACTAATATGTCAATTGCTGTAATTACTGATGGTGGGTAAAATAATATGGCAAGACTGAGAAACATGCAGATTTTAACCGTACAAGCAATGCAACAATATTGTCAATAAATTTCTTTAAAAGAAAATTCAGGGGTTCCATATTTTCTTGCTACAATTATTGGGAAAGCCAAATTTACAGTAAGCAAATTTCCAAATTGATTGTTTAAAAAAATCCAAACCAAGTATCATAATCAGAACTTTCGCCAACACCGATAGAATGAATTCTGGAATTCTTTTAGTGCAATACTAATTGGTCTAAAATAAAATTTCGTAATGGTTTCTTGAAAAAAATACAACATTCAATATGCATATCAAATTCAGAACTATCCATTTTACTATGAGTTTCGAATGCAAGATTATTTACATGTTTCTGGAATGGACATTAATAAGTAGAACATGAAGTAGAACCAAGTGCAAGGAAACGGATTTTGGATGTCTATGGAAGTTCTTCATTAGTAACTAACGAAATAGACCCCCAAGAGGTTTCCCAGTGCAAATGGAGGTGGACTATTGAACAGTTCATGATTATCAGAAAATACTCTGGCATGGCATGCAACACTCTGAGACACACGTTTGTTTATATACAGTTTGAAGCACTTAGAGCTCCATTTATTACCTAGACTAGCAAACAATCTTCAAACCCGACTAATGTCCTCTATCACTGTAACTAAACTGAAACAATCTACTTCATTCGCTTTTAGCAGGTGTTCAAAGTTCTCTCCATCATGTTCCAATGCTCCAAGCAGCTGGCCAGTTTAACCGCCTCCTTAATCCACCTTTCCAGAGACACAAGCAACAAACTGACCATGATTACTTTGAAACTCAACACCGATGCTGCTTCTCAACAGATACAATCCCACCAAAATTTAACACCATGATTCATTAAGCTGGTGGTACCAGTCATGACAAGCAAAGAAGTCTTGTAGTTGGGCATCCTGAAATTCCTTAAAGACATTTCATACCAAATTCAAAGGGTTCTTCCTGGACTGTTCAGGGACTATTGGATTTTTAATGCTGTTCCATAAGGATGAGAAGTAAACCGCTATTAACAGGGAGAGATTGAAGACACCTTCTTGCACCCAAATCCTGCTCCAGGCAGAGAAAATTGGCTCAACTGCTTAAATAACTACAAGCCCAAGCCAGAGTAGCAACAGGACATAACAGCTTGGCCTGCCTTAAATTCTCTTCACTGGATACCCACATCAACATGCGTTTCCTTCTCCCTCAACCTAGATCCTTTTGGAAAAATATTCTAACATACCCCACCAAGCAAGATCTTAACTTTATCAGGAATACTTAAAGTAACATAAAATCTTCCAAACCTTGTTTGATACTTTGATCCCAAACTACTTCCACTTTCCAAGACACTAATCTACAGCCAAAAGCATTTTTCCCCACTATGACATGATAAGCACTTACAGAGAACTTTCCATCCTTAACATAATGCGAGACCAAATTACCTAGACTCCTCCAACTATCGAAGGGAAAATTATTAATCACATGTGCTTACAGACACGTTCATCCAACCGGAATTTGTAATGAATAAAATAGTACTACCATTACATTCAAATAACTTAGAATAGAACAGACAATCATAGAAAGAGCTATAAAATCCAGAAATCGATCATTTTCTGGAATTCTCAAAATTCCCTTAATATTGTCTTTCCATCCTACATCACCCAGCAAAAGTCCCATCTCTCAATTGTCAATCAATTTTCTAGTGCTTTGCGTAACAAGCATGGTCCCATTGAGATCATCTAAGAACAAGGGCAGGCCAGAAGTATCCATTGAAGTTTTCTATTTATGTCGTTTAGATTCCAGAAATGGCAGCGTTCGATTTTTACTGATACAAAATTTGGTCATAATCGATTATAAAATAACAACATACCTATTCCTGGAAATCATTAAACTGACTCCAAATTGGAGCAACTCTCCACTTTAATTTAGTTACACCTAAGGTTCACAGTGAGTTACTTTTAAATTAAACAGGGACTTCCTTAAGCAGCTGAACCTTGCTCAAGGTTTAAACAAGAGATATTTGGCTTTGGAACACACTTTCACTCCTTCCTCCTTCACCCCTTATTCCAATTTGGAATTTTTAAGTCCTAGACCAGAAAAACAAGCACTACATCATATCAGCCAACGTTTGACAAACATTAAATGCAGTGAGTGAAGAGATGCGCAAGGCTAGAAGCATACTATTGATAAACTGCACTCACAAAAAATGTCCAAAGCCTAAAGTCAAACTGACAAAGCATAAAACTTTGTCCAAAATCTTTCTTTGGTGAGTAAATTGCATGACCTTCCTATATTAATCAACATTCTAAAGATCCAAATTACCAGTTTTTACTCATAGATCCATTCCCAAATTACGAAGTTAGGCAAGTACGGAAAACCAAGATAAGATTTGGACATAAAAAATTCAAGTTGCGAACATCTTTATAAAGAAAAGAAGAGAATATTCTTCCTGGGATGATAGCATTTCTTTTTCCAAAAGCTTCATGTATGGTTCCTTTCTTTCATTCTCCTTCCTAAACCCATTTTAGAAGTTTTTATTCTCTAAGTAAATACATTTTAAGACTTTTCATAAGTAAATCATCATATCATACAAAAAGAAACTTATTGATACATACCATAGCTATGTTCTGAATTAATAAAGAATCAGTCTTTGATTGAAATTATCACTTTGAAGCTCAAAGAATTAAATCTCTTTTCAGAAATCATTGATCGTTTACGAAGTTCAATCTTCCTTCATCGTAGAAATCCACATCTATCATAACATCATACAATTGGAAGCAAAAACACAAAAAGAAAATAACTTGTCTAAAGTTAGAATTATGCTAAAGAACCCTCTTAAATAATCAAAATCCCTTTGAAATCTGAATCTCCAATCAAATCAAGTACTCAAAATCCCAAAGAAAAAACAACCATCATCTCTACATTCAAATACAGAAACTGGGATATCCATGAATTCAGAAACACAAAACTTCAAAATTCAAAAAACCCATAAAGATAAAAACTTTACCTATATCATTCACCTTATTAAATGAAGCAATCATTTATTTGTTGCACAGCTATTTCAGATCATATGCATAAGTACAGGAAACAAAAAAACTATTGAAGAAGGAGAAGATGGAGATTGTGTACACTGGAGAGTGACTGTAGCAGTGGACTGTAGAATAGTGGCAGCTTAACTAATCAATCTATGGCCTATGGACTGTGGGGGTCAGGTCAACCAGTATATAAAATTAGAGTGGAGAGAGACTGGTGCGTTAATGGTAATGGGGTTTCTGAAAAGGAAGAAAAAATCTTGACATAGATTCTTTCTTGTTTGTGCGAAGTATTCTTTATGTATTAATATCCACTTTCCAAATAGCCCTCTTGGCACTGCTTTCAATAGTTTTGGTTGCATTTCACAAAAGTAACTTTTCTTAGTTAAAAAACAAAAATAGTATATCTTCCAATACTATTTTTGTGTTTGAGTTAATCGACACATTATACATTTTCACATATATTATGCACATTTTCACATATTATACATATTTATACATATTTAACGCGTTATATATATTTATACATATCATACATATTTTTACTCACTATTCAAATTTACACACACCCTATATACATATTTATACTTACTACACATATTTGCATACACTATACATTTTTTACACATTATACATATTTACATATGCTTTACGCATTATACGTATTTATACATATTATACACATTTCACATATTTATATTTACATATACTTTACACATTTTTGCACACTATACATATTTACACATAGTATACAATTTTTTACACATTTTAATACACTATACATTTTTACATCTATTATACACATTTTAACACACTATACATTTTTACATCTACTATACATATTTAAACATATCTCACACATTATACATATTTAATTTTACTATACACATTTTTAAATACTATATATATTTACACGTATTTTACACATTTTCACACACTATATATTTTTATACATATTTACACATATCACATACATTTAACACATTATCATTGTTTGAACATTTAATGAATAATTTTGTTAATTCATTAGTAAATTGCACTCCGCAAGTTTTACTTTTGTGAACCAATTCAGATATTCATAATCAATAAGTACTGGATTCTCTTCTTTTTTGAATAAACCTTGAAAGGAAAGGAAAATTGAAATACCAATAGACTCTATTATTGAATTCACCCAACCTGATAGTACTCATTTTGGGAATGTCAAGTGTGAATCTATGGTATTTGTTGAACCATATCCACTCGGGGGTAAGTGTAGAGAGAACTATTTTAAAGCAGACCCTTTTTCATTAGATAGACAAGATATGAACATTTTGTGACCCCCTGTCGAATAAACATTAGATAGACATGATTGATTTTCTTTTAATGAATTATTTGTCTCCCTCCTCTTACTGTACTCTAATCTCATAGCTACCCCCTTATGTTTCAATTGGATTAATTCATTCCCCTGTCTTTCATGTTTTTCATAATTTGATGTAATTTCCCAATATAAAACAAAATCTTATCCTATAAATTTAACGTGAGTCATGTGAGTCCATTTTCAAATAAACTCTAAAATTTGTTTTTAAATGAAATCCTTATCAATCTAAATCTTTTGTGTTTGATTGCATATTAAAATTTATTGTTGAAGTAAAATTGGCATTTAAAAAAGTTTTTAACTTGCAAGATTTCTGAAAGACTCTTGCTTTAGCAAATTTTGTGCAATTAATATGTAAACTAACCGCATTTAATATGTAAACTGATTCGCATGTATAAATATATCTACTTTCCTCTCATTGTTTTGAATTTATGAAATGATTCCCATGTTAATTAATATAATATATAATTTGTGTAAATAAATATAATGTATATAACTATTCAAATTATATGACAATGAATGTAATATGCATTAACAGACATTGGTGTGTGTTAATAAATATTTGATAAATAAAATATATAGTCAGGTATATATGTAATATGCAAAATAGAAATAACGTGTTAAAATTTTCTAATATGAAAATTACTATAGGATTACCAAATCTATTAATGTGTAATTCATATACATTGTAATGTGTGCAAATATAACAAAAAATTGCTGATTTTTATAATGTGTGGTAATATATATAGTATGAGTGAATACGTATTGTCCACATTATGTGCAATAATATCAAAATAAATCTAATATATGGAAATATACAAAATTACATATAGTATATAAATATATGTATATGTATCAATGTGTGTATACAATAATTGCCAATCATATATATTATGAAACTCTTTAAATATGTACATACATGTATAACACATAAAGTTAATGACAAGCTTATGGTAATATGAACTGTAAATATTATACACACACACATATATATATATACATATATAATTTTTTTGCAACAAATATTATATTATTTATATCTATTATACTGAATTAAAATTACAAAATGTTATTATTACATATAATACACCGCGCTGGCGCGGTCTTAAAATTACAAAAGGTTATTACATATAATACACCGCGCTGGCGCGATTTTCGCCAACTAGTGTATTAATATCCACTTTCCAAATAGCCCTCTTGGCACTGCTTTCAATAGTTTTGGTTGCATTTCACAAAAGTAACTTTTCTTAGTTAAAAAACAAAAATAGTAGGCAAATCTTCCAATACTATTTTTGTGTTTTCTGTTTAGCGAGTTAATTGCAATTGCAATTTCAATGCTGATAAAACTAACACAAAATTATAATTATAATTTCAATGTACAACAATAATTATGGAATTACAGAAAATTAAAACCACGATTTATACAGCAATTAATTGTGTTATATAAAGCATATTTTATATATGAAGCGATTTTATAGGAGTTTGTGTGTTTTGTGTTTCACTCTCACTCCTTGTAGTTTGGTAAATTTTTTTCCTTTAAAAATAATTAATCTAATACCTTAATAGCAATTAATGGATTTCATTAACTAATTAAACTGAATTTAGATATTTGATTTTATTATAAGATAATTAAATGACAAATATAACTTTAAAATAAATAAAATTTTTTACATACACCTCTACATCACACACATACTCCGGTGTCGAACTATGAATTTGGGGATCGAGAGATCTAAATGATCCCTCTCTAGAAAATAAATAATAGTTGCTATTGATTTTCTTGCCAACTAATTTCATTATGTCTTTTTAGAGTTTAATTAAATGTTATAAATATTAACCAATTCTAATAGAGTTAAAATTATTGTTGTAAGTATTGAGTAATTCTAACTACTTAAAGCTTAAATATATAAATAACAATTTTGGATAACATAATATGTTTATAATGGGTTTATCTAAAAACTTTTTATTGTATAGTAGACTTCTCAAATACTTGAAAAAAAAATATTTTAGACAAAAAAATTCATAATCCAAGTGAAATTGAAATCATTTCTACAAAAATAAAAATTGATATATCACTAGCTTAAAAATAAAAATAAAAATAAAAATTTAAATTTAAATATGTGTAAACAATTAATGCAACAATAATAAAACCCAAAAAAATAATGAGTCACATAATTTAATATCTCCCAAGAAACTTAAAGCAAATTACAATATAGTCCAAAGGAATTAATCCAATATGGTTTCCTACCATATTTTCTTATGTAATGAAAATAATAAATATGGAATTATATATATATGCAAGTCATCTTAATTTTAAATTTAAAAATAAAAAATTTTAGTTAATATTAATTTTAGTACTTTAATAACAAATTTTATGAGATTGAGAAGGGTTTAATTGTATAGTTTAATAGTGAATTTTGGTTATAATCATTGTTTATCGAAATTCAAGGACTAAACAACAAAATTGAAAAAGTAAAAAAAAAAAAAAAGAAGAAAACTTGAAAGTCGTTTAGACCGCGGGGCAAGGCTTTAATAAGGCCTTCAATAGAAAGAGCGGCAAAACGGCAAGAAAGAAGACGAGAGGGCAGCGGGAAGCAGAGCAAGAGCAGGAAGGAAAACGAAAAGAAATGCTGCAGTTATTTAATCCTGGGAAGTTTTGAAAGCTTTTTAGTAAGTGGGTTTATTTTGGATTTTGAAATCTTGGTTGAATAACAATGCGAAATTCGATATTTCTTGTGGTTCGTTTAATTGCTTGGTGAAATGTTTGAGTCTTAGATCGTGTGGTATATGTAGAGATGAGCAAAGATGTTTTTTTTTTTTGGAAAAACAGTTTAGAAATAATATAGAATGGTGTTATGATACTGAGAATTCGTGAATGTATGCTTGTGTTGACATTTTAAACTAAATGCATTATGCATGCTTCTTTGTATTTATACTTTGAAATTGTGAGTAAAATATATGTTGAAAAATATGGTTTTGGATATTCATATTATGTAATCTTGCTGGAATGTTGCTTATTTAAGCTTTAATCTAAAAATAATGGGCATGCATGTAATGTTCTTTGGATTAAATGCTTGGCACTTCTTGATGGTTGGAATTTCTGAATATTGAAAGTTGATACCTATTTTTGACCCATTGGCACAAAGAATTTGGAAATTTAGGTAAATAATATGATAGTTTCAGTACTCTGAGTCTAGTTTTATATAGTTTTGATTTCACTTTTTTTGGATTTTTGTTTGCCAAGTTATAGGCATTTGAAGCAACCCTGTTAGAACAGAAATTTTGTTGCGGAATTTTAAGTTCTTTTAGCAATTTTCGATATTTTTTTCTAACACCCACTTCCCAACCATGGGGTGGGTTGGGACATTACATTTAACAGATTTGGTTTGAATATGAATTTGTTGAGTTTATTACATATCTTGAATCTTTGATGTTCTAAAATACTAGAGAAACAAATCCACATTAAGGGTTTTCTTTATTTACTTTAATTTTTTTGAAGTTTGTATTTTTGATTATTTTGGATTGTGAATTTTCGTGGATTTTAGTTGTTTTATTGAATAAGGGATTTGGTTAGTTGATGTTATGCTTCTTAAGTAATCTATTGCATATGTAGAATTAGAGGGACAAGTAGAAATTTTGGGTTTTTCTGATTTGTGTGTTTGAATTTTTCATTTCTTTGCAGAAATAATTAGTGAAAGAGTGTGGCAGAAGCGGTATATATTTATGTAGGAATGGGTGTAGATGAAGTGGGAACCCAGGCTGTCGAGAAGAAAGTTAAGAAGTTGAAGAAAGGTAAGAAGGATGAGCTGAATAGTAACAGGATTTATGAGGCCGAGCATGGGGGCAAAGATGAGGTGATTGAGGGTGGTAAAAGTTCTGATGAAGAAGTTGGCAAAGGAGGGAATGGTGAGATGAAGAAGAAAAGGAAGAAAAAAAGGGAGAATGAGGAAGTAAGTGAAGCTAGTAGTAATGATGGTTATGGCGAGAGGGAGAGTGTAAATGATGGTGAGAAAGAGACTGAGATTGTTGAAGAAAAGAACCCTGATGGGAATGTTATAGAGAAGGTTGAAAAGAAAAAGAGGAAGAGACAGAATAATTTGAATACATTATCTGATAATCAATTGCAAGAGCCAGATTTCGACGTTGTAGAGGGTAGAAGCATGAATATCGAAGGTAGTAATGAGTTGCAAAAGAGGTTAGCTGTTGAAGCAGTAAGGCAGGCATCGGATGGGATTGTTGTCACAAAGGATGAAAAAAAGAGGAAGAAAAAGAGTAAAAAGCTTGAGGTGGATTCTGGTTTAGGTGCTGTACAGCAAGGTAAGACTCATTTGACCAAACATGAAATACATGAGAACAAAAACCAAAGAGGAGAAGTGGTTGAAGCATTTGGTGAAAGCTGTGACCTGAGATTTTTGGAGAACGGAGAAATGAGTAAGAAGAGGAAGAGAGAGAAGAATAAGATCATAGTTTCTGAAGATGAATTGCAAGGGCAAGATTTTGACAATGCAGTAGGTGGAAGTCAGTCAAGTATTGATGAGAGACAAAAAGGGACAGATGTTGCAGCAATTGTTCATGCATCAGATGGGGATGTTGTAGCAAAAGATGAAAAGAAGAGAAAGAAAAAGAAGAAAAAAACTGAGGGAAATTCAGGTCCAGGTACTGTACAGCTAAATAAGGCTTATTTGACTGAAGAAGTAGTGCATGAGAATGAAGACCGAAAAGGAGAAGTGACTGAAGCATTTGGTGAAGGCAGTGACCTGGAAAGCATCCAGAAGGGAGGAAAGAAAAAGAGACTGATATTTCAGGTACTACTGGACAGGGTATTCTTGCTGAAGCGTGCACAAAAGGTAATGCTAATTCAACTATGAATTTGGAGTCGAACAGCATTTTGAAAAATGGAACTAAAGGCAAGAAGGGAAAGACCAAATCAGTCAATAATGGTTCTAAAGATCCTGAACCTAAAAAAGGCGCGAAAAAAGTGACCTCTTCGGGGAAGGATGAGGGTGTTCCTCTGTCTGAAGACAATTTCATACGGGGCAAGCGGTTCTCTAAAGAAGAAGATGAGATAGTGAAAGCAGCTGTATTTAAGTATATAGAGGCCAATTGCTTAGGTGAAGAAGGTTTAAAAATGGTCCTGAATTGCAGGTCACACCCTGAAGGTCGGGATTGCTGGAAGGAAATAAGGACTGCCTTACCAAATAGGCCTCAAGGATCTATTTATTATCGCGCTCAGATTTTGTTTCGAAGGGATGAAAAGCGTAAGTGGACTGAAGAAGAGATTGAAATGTTAAGGGTGTCCCATGCGAAATATGGTAACCAATGGAAGGCTTTGGCTGACGAGCTTGGCAAACATAGGTTCCATGTGAAGGATACTTGGCGCAGAATTAGACATGCAAATTTGAAGAAAGGACAGTGGTCTCAGGAGGAGTACCAAACTCTATTTGATTTAGTGAACACTGATCTAAGACTGAAATATTCCGAAGAGAAGAAATCCAAGCATGGCATGTTGCGAGATAATATTCCCTGGACTGCAATTAGTGATAAATTGAGCACCCGAACTGAAGCAGCTTGCTGCACCAAATGGTATAACCAGTTAACATCACCTTTGGTTGCAGAAGGTGAATGGGCTGATGCTGATGATTATCGCCTAATTGATGCACTTATTGAGTTGGATGCCAGCTGCTATGAAGATGTCGATTGGGACAATCTTCTTGACCAATGGCCTGGAGCTGTATGTCGGAAGCGATGGAATGAAATGTTCCTTCACGCTGGTGACAATACGAACAAGTCATTTGCTGACCAAGTTCACGTTCTAGCAAATCGATATTGTCCAGAACTACTTGAAGCTAGAGAATCCTGGGATAGCAAACCTTATGTAACTTAGTGTCTCTGTTACTCATCATGCCAGTTCGTATCTGTTGTAATTCATCAATACCTAGTCATTTTGATGGTTAAAAAGTTAAATGTTGGATGCACAGGCTTAGATAAGTACTACCATTTAAGAATTCGCATTAGGCAAATTTTGCCAAGAAGTACATAATAAACAAGGTAATTTAGAGCATCATTTTGGAGTGATTTTTGTTTCTCATTATATTTTATTGTTTCTGTTTTTGAGTGATAATTTCCAGATTGCTGTTCATCAAGCAGCTTTTGCATTTGGGCATGGTTGAAGTTTCTGATTTTCTAGGAGAGAGGGAAGGATTACTTACATGAATAGTGTAACTTTTAAGAGAATATCTGCTGAAATTAGTTCTTTGCTTTTAAGACAATATCATCTAATGGGAATTTCCTCAAGACTAGAGGGAGATTGAAATCGTTTTTCTTATAGGAAAAATGTATACAAAACATGTATATCTGAGATGGTTGTGTAACTGTGATCTGCTAGTGATATCGAAGTGAAAGGTATATTTGCTTGTGTTAGTACATCTATTGTTTGGATGTTGATATAAACTGCAGCATTACTCTGTAAATAAATTTCATGGTTGCAGATTTCTAATGGTATATTTTCAACCTTAGTGCCTTAAAATGCACAGAAAACTAATTTAAGGTCATGTATTCTGCCATGAACTTTACATATGATTGAAACTACAAATACAATGCTGAATGAGGACAGGGGATCTACTGAGGAGGCAATACCACAGTTTCTTCAGAATGAGTATGCTGACTTGCCATGGGTTCATAATATTATGCTTAAGCATCATTTGGAGAACCTCTGTGCAAATGGGGTTGTTGCTAAGGTTGGTAACAGGTTCTACATATATGCTTAGTTCCATCCTCAGTCCGTCTCTGGTGTTGATGATGAGTCCAGCCCCAGCTGGAGTGCGCATGCCAGCAGGAGCTCAAACACTAATTTCACAATTTTCCTAGCCCAAAGAGGAAGCGACGATACCCAAAAAGGCAGAAGAGTGTGAGAAAAAAGGGGGAGACAGCACAAGAGAACTACTAAGCGAAAAAGAATCACTCTTGAGAGTGCTATGACCAGACAGGTTTGGGTAAGTAGAAAGGCCATGGTAGAAGAAGAAATTCAAGTAAATGCTGACATTCTGGCGTTAGAAGCAGAAGAGCAAACTCACTGAAAGAAAGACCATAGTGAAGCTGTTGAGTGCCATGATCCAGTTACAAGTGAAAAACACAAAAGTAGTGATTGACACCTACCCCGACAGTCTTCAAGATAAGATATGGTTAATGAAGAACTGAGTGAACAACAGTCACAAGAAAAATCAATTAGAAGGGACAATAATCAAGCTGATGTGCTTGAAAAACAAAAGCAGGGAAGGAAAAGAAGTAAAATGGTTTCGTCAATGCTGAAACAATCTGCAAGTATTTTCTAAGCTGAAACAACCTACAAGTATTTTCTAAATGCGAGATGCATTAGGAAGCTGAAGTGGCAGGACAAGAAGAAGATCAATTGAGGGATGGACAAAGGTAAGTACGTAATTGCTCAAGAAAACACTGCAATACGTGAGAGCATCAGTTAGTTGCTAAAGAGAAGTTATTGGAGAAAGGGGTCTGCAGCAAGAATATGACATTGAGATTGTGAAAGGGAAAGTTTAGTCTATTTTGCAGCAAGAATAAAAAAAACAACTAAATTTGGGTACGTTAAACAACTGACATTCATACGAGCTAATTTTGTCTTTTTGTAACACAATTTTTACCGACTGAGATAAAAATGTAGTACATTTCAAAAAAAAAATTAAAATATTGAAAGCGGTAAAATGTTAGAATTAAATGTTCGGCGGATATTTTGTGATATATCAAGCCATAGTTTTGAAAACAAGTATTAAAACCTCAACTTTAATGATAGACTTTGTCTCACTTTCTCTCTCTTACACATACACAGAGGTCTCTTTTCATCGAAAGAGAGTTGGGGTGAAGAAAGAAACAGAAAAAGTGAGCGGAATAGAAAATGCTCAAGACAAACTACTCTCTTTTGTTCCTTGTGCTTGTTCTCTTCTTCCTCCTCTACAGCCCACCACGGAAAATCTACGGACAGAACGAGAACATCATCAGTCCCATCGATCTGTCTGCATTACAACAAATCAAAAACAGCCTCACCGACATTCCCTCCTCTCGTACATCCAAAAGATTTTTCTCTAGTTGGGACTTTTCTTCTCAAGATCCTTGCTCAACTTTTGCAGGAATCACTTGCTCATCACCATTCCTCAGTCTTCCTCGACGTGTAACATCCCTCATATTGGGCACTGGCCTTTCTGACTCCCTTGGCCTGGATGGCTCTCTTTCTCGATCAATTTCCGAACTTACTGAGCTTAACCAACTTGTTCTCTACACTGGCATTGTTACCGGCACAATCCCATCTCAATTGGGAAATCTCAAAAACCTCCGCGTCATTTCCCTTACTAACAATCGCTTAACTGGTTCTATACCGCGCTCTATTTTCTCGTTACGAAATCTCCACACACTTGATCTCAGCAACAATCAACTTGTTGGATCAATCCCACCAAGCATTTCAAATTTAGCTCAGCTCAAAGTGTTGGTCCTATCCTCAAACCGCCTGAAAGGCGAGATGCCGGATGAATTACCGACACAATTACTCCACTTGGATTTGAAAAATAACAGATTCTCCGGGATGTTGCCGATCAAGATGCCGTTGTCTCTCCGTTACTTGTCTGTTTCCGGCAACATTATGTGGGGCCCACTCAACGGACTAGAATCACTCTCCGAGTTAGTGTACCTCGACATAAGCATGAATCGGTTTACTGGGACCATTCCGACATCACTCTTTCGCTCTTCTCTCTCATCAATGCTGCTCCAACGGAACAATTTGTCAGGTGGGGTCCCACAAAATACAACCTTATCCTCCTCCTCGTCGCTGTCGGCGGCATCTTTCAATTTGTACGGTGTGGGATCCATTGTGGATCTAAGCCATAACATGCTGACAGGGGAACTTCCAGCAGAGGCATTTTTTGGAGTGGAGACACTGTTTCTAAACAATAATAGATTCACGGGAAAAGTCCCGAAAGAGTACGTGGAGAGTCTGTACAATGGCGGAACAAAAACGCTTTATTTACAGCATAATTACTTGACAGACTTTCCAATAATGTCGGATTTGAAATTCCCAGATTCAGTCTCGTTGTGCTTGTGTTATAATTGTATGGTACTACCACCAGTAGCCGTGGGGTTAATGGCGTGCCCGGCTAGTGCTGGTGAGCAGCTTTCAAGGCCTGCTTATCAATGCTCCAAGTTCAATAATGGTGGCTCCACTGGATGAAATTGTTGCTCAATCATCAAGAACAAGAAGACCAAACTGCTGCAGCATTGCGTTAATGCACATGCATACATAATTATATACCTTTTTCTTTTTCTTTGTTTTTGGGTCCTCAGTGGTTTTGATATATAATCATATTTGCTTGAGGCTTTGTTGTGTTATACATTTTTTTTTTTAATGCAATCAAAGTTCAGTGATAAGGATATATATTTAGAATTTGATAACTTGAGGTGATGGCAAATAAGCAAAGTTATAAAGTAATGCAAAAAAAAAAAAAAAAAATCTTCTACGTCGTTTCATTACTTTAACTAATTTGTTGATGATACAATTAAAAACTACACTATATGGTAAAAAATTGTTGGTTGAGAATGCAAGGAGAACCAATTTAAAATGACTATTTGAAGTGCTTCACCACCCATTCGCACCTTTATTTATTTCTTTTTGTTGAAAATTAAAATCTGTATGTTAGAAATTGGTAAAATCCCACTTTGAATCTTTTTTCTGTTTCTGTTTTATTTACAGAAATAGGCTATGTGTGTTTAATTAAAATCCTATCAAATAATTAATGAATATAAAAGACAAGTGTTAAAAAACATGTAACATATGTTACCCAATGAAGCAGAGGATGAAACAAGCAATGAAACAAAAAATCCATTGGGATAAAATCCTCTTGACGATCACTTTTTCTCTATTAATATGTGATTTTGAGTATCTAGAGCAATATTTTAAAAATCGAAGAATGAGTTAAGGGGTCAATGAGTCACTAGATCAACTCGGTCGGACAAAAGAAATTGAATGACGTTATCATGACGTTATAAATAAACTTAAATTATAAATATATTAATAATTAAAAACATTCTTATATCTAACTATTTTTACTAAATCATAACTAAAATACATAAATTAATAAAATATCATTAATTCATCTAAATATATACATTATTTAATATCAAACATAATAATTCTAAAATAAAAGAAAGAAAATTACAATATGTCCAAAATTTGGAAGATTGATTTTATTTCAACATTTATTTTATCAACAAATAACTCAAAATGATAATAACCCATATATCTATTATTTATCTGGCTCTTTTTTTTGGATGGGTTAAGAAAGAGTTTATAGAATAAAGTTTTATTTATAAAAAATAGGAATAAAGTTGAACAGGTACTAATAAGTCCGTGTAAAAATCAATTTTTAACAATGATGTAAGACGCTCAAGTCTATAAACAATTTGTATCACTTAGACCCTTGTTGACCAGATTAACAAATAGTTATTTTGGTAAATTATAATATTGATTTTTTTTTAATGGCAAGACTCTACTGCGAGTTGGGATGACAAAACCTCACAGTTTATTAATATGTAATATAGAAAAATTGGATTATATTATTATGAGATTCATAAACCATCTTATTTTTCTGCAATTGCAATAAAATAGGGATTAAAATATATATATATATATATAATGAATATATATGTATATGTGTATATAAATATATATATATATATATATATATATATTTGATTACTATGGTAGGAATGAATATTTCTCTCTCTTTAATTCCTAGGCTCCGTTTGGATAAGCTATTTTTGAATTATATCATGAAATTTTTTTTCTTGAGATTTGTTATGAGAAAGGAATATTTTGAGAGTGTTTGGAATGAATGATTTTATTTTGTTGGGATTTGTATTGAAAATTTTTTTATTAATAAAAGTTTAAAATTTAAATTTGAATTAGTATTTTATTAGTTTATTTTGGTGGAAAGTGTGTTAGGAAGAATTGTTTATTATTAAAATTTAAAATTCAAATTCAAATTCAATATTTTATTTATAAAAATTACTGTAGCAAAAATAATTACTGTAGCATTGTTTTGTGTTTTAAAAATTTTGATAAAAAAGTTGAACAAAACAAACACCTCATTTTACAATTGTGAAATAAATCACAAATTTTTGGATAACCAAACAGACCCTAATTTTCCTAAATTTTCTATTTCTTTATCGAGATCATGACAGGCGCCTAGGTTTTGACACCTTAACTAGTTTAAAGGGTAACAAATCTGAGCCCATGCTAAATTTTTATGATAGTATATATATTTTTTATTATTTTTAATTTTCAAATAATCCACTGATTTAATAAAAATGATATTGGACATTGTGTTAGATTTAACTATTGTCCCTTATATTTTCTGTTAATTTCAATTTTTTTTTTCATCTTTTCAAATAAAAATCGTTGATATAACATAACCTTGAAACGTTACATATTAAGTAATATTAATTCTTAAGCAAATTCTGCACTTCACTAGTAAATTGGTTATATACACACATGATATTTCCTTTCGTATCAAAAAATTTTCAAAGAATTCAAATTAAAAACCAAAAGTTTTCTTGTAATTTTATTTGAAAAAAAAATATTTCTTTAAATTATTAATCATTCTATCTCCTAATGAAACTAAGTAATAGCCCAAGAATTCTTATTAAAAAAATTCTTTAACTTAATTATTTTTTTTTATTGAATCATCGCCAATTATGAAAACGTGGTTTTAATCAATTCATATGTTATTAGAGTTAAAGAATTAATAAATTATGCAATGTCACTTCAAGACTTAAGGTCAAACCACTCATTGGGTCATAGTAACAAAATATAGAACTATAGCGGTAATGATTTATCACACGTGAAAGAGGTTCAAGTAATAGACCCCTAATTCTCAAATCGCAATAAGAAATCGAAAATCTATTTTTATAATAAGCGTATCATTTCTTGGGTATAATTGTACCATACGTTAACAAATCTTATATATTAATAAAACAAATATATTATATAATAATTGAAGTACCAATATATAAAATAGGCAAACAAATTGTAATTATATATATATATGAACAAAATAAATATATTATTTAATAATTAAAATACAAAGACAAAAGAGACATAGAAACTGTATTTAATTCAATTCAAATGAGGTATCAATTAGGAAATGTAAACAAATGCTTAAAAGGTTGCATGGCTAAATTTTGAAATGCATGAAAAAGTTCTTAAAGGAGCAACCATAGTTATTTATTTTATATTTTATTTTATTTTTTTATGCAATGTTTATTATAAAAATTATATAAAAAATGAATTTAAAAGGTTAATTAAGAATATTTAGCGTATAGTACAATTCGAAAAACAATACATATCAAATCGTACAATACAAAAAAAAGCTAACAATTCACTACTTAATCCTATTCACTAACGTAATATATATTGAATTTACTTATTTTTTTATACATATAGTTTCGATATATATTGCGTATAGTACGATACTAACACTATGATAGGACCCGACTACCATATAAAATGGTAAGAGAATATTTTACTATCTTTTGGGAGAATTTTTCAGTATTCCAATCCAAAACTAGCATGTGCAAGCGACATAAATATATTCAGCATACCCTATTGGAAATTTAAAGTTTGCAGCCACATGCGCTTGCTTCCAGCTAATAAAATTTTTTTAGAACAAAATACACTAAAATCTTTTGTATTATTGCTTTGTCCTTATCCACCTTTTGCAATTTTAATTATAATATTTAATTTCCTTTATTTTTTAATTATTATTAATCTGTGTCGATATTTCTATTTCAGTTAATAAGAATTATTTTTATTGTCCATTTGAAATGAATTTTTTTGACAAAATTCTCGATTATTTCATCATTTTCTTTTCAAAAACACCAAATCACAATGTATCATATATTGTAAATTTTAAACTACAAAAATGATAACTTGACAATCTTGCAAATCACAAAAGCTTTTTTTTTTAAATAATTAATCCTAGCTAAGAGGAACAACTAGTAGACTAGACTAGTAGTTGAATTATTCGTTGTATTGTATATATTTATAGCGTCATTCTCCTATGATACCGTTTCATATATGAAACTTGCATATGAATTTCATTTTAACGTATAAAATTTTAAAAATTAGCCTATAAAATATCAAAGATTTAGTGTATAAAGTATAAAAAATTAGCGTATAACATATAAAAAATTAAAATATAAAGTATAATTTGCATATCACGTCTCATATATAAAACGGTTTTACGATATTTATATATATTGTCTATATCTTTTTTTTTACTGAGGTCGTAATTTAATGATATTAAAACAAATTAGAACGGTAGAATTAGGTAACAAAATGTCATGAATGACGAACCTTGTGGTACAATATAATGCAGAAATTAATCGCAGCTCATAACGCCAGTTTAAGTGTCAGTGCTAGGTCGAATATCATTTTCAATTCAAACAGTCAATTGCTACCTAAAGGCGGTGTCAATACCCAAACATTAATCATATTTGAAATTGAATTGGAACCTTTCTTTACAAGCGACGGACTGTTTGTATTTGATTTCAAATAAAATATGTATTTGAATTTCTACCGTCTCATAATTGTGCTCGGTCTGTGTAAAAATCATGAATATAAGGCTGGCAACGTTAAATAACGTCCATTGCATGGGAAAACAAGTTTGTCGACATTTTTTCTTTAAATTTTGAATAAATATTTTGTTGGTTTTGTATCAAACCAATTGAATTCTAAAATTAATAATTTATATTTATTATCGAATGATTAAAAAGCTAAAGAGTCACAAACAAACGAAAGAACTATTCTTCCGTTAAATTAATTAACAAAATTATGTGATAATTATAAAAACTAATTTATAATGAGATAAATTAATCTTCAATATCTATTGAAATTTTAATTGGATTTGAATTCTGTTTTAGAAAGGGATTTAAACTTTGATAGAAATTCGCATTCTTGTTGAATAAAAATACCTAATAGGTAAAGGTTACATATTATAAATAGATATTCAATATTAAATCTCAAATAGCAAATGATAACACAATACAATACATGTTAAGTGAGATGTAAGAAAAATTGAAAATAAGAAAAATAGTTTTTCTTCATGCTTTTGGATATTTGTGTCGTTATTCAATAGGATTTAGCATATATTAACTTAGTATTAATCAGTTTTGAATAGATTCCAAAAAATAGTTCATGTAAAAATCTTAAAAGCTAAATATGTGTTTGACTTGTTGATCGATTAAATCTCACCTATAAATTTGGTTGGTATCTCACCATCAGAGGCGGAGCTTCATTGCGACTAGTGGGGGTCATGACCCATACAAATTTTTTACTACATGTATATATATATTAATACAAAAATATATATAATTATAGATATTTGACCCATTCAAACTATGATGTATCATTAGTTGGCCCCTCATGTAATTTATCCTAAGTTCCGCCACTGCTCACGATGTATGTTTTATATAGATTATCAATTAGATTATATGAAATCAATTCTTGTATTTTTCTGTTGCATATTTTGTACATTGATTTCCTTACAATATTATGAGAGACTGGTTTGATATATCTATATATAATATGCCATAATTTTCATGATTAATAAATTATTTATGTATGTATATTTGATTTAATTGATGGATTCGAGAAATTTATTTTAAAAAAAATCGATGAGTTGAAATTGATATTTTTGTTTTTTCTTTTCCAAAAAGTTGGAAACTATTTTTTTTAAAAACTACGTCACTCTGAGCAAGAGACCAGAACGATAAAGGGCCAACAAAAAGGTTGTAGCTAATAGAGCAAAAACTGACATACCCCATTGCTAGAAAAGTTTTGGCCGAAACTAAGGTAGCCATATTGGCAGCTAAGAGTCACGCCCAAGACAAAAAAGTGCCTACGGCTAACCGACTGGCACACCCGACTGAGCCAACGGCTAACCAAACCGTGCCTGCGGAATTACGAAGCATGGCCACGCCGTGCCAAGACGGCTTGCTAACACTTAGCCGAGGTGAACATTTGGCATGCCAAGATGAACTGACGGCATGCCAAGCCGTTAGCCAATTAGACCAACGTGCTGCCAAGGAGGTTTGCCATGCCAAGGCAACCAACCTAACCGACCGATGAACGAACCTACACACCAGAACGCACGAATTAAACAAGCGGGGAATGGACCGGGCGTGCCTAGAAGGTGCTGGTCATTACCAAAATGAGTTGGAAGGTGCCGAAACGAGCCAAACGGGCCAAAACATGTTGGTTAGCACACAAACGTGTTAGTTAGCGCTAGAAACGATCGAAACGTGCTAGAAGGGGACGAAGCCTTCTATTTTGGGATGGAACACTCTAGAACGGTGCCAAACGTTCTAGACTTGTACATAATAGGTTTTCCTTGTAATAGCTCTCTCTAGAAGATTCTAGAAGAACCTAGGATAGTCTATTTTCTTGTAAATGGTAGAAGTCTCTAGAACCCAAGACTTGGTCTATAAAAGAAGCCTTGGGGGTTCATTTGTAAACTGTCCTAGAATTCACACAAGCAGTCTCTTGTAAAGCTCTCTAAATGTTAATAGAAGCTTTCTTTCCCACTTTCACCAAGTGTTGGTTAGTTTGTTTGGGTTGTTTAGGTTGACTTAGTCTAGCGAAACAACTAAGGCCGCATGGGCATATGGAGTAAACGTTTATCACGTGATAGTTGGTATCAGAGCCAAGATTTCAATATCATTACTATCCGACATTGAGGTGGATCACGTGCCAAATAAGACTTAACGAAGCGTTAAGGTCACTCATTCGAGAAAGGACAAATCGGTTACACCAAGCAACCCTACGGCTAATTTTGAGAAATGGATAGCCAAGGTAGAGTTAGCCACGACCAATGAAGATAATAGGTATCAAGAGTTAGGCCAATGCATAATAGAACTTGAGTTGGGAAATGAAGAGTTTCGTGGGAAGAAACAAGGCAGTTTTAATTTTGTCCAAAGGGAATTCAAGGAATCTATCACTTCTTTGACCGACAGGATAGAGAAGCTAAGGGAAGTCATGGTGAACGAGATTGCATCCCTTCAAGAGGAGCTCAAAGTTGCAAAAGCTAAATTAGCTTTTTGCAAGGTTGCTATGGCTCAAGGTGGAGCTGTACTCTAACCAACCGTAAGGGCCAAAGTGCCACGACCTAAGTTCTTCAATAGTGTAAGGAATGCAAGAGAGTTAGAAAACTTCATTTGTGGTTTCGAGCGGTATTTTGAGGCCACTAACATTAGGGATGATACCACCAAGATCAAGACTGCAAATCTCTACCTAGCTGACACCGCAATGGTTTGGTGGAGGAGACGACTTAGTGATGTCAAAAGAGGAACTTGAACGATGGAGACGTATGTGGCTTCCGCCATGAGATCAAGCGACAGTTCTACCCTGAGAATGTGGAGCACGAAGCTAGGGCCAAGCTTCGTCGCCTTACACACAAAGGCATAATTAGAGACTACGTAAAGGAGTTCATGGAGCTACTTTTGGAGATTTCTGACGTGCCCGAGAAGGAATCTCTATTTGCCTTTACCGATATGTTGCAACAATGGGCAAGAACCGAGTTGCAATGTCGTGGTGTGCAAGACTTGGCTTCTTCCATTGCAACGGCTAAAAGCCTAATTGAGTTGTGCAAGCCAAATGAGCAAAAAGTTGAGGGTCAAAAGAAGCAAGCACCTAAGGGCAACACTTATAACAACAAAGGCAAATGTGGGGGAGAGTAATATGCCCAACAGAAAGAAGGGACGTCCAAATCGCAATTCAAACCATTCCAAAAAAAGGGGAGAAAAGTAGGGAGGACAAGCCAAAGATAAGTTGCTTCTTTTGCGAAAGCCCTCACAAAGAAAGGGAATGCCCAAGGAGGGGGAAACTTGTTGCCTTGATCCAATAGGATAAACCAATGGCTTCACAAATGAACGTTGGGTCTTTGCGCAAGTTAAGTGCCATCAAGATCGACGAGAAGTCTCAACCGAAGAAGAGAATCATAATTGTGACCGGCACAATCAACAACTTTAAGACGAAGGCTTTGATCGATATGGGTGTCGACTCTAACTATATCAAAGTGAAAGAGGCCTAAATGTTAAGAATTCACTACAAGTAGGAATGAGGTTAGCTCAAGACTGTCAACTTTGGGCCAATTCCTATCTATGAAGTTGCACAAGACATATAAATGCACTTAGCCGATTGGCATGGTTTGGTTGACTTTACCGTGGTTAATATAAATGATCACTCCATCATTTTGGGTATCAGGTTCTTTGATCGGGTGAAGGTTGTGCCATTAACTTATGAGAACATAATGCATATCTTGGAAGGGGACCAAATGTGCACTCTCGACCATGCAACTCACGAAGAGGCTTAAGAAAAACAAGTCGACCTTGGCCATGCACCACCACTCATAGAATCAAGAAAGAGCTCTTAGTAAAAGAGCTCTCAGTAGTAGTGTAGTGAAGTTAGGGAGAAGGAAATGCTCTCAACCCACCCTCTTGGGTTTGCTTCACTCTAGCTCTACTTGATTGGATTTTTTGCTTGGATTGTTATTGGATATGATTATTTACCTGTTCAATAGGTGTTTCCTAATCTATTGACCGGAATTCTTGTGGACATTGGATTGTTTGGCCGGATTTATTGGATTTCTTGGCATCCGGTTGGTAGCCTTATGTGTGGATTTTTTGCATGGAACTTGGCATGGATTTGGACAAAAGGATTTATGGAATATCTTCCTTACATGGTTAGAGATTTTTTGTAAGTTTTTGGCATTTTTCCAAGCAGAATTTGGCCGAATTTTGCCCTTATTCCCGTTTGGACAGTCCCGGAGTTACTATTTATTCAAAAGTCCAAATTGATTGATCGTCGGTTTTTTTGGGCACAGATCGGTCCAAACGACTCCACCATCTTATTCCTTACACGCTAGGGAATTTTTTGGTTTTTTAATGGATCTTTAGAACCCCATTGCCAGACCAAAACGTTTGGACAGCTTGGTGGGTTTTCTTGGATTTCTAGTTAATATGTTCCATGCCTAGCATCTATTTTGGAGTTCTGCAGCATAGGTTGGTCTTTCATACTTTTTATTGTGGCATTGTTGAAGCTTTTAGTTGATTATTGTGTGGAATTATTGTTGTTGTGGATTGTGTTCCGTTGAGGAAGATAGTGAATAGTAAACATTGGTTTGAAATTGAAAAATTTGGAAAAATCGCGTTTTCCGCCAAGGGAGGGGTTTCTGATTTCTCAGTGGGCCCCACTGCCAAGTGTCCACTCCCTACTGGTCCAACTCAACAGCCACATAGGCCAGCCTTCCATATCAGCAGACACGTCAGCTAGGGCTTACATCATAGCTGAGGTGGGATCGCACTAACGCTGCTGCTGGATGGTCCACCATCGCCACGTGGAATCGCACTAAAACCTCGGCCCACTCCAGTCCTGTTATCGCCGTCTCACTGGGCCACTTGGCTCTGCCTCCACGTGTCCACACCTCACTGGACGTTGACTGCTGACGTGGGATCGCACTATCGCTGCTGCTGGATGGTCCACCATCGCCACGTGGAATCGCACTAAAACCTCTGCCCACTCCAGTCCACTTGTCGGCGTCCCACTGGATCACTTGGATCTGCCTCCACCTGTCCACACCTCACTGGACATTGACTGCTGAAGTGGCATGGGGCCACCTCCTCCTTTGACCACCCACCAGCGGACAGAAGGTGACGCCGAAAAAACGGGCCTCCCCGCCGATGATATTTCCGCCCACAATCATGCCGGAAAGCTGCCTATCTCCACCCTATCTGATGTGAAGCCTATCCTCGTCCTTTTGATACCCAAAGGAGCCACCAAGAGGGGAATTCCGGCTGCCATGTCCGGCGGCAAAAATGACGGAGCTTCAGGCGACCAAAACAGCCGCACAGCAGGCTCTTCTGCCCCTATTTCAGGTGTCCTCCCTCTTCTCTATGACGGTCCTACCCCTGGGCCAGAAAAGGCAGCTGAAAATGGTGAAGGAGTTGGGCAGAAAATTGGAAGGAAAGGGCAGCAACAATCTGCCGAAATTTCAACCGCGGGCGCCATGGTTTTCACCGGCGAATCTGCCGGAATGGCTGCCGGATGGAATCAACCCATTTCTGCCGACGAGGAGGTCTTCACCGCTGCGGAAATTTCAATGGCCATGCTTGAGGGATTTAAATTGGCCTGAAATGCTATAGCTCAAGATGGTTTGGGCCGCCGGACTTCGGACCAAACGCCTAAGTTGGCATCGATTTCGGGGGTCAAAAATGATGGAAAATCACAGCAACAACGATGGCGGACAAAGGCTACCGGTAATACTGTGATGGCGGATACCGAAAGTAGTCCCATTGGACCAAAGCCGGCTGCACCGAAGCAATGGTCGACTTTATTCCAAGCGCACCAAAAGCCTAGTGCGAGCTTTACACTGGAAAAATGCGATGTGCAGAATGGATCTATGTTGGAAGCTGAGGAAGTACGTGATCTCGGCCATTGCTTGGTCGGATATGTCCTTGGGAGGTTCCCGAGTATAAGGGCAATACACGATACCCGTATGACTTGGAAGATCAATCACAGCTTCTCCATGCATGACAGTGGCTGGATGATATTCCGGTTTGGGAGCAAAGAGAAAATGAACAAGGTGTTGGAGAACGGGCCATATGACTCCCTTGGCATACCTTGGCTACTGAAGGTCATGCCTCCTTTCTTTGCATTTGACGATAGCTGTTTCTCCTCTATTCCGCTGTGGATCCGCCTCCCAGGACTCCCAATGGAGCTGTGGACCAGGAAAGTGTTACAGAAATTTGCATCAGTTGTTGGGGAGCCCATAACAGCTGACGAGTACACTGCCACTACAGCACGCACTGCGTTTGCTAGATTATTAGTGGAGGTTGATGTAACTAAACCACCCATGAGGGAGATTAAGTACGGCCTGCCAAATGGCCTGATGCGCAATCAGAAGGTGATTTTTGAGAGGGAACCTAGATTGTGCACCCTATGCCGACATGTGGGACATGACTCCGACCACTGTAGGCTCAAGGCGGGCAGGCAATGGCAATCGAGGGTAAGGCAGGAGATTCATCCCGCTCCACCTCAACCACAGCTGGTAGTTCCCGCACCACCTCAACCACAGTTGGAAGTCCAGCAACCGCAGACAAAGGCCGCTTCCGCTCCTGTTAGGACAACAAGGAGCAAATCTAGGGGTCGTTCCCGATCCAAGACGGTCCCAAGGGGTACTGGTTCCGTGGAAGGGAGAAAGGAGGTAGATACTTGCCACCTTCAGGTACCAGAGGCTGAGACGGAACAACCCATTCATGTCACTACCATGGACAAGGGCAAGGGCCCTATGGTGGAGGAGGAGGTTCATACGGTGGAGAATGAGACTCATGGAGTATCACCGGCAGAGACATCGGTTTTCACCACACCAATTGTGGTTTGTCTACCTGCGGAGGGGCAGACTGTTCAGGTGGAGGTGGAGAGGGTTCTGAAGACTGTTCCAAAGGAGGTGGAGGTGGTTCAGGAGTCGGCAACGGCTTCTTCTTTCTCTTCTTTCATTTCAGAGATGGCTTCTGAGGAGGAGTTGCAAGGGATCTCTACCCGCTCGAACAGCAAGAAAAAGAAGGACAAGAAGGCCAAAGATCATAGGAGGAGGAAGGGAGGTGGCGACCACCGTTCTTAATGCGGATAGGCTCTTGGAATATACAGGGGTTTAACCCGCCCCTCAAGCAAAAAGAGGTTTCAACAATGCTAGGCAAGCACTGCCTAGATATATTTGGTATTCTTGAGTGTAAGATGGTTGAAAGCAAGGTGAACCCGCTTATGTGTTTGAGGTTTTCTGGGTGGCACCAATGCAACAATTTCAGCCTTTATCATTCAGGGCGGATTATGGTATTGTGGAACCCCCTGAAGGTGGACGTCTCAACATTGGCGGTGGAACCTCAGCTTATCCACCTATCAGTCACATGCAAGGTAACCTCCATTACATTCCATATATCTTTTGTTTATGGCCATAATAAGCCTGCTGCTAGGAGAAGCCTGTGGAGTTCGTTGAGGTCTTTGGCACCGGTTGATACCCTGTGGATGGTACTTGGGGATTTCAACAGCATTTTTTTGATAATAAGAGGAGTAATGGGAACTTGGTCAGTCAGTACCGGACTAAGGACTTCCAGGAGTGTGTTATTTCCCTAGGGCTCGAGGATGTACCGTCGATGGGGAATCACCTCACATGGACTAATGGGGCTATTTGGTCCAAATTGGACAGGGTAATGGTTAATAAGGCGTGGTACTGCTCCGACATATATGCATATATTACTTTATCCCCGTTGACGCACCTTTCAGACCACTCCTCTTGTATTGTCTCAGTGGGAGATCCGCAGGATCGAGGTAGAGGCATGTTCCATTATTTCGATATGTGGGGACGGCATGATTCTTTCTTAGATGTTGTTGAGAGGGCTTGGTCCCTACCAATCTATGGCATGGAACAGTATATGATATGCAGAAGCTCAAGGCCACGAAGGAACCCCTTAAGGAGCTCAACAGGTTGCATTTCAGCCATATCTCTTGTAGGGTGATTCGGGCCAGAGAGGAGTTGGAGACTCACCTAGTGGATCTTCATGACGAGCCTACTAATAAGGAGTTGCAGAGGGAGGTCAAACGGATGAAGAAGGAGGTGTGGAGACTGGCAGAGGCTGAGAGGAGTTTCTTGGCCCAAAAGGCCAAATGCCGTTATCTACTCAATTGTGACCGGAATACCCGGCTATTTTACGACGTGGTCAAGTGGAATGGCAGAAGGAATTTCATCTCAGCGGTCATCAGGGAGGATAGTACCACTACTACTTCTAAGAGTGCTCTGGTTTAGGAATTCATTACCTACTACCATGGGCTTTTAGGTACCGCCCATCCTATGCCAGCACTAGATGACGAGGTGTATCAGCAGGGCCCGTTGATTCAGAAGAGGATGCGGATCGCCTGAGTCTACCAGTGGGGGAGGAGGAGATCAAGAGAACTATCTTTGGCATTGCTAACGATAAGGCACTGGACCGGATGGGTTTTCTGCGGGCTTCTTCAAGTCTGCATGGAGTATAGTGGGGACACATGTCTGCAGGGCAGTCAAGGAATTCTTTGGTTCAGGAAGGATCTTGAGGCAGCTCAATCACACCATCATTGCCTTAGTCCCCAAATCGGCCCACTCAACCACGGTGGGGGACTATCGACCTATATCTTGCTGCAATGTTCTCTATAAAGCCATCTCCAAGATTTTGGCTGATTGCCTCGTGGGACTGCTTCCCAGGATCATCAACGAGGCACAGTCTGCTTTTGTGGAGGGGAGGAGTATGATAGAAAATATACACTTGGCCCAGGAATTAATCAGAGGATACAGCGATAAGAAGAGTACTCCGCGATGCCTTATCAAGGTGGACCTCAAGAAGGCCTACGACTCGGTGGAGTGGCCTTTCTTACGACGAGCTATGGAGTTCCTGGGTTTTCCTACCATATATGTTCATTGGGTCATGGAGTGCGTCACCACGGCATCATACTCTATACCGATCAACGGGGAAATACATGGACATTCCCAGGGACGCAGAGGTTTGAGGCAAGGTGATCCCATTTCACCATATCTCTTCGTTATATGCATAGAGTACTTATCTAGACTGCTGAGTATGAGGACCAGGGAACTACCATTCACCTTCCACCCTAGATGCGAGGAGCAGAATATCTCCCACCTGGTATATGCGGACGATCTCATGCTTTTTAGCAAAGGAGACCAACATTCGGTGGCTATGCTTTGGGATTGTATGCGCCAGTTCGGGAATGTCTCGGGACTAAGGGTTAACACCCTAAAATCCCAGGTTTTCTTTGCGGGTGTGCCACCAGAGGTTCAGACGGGCATCATTGACCTCACTGGCATACAGCGTGGAGCCTTCCCTATCAGATACCTGGGTATTCCTTTGGCACCACAAGGACTTCTCTCTGCACACTTTGCACCGCTCTTGGAAAAGATGACAGCACAGTTTGGTTTATGGACGGCTTCCTCCCTAACATATGCTGGCCGATTGGAACTCATTCGATCGGTTTTGCAGGGTATACATTGTTTTTGGCTCTCTGCCTTACCGGTTCCAGGGGTAGTTATTGACAGAGTCACCAGCCTCTGCAGGAATTTCTTATGGGACGGCAGCAAACCGAAAGTGGCTTGGGAGGATTTAGCTATGCCAAAGGAGGAAGGGGGGCTGGGAATCACGGACATGGCAGCTTGGAATCTGGCCCTGTTGACCAAGGTCTTGTGGAACATACATCACAAGAAGGACACTCTCTGGGTTAGATGGGTACAGCATTACTACGAGCAGGGGCGCACCTTCTGGGACCTTACTCCCAATAGAAGGAGACACTCCACACTGATGAGGAGGCTTCTGACTATCAGGGATTTGCTCATACAGAAGGAGGAGTCAATGGACAAGGCCAAGTCGAGGATGGATGGTTGGAAGCAGCCGGGCCTCACCAAGATGACATACCAGTATTTCCGCACTTCGGCTACGAGGGTACCTTGGGCGACGACTGTTTGGACTTCCTATATCCCGCCCAAGTATTCCTTTACACTATGGCTAGGAATAAGGAAGAAACTACTCACCCGTGACAGGCTGGGATACCTGGGCGTTGACCAGAGATGTGATTTCTGTGGGGCGATGGTGGAGTCAGTTCAGCACCTGTTTTTTGCATGCCCTTTCACCAGGGCGATCTGGGATGACGTTCGGGCTTGGTGCGAATTGACGAGGGATATGACTACCCTTCCTGCGGCATTGAAGTGGCTCAAGAAGGAGAGCCGAGGGACATCGTGGGTGAGTCAGAAGAGTAGGCTGTCCTTGGCTTGTACGGTCTACTACATATGGCTGACGCGGAATAGGTTGAATTTTGAGAGGTTCTTGCCTAGGGGTGGTAAACGAGCGAGCTACTCGCGAGTAGCTCGGTCAACTACTCGACTCGAACTCGGTTTGACCGAGTTCGAGTCGAGCTCGGAATACATGTACTCGAGTAGCTCGCGAGCTACTCGAGTATATGTATATATATTTTTTATTTTTAATATTTATATTTATATTTTAGTCCCTGTAGTTTAATAAATTATAATTTAATCTATTTATAATTATGTTTTAGTCCTTAATTTATAATAAATTATAATTTGACCTCATTAAATTTAAAAAATTACAAATACATCCTATAATTTTTATAAAAAAATATAAAAATCAAAAAAAAAATTAAAAAAAATTAAAAAAAATAAAAAAAAAATAAAAAAAAATACCAGAGCTCGCGAGTAGCTCGCGAGCTCGCTAACCCTTTGTCGAGCTCGAGTTCGAGCTCGATTATTAAAGCTCGATCGAGCTCGAGCTCGAGCTCGAGTACACATTTTTTCAAAATCGAGCTACTCGATTAGGGGTGTACTCGAGCTCGACTCGACTCGATTACACCCCTATTCTTGCCTATACACTATGACATTGTGCAAAGGATAAAGACACACGTGTACAGGGTAGGCATATCATTGTACCCTAGTGTCTCTATTCTTGATTAGATGGTGATTTCAGCCATGCTTTTGTTCATTTAGTGTCTCAGGCTCTACATCAGACGTTGTACGTTGAGATGTGGACCTTTTATATGCTTTTATGATGTTTTGTTCGCCCGGGTATGCCCGGTGTACAGTGTATATGATAAAACCAGAAAATCGATCAATAATATTTTTACCTTTGATCAAAAAAAAGAAAGAGCTCTTAGTAGTAGTAGTCGTGTAGAGAGAGAAAGTTAGATATGCTCTCAACTTCACCTTGGGGTTTTGCTTCTTCCCTACACTACCACATTGCTTTTCGATTCTAATCTTGTTGAACGTTGGATTTTCACAGCCTTCTACGTGGGTTTCTTGACTGGATTATCGCCGGTTGTTGGACGGAATTTTTCTCAAGCTTGGCCTTGCAAGAACAGTCGGGTTTAAGGATTTTTCACATTGGATTTCACAACCAATCGGCTATTATAATTCTTGGGAGTTAATCCTCATACTCCTAGGGACATTCTGTAACGATTTCAGATTTTTTCAAGGAGTTTTGGTGGGTTTTCAGTCCATTTTCCCGATTTGACAGTGGTGTATTGTCCTTGACTGCCGCCGGCGTTTTTGACGTCGGTCGACCTACCCTACTACATTACACTCTTGGAACCTTCCTCTTTAATTTGGTGATTTTTACATGATTTTTAGTCCCCCATTACCGGATTAAAATTTGGGCAGCTTTGGAGGTTTCTTGAACCCATTATTCAATCTAGCTATTTATGCTCCATGCCTTGCTTCTTATTTGGATTTCAGCAAAGGAAGGTTGGTCGTTCTTACTCCTTGTTGTGAATTATTGAAGCTTTTAGAAGATTTTGTGTGGAGTTTTGTTTAATTTTGGTGAAGAAGGCGATGAACAGTGCGAAACTTTGAATGGGTTGATAAAATTTTTTGGTTTTCCGCCAAAATGGCCAACCCCTAGCTGGCAACGCGTCAGTGGGCCCCACACGCCACTTGTCTCTTCCCCATTAGTCTATTCCAACGCGTCAACAGCTGCTCAAAAATTAGTGGTGGGCCCCACTTCCATATGTCCCAATCTTATTGGCCACTTGGAGCGGTTGGACACGTGTTAGAATTCCATAGGAACCACGCGGAATCGCACTCACAGATTTGACCACTTTGGCTGGTCCACTTGCCACGTGGAATCGCACTAACAAATCAGTACACTCTGTTCACCTATCGACGACGGATTGGTACACGTCCCATAAGTGGTCCACTTTATCCACTTGTCGGCCGCATATTGGTCCACCTGGAATCGCACTCACACATTTTGACCATTTTTGGCTGGTTCACCAGCCATGTGGAATCGCACTCACAGCCCATTGATCCGCTCTTTCCACCTGTCGACGGAGGATTGGTGCACGTCTCATAAGTGGTCCACTCTGTCCACTTGTCGGCTGTTTACTGGTCCACCTGGAATCGCACTCCCCACTTGCTGCCACCATCCACCTGCCTGACGGTCATTGGCTAATGAAGCCACTACTTCTGAATGCCGACGCCGGGAAGTCGCGACCTCCAGCAGCACCTCTCGCTACCGGAAAAGCTCCAAAATCGCCGACTGGATCATCTTCCCAAGCTGATGGCATTCCCGAGCTCTCCTTACGACCGGAATCACTCAAGATGGGCAAGAGAGCAATAAATGCCGCCGAAAATGGCAGCTCTGCCGCTGCTCCACAAACTGCCGCCTAGACAACACCGGGCCAGCAGCAAATGTCGGCACTCCAAAGGCCGAAAAAGGAACACTTGAAGGTCGGTATGTGTGATGAAGCTAACGCCGGTGCAATGGAGTTCACCGGCAAATCTGCCAGAATTGTGGCCAGAATTATATCACCTAAGGACATTGGAATTGTCAAGGAAGGCCACAACACCGGCGGCCAATCTGCCGGTCTCCCTCTGGGTACGGTGGACACCGGAATACTTGGAGTAAATGGTCCCAAAAATTCGGTCAAAATAATAAGCAATATGACGCCTAAAGAGGCGGTTTTGGCTAGCGGCTAGGGGACCAAAACGCCGGTTGCCGGAGACACTCACAAGGTGGGGCCCCCCCTAAACCTTGGTCCAAATTATTTATGGAGCAACGCAATGTTAGTGCTCACTACAAGTTGGAGCATTGTGATGTAGAGGATGATTTTGATTTGGAGGTAAATGAGGTGCGTGATTTCGGCCACTATTTGGTGGGTTATGTCCTTGGCCGGTTTCCAGGAATGAGGGCCATTAATGAGGTCCGCAAGGCATGGCAGACCAACCACATCTTCTCGATCCATTACAGCGGTTGGATGATTTTCCGATTTGAGACTACGTCGGACCGTGATAGGGTATTAGAGGATGGCCCATATGACTCTTACGGTACCCCGTGGCTTCTGAAGGTTATGCCACATTTCTTTGCATTTGATAACAGTTGTTTCGCGATGATCCCGACTTGGGTTCGGCTCCCGGGTCTCCCCTTAGACTGTTGGAGCAAAAAGGAGCTGGCAAAATTCGCCTCTGTCCTTGGGAAGCCCATAGCGGCTGATGAATGCACGGCCACGATGACTCGCACGGCCTATGCCAGAATACTAGTGGAGGTCGACGTCACCAAACCACTCAAGAGAGAAATCAAATATGGCCTACCAAACGGTGGTGACAGGCGAACTCAGAAGGTGCTATATGAAAGGGAGCCTAGACTGTGCACCATGTGCAGGCATGTGGGCAACGATGCAGACCATTGCAGCCTAAAGGACCCAAAGAGAAGGAACCGGTCCAGATCACGGGTGAACAGGAGACCGCGACTGGAGGAGATGGTTGACCGCGACTGTACTGTGACCGTACCGCCCCAGACACAGGAGGTGACTATACATACAGCACCCCCCAGTCGCAGAAGGAGGCCGCTCCGGCCGAGGCACTGAGGCGTAAGAACAGGAGCCGATCTAGATCCACAGTTGCCCCTAGGGATACGGGTCCTGCCATGGTTGAGGAGGTGGATACGAGTCGCTTTCTGGTACCACAGTCTGAGGAGGAGGAGCAACATACATGGGACAGTGCCGCGATTAAGGGCACGGCCCCAATGGTAGAGGAGATATCATCCACAGGGACCCTGGATTTCCCCACAAAGATTGTGGTGTGTCTCCCTGTGGAGGATGAGATAATAGGCACAGAGGAGGAGCCCAGCACTACTTCTTATCCCGAAGGAGAGGGTACATCTGAGGTGCAGCAGTGGATACGAGCGCACACAAGAAAGAAAGGGAAGGGAAGGAAGGGTGGAGGACAGGTGCAGCGGGGGGGACGGCGTCATACCCGTTCTTGATGAAGATCGCCTCATGAAACATACAGGGGTTCAACCTCCCCCTCAAACAAAAAGAGGTGACTACTATGCTAGGCAAGCAAAGCCTAGACATTTTTGGTATTCTGGAATGCAAGTTGACCGAGAAGAAGTTGGATCCGTTGATGCGGCTGCGTTTCCCTGGATGGCAACAATGCAACAATTTTGGCCTATACCAACCGGGCCGGATTCTTGTACTATGGAACCCTTTGAAGGTGGACGTCTCTACGTTGGCGGTACAGGCCCAATTTATTCACTTGTCAGTCACTTGTAAGGTGTCCTCACTCACCTTTCTTATGACCTTTGTATACGGCTTCAACAGAATTGTTACTAGAGTGCCTCTGTGGGAAGCTCTGAGATCCTTGGCGCCGGTAGCCACTCCTTGGATGCTACTTGGAGATTTCAATAATGTCTTGTTCGATGATGAGAGAAGCAATGGGACCTTGGTTAGACGATATGAAGTCCGAGATTTCCTGGAGTGCGCGGTAACTCTGGGACTTGAGGATATACCTTCTAGCGGGAGTCACTTCACATGGACT
The DNA here is from genome assembly GCA_016586305.1 of Ophiorrhiza pumila. Classification (NCBI taxonomy): domain Eukaryota; kingdom Viridiplantae; phylum Streptophyta; class Magnoliopsida; order Gentianales; family Rubiaceae; genus Ophiorrhiza; species Ophiorrhiza pumila. The sequence continues at coordinate 23,963,502 of BLIW01000003.1, read as the reverse complement.
AATGGGAGAGTTTGGTCCAAGCTAGACAGGGTTATGGTTAACAATCAATGGTACACATCGGATATTTATGCACAGGCCTCCTTTTCCACTTTGACGCATATATCGGACCACTCGTCATGTATTGTCTCGGTGGGGGACCAGATGGACCGAGGAAGAAGCATGTTTCATTATTTTGACATGTGGGGAGGCCACGAGTCTTTCCCAAATGTGGTTCTTCAGGCATGGTCGCACTCACTATATGGCACGGAGCAGTATATGATTTGTAGGAGGCTGAAAGGCATGAAGGGTCCCCTCAGGGAGCTTAACCGGCTGCACTTTCATCACATATCTGCTAGGGTGGCGCGCAAGGGAGGCCTTAGAGGCGTAACTAGCAGCCCTGCATGACTCACCCGCAAATGAGGAAATGCAGGGGATGGTCAGACAGATGAAGAAGGAGACGTGGAGACTAGCAGAGGCAGAGCGGAGTTTCTTGGCCCAAAAGGCCAAATGTCGCTACCTTCTCAACAGCGACCGGAACACAAGACTATTCTATGATGTGGTAAAAAGGAATGGCAGGAGGAATTACATATCATCGGTAGTCACTGGAGATGGGACCACTACCACCTCCAAGAGTACACTGATGCGGGAATTTGTCAGCTATTATCAGGATCTTTTGGGTTCCTCCACCCCTACACCAGGCCTTGATGCCGATGTGTACCAGCATGGGCCCCTTGTCGCGAAGGATGAAGAAGCCCGATTGGTGCATCCAGTGGAGGATGATGATATTCGGAGAGCTATCTTTTCCATTCCCAATGATAAGGCGCCAGGGCCGGATGGTTTTTCCTCGGGTTTTTTCAAGTCAGCTTGGACCATTGTGGGGACTGACGTGTGCAAGGCGGTTAAGGAGTTCTTCCACTCATTGAGGATTTTGAGGCGTCTCAACCACACTATCATTGCCTTGGTCCCTAAGTCAGCTCACTCGAGCACTGTAGGGGACTACCGCCCTGTCTCTTGCTGCAATGTTCTCTATAAGACCATCTCCAAAATATTGACCGAACACCTCGTGGGACTTCTTCCCAGGATTATCAACGAGGCCCAGTCCACCTTTATGGAGGGAATGAGTATGATGGAGAATATACATATGGCTCAAGAACTGATCAGGGGCTATAGTAGGAAGAAGAAGATTTCACCTAGATGTGTCATCAAGGTGGACCTCCGGAAGGCGTATGACATGGTGGACTGGGGTTTCTTGAGGAGAGCTATTTAGTGCATGGGTTTCCCCTCTGTGTATGTATATTGGGTCATGGAGTGTGTCACCACGACCTCCTACTCCATAAGGATCAATGGTGAGATACAAGGATACTTTCAAGGACGGAGGGGTTTGAGGCAGGGAGACCCCACATCGCCATACCTATTTGTCATCTGCATGGAGTATTTCTCCAGATTGGTGAGCTTGAGGACCAGGGAGCTACCTTTCAGACTACACCCCCGATGCGAGAAGCATAAGATTACCCACCTGGCATACGCCGATGATCTTATGCTTTTTAGCAGAGGGGACCGGCCTTCAGTGGGAGTGCTTTGGGACTGTCTATGGCATTTTGAGGAGGTCTCGGGACTAAGGGCTAACACCCTAAAGTCCCAGGTTTTCTTCGCAAGAGTGACAACGGAGATGTAGACGGACATTATTGGCCTAACTGTTATACCATCTGGGGTTTTTCCCATCAGGTACCTGGGAATCCTCTTGGCGGCGCAAGGACTTAAGGTTCCACACTTTGCACCGCTCCTGAAGAAGCTCACGGCTCAGATTGGGTTATGGACGGCCTCCTCACTATCTCATGCTGGCCGGTTAGAGCTCATCCGCTTTGTCCTACAGGGCGTCCACTGTTTTTGGCTCTCCTCACTACCGGTCCCGGCGGAGGTCATCCTCAGAATTATCAGCCTCTGTAGGAATTTCCATTGGGATGGAGGGCAACCGAAGGTGTCTTGGAAGAGTTTGGCGGTGCCTAAGGAGGAGGGAAGACTAGGAATCATAGATCCTGCGGCTTGGAATATGGCTTTGTTGTTCAAAGTCCTATGGAACATACACTGTGACAAGAACTCCTTATGGGTCAGATGGTTTCACCATTTCTACCTGAAGAACTGCTCCATCTGGGACCTCCACCCCCATAGGGAGCAGTCCACCCTCATGAGGAGACTCTTGACCATTAAAGACCGTATGATTGAGATGGAGGGGTCGGCAGCTCAGGTGTTGACCAAGATAGGCGACTGGAAGGAGGCTGGACTTGTCAGGACGGCATACCACAACTTCAGATTTTCTGGCCGGAAGGTACCTTGTGTGACGATTGTCTGGGCCTCTTATATCACGCCCAAGTACTCCTTCACATTATGGCTAGGTATCCGAAAGAAGCTCCTCACTAGAGACAGGCTGGGTTGCCTAGGTATTGACCAGAGATGCCCATTTTGTGACGCATTCCAGGAGTCGGCGGAACATCTCTTCTTTGAGTGCCCCGTTCCAAGGGCAATTTGGGACGAGATCAGAGCTTGGTGTGGATTGAGGATGACGATGACTACTCTTGATGCGGCCTTGAAGTGGTTGAAGAAGGAAAGCAGAGGGACATCCTGGAGGGCTAGAAAGAGTAAGCTGGCTTTGGCATCTACAGTTTACTACATATAGCTGACTAGGAATAGGTTGTGTTTTGAGAATATGGTGCCTATCCACTCTGAAATTGTACACAGGATAAAGACACACGTGTACAGGGTTGGAGTATCTTTGTACCCTAGTGTCTCTATCCTAGACTAGGTTTTGGTTTTCCTTGGATGTTATCCTAGTCCTTTTGGTGATACAGATGTAAGACCCGGGGATGCCCGGTGTACTTGTACAGTAACCATTCCTGGTCAATAAATTTTTTACATTTGATCAAAAAAAAAAAGAAAGAGCTCTTAGTAGTTTAGAGAGAGGAAGTTAGAGAGATATGCTCTCAACCTCACTTTGGGTTTTGCTTCCTCCTTTGCACTAAACACTTAGTTCTTGGGATTTCAAGCTTGAATCTGTTGGTGTTGCTTTGATTCATTTAATTTTTACTGATTCACAATCGGTCTTGGTTGGATATTGGCATTTTTTTGGACGAAATTTCTCGAGCTTGGACCTTGCAAAAATAGCCGACTGTGAAGATTTTTTTCATCGGTTTTTCACAACAAATCTGACACTTTTGATTAATGTAAAATATTCCCCATTTGCTCAAGGATTTTTCGTAAAGGTTTTGGATTTTTCAAGAAGTTTTGGCCTGGTTTTCATAATTTTTTCCATTTTGGGCAGTTGTGGTTTTCACTGTTCATCGCAAACGGCCGCCGGCCCTCTAGGCCTCTAGGTGGAGCTACGGTGGACCTAGCCTCTTGCTACTAACTTGTGGAGTATCCCTCTTTATTTTGGAGTTTTTTTTGGAATTTTTAGACCCCCAATTGCCGGACCAAGAACTTGGGCAGCTTTGGAGTTTTTGGTTAGGGAATTCATCACCTATTACTATGATCTATTGGGTTCATCACGCACTATGCCAACACTTGATCCTGGAGTGTACCGGCGGGGTGCCCTAGTATCTTGGGAAGAGGCGGACCGCTTCACACTTCTAGTGGGGGACGAGGAAGTAAAGGGAGCCATCTTTGGTATTGGTAATGACAAGGCGCCTGGCCCGGACTGGTTTTCATCGGGTTTCTTTAAGGCCTCTTGGAGCATTGTGGGTCATGATGTATGTAACGCGGTCAAGGAATTCTTTCAGGAGGGGAGGATCCTCAGACAGCTCAACCATACGATCATTGCCCTAGTTCTTAAATCTGCTCACTCGAGCTCGGTTTGACTACCGGCCCATCTCTTGCTGTAATGTTCTCTATAAGGCCATCTCTAAGATCTTGGCTAATAGACTCGTTGGTCTTCTTCTGAGGCTCATCAGCGAGGCACGGTCGGCCTTTGTGGAGGGGAGGAGTATATTAGAGAACATTCATTTGGCCCAAGAATTGATTAGAGGATACGGTCGTATGCGAAATTCACCAAGGTGCCTGATCAAGGTAGATCTTCAGAAGGCTTATGACATGGTTGATTGGGTTTTCTTGAGGCAAGCTATGGAGTCTATGGGTTTTCCACCGCTATATGTGCACTGGGTGATGGAGTGTTACCACTGTCTCATACTCTATACGCATCAATGGCGAGATACATGGGCATTTCCAGGGACGGAGAGGATTGCGACAGGGGGACCCCATATCCCCCTACCTCTTTATCATATGTATGGAGTATCTCTCCCGTCTGCTTTCCATGAGGACAAGGGACTTACCTTTTACCCTTCATCTTTGTGTGATGAGCACAAGATATCGCACCTAATATATGCGGATGATCTCATGCTCTTCAGCAGAGCGGACATGCCTTCTATAGGAGTACTCTAGGATTGCTTACAGCAGTTTGGAGAGGTCTCGGGATTAAGGGCAAACACCCTAAAATCCTAGGTTTTCTTTGGGGCGGTTCTAGCGGAGGTTTAGACGGACATTATCAACCTCACTGGAATACAACGCGGATCTTTTCCTATCAGGTATCTGGGCATTCCATTGGCGTCACAGGGATTGCGAGTTATGTATTTCGCTCCGCTATTGGAGAAGATCACTACACGGATAGGCCTATGGACTACTTCCTCCTTATCTTATGTATGCCGCCTGGAGCTTATTCGATTGGTAGTGCAGGGAATTCACTGCTTCTGGCTTTCTGCATTACCGATCCCTGCCGAGGTTATCACCAGGATTATTCAGATATCCCGAAATTTCCTGTGGAATGGGAGCCAGACGAAGGTTGCTTGGGAGGATTTGGCTATGCCAAAGGAGGAGGGAAGATTGGGAGTCATGGAACCGACGGCATGGAACCTAGCTCTTTTATTCAAAGCTCTCTGGAATATACACCACAAGAAGGATTCCTTGTTGTTGCGATGGGTTCAGCACTATTATCTGAAGCGCCGGTCTATTTGGGATATCCCTCCACATAGAGAGCAATCCACGCTCATGAGGAGGATCCTATCTATCAGAGATCAGATTTTACAGAGAGAGGGATCGGTGGAACAGACAGAGGCTCTTTTGGACATGTGGAAACAATTGGGGACTCACTGGGGCTGCATATCACTATTTTCGGGAATCGGCTCTGAAGATACCTTGGGCGTCGACGATATGGAATTCATATATTCCGCCCAAGTACTCTTTCACACTGTGGGTGGGGATTAGAGGCAAGCTTCTCACGCGGGACAAATTGGGTTTTCTTCATATTGACCCCGCCTGTGGATTCTGTGGAGAGCTCGAGAAGACCATCCAACACCTATACTTCGTTTGTCCTTTCACCAAGGCAATATAAGATAACGTGCAGAGTTAGTGTGGTCTGGGAAGGGAAATGACGACTTTGAAGGCTGGCTTGAAATGGCTCAAGAAAGAGAGCCGAGGAACCTCCTGGAGGAGTCGCAAGGGTAGGCTAGCATTTGCATGTACGGTCTACTACATATGGCTCACGAGGAACAGGTTGTATTTTGATCTCACAGCTCCTATACATTAAGATATTGTTCGGAGGATAAAGACACACGTGTATAGGGTGAGCTCATCATTGTACCCTAGTGTCTTTATCCTAGACTAGGTGGAGGTAGAGCTATTTTCATTTTTTAGCTATTTTGATTTCAACGTCGCGACGTTCGGTTTCTAACGTCGGACGTGAGGGTTCTATCGTTTTCCAGATTGGTTGTGTTTCGCTTTTATTTATGATGTAACTCGCCCGGGAATGCCCGGTGTACAGTGTATATTAGAAAACGATCAATAAATTTTTTTACCTTTGATAAAAAAAAAAGAAAGAGCTCTTAGTGCCCGCAGGGCTTTAGCTTGGTGGTAACTCCAGCAGCAGATTTGAAACAAGGTGCACAGTTCGATTCCTTCAAGAGTGATCTTGGGGAATTATGCCTCCTGCTGGTAGGGGTGTTCATCGGTTCGGTTTTCGGGTTATTCAAGTTGTTCGATTCGATTTGTTCGGTTTGAATATCTCTACACTTAAATTCGAAGACCAAACAAATTTGAATTGAATTCGAATTCGGTTTTCGATTCGAATTCGAATAAACCGAAAATGATATTTGAATTTAAAAATCAAATCTTCATTCTAATTAACTGAAATCAAGCAAAGAAACTGGACTCGAATTTAGTTTTAACCTAAATCAAATTATCAAATTACATAACAATTTATGATTCAAAACAATAATTTAGTTAAATATTATATATTTTATAAAATATTTTATATTTATATATATTTTTAATATATGAATTCGGTTTTCGGTTTGGTTTTCGAATTTGAAGCTAAACTCGAAAACCAAACCATTAATCGAAGTTCGAATTCGATTTACCTTAAAAGAATTCGAATTCGAATAATTCGAGTTCGGTGAATTCGAATTCAGTCGGATATTCGGTTTAACTCGAATATTAAACACTCCTACCTGCTGGTGGAACTTCAAGTTACCTGTTTATATCTTACAAGTTGGGTTTGGGGCATCATGCTGTAGGCGGATTAAAGTGTCTCGCATTTACACCTTTTGAAATAAATAAAGAGCTCTTAGTAAGAAAGAGCTCTCAGTAGTAGTAGTGAGAAAGTTAGAGAGACTCTCAACACTCTGCTTGGTTTTGCTTTTTCCAACCGCTACACCAATTGCTCCTACCGATTTCTTGGGGATTTCTTGATTGGATATTGTGTGGAACATCATCACCATAGCTTTGGCCGCATATCGTGGTGGTGTTTTGGCTTTATTGGACGGAAAATCAAGTTTTTGGCACTCGGTTTTGGGCAGCCTTGTTCGTTGTTTTTTGGCACATAATTTGGCATGGATCCGGTCCTAAGGATCTATGGAACTTATTCCTTACATGCTTACAGACTTTTGGTGAAGTTTGCAGAATTTTTCAAGGAGATTTTGGCCGGAATTTGCTTATTTTCCCGTTTGGGCAGATTCGGAAATTACTGTTCACCGTCCCTCTTTGAGCTGAATTTTGGCAGTCTTATTTGTCGATTTCTTGGCACAGATCGGACCTAATGAGTTGTGGATCCTATTCCCTAAAGCTTTAGGGAGTTATCGTGATTTATTGGGATTTTTTTCAAGCACTTTTTAGTGTATTTTTGACAAAAAAATCGATTGGGGCACCAGCCGTAACACTGTTCATCCGTCCTCTTTGGCTGTTTGGAAATCGTTTTTCTTGGCCTTCTTGGAGCTGCAAACCGACTGAACTTCATCCACGTCTCTCCCATAACCTTTTCTGGAGATTTTGAGAGCCATTTGGGGGGGTTTCTTGGAGCTTTCATTCGGTTTTCTTGAAGGATTATTGGCTGCCCTTGGGACCTCTTGGACCGATTTAAGCTCATTCTTGTTCAAGGCCTAGCTCTTAAATTGGATTTTCTGCATTTAATGGTTGGTCCCAATTGATTTTTATGGTTCAAATTGGTTATTTTCAGATTTTATTGTGGTGATTTGTTGGGGAAGATGATGAATAGTGCCGAAATTTGAATTGGATTGGAAAAAACGTTTTCCCCCAAACAAAGGAAACCTAGCTGCTACCTTTTCTCTTGTGGAACCCCACTGACACTTGGCCTCTTCCCATTGGGCCACTTGGACTACTGAAGTGGCAATGGGCCCACCAAAACCTTTGACCACTCATCGCCCAGCTGGACCACCCGCTGCCGCCGTCAGAAAAACGGGTTCCTCCATTGATGGAGTTTTCGCCCTCGCCTTCGGGAAGTCGCCGGATTTAAGCACATCAACTGCTGGACTTCAGGACAACCCAACAGCCACCCCTTTACAGCCCAAAAGAGCCACCAAGCCGCCAAAGGTGGGCAAACCCGCAGCTGCCGGAGTCGCTGAAATTGCCGCCGCCGGAAAAACTGAAAATGGAGTGGAGGCTGCTCTTGTTCCTGGCCAGTCACCGGAGGATCTTGGCGGCAGTGCTACTGTACAAAAAGGGGGCTCCCACCATGGAACAACACCTGCCTGAAAGGCAGTAGGACCGGCTGCCATTTCCGGCAGTTTGGGCAGTCCTAACGCCGGCTTCGATTCCCGGCCAAACTTCAGGCGTTAAAGCCTCGGATTTCAGGGAAAAAATGGCTGGAAAAAGGATGCAACAACAAAGGGGGATTTCAGGCTCAAATGATACAAAGAAGGAAGTCTAAATGCCACAAATCGGGCTGTTTTGTGTACCACACAAGTTGACCGAAATGCGGCAGCGGCATCCGTTCAAGGCGGCAAAAGTAGCCAAAATGCGTGATACGAGATCAAGGTCATACGTCAAGTTCGTTGAATTCAAAGTGCTCATTCCAGTTGTAGAAGACGAGTCTTTCATTTGGAAACTTGGGATTGAAGAAACGACGTGGACAGTAATCTACGTCGCGACGTGGAGAGGCTCCAACGTCGCGACGTCCACCCACGTCGCGTCGTGATTTTTATTTTTAGGGTTTGTTCCCCGACGTCTCACGTCGCGACGTGCGGGAATTTTATGCGTTAAATATTTTTCTGTTTTTAGAAATTAGGGTTTTAAGTTATTTAATGTTTCCTTTTATGGTTTAGGTCGTCTAGGGTTAATGTTATGCCTATAAATAGGTGTTTTTATCAGTTGTAATAGGGAGACGTGAATTTTGAGAATTGAAAACACTGAGTTGTTTTTACGTGAGTTGCTTTCCTGAGGAGGGAAATTCAATTTACTTTGTGAAGATTATTCCTGAGGAGGGAGTTCTTTTCACACGACTGTCTTGTTATTTGTTGGTGAGGAGCCATCAAAATAATCGTGCTTACTGTCAGTCTACGGAAATAGATTGATTCGATTTTATTCACATTAATTCTCGAAAAGATCGTGACCAATATTCCGCAACAACTATCAATCTACGTGAGGAGCGTGGTGAGATCGTCATCAAGTGGTATCAGAGCTCAAGGAATTTTCGAAATCAGGTTTTTCAGTTTTCCTAAAAATTGAAACCCAAAATTGTTGTTATTCGCAGCCTTGCATGATTTGGTTATTGTGATAAGGTTACAACAATTATATCTTTTCTTTTGTTTCATTTGTATTGAATTTGATCCGATTGAATTGTTTGATTTGGTGATTGATTGCTTGGATTAAATATATCTGGATATTGTGACATGGGTGTTGCTTTAACTGGGAGTGATTTGAGTTGGGAAAAACAATATGAAGAAGTGCAGAGGTATATATCTTCCTTACCTCTTAAAACTGATGATGAACTTGAGAAAGAATGTAGGGATGCTTTACATGCCTTGAAAAATCCCAAACCAAAGATCCCTAGATGTGGTACATGTCTTGGATATGGTCATACTGAAATTAAATGCGCAAGTCGATTGGGAATGGTTATTGTTGATGGGGTTGCTAAATTTAATGATCCAAAATCTTATGTTATTGGTGATCCTTCTACATGGGCATGGGTTGATGCCATTCCACAACCAATTGTGGCAAACATAATTGAAGAGATCATTATTGAGCCCGAAGGTGACGACGAATTTCTTTCGGATATGCCTGAGCCAAAGGTTATTTTGGAGTATATTGAGCCTACTATTGAGGAGAATAAATCCAAGGAAGATAAAGCTTCTTTGCAGAAAGTTCAATTACCCATGGTGGAGGTATCACATGATGTGCTTGAAGACCAATCTTGTGAAGATTTAATTCCTTTTATTGCTTTAAATGATTGTAATTTACTTGTTATTAATGATGTTTATCATGATAAGCAAGAAAGTGAATTGATTCATGATTTGAATGACAAAAGCCTTGAGGTGAGGATTGTAGAAAAAGGCAAAGAGGGGGAAAATAATGAGAGTGAATTTCCATATATTTTGTCTTTTTGTCTTGATGATTTTTCAGATTTTGTGCCGGATTTCCTTGTTACCAGTCAACAAGATTTGAGGTCAAATCTTTTTCAAGTGGGGGGGAATGATACGAGATCAAGGTCATACGTCAAGTTCGTTGAATTCAAAGTGCTCATTCCAGTTGTAGAAGACGAGTCTTTCATTTGGAAACTTGGGATTGAAGAAACGACGTGGACAGTAATCTACGTCGCGACGTGGAGAGGCTCCAACGTCGCGATGTCCACCCACGTCGCGACGTCCATCGTCACGCGTCGCGACGTCCAGTAGCGTCGTGATTTTTATTTTTAGGGTTTGTTTCCCGACGTCGCGACGTCTTGCTCCTTCACGTCGCGACGTCGGGCTCCTTCACGTCGCGACGTGCAGGAATTTTATGCGTTAAATATTTTTCTGTTTTTAGAAATTAGGGTTTTAAGTTATTTAATGTTTCCTTTTATGGTTAAGGTCGTCTAGGGTTAATGTTAGGCCTATAAATAAGTGTTTTTATCAGTTGTAATAGGGAGACGTGAATTTTGAGAATTGAAAACACTGAGTTGTTTTTACGTGAGTTGCTTTCCTGAGGAGGGAAATTCAATTTACTTTGTGAAGATTATTCCTGACGAGTGACTTCTTTTCACACGACTGTCTTGTTATTTGTTGGTGAGGAGCCATCAAATAATCGTGCTTACTGTCAGTCTACGGAGATAGATTGATTCGATTTTATTCACATTGATTCTCGAAAAGATCGTGACCAATATTCCGCAACAACTATCAATCTACGTGAGGAGCGTGGTGAGATCGTCATCAATGCGGTAGCACCCCCAAAACGTGGTCTAACTTGTTTAAAGAACACAAGAAACTTAGTCCAAGTTTCAAATTGGAGAAATGTGAAGTGGAGAATGGATTTGTGTTGGAGGACGATGACATACGTGACATTGGCCATTGTTTGGTAGGTTACCTTCTTGGAAGGTTTCCGGGAATGAAGGCTATATATGATATCCGTATGGCGTGGAAGACCAACCATATTTTCTCCATGCATGAGAGTGGTTGTATGATATTCAGATTTGAGTCCGAGACAGATCGGGATAGGGTATTGGAGGACGGGCCATATGAGTCTTTTGGCATTCCTTGGCTATTGAAGGTCATGCCGTCGTTCTTCTCGTTCGATGATAGCTGTTTCTCCTCTATTCCGACATAGATATGCCTCCCAGGGCTCCCACTTGACTGTTGGAGCAAGATTAAAAAGGATGTTTCAAATGGCTCGAGTTGAACTTAATTATGATTTACTTAGATGCTCAATCAAACATTTAAATTGTTTCTTTAATTAGTTTAATATTATTTTATAATGCACTTAAATTATTTTGAATAAATAAATTTAAAATATGACTTACACATCTAACATTAAAAAAATCTTTATTTATATTTAGTGCACAAATATTTTATAATTCTACAATAGTTGCATTATTACCTGAAATATTATCAAAATCGATTGAAAAATTTTATTCGTCAAATTAAATTCTTGTAAAATAACACTAATGAATTTAAATATATTTTGGACAATGTGAAGATCGATAAAAACTCTATAAATGCAATTACTATTTTTTGTAGGAATCAATCTAAATCAACTAAATGATAGATTGTGCCCATATAACTATTTAATTGTCAATGATCACTCCAAATACATTTCGGATCTTTTATTGCATTCAATGTTTCATTCTATGTATCATTCTATAGATTCACGCAACGTATATTTAACTAAAATCTTATCAAGTGATTAGTGAAACCTAAGGAATAAGTGTTAAATACATGTGGCTTGTATCCATACAATGAAACACCGAAAGTAACATAAGATGAGCTCCAAATATGCGAACATATTGAAACACAAGAATTTAATTTTGAAAATATTTTGATATTTTTTTTAATTTTTATAAAATTTTCTAATATCACATGTTAAAGTTGTTGACGCGTTTAACTTTAGGATTTGTATTTTCTTATATTAATCTTACAAAATTTTCTTTTTCACCAAATGTAAATGGTAAATATTATGTACAAACAAGTCTAATTAAATGATCTCTCTAATTTGAATGATTGAATTTAAATAAATTTAAATTAGAAGAAAAAAAACCTTGTTAAACGTATCTAATTAGTTGAGTTTATGACTTGTGAAGGCCGGTTTATTTAAAATGTGCATTCTCTAAGTGGTTGTTTAGTGTTCTATATTTGCTCTTTATCTTGGATGCCTATGATTTTTTACAAAAATTGCATTCTGCTTTGACAAGAACCTCATCGGCATAAATTTTTTTTTGAAATACTTTACGAATATCGGATCTTGCGTTAGTTGGAGAACTTTGACTTCATGTCGTAAATGTCGATAGATTTGCATTTTCTATCACCAATACAACATTAACGGTCCGCAACAGTCGCAATTTATAGAGAAACAGTCATTTTTATATTTTTTAATTTCGTTCCTCATTTTATTTTATATTATGTGTGGCTTTGATTCAATTTTATCCCAACCAAAATTGAATCAAAGCCACACATAATATAAAATAAAATGAACTTTGACTTCATGCTATAGATGTTGATGGATTTGTATTTTTCATCACCAATATTAATTGGTTGAGATAAAATTGAATCAAAACCACACATAATATACAATAAAATGAGGAACGGAATTGAAAAATATAAAAATGACCGTTTCTCTATAAATTGGGAATGTTGCTGACCATTAATGGTGTACACGCATTTTATTTTTTTCACCGTTGATAATGTTGCACATGCGCCTATAATTTTGTTAAAAAAATAAAACATGCACTTGTAATTTTTTTTTAAATTCCCGAATTTAGAAACTTTAACCGAACCACCCTGGTTTCCGTTCTACCATCTCTACTCGGACCCTTTGGTATCACTCGATGACAAATGTATCATGACTCCCTCTTTGTTTGGTTTTCAAATCTCAGTTCAAACCCAGACTCCCTTTTTCTTTGCAGGTAAATTTTGCGCCTAAGGAAGAGTTATCCTCTTTTGTTCAAGTTCTCCGAAAGTTTAAAATGTGCTGCACCTACCAAAAAATGCTATATAATATCCCATGAGTTTTACATCCAAAGAAAACATTTGACAGAATGTTAGACAAGAAAACAAAAAAATCCTGCTGAGTTGCCACAATTTTTTACCAATTGTATTAACCTGCACTTTTGTCATTATAACAGACAACATATGACCATTTGCCTTTCAAGTAGGTTGTCAATTCAAATTCTCAGAAAATCTTAGGAACATTTAAGGGAAAAATTCCAAATCATGACCAATCCATGTTTAAATCTGAGAAATGGATGGAATCGGAATCCCTGTACAGGAGCAAACTAAAATGTACACAAATAGGTGTCTTCGTAGAAGGAGATATCCAATGCCTGCCATTTATTTGCTTTTGACAGCATGAATTTCAAGTAGCCCTAAAAGCTATCCTTAGCTTGCCGGATGACACCTAATGCTTCTGCATCGTCGGCATCAGGTGGAATCTTCAGTGACTGACGGATTTCCACGCTTGAAGTCCGAAGGAAAGGATTGCATGACTTTTCTTTTCCAAGAGTTGTTGGAATCTAAACCAACATAGTAAGATTAGGCAACATTAAGATTATTGCCATTAAAACAACTCAATTTGCCTAAGCATTCGCATAAAGAAGCTGACCAAAGCTACAAAAAATCTTATTAAAGTGAGTACATAAAAATTCTATGCAATGTCCTTAAAATGACTTGTCCAGAAAAGAAAGTAACAAGGAAATAAGTCATGAATTTACTGTTGGCAAGCCTTTTTCCCGTAGATGGATGACTTCAGCAGCATAAGATTGCAATTCCTTATTACCAGGTTCTACTGATAGTGCAAACTTTGAATTACTCTGCCCAAAAGTTTAGAAAATATTAGTTTCTAATGAAAGCCAAAGTATTTGAATATATTAATTTAGGAAAGACGAAGACATAAATTGCACTCAGCACTTTTGTCTTTGATTACACCAAATATTAACTTTGCACAAAGACAATGACTTGCCACTGTATACTCATGACCGCAGTAAATACTTGTCGGATCTGGCAACAACATTATCTTCCTCAAGGAAGAGAGCATCTGCAACACAAATAGCAAATAAAAGTACCAAATTAAGCTCTTTTGACCATTCACATACATCTGTTTGCTCAGATAGCATATGAATTATAAGTCAAATACATAACTTATGAATGTAAGGATAGGAATTAAATCTAGCACTTCACCGAAACAGGCTTTGTCACATGCAAGAATATATCAGCCAAACTCACTTATTATTTCAAATAGGCACCTCCTACATGGAGTATAAGAGATAGGAATAGGCATTCGTTACTTTATGACCACCTTAAGAAGCACAATGTGGCATATGACTGGCATCAGCCACAAACAAAGTTTCAATCAAAATATATTGCCAGTCCCATTCCCACCAATTTTGATGGATACGGAAGGAAACAGAAGGGAAAGAAATTCAATTGATTTGGTAAAGAGAGGAAAGAATAACTAATATGTTTAGAAACAACAAAAGTAAAGCATTGCAAACCAAAAAGCACTTACATCTCAAATTAAACCTGCATGAATGAAATGATTCTTGAAAGTCAATTGTCTCTTCACCAAAAAAAATATTCCCAACTAGTCAACATCCATAAGATCACCCTCCTTGGGATCCTACCCAAACCTCGAATTTGAATTTCATGAAATCCTCTAAGGTAACAGGGGAATTCCATTACTTATGAATATAAACAGGTCATCCCAAAGCTTCCTAACAATACAATGATGAGGAATGGACACTTTTGTTCCATTCTAGACTTGGATACTATACCTTTGGACAAAAACCAGAAGAGAAAGGTTTAAATTTATAATCAAATCACTAATTTTGATAGGAGAAAACTGTCAGTTTAATATGATCTTTAAAATTGTTCTACAAAGAAATGATTTTTGTGATGTGTCTAGCACTGGTGTTCCAAATGTGAACACAGTTCCAGAGTTAGCATTCCTGAGATGTGAACTCATCCGGCCACCATTTTTTCTATTTTTACAGTTGCTAAATAAATGCAAACTCAATGCTGTGTAAATTAAAATATACAAATTTTTTATTGAGTTTGCTTTTTCAATTTCTTTTTAATCATCCCACACATCTGATTCGAAGTTGTCTTCTCTCTCTCCTCTAGATCCAATCCCTCTGAAAATGCGATTTACAAATACTTGGTACCAGTTAACGAAAATGACGATGACTGCAGTCGCTTGTTTTAAACTAATAACCCATCAGAAAGTGGTAATAACAGGAATGTAATCAAACTAACTCATCAACATCTCTCTCACAACCAGAAGCAAGTGAAGGCAAATAAAAGATCTAATAGGCAATAGATCTAAGGACCATTCAACTGGATACCCAATGTTGAAAAGCAACTAATATCTTACTTAGGTTCTGTTTTATGATGAAGCCTAGAACCATATCAGTTACCTAATGCAGTCAAAAAACAATTTTAAATATCAAAATAAAACGAGAATTTCCAGCACAAAAATCATCTATTTGGTAGAACAATTTTAAAAATCATAATAAACTGAGAAGTAGAGAAGAATTTTAAAAATATAATAATCTGAGAACTTTCTTTGTTAATTGCTATAAAACCACACAATTGCATCGACTTCAAAGAAAGCCTCAAATATGCCCTGATAGCTTCATGTAAAACAAAAGTGTTCATGAATTCCAATTCTACAATAGATCTACGGAGTTTCACAGAATAAAGCCTAGCTGACAAAAAGGATCTCTTAACATCTTAAAATCAGTAGCCAAACAAACATCGTTATTAATAGCCTGCTATAGTGTCTGGAAAATATTTCGCCCTACTTTAGTATGTAGAGAGGCGATTTAATATAATGCATGCTAGACAAGATAGCCCATAGCTCTTAAATAGCACACTATAGTGAAAATTTTAGATTTTTAATCTGAGCCATTAGATTTTTGCAGTTTTTAATCTATCGGTTTGATCGATCACTTGCAAATTATTTATTGTGCACCTACACTCTGCCAAATCAAGTTGCCCTAAAATATCACCCTTTGAAAAGACAAATAAGTCAGACATATAAGGCAATTCAAATTAAATCAAATCCAGGGGAATTGGTGATATCTCTTAATCTCCTCTCTAGTTTCCTCTTAGTAACCTCCTTTAAAACCTCTTCTTGGGCTTTATGTGCACTGTTTCAGAAAAGTGCACCTCTGTTATGGGCTCTAGGCTCATGGGAACACATTTAACTTTGAGCAAATAAGAGCTATGCAAACAAATTAACCATTAAGACACATGGAAATTTTCTTGTGCAGTTCTGAGCCTAACCTGTGACACGTAGTAAATATACAGAGATGATCGCCAGCATGAACATGATCAATAATTCCATTTCTCGACATACTATCAATTAAGTTTAAAAACTAAAGCTAGAAAGGGAAAAGGATAGCTGAAATACACACACACACACACAGAGGATGGTAAAATAGAAAACGATAATGAAATTAAGATATAAGGTGAAGCAACAAGAATTTCTGAGTTCAGGATAAAGCATATTCAATGCAGAATATTGTTTACCTGATCAGGGGTTCCTTCAAAGAGCTTGCCACATGATAAACTGAACAAAGTGTCTCCTGTGAATATTGACTTGGATCCAGGAAAGTAGAAACTAATATGGCCTGCTTATTAGAAAGAAAACATTCAGTTTCAAGTAAATGCAAGTTTTTTACAAAGTTTAAGTCCTAATCTAGAAATCTATTTGGTATAACAGCACATGACAAATTTATGCAACATTAACTAACTGATAAGCATTAGAGAAGCTATTCATGACTGTTACACGCAGGCATAACAATCCACTGACTACTTTTCTCTGGACTAAAAAAGGTTATATTGATCGTCCATGTCAGTCTACAAATTAGCTGAAAGCACCTTTACAGCAAATCTTAAACATTGGCTTAAACCCATATGGTCCCTTTCCTGTCCTTTTTATTCTTTCCAATTTAGGATAGCATGATGAAACCACAAAATTAGTGACCATAAGTGAAACATGAGGAAGGTCAAGTGGAGTCACTTAAGGCTCCAAAGCTCAGCTGGTTCGCAGTGAGGATAATCTGACTTAGAAGGAAAAGAAAATTTTCTACTAAGAGAGTGACATAAGAGAAGAAAATTCTAAGCTGCAATTATAAATTACAAGTGTCTTTATGCTGCCATTGTTTAGGCTCTTTTTAATAAATTGGTAGAGGTACATGCCAAACCCCCAACCATCACAAGGTGGAATCACTTAATATTCAGAAGGCGGAATTACTTAATATTCAGAAGTCTCTGAGTTTCATAACAAGTGAGCACTTCTTTTCAACAATACAAATAGCAACTAAGGGCATGAAAGACCTAGGAGAGCACTAACCACCATGACAGGTGGAGCTTGTCATGTCACTTCACCTTATATAGAAAGAAACATAATCGCGAGGTCTTTATTGATATAACTATCAAGATCGTGATAGTTTTTCACAATGTAATAAGAAAATTATCACGTGGATAG
Organism: Ophiorrhiza pumila; assembly: GCA_016586305.1. Taxonomy (NCBI): domain Eukaryota; kingdom Viridiplantae; phylum Streptophyta; class Magnoliopsida; order Gentianales; family Rubiaceae; genus Ophiorrhiza; species Ophiorrhiza pumila. The sequence continues at coordinate 23,946,072 of BLIW01000003.1, read as the reverse complement.
CTTTTTGACTTCAAAACACAAATTTCAGAAAAGAAATCTGCACACAAACAAATTAGTAGACTTGATGATACCTTTATGCAGAGTAAAATTAGTATCGCAATGGAATGATTAATACAAAATCGCAATGCTGCTAAATTTAGTGTCAGTATTTTGATGAAAACTTTAAAACGAAACAAGATATTGAAACCACCTCGTGTGTGACCGGGAGTATCCATAATGAGCACCTCATGGCTTGCAAACATCCATTTGTCCCCATCATTCAGAGCAATATCAATTCCAGGGATTCTATCCCGGTCTACTCCTGATCCAATCACCTACAGCAGTATAGAAGTGCAGTTAAAATCTACATTTCAATTTATTATATCATGAAAATATAAGTCATTGTACTAAACAATCCAAAGATTTGACAAGATTACATGTCAAATAACAATGACGGCCCAATCAAGCAATTTCTGTTACAAAGAAGGTTTTACTATTTTAACCCAGTATCTCAATAACAATAATCTCCCATCTCTGCAAAATTTTGAGCCTAAATATACAACAACAACAACAAAAACAAAAACAACTAAGTCTTTATCTCACTATGTGGGATCGGCTACATGGATCATATTTCGCCATCGTATTGTATCATTACACATGTTTTACCCTGCATTTAGGAGCGTTATATGCATCATAATATGAAAACCTGAGGGAGGTCAATGTAAAGAAGGGGGAGGATCCTAAAACTATGATAAGCCCCGGGAGGGTAATGTCATTAAACCATACAGGAAAGACACCTAAAAGTAAAAGCATACCCAACTGGATCACCATAACCTAAAATAGTTTATTAATGATTTTTCTAACACCAATAGGGAACAAAATACAAAAGGTTCTTTGTCAAGGACAGATACACATAGTTCCCAGACTAATAACAGAATACAATAGCTTACCAATTCTGTCAAACCAATCCTTAATCAAATTTATGCATCTGAAAACCTTCATTCAATTGGAAATGAGTTCTATTAAGTGGTGATTAGCAGTTGGATTAGATGAGTATAGGGGATGATAATTGTGATAGTCTAGCTGCTTTTTCTAATTTTCATAGAGTTTAGTCAAGTATGAAGGTAGACAACTTGGCAAAGAACCCTATCAGAAAATATCAAGCATGTCTCCAAGTTGGGGTTGGTACATCATGGCCTAGTTGGATTCGGGTTTAATGTGTTATTCAAAATTGGACCACATCTTTAACATTTTACAAGATTATTGGGATAAAAACATTTCTTGCAGAAGATCAAAGAAGATATGATTATCATACCTTTGCGCCGTACCTTTCTTTCAACTCCATATTGCCACCAGTGTGGTCATGATGATGATGAGTATTCAATATGTAATTCAAATTCCGATTTTTCCTATCCAATGCATCTATCACTGGAAAAGCTTCGGAAGGATCAACTACTCCAACAGTCCCAGTATCCAGATCATGTAATAAATATGCATAATTGTCCCTAAGGCATGGCACCTGATCATCGGATACAATTAAAAGAGCTTAGAAGGGCAACAGAAGTATTTTGCAAACAAAAAAACTTCTTAGGGTAACCATTACTCCATTTAGCAGCATAACTACTTCCAAACTTCCAGAAATAACGTCAATGCTCCTTGAATTTGGATATTAGCATTATATCAAATCCAATGAATCTAAACCTCTAAGATATGTAAATCCTGCTGCTAATATGATTTTATTTGTTATCAAGTCTCGTTAGTCCCCATATTGCTAGAACAACACACTAGGCTCTCTACAGCTGTAATGATTTGGTTAGTCCTTAGTCCTCACCACAAGCTTCAAGTAATAGGAGAGACCCAAATTGATTACAGAAAAAAAATCTACCATGCTGTGCAAGCACTATAGCATCAAGAATCAATCTGAAATCTTTTGCCTCACTATCTATCTAAAATCTTAAATGTCCGAAAAGAAGGGTATTTTATTCATATAAACCCAAGAAAACTCAACAAGAATGCAGTACTCAAAACTTCCCAGTCCCTATGTTGACAGAATCTCCAAAATTCAAATTCTTCAAATCAACTCCCTTTATGTCAGAGAAAACAAAAAACCCCTATAAAACAATTCTTCTATGGAACATTTCTTCATGAAAGAAGTAATATCAAACAGAACACCGAAAAGGGTCCTCACCAATTCAATTTGCAGAGAAGATGACATATTGGTAATGCTACAAAAACGATTAACACCAAGAGTTCTACTAACTCCACGCAATGTCTTGAATGGCATTGAAAAAAGCCTCATAAATCCATACAAAAGATTCTTTCTGATGCTCAATTGTCTCATCCCTGGCCACACGCAAATTGTACTCCTCCCCACCTGTCATTAACATTTAAACAAAATTGCCAACTATTATGATAAAAATAGAATTCACAAATAACAAATTGGTAATAACCAGCAAAAATTTAAAAAAAAAAGCTTTATTCAATAAAGAAATAGCTATAATATTGAGAAACAGAACAAAAACAGTTTTTATTGTATTTAATTACATTTTCGTTAGGATTTACCTCTTCCTTCACTAACAATTACTGGGTTTTTCTCAAACTGCTCAAATTTTTGTAAAAAAAGTTCTCTTTTCTTCAAAAATTACATGAAGAGAGTATTCATATTAATCCCCAAAAAAAAACAAAAACCCATTTCAGTTCTTAAACAATTACCCCAAAAAGATGACAAAAATCATAAAGTAAAAAAGAAAAATTTATGTTTTGTCAGAAAAAACAAAAAAAAAAACACCTCGAGGGAGATGGAGATGTACATACCGCTGAACGAGGGAAAGAGGAGGCCATGGCAGTGGGAAGAAAATTTCTACAAGCGATCATTTGCATATTTCCATATTAATCATATTATTTTTCTCTATTTCTATGAAGAGAGAGAGAGAGAGAGAATCTGTGTGTGCAATGTGCATATAGAGTAAAGGAACCGAGTGGACGTTGGTTGGGTGGACTGGTGGAGGTTGGATTTGCAATTCGCAAATATTATACAGTTGTTTTATGCTTTTATTAATTACAGCCCTCAACTTATTGAGGTTTTGACAGTTCGACCCTCTAAACTTTCATTGATGAATAGTTCATGAGCTGCCCTAAGGCTTTCCGAGCTGGAGGTCTAGGGTTCGAGTTCCCAACATCATTTTTTTTTTCTTAACTCTATGTAACATTAAAGATTAAGGGGGCGTTTTGTAAGAGAGAATAGAAGGCATTAATTGTAATCAACAAAATTCAGGAAGGGATTATGTAACTAGAATAACTATTCATTAATGATTACATTAAATGAGTCAAAAGATGATTCCCTAGTCTCCTCCCATAAATTATTCATTACCCTATATTGATTAATCGATCTTACTCACCCCTACCAATTAACTCTCTACTTCAATATGTACTTTAATAATAATAATATTATTATTATTAATTAAAATAATAATAGTAATATTAATAATAATAATATTATTATATTAATAATATTAATAATTATTAATATTATTAATATTATAATATTAATAATGATAATAATAGTAATAATTAATAATGATAATAATATTAATAATAATAATAATTATTATTAATATGAAAAATATTAATAATGATAATAATTAATAATATTAATAATGTTAATAATATTAATAATTAATAATGATAATAATATTAATAATTAATAATAATAATTAATAATTAATCATGATAATAATATTATTATTATTAATCAATAATAATAAAGATGCGAATTCTGATAAGGGTAGAATAGAAATTTTGACTGATTTCTATTACTATTGTTGATTTGAACCAAACAACATCAATCACAATAATACCTATTAGAGGATTTGAACCAAACATTAAAAAGAATGCATTCATAATTCCTATTATCATTGACCCCTCAATAATTAATAAGACTTCGAACTCCCAACAGTATTTTTCTTCCCTAATTTCGTACTTCTAATGTTCAAGCTCATTTGTAACCGTCTAATTAATGCCCGCGAGGAACGGTTTCGAATTAGAACGTCTCAAGTTCCGGCATAAATAAGAATTATTGATCATTGGTTTCGAATTAGAACCTCTCAAGTTTTGACATAAATAAGAATTACTGGTAATAATATATCTTTGATTTGTAATAATATAGAATTGGTAAAAAAATAATAACAATAGAATTTGGAGGTTTTTTAGGTCAAATTATAATTTTACTTTGTGCAAAATCTGATCATTATTTAATGAATGAATGTATTGTGGATAAATGAGTAAATGAATGATAATAAGAAATACTTATGTAATTGGAGTAAGTGTAGAAAAATCTACTAGTACTCTCTATCATTGGTGTGAATTATATATTAACAAATAGTTTTTAATTGAAGAAAAGAAAATAGTTGATTTTTGTATAAAAAAATACAATTTATCCTATTAAAATTTGAGTTTTTTTATTTATAATTTGATATATGTATGATTTAGCAATAGCTATTCTTTTTAAAATTTAGTTAATTTATTTTTTGAAAAGAGATATTACAAAACGAAAGAGAGTATATATATTAAATAATTTAAATATTTTACAAAGAGTTTTATTATCTTTTATTTATTTATTTATCCACAACAAACAATTATATATTGACTAATGATCGAACTCCACCTGAATTGTAAGATGTTTTATTTGTGTGAGTAAGCTATTGATAAACTTTCATTAGTTACCATATCAATTAATAATCATATAATCCTTTATAATTTTTTTTGTCAATATATTAGTGATGAATAATTGTTAGCCATATCAATACTAGGATTGACCTCAATTGAGTTGTGTCAATCTTATGGACAATGATATTGTAGGGCTGTGACTTTATCTTATATTATAAATCTTCTTTTATTGAATTCAAAATATTAGACATGGATGATTAGAGGTCTATGTCAATATTTTCACAAATTTAGTTATAGATAAAGTGCCAAAATCCCTCGCCTCAAATATATTTATTCATTTTGTAAATTTGTTGTTTATAAGTTTTTCTTTAAAAGTATAATGATTAAGAGTATAATTTGTTTTTCACCGATTTGCAATTTCATATTATGTGAAGTTCTATTATCATTTGTTAGTCGTGTTAAATCATTGAGTGGTGATTACCAAATTGTGTAAGAAAACTCATATTTCGTATCATTACTTAGAAAAAAATATATTAAGATGTTAAATGATTATAGATTACGTGTAATTGAAGGTATTTCGCAAATTTCATTGGCGGCCACTAAACTATTTATGTGGCATACTTTTAACCACTATTCTTTTTTTAAAAAAAAAATTTGGTAACTTGTTTATAAAAAGTAATATACTAATTTGTTTCATTATATTCAACTATTATTTTTTAATTTTTTCTATTAAATTCAAATATTTTTTTAGTGTGAAATTTAGGCACAATCTTATTAGATTACCATCCATTATTCTAAATTAGTGTCCTTCAAGACAGTTTGCATTAGTAAAAAATATCATTAATCAGAAAAAAAAATTAAGTTGTAAAATGATGAAAGGATTACTAATAATTGAAATTATTTCTACACCTCATCGTCATTACTAAAAATATATTATGTAGATGTTGCAGTTGGGAGAAATTTAATGCTTTATACATCTTAATTACGTAAGATACATTGTATTGCTTGCACCATCACAATAATTTGCAGTTCTTTTGGGATGGGTGATAATATATGGACATTGATTTTGATGTCTTTAATTTGTTATGTTTGGTGTTGTGGGCAAAACAGAAGTTGCCATTCTTTGATGGGATTTGTGGCCTGCAATAATTAAGAACAATACTTAAAAATAAAATTAATATTGTTTTATTGGGAAGCATACTTTAATTTTGAAAATTTTGGAAATCATATTTACATTCTGAATGAAAAATACTAAATTTTCAGGTTCGATTATAAGCTAAACACCTTATTTCCTGGCCATTTTTTTTTCCTATTAGTGTTTTTACTCTTTACCTTCATAAAAAAGGGTCATCATTAATCTATTGGAATACTCTTTCAACTATACAAATCATAGAAAATCTTCGGGACAAATTTTTAGATTAGGAAAAAGTGGTTTGTAAAATTTAGCAACAAGAATGAGAAAAATTAGATTTTGTATGTACGTAGTTAGTTTTAGTTTGACTATTCATCTATTAAAAATGGTATACTAATAATCAATGGTAGAATAAAGATAAAAAATTAGTAGGGACTAACTTCCAAATAAAATTTTCTTTTGCCATTAATTTAACGTATTTAACAACTAAATTTCTAAATTTACTATTATAAAAATGATAAAATATATATATAAATATACAAAATTACTGGGTTGGAATGATAAAATATAATTACACAAACGGAGAGAATGATAAAAGGGAGAAATAGTATATAAAATTAGAAATGGTGTTTGAATTTTAATACGGAATGAAGAACAAAAGATATTTGTCTACCGTGGGAAAGGGTTTATAGAAGTGAAACTTGTTTTGTTTTGTTTTTGGTTCAATTTTTTTTTTCTACTGTGGGAAAGGGTTTATAGAAGTGAAACTTGTTTTGTTTTGTTTTTAGTTCAAATTAAACTAAATGATTTGGTTTTGGAAATGAAACAAATTTTTTTTTCAAATACATCGAAAAGACTCAAAACTCAAAAGATTAAAAGTCATTACTGTCTGCAAGTCGACTTCAATCTCTCTGTTGCACAATCGCACGCACTAGCCGTTTGGATGGGGGTTGGAGCAAGAGTGTTGTCACCCGGTGGGGGTTGAAGCCTTCCTTTTACTAGACGAGATCTTCTATCCAATATTATCTTTATCTTATCATGTTCTTACTCCTACTTTAACTATGGTCTAATAATTGTAAATTTAATTTTACTAATATTTATATTTTTAATCCTTAGTTTTACTGAAACGATATCGCTTTGAACATTAGACATAATAAGATAAAATAATATTGGACAGACAATCTGATCTCTCGCTAAGGTTATAGAGAATTTGGTAGGGGCCTCACCTAATTCTGCCAGTGCTAATGATCAATCCAACAACTAGCTATTATTTTTAATTTTTCCATTAAGTGTAAAAAGTTTTTAATTTTTTTATAATAATATTGTGTTTATAAATGAAGGTAATTGATACAAAGTTTTTATAATAATATTGTGTTTAGAGTTTAAGGTAGTTATAGTTCTCATATGAGAAAGTCGTTGATTAAGCCCAAATTTGCACTTCGGGATATTGTAAATATACCGACCAGGAAATACCGAGCTCCAAGCAATAATGTCTAACTTATCTATAAAAAAGAATAGCGTTAGAGCAAAGTCTCGAGGTGATCCCCGGGGATTCTACTCCGATGCTAAAGTCAGTCCTTGAGTAATCATATGTTCAAATGAAATTCGCATATATAGAATATGAATAATGTTATCGTTAAACTACTTCCACCTTTTACTCTTTGAGTATTGCTAATTTGTTACTGCCAAGTTTGACTTATTCCTTCATATTGGGAAATATTTAAATAGTGTTTCATCAATACCTCCTCAGGTCGGTATAAATATTTTTATTCCGACCTGACAACAACACCCAAATATTTCCGAGCTGATCTCCTTGATCCTCATCATGAAAAAATGACACTTTGATATCAGAAAAGATGCTTCGATATCAGAGAGAATAACTTATGATCTTAAATCCTTGCACGCTTTTCTTCACCATCTCCAGAATTTCCTTCAAGGTTTCATCCTTTATCAGGTATATCTTCCGAAGAACATTCTAATTCATCGAAGCCTATCAATTCCGCAAGTTATGTAGAACCATCTGCTCATAGTGTCTCACCTCCAGTTAATAGTGATTCTTTAGTTTCTCCTGCAGTAGAAATTTCCCTTATGAGATCCCTTAGACAGTCTCGCAACACCAACCCTCGCATTAGCAGTGCTGTAGAAACTATCGAGGAGGAAATTCCAGAGCAAACTAGTAGTGATGCAGAAGATATTACTAAGGGTATTCTTGCTAACTTCCTTTCCTCTTTCTTGAATAGGAAAAGTGTTAATCATATACTGAAAAAGTATTTTATCCCGAGTCATATCACTGTTCAAGTTCCCTCAAAAGATGACCGAGCTACATACCACCCTCAAGGTCATATTGCTCTTTACGAACACCAATTCCAATCCGGTCTTTGGCTACCCATCACTGGTTTGCTTTTATGTGTTCTAGATCATTATAAGGTTAGTTTGAGTCAACTTACCCCAAACTCTATCAGAACGTTATATGCTTTGAACTAGTCTGCCGATACTCCAAAGTCGCCATTAGCCTTCCCCTGTTCAGGCATTTTTTCTCTTTAAAAACAGTCCCTAATGAAATGGGATGATTTTATTTTAACCGTCGTGCTAATAGAGTGCAGCTTTATCCAATAGAGCCATTGAAGTTATTCGCGCTGTCGAGCATTCATCCACTTTGTGTTCTAAGCTAGAGAGTGAAAAGATGAAAGTGGCCTACCTGGAAAGTAGAATCTCACTTCTGGAAGTTAACCACGGTTAAAGCTAACTTGGAGACAGAGCAAAAGAAGAGAACCTCCGTTCCAGAGTTCAAACCCTCAGCTCGTCCTGCCTGAAATGGCATACCCAGTATAAAGACATAGAGCGCAGGTACAATTTCCACAAGTAGCTTTGGTCAGTCGGTGGAGAACTTCTTGAGGTTGGATGATTTTGCTCAACTCCTGGCAAAGCTTAATATCCCAGCTGCTCATTTTGGATATAGTGAGGCGGTGAAAACTCTACAGAAGGACTACATTACAGATAAAAGCTTAGAAGAGTTGGGCTTTGATGCCGAAGCGGAAGCCAAATTCAGTTCAACTTTTAAGGAGTTGATTGGGAGAGAGCTCGGATATTCTGTGAACCAGTTCATTCCCTCTACTCCTCTGTTTGAAGCGCCGGAAGTGGATATCTTCGAGCTTGAGAAAGATGACGATGGAAGCCAGTCTTAAAGATGTCTCCATAGCTCTAATAATTTTATTTTCCTCTACTCTGGTTTTATTGTACCTTAGATTTTGGATTTTTGTTTTTCTAAGATTTAATATAACTTCTTCCTGGAGATTTCATTTCCTAGGACTTGTTATTTTTCCCCAGAGTTTCTTTTTAGAGATTCTTCTCAGAGATTTTAATAAAATTTCCTTTCCTGAAGTTTCTTTATTTCCTTATAATTCTTTACAAGGAATTCACCTCGGGAATTTTGTAAACGTTTCTTCTCGGAGATTTTAATAAAATTTCCTTTCCTGAAGTTTCTTTATTTCCTTATAATTCTTTATAAGGAATTCACCTCGGGAATTTTGTAAACGTTTCTTCTCGGAGATTCGTCTCGGAGATTTTAATAAAATTTCCTTTCTTTGAAGTTTTTTTATTTCCTTATAATTCTTTAAAAGGAATTCACCTCGAGAATTATGTAAACGTTTCTTCTCGAAGATTCTTCTCGGAGATTTTAATAAAATTTCCTTTCCTGAAGTTTCTTTATTTCCTTATAATTTTTTACAAGGAATTCACCTCGAGAATTTTGTAAACGTTTCTTCTCGGAGATTCTTCTCGGAGATTTTAATAAAATTTCCTTTCCTGAAGTTTCTTTATTTCCTTATAATTCTTTACAAGGAATTCACCTCAGGAATTTTGTCCTAGTTATTTTATAGATTTTCACAGAGATCTTTTCTCCGGAATTGCCATAGCAACAACAAGACGCTTTATCAACTTATTACATCTCAAGAAAAGAATACTCCACTAATAATACTTTCTTAAATTCTGAAAATTCCAAGTTCTTGGGATAGATTTCCCATCCATTCTTGATAATCGTGCTTGACCTTATTTGGTTCCAAATCCGAGCTTTCATCTTCCTTTCGAGGCATTTCAGCAATGAAATCAGCTAACGCCTGGCCTTTAATCGTTGTTCGGGATTTGAAAGTATTATCATATTCTCCGAGCTCAATAGCCCACTTGGATAATTGTTCGGAAGCCAAATGTTGCAACTCAAATATTCATCTCGGGAATTTTACTGACCGAGTTGAAATAATCTGACCTCCAGTGCTAAGGAGTTTTATGACCGAGCTAAGGAGTTTGCCGACCTCCGAGCTAGGGAGTTTTATGACCGAGCGGAAATAATCCGACCTCTAGTGCTAAGGAGTTTTATGACCGAGTTGAAATAATCCGACCTCCGAACTAAGGAGTTTTATGATCGAGCTGAAATAATCCGACCTCCGAGCTAAGGAGTTTGCCGACCTCCAGTGCCAAGGAGTTTTATGACCGAGTTGAAATAATCCGACCTCCGAACTAAGGAGTTTTATGACCGAGCTGAAATAATCCGACCTCCGAGCTAAGGAGTTTGCCGACCTCCAGTGCCAAGGAGTTTTATGATCGAGCTGAAATAATCCGACCTCCGAGCTAAGGAGTTTGCCGACCTCCAGTGCTAAGGAGTTTTATGACCGAGCTGAAATAATCCGATCTCCGAGCTAAGGAGTTTGCTGACCTCCAGTGCTAAGGAGTTTTATGACCGAGCTGAAATAATCCGACCTCCGAGCTAAGGAGTTTGCCGATTTCCAACAATTTTCTCACCTCCTGTTGAATGACCTGCTTTCGCTTGGGCGCAAAGCTCATTTTCTTCTGCTGCACTGGCTTAATATTCACGTGAATATTCAGCGAATGGGTTATCAGTTTGGGAGAAACTCCGCCCATCGCTTTTGGACCCCAAGCAAATATACCACTGTACTCCTTGAGGAGTTCCAGCAAGCCTTGTCAAATTCGATCAGAGATATTTTTACCGACCTAAATTATCTTTTTCGGTCTTGAGTAATTAATTGAGATCCTCAGTATCTCTTCATCCTCAAAATAGAAGTCCACACTCTTTACGGGATGCTGTTCCCGTACTTTCATTGGGCCCTTAGTCCCGGATTCTTATTCCTTACTTTTCATTATTCTTTTTCCTCTGATATGCTTCTTTAGCTTTGGCATATTTCTCTGCTCGGTCCATCAACTGTTCAATATCACATGGTGGATCAGTAGCCATTTTAGTATAAAAACGTCTGGAGCGTGAGCCATTAAGAAATGCTCTTACTAGAACGTCCTCCGAGCAATTCTTCACTTGTAAGCTTTCATCATTGAACCCTAATGTAACTCCGAAGGGACTCACTGTCCCCCTGACGGAGATTCAGTAATTCTGCCATGGACTTGTCAAACTTCTTTCGTTGTAGAATTCGGTTAAAGAAAAGGTCACATCGTTGAGAAAAAGAATCCACACTCCTTGGCCTTAGGCCTTCATACCAGAGGCGAGCCTTTCCTTCCAAAGTAGTAGCAAAACGTCTGACACTTTGTTTCCTCCGGTGCCTTCAAGAAATCCATCGTGGATTCGAACTTGTGTTTGCCATCAAAATGCAATCTCGTGGTGAGAACCTTTTGCACGGTTCCCACAGACGGCGCCAATTGATTAAGCCCAAATTTGCACCTCGGGATATTGTAAATATACCGACCAGGAAATACCGAGCTCCAAGCAATAATGTCTGACTTATCTGTAAAAAGAATAGCGTTAGAGCAAAGTCCCGAGGTGATCCTCGGAGATTCTACTCCGATGCTAAAGTCAGTCCTTGAATAATCATATGTTCAAATGAAATTCGCATATATAGAATATGAATAATGTTACCGTTAAACTGCTTTCACCTTTTACTTCTTGAGTATTGCTAATTTGTTACTGCCAAGTTTGACTTATTCCTTCATATTGGGAAATATTTAAATAGTGTTTCATCAGTCGTATATACAAATTTACACTTAAATGTATTTTAACATAAAACTATTTGAACTTAATGAAAAAAAAAAGTATTTGAATTTGACGAAATAACCATTAGTATATATATTACTTTTGATAGATGAATAGTCAAATCAAAATAAAAAAATATTGATTAAAAGTATACAGGTTAATAATTTAGTGATAGGATAATTTACCTTTTCTAAACCCTCCCAAAAGTTTAAAAACAAAAATTTTTATTCATAATGGAAGAGATTAGATGAAACTTTTATTAAAATAAGTTTATAAAAAATTTTATTGAAACTTTTGGGGCTCCACAATAATTCTTGAATCAAACAAGTGCTTGTGGGTGTTAAGGTTCCATAATATTTAGAATTAATTACGAATAGTTCTCCCAAACTGTTATGTTTTGTCGAATTTCTTCTTAATTTCAATTGTATTCTTTTATATTATTAAACTTATTTAAACAATTTATTAATCAAGTCAATATATCTCATTTTTTTTACCAAAAAAACTTATCACAAAAAATCTTGTGCGACCGTCACATATATGATACTTAATATGTGAATTTGTTATATATGATATGTAAATTTTTTTATAATTGATACACTAATATTATTTTTTAATACGCTAATGTTTGTATCCTCGATATGCTAATATTTAATAGTTTATATGCTAATATTTGATACTTTATACGTCTAAAGTGAAAATTAATACCCTAATTTTTTATGCGTGATGCGCTAATTTTTGATATTTAATACTTGATACGCTACTTTTTTATAAGTTATATGCTAATTTTTTATATGTGATACGCTAATTTTTTATACTTCATACGCCAATCTTTAATATGTGATACTTGATATGCTAATTTTGATACTTTATACACTAAACTAAAAATTGATACACCAATTTTTTATAGTTTATACACTAATTTTTGATATTTTATACGTTAAAGTGAAAATTAATACATTATTTTTTTTTTGAATATGCTGATTTTGAATTTAATTACGCAAGTCACATATATGCTACCGTCACATAGGAAAATACCCAAAACTTATTTAAACAATCAAAAACCACTCTCTCACGGTATTATATTATTTTTTTTATTAAATATTTAAGAAATAATAGGATAATTTACCTTTTCTAAATAACCCTGCATATTTAGTAATATAAAATGATTATAACTAATAAAATTTGGAGAAGAAATTCACGAGAGGATTATAATTCGTAGAGGATAATATTTTATTCAAAGCGTGTTGACTTGTGAATTGGTAATGATGATGCTCTACTACTGGCTACGGGGTCTACGCGGATTATTGTCAAAGCGACACGTGGAAATAGATGAACCTAGAAAAGGACCATGCTATTAAAAGTGGTATGAGAAGGAAGGTTTGTATGGCTGTAAATTTATTCAATTCAATTGGACCCTTTTCATCTGTCCCACTGTCTTTTTCTTTTTGTATTTCTTGGTGCTTTACACCAAAGAAATGGCATGGCACCACCACAACAACTCATCTTTTTGAAGTGGTGCCAATTGCCAAAAATGTTCTCCCGCAATGTCATGTTTGTCAGCTCTTTTTTTTGTACACTAGTACTATTGTTTTGTTCTTAAATTTTGGGATAGGGATTGTGACTTTAAAACAAAAGAAAGTCAAAAAGAAAATGATTGGGAAGTAACTATGGGAAATGTTTTACTAAAATGAATGAGAAATATATATATATATATATATAAAAGGAAAAACAGTCAAAATAATATTTACACTACAAAAAAAATTATTTTGTTATTTATGTTAAAAATAATATATTTTAATCACTAATATTTAAAAAACGCACTAAATTAGTAATTTAATTAAACTTTATTAGCTTTTTTTGATAGAAAAAATACATGTTCACATCATGGGTAATTGAAGGATAAAAGCAGAAAATCGATTTATTCTTCGAACAAAACCCTTTACTATATTCAATTTATTCATTATCTACCACCTTCTATTCGTAGACTCTTTCTCCATTAAAGGCAAATTATGAATAAATTAAGAAGTGTTTTGTTTAAAAAAGAAATTAATTTTTCACTTTTACTCATTTATTAAGCGGTATATGATGTGAACGTGCATTTTTTCTATTAAAAAAGTTAACAGAGTTTGATTGTTGACTATTTTGGTGTATTTTCTAAATGTTAGCAAATAAATGCATCATTTTTTTATGTGGATAATAAAATAAATTTTTTTGTACAATGTCGATGAATATTTTGACAATTTGCATATATATATATATATTAGACCAATTAGTTAATATCTTAGACCAGGGTATATGCATGGAGTTAACTGAGCTTTTTTGTTATTTTAACATTTTGATGATCAAAAGAAGAATTGAGAAAGAGTTACAGTGACTATTTTGACACCTTGCTTAATAAAATATTCTTTTGGTAATCACGGATCAATGGACAAAATTTGAGAATTCAAGCATTCAAATTGTTTATGATATTCCGTCACTGACTTCAAGTGTTGCAACTTATTAAACTCCTCCCCACATCTTTTCCTCTTTAATCCCAAAATCTTTTCGCCAATAGTCCACATATTTCTGGTCAAGATATATTATCCTCCACGAGTTTAATACCTTGAAATCAAACATTAACATTTCCTTCACAATACATTTATGCAGTTTCTACTTTATAGGCTTCTTAGACTTGATGAATCAACAAAAATTTAATACATTTTTTATCCATTCTTGAGTAATATCTCGATTAAATATAGGTAATTCAATTATTGGATAATAAAAAGAATTAGATCCTATCACCTGTCGTTTCCAATATGATCTCCCCCTAAGACGCATATTTACATATGGAGTTTGTATAAAGGGGTTTTTTTATAATATTAGCCTATATTCCACTACTCCGTGGCTTTTCCTTCGTTAATCCAATTCAATAGTGTGTTGAATTTGAATTCCACCATCGCTGTGCAAGCCTTTATTATTAAGATAATAGTATAAGCACAAGGGATGGACGACCACGGCACGTGTCCAGGCTGCGATCACGTGAACATCTCATAGGCAAAAATGCCTTCTTGGCAAACGACGTCGTTTTCCCCCAAATGTTTTAGGGTTTCATCGCTGGCCGCTCACCTTTCCCAATATCTCATCGTTTCATCGCTGACCGCTCGCCTTTCCCAATATCTCATCGTCACCTTTCCCAATATCTCATCTAAATGCTTCCTCTTTTCCTCTCAAATCATCTAATGCTTCCTTCTTTCTCTTCTAGCTACCCACTTCATCTCTGCTTCCCTAAATGATTTTTTGTTTTGCGTGTGTGTGTTTTTTTGTTGTATAATTTCTGGGCTCTGGTTGTGATTCATGAATATGGATTTTGGTGTTTGAGCTTTTGGGTTTTTCATCTTTATTGGCTTTCATTTTTTCCATTTTTTATTGGTGGCTGGCGGAGCTGTAGTTGTGAATTTTGTTGTATAATTTCTGGGTTCTGGTTGTGATTCATGAATATGGATTTTGGTGTTTGAGCTTTTGGGTTTTCCATTTTATTATCTCATCTAAATGCTTCATCTTTTCCTCTCAAATCATCTAACGCTTCCTTCTTTCTTTACATCCTTAGCTACCCGCTTCGTCTCTGCTTCTCTAAATTATTTCTTGTTTTGCGTGTGTTTTTTTTTTGTTGTATAATTTCTGGGTTCTGGTTGTGATTCATGAATATGGATTTTGGTGTTTGAGCTTTTGGGTTTTTCATTCTTATTGGCTTTCGTTTTTTTCGTTTTTTTGGTAGCCGGCGGAGCTGTAGTTGACTAATGGATCTATTGATGCTGTGGATTATTGGATCTTGATTTTTGTTGTTTTCTTTAGTGGGATTACTCTTATGGAAGTTCAAAAGGCAGAGGGTTAAGACAAGTTGGGATTTCTCATAAGGGTGAATTTTATTTCACTCTATAAACCTCTTTGATGGTTGGAAATACAAAGGAAAAGGGAAAAAGTTTTCATTTTGACCAGACTTCACTTTTTGTTCTTTCTTGGATTAGGCGTTTTCCTTTTTGCCTTCATTCATTCATCACTGTAAAGATGAAAGCTTTTGGCTTTTAATATAGTGTTTGTTTTTTAATTGTAATTCCTTTGGCTCCATTTTCTGAATTCAGCATTGCTTTAAGAACTGGGAGGGACTATTTGGTGTCTGAATAGGCAAAATGTGGAAGCGAATGTTTAAGACAATTATGAATGTGTTTGTCTTGAAGAGAACTCAGCTCTTCTCCAACTCTTTTTTTGATTATCTTGATATGTTCTTTGTTGGCTTTGTTTCTTTGTGTAAGGAAATCAACATAGTAACAACGCAGCGGAAAATATAACAATTATATTATAATTGATTTCCATAGGACCTTTAATGATAATCTATACAAAATATACCTTGAGAGATGCCAGCAAAATCCTTGAGCGAGGTTTAATCGACCAACAAGCCGCACACGTGTCCGGCCTCTAACGGTAATCCACACGAACTACTTTCGGGATCCTCAAAGAATTGATTTTAACGTTAGGTTAATAAGCTAGATCCCTCTAAACAACACCTTAGAAATCTAATAAGAAAAACCCTTTTTCTTATTTACGTGATTTCTTATTGAGAGAGTTGTGTTGTCTTTGACCTAACATTAATCATCTATATATAATAATACAGCCTTCCAAAAAGGTTGTCTTGTCAAACAAGAAACAAAATTATTACCAAACTCCATTCACTTTCCAAAAGTGAACAAGAGCATAATAGGAAACAAAATTGTTACCAAACTCCTTTCACTTTCCAAAAGCGAACAAGAGTATAATGGATGCCATAATTATCATATAATTATGTAAATCATTTTAACCCAAGAAGTAATTCTATTGTGTGTGACCCTTTAGGTTCCTAATCACTTGGCAATAAATATAAATAATAATCTTAGAATTAAATTGGCTTTTGTACAAAACCAACAAACTCCCACTTGGACTAAAGACAATTTAGTCACGGAGCTTCTAAGATAGGATAAATTAAACAACTTTAATTTATCATTAATTCAACAATTAATTCATTTATATTCATAGATCAAGAGCGGCCTCTAGCCAAGACATCATGACCACCCAAGAGTTAGGAAAAGTCAATTGATCGACTTCACCTATCCATGAACCAGGTACCATGTAATTATCATCCTTTCACCATCCTATATTCCAATTAGTACAAGAGTAAAGTCTAAGTGCCAACTCTTTATTGTACTAATTATATTTCTTTCTTGTACCGAAATTCAACTCCTTGTAAATAAATTTAGAACTTTTCCAAATTTACTTACTAATTATGCGCATTTTGAGTTAAGTTTCAACAAGTGGCGCCAGAAAGGAATATATTCTCCCACTATTAGGAGTGGTGAATCCTATATCGATCATAAATTATCAATCCGTGCTTCTTGTTATATCCAACGTCTACCGCTCGCATATCCAGTTACGGTTATGGACAAATAGAGTCAAAACATAACATCCACACTAAAGATACTCTTATGATCTCAAGTCAAAGGATCGCTTACACTACTGTCACGTAGAGATTATACCATTGGCACTCAAATAGTTAACGATATGGAAATCTCTAAGCGGATCATTCCAGTGAACACATTCTCTAATGATTCACCCATATATCACTATATATACTAGTCTATCCGCATTAACAATGTCCTTGTTATTGTTAATAATATGACTAGGGAAATTTAAGAATAATAAATATTATTCTAAGGACTTTATCATATTGTATATATATCAACATATATATGTTACAAAATGATAAATATGCCATATCTTTATTGCATAAATTACATAATTATTCTTCCATTATGACTCAAACCAATCATTCAGTACTTCAAACCAAATGAATAAACATGGCTATCATGTTTCTTTTGGGACAATGGTTTAGTCAATGAATAATTGTATTATCCTTTGCAGGAATCTCTTGTATCTTTACTTAAATTCTATCAGTGATTACTCTAATCAAATGATAAAATTTTAGTACATGTTTGGATCATTGATGAGACCTTAGTTCCTCAACTATTAAAGAAACTATTTTCATCCAAACAATCTTGTAGTTACTTCTCAAACAACTATATACTTATTCATTGTTGTAGAATATGTTGTTATAATCTATTTGAAACAATTTCAAATAACAACATTTATATTTAGGATAAATACGTATCCATCTTGATACTTGCAATCATCTTTATAAGATTGAAAACTAGTATCTATGAATCCATATATATTAAGCTCAACTTTCAAGAATAGATCATTAATACTTCTCAAGTACTTAAGAAAATTCTTGACCACTTCTAGTGACTCTCACTGGAATTGGATTGAAACATGCTCATAACACTTATGGCGCAGGAGACATTTGGTCTTATATAATATAAATAAATGATCTTATTTCTTAAGAATATTTTGCATATTATATTTCTTAATATCAGTCTTTGGACACATGTCCTAAGGTAAATCCTATCAAATATAGGAATGTAAACCTTTTAAACTAATCCATGCATGTTAAACGTCTTTAATATTTTATCAATATATATACATATATATATTGACTGTATATGACCAAACAACTTATCAAATCTATCTCTATAAACTTTTCCCAATGCATAAATTGTTTCTCCAAAAATCTTTAATTGAGAAGGTTTTTTGAACAACTACACCTTAACTAATTTAAGAGTAGTTATGTAAATTCTCATTGTTAATATGTCATCTACATATAATATGAGAAATACAATAATATTGCCAATAATCTTTTGTATACACAAGATTCATATTTGTTTTTTTTTATTTTTTTATTAAATCAAACTTTTTGATTATCTTATCAAAACAAATATTTGAACTCTTAAAAGCTTGCTTTAGTCCATAAATGAACTTTTATAATTTGCATACTTTGCTAGGATTTTTGAATAAAAACCCTTAGATTGTATAATATACTAATCCCTTTGCAAATTACAACAAGTAAAATCTTAATGGATTTTAACATGGCAATTGGTGAAAAGGTTTCATCATAGTCAATACTATGATTTTATGTAACCTTTAGTGACCAATATTCATGCTTTATGGGTAACAACATTACCATCCATGTTTGTCTTCTTTTGAAGACCCATTTGCACCTTAAGAGTTTTATCCCTTTAGATGCATTGACTAAGGTCTATACCTCGTTGTCATACATGGAATCCATTTTAGATTTTATGGTTCAAAACCACTTTTAGATTTCTTATCAAATAAGACTTCTTTGTAGATAGTAGGTTTATCATTCTTAATGATAAATACATCACCTCATGTGGATGATTTATCCTACTAAACATATACAATTTACTTGTGTATTGAGAGCTTCATATCCTACCGCATCTCCATGAGGTACAAGCTCTAATTCTATTTTCTTTTCATTACTAAATTATGGTTTAAGAACTTCATCAAGTTCTATATGCTCCCACTTGCCTTTTCTAGAATAAACTATTCTTCTAGAAATATGACATATTTTGAGACAAACATTTTGTGCTTATTGGGATCATAGAAATAATATCCAAAACTTTCTTTTGGACATTCCACAAAATAGTATATATGAAAATTTTGTATCAAACTTATCAGATTTTACCTTTTATAAAATATAGGACACTCCCAAATATTTTGGTTATTTCCCATACCATATCTCATATGAGGTAAAACCGATAGGTTTAAATGAAATATACTTTAAAAGATCAAATACAATATATATGGTATATTCTCAAAACAATTTTGAGAGAATTGTATAGCTCATCATTAATCGAATAATATCTAATAAAATTCGATTATCACTTTAATATAGAAACAATCTTATTTTTGTTAAGATAATTTTAAAATTCTTGACTCGAGTATTCTCTATTTCGATCGAATCAAATATTTTAATACTTTTATCAAGTTATTTTTTCAACTTCAATTTCGTATTCTTTGAACTCTTCAAAGAATTTAGTTATATACTTCAATAAGTTCATATATGACTATATTTAATATAATCATTTGAAGTATGAAAAACTTTCTCTAATTAGAATTAACATAGGTCTACATACATCAATATGTATTAGATTTAGTAATTCAGTAGATCTTTCACCTTTTTAAGTAAAAGCTAAATTGGTTATTTTCTAATAAATAAGATTCACATTTATCAATTGATTCATAATCAAGTGATTCCAAATAAACATCTTTATGCAATTTGGCTATGTGTTTCTCATTTATATAACCATATCTACAGTGTTAGAGATAAAATTATCAATTTTGTTTCTTTGTATTTATGTTTGAAAAGAAGATTATCCAAATTAAATATATAAAGTTTGTTATTCAATTAACCAGCACCTTAAAATATTTTCACAATAAAAAGAACAACATTTATTCTTTTGAATTATTGTAAATCTATTCATTTCAAACATGAAATAGAAATAATATTTTAGTAAGTACTGATAATAACAATCCTTTATATTAAGGATTAATCTTCTGAATAAAGAAAACTCTATATTCTTATGGTTAATGTAATAACTTTTGTCGCATTCAATTACCACATATAAGAATACATTTTCTTTATCCAACTTTCTACTTATCCTTAAATCTTGCATATTTGTGTAAATATGAGATCCAAATCTAGTATCTAATACCCAAGATTTTGTTTATAAGCAGAAACATTTATTTCAATCATAAACATATTTGAAGTAGAAACTTCACCAAGTTTCTTCTACTTCAAAATCTCGATGAACCTTTTAATTCTAATTCTAATGTCTATCTTAATAGACTATAGTAGAATTTAATACCATATAAACTTTTGTCCTTATTATTTTGTGTTAAGTTTGAGCGCCCTTTTTATTGATTTTCTTAAAATCAGGGTCCAACTTCACTTTCTTGGATAACTCAAATACTAACAAAATTTCCTTTTTCTTCTTGATTGAATCATTTGTTGTCTTATTGAGCAATTCACGCAAATATTTAGATCTCAACTTTGTTCATAACAAAATTAAAAAATCAAATTTTTCATTGAGACTAATCACCTTTAGTACATTAGATGATACTAAAGATTATTTGCCATTTTGCTCTAAATGAGTTCGTAAGAGAGATATCATATATCTTCAATTTTAACTCTTATATCATACAATTATTTCATCTAATGAAATATTGTGAAAGCATACATATTCACATACAACTATTGTAATTAAGATTCATGAATGCTTTTTAGCATAAGACAATATACATTATCAAAATCATCTTTATGTTTTTGACATGTATCTTTGATTACTTGATCAATATCATTATCAAGAAAAAGATTTTAAGGACATAAAATAGCTTCTCATACCTAAAAACAATTTTTAGGTTGTAAAATTCAATCTATAAAATTTGAGCAATTAATATATTGTCAAACAATATATTATAGATAATTTTCTACAACAGAAAGTAAAGATAGAAAAATATTTCATATTTATGCAATAAGCAAAACCAAAATAAATAAATATGGACTTATGAAAATTTTTGATTTTGCTCCCACTATTTTATTCAAATCAATATCCCTTAAATTGATTCGAGAATTTTCACAAAATTCTTAGTGGCTAGAATCTCATTTTAATTATTTTAATCTTGAGGCAGTTCAACAAATCAAAATAATCTCAACAAGTAGGTAAAATTACCAATTACAACTATTTTTAACTTCTAGATAGTTAGGCCATCAACTCTTGATACACATATCTCATATGTCCCCTAACTCTTTGCCTCAAAAACGTTTTGACCTTGAGGCAGCTCAACAAGCCAAAATTTTTTGTTAAATCAAACCCATTATTCAGAGATCTGATATCATAGTATAAACGTATTTAAAGTAAAACAACCTTGAGGCAGCTCAACAAGTTGCTCTTATAAAAATTTGTTTAAACTATAATAATGGAAGGCAACTAACTATGATTTAATATTTAATTAAGGGATTAATTTATGGTCTCATCATACATACATATCAAATGTGAAAATTATTTGATCAATTGAACATACAATATGCAATTAAATAAATATATTATTTTATCAAATACAAATCTATGACATGTTATTCAAATAATCACATTAAATGAATATTTAATATATTTATCACATATGACACATGTTACTCAAATAATCATATTAAATGAATATACAATAAATTTATATCAAATATAAATTGTATATGATATATGATATTCAAATAATCATATTAAATGAATATATAATAAATTTATATCAAATATAAATTGTACATGACATGTTATTCAAATAATCATATTAAATGATAGATTCATATCAAATATAAATTACATGTCATATTATGCAAATAATCATATTAAATGAAGACATAATAAATTTATATCAAATATAAATTACATATATCATATTATTCAAATAATCACATTAAATGAATATATAATAAATTTATATCAAATATAAATTACATATGTCATATTATTCAAATAATCATATTAAATGAATATATAATTTTTCTGTCATGAATCTATATGTATATTATTTCTAATTATATTAGAAATCATTTAATTGAATTTTTGAAACTTTTATGGGTCAAAATATAGTTTCCAAAACTATAGGGCCAACTGATCAGAATAATAATGAAGTTCTGGGGTCATTATTTAATTAAAATATATATATATATATATATATATATTTTTTCTCAAACCCTCCAGATTGTGGTTTAAAACCACGCCTTCAATATATATATATATATATATATATATGTATATATTAATGATGGTGATGACATCATCACCTTCTTCATTAAAATGAAAGAAGAAAACAATTTGGAGGGAGCTGATCAGCCTTTTTCACGTGACTTCCACGTCAGCAAAACAAGATCACATCTTGCCTTGTTCCATGCATAAGGAAGCTGACGCAGCATCGTCTATCGGCAGCCTGATCCGGCCAAACGTTTTGGTCGTGATTTTTTTTTTTACTTTGAAAAATTCAAACCAATTTTGAATAAAAAATAAAAATCACAATTTTGACCCATTATTTAAAAATCAAATTTTTAAACAAATCAAATAACCCAATTAAATCAAATATACATACATAACAATTTATCATTCATGACATGGCATATGATATGTAGATAAATCAAATTAGGCTCTGATACCACTGTAAGGAAATCAACATAGTAACAACGCAACGGAAAATATAACAATTATATTATAATTGATTTCCATAGGACCTTTAATGATAATCTATACAAAATATACCTTGAGAGATGCCAGCAAAATCCTTGAGCGAGGTTTAATCGACCAACAAGCCGCACACGTGTCCGGCCTCTAACGGTAATCCACACGAACTACTTTCGGGATCCTCAAAGGATTGATTTTAACGTTAGGTTAATAAGCTAGATCCCTCTAAACAACACCTTAGAAATCTAATAAGAAAAACCCTTTTTCTTATTTACGTGATTTCTTATTGAGAGAGTCGTGTTGTCTTTGACCTAACATTAAGCATCTATATATAATAATACAGCCTTCCAAAAAGGTTGTCTTGTCAAACAAGAAACAAAATTATTACCAAACTCCATTCACTTTCCAAAAGTGAACAAGAGCATAATAGGAAACAAAATTGTTACCAAACTCCTTTCACTTTCCAAAAGCAACAAGAGTATAATAGATGCCATAATTATCATATAATTATGTAAATCATTTTAACCCAATAAGTAATTCTATTGTGTGTGACCCTTTAGGTTCCTAATCACTTGGCAATAAATATAAATAATAATCTTAGAATTAAATTGGCTTTGTACAAAACCAACACTTTGGAATCATTACAATCATCCTTTGCTCTTCTCCAACTTGATATGTTCTTTTGAAAGGGCCTTTTTTTATTATCTTGACTGTTCTTTGTTGGCTTTGTTTCTTTGGAATCATTACAATCATCATTTGAAGCTAGGAGCAAACTAAATTCGTACCCATCAGGTTAATGTTTTTTTGTTAAAAAAAGTTTTGTTTTTGTTGTTGTTTTATGTTTCTTCTCTGTTTTCCTTGTCTATTTCTTTTTTTTTGGTGTATATATTTTCTTTTTCACAACTTCTTGGCTGTAGGTATGTGCTCCATCATGCCATGACTATTCCACACTTCGTGCTTAGTGGGAAACAGATGAGCTTGGGACGGCTTCCTTGAGGAGATCTGTAAGATGGAGCTGGAGCAGTCCAAGACGGAGTGTGGTCTTCCTTGAACTGGAACACCGACCAGAAAAGGTCCCGCATTTGGCCGGACCTACCTCCACTCAATCCAAGGAAACCCGTTGATTGCAGCCATAAGCAGGAAAAGAACTCAAGCTAGAGGTAAATGGAAATAACAATACGAGAAGAGAAGAAAATGCGAGACTTGGGAGATGGTATTCGGAGATCACTCTTTCAAATTTTCTGGCTAATTTTTTACTTGAACTCTTTTATTGTTGCTTGATCTGTTATTGGAGGAATTTCACCTGATTTTGAAGTGTTGACCATGCTCAATACAAAACTGAGGCTTGGCTGAATTTTAACTTTGATGATATCGATTGCTTTTCTTTGGAATTAAGTGCTCACTGGAGATACGTATGAATAGAGTTCCAATCCAAGCTTGTCACTCATGCTACATTTATTTTGAAAATGGGAACTGGTGATAGGCGTGATATGATGCTTTTGGCGTAGTCATTTACTTGGTGATTTTAACTCGGTGGGTTGTGGACTTGCCGTTTTCCTTCATATGTTAGTCCTGAACTTGAATGAATGCTGTTAAAACATTCATTTTGAATTTGAATTGATTCTGTCTGGACTTGAATGAATCTGATTTGAGAATGGTCCTGCATACTGCATATGTTCAAACTGCTGCTGCTAAAGATTTCATATGTTAGTCTTGCTGATTGTTGATTCCATTTGCTAAGTAAATCTGGCCACCTACACTTATACATAATGGTCATCGGTATAGCTGCACTTAATTGATTGAACATAGTGTTAATCTGGATATACCGACTTGGAGAGGCTGTGCTTGATTTGGTTTAGATTCCTTCAATTGATTATGGACTCTGAGGTTGCATCAATTGGTGTCAATCACTCGTGTACTTGTTAAATTACTCCTATTCTTGGAGGATATGCTGGTTTTTGGTTGAACATTCTCAATTGTAGAACAGCATCATGTGCTTGCTGAGGAGATACGCTACTCTTGCCGCCTTTTGGTTGAATATTTGCGGAGTAGTTCATGTGCTTGGTGAGGTCTGGCCCGACCTCTGAACGACGGCTTTCGACCTTCTTTCGTTCAAGTGGTTTGGAGCTATGCTAACAATGTTCAGAAATATTAGAGCTCCTCACTTTAACTATAAAGATTAGGCCTTCAAAGTTAGAGGAAAATAGAGCCTATCTACTTGAAATCCATTGAAGTAGATTGACTCTATTTTCCTTGTATCAATTGAGATAGATCGTTCATGTAATGGAGTAGTACTCCAAATTTTTCTACATTTGCTCTGTAACAGTGTGACGGTTATAGCCGGCACTGTATTTTGTTTTGCTCTAGCTATATATATATAACTTTTCCTTAAAAAAAATCACTAGAATTCATGTTCAAATTAAGGTCCGCGAAAGAAACAGACCAAAAAAAGTCAAAATGAACGAGTTGTTGGACTTCCCGTTTTTGAATAAAAAACCCTAAAAATTGGAGATTTGGCGAAAAGTTTTGGGTTGTCGTTTTTTACATAAATCACTAGAATTCATGTTCAAATTAAGGTCCGCGAAAGAAACGGACCAAAAAAGTCAAAATGAACTCGTTTTTGGACTTCCCGTTTTTTACCAAAAAACCCTAAAAAATTTTGGGTTTTCGTTTTTTTCATAAATCACTAGAATTAATGTTCAAATTGAGGTCCGCGAAAGAAACGGACCAAAAAAAGTCTAAATGAATGTATTTTTGGGATTTCCCAATTTTTGACCAAAAAACCCTAAAAATTGCAGGTTTAGCGAAAAATTTTGGGTTATCGTTTTTTACATAAATCACTAGAATTCTTTTATCTCTCTAGAATTTCATGCTCTCACCTCTCTCTAGAATTTTGTCTTGACCTAACCCGCCTCCACCACTTTCAGCCATCCATTCTTTCATCCTTTTATTAGCCGGTCCCCACACCCATTTCCCAACTACTATCCTTTCCATTTTTGTATCAGCTCACGGATTTCTCATCTTCTCAACCCTTGATCAGTCCTAGCCTTCACTCTGGCCGGAGCCACCACCACACAACCGGATTGAAAGAAGGTCCTTCTACCTGGTGGGATTTGATTCAAATGGCAACAGTTTTTCCCCTATTATTGGCACCACAATCATCTAGTAAAGCAGAGCTTAGGGAGTTGGGCTCGTCGGAACAGATCCAGGGACAATCTTCTTTCCCGGTCAAAATAGTTTCCTCGTCGGTACTACACCTCCAAACCTTGGCATTTCTAGGACGGACCGTCAGGCCTGACTATGCTACCTTTAATCTAGCTGCCACTTTTTTCCCTCCCCTTGTTCGACAGTTAGTTGCCACATCTAGGAGGAACCCTAAAGATGCGATCTTTAACACCCAACCCATTAGAGGAACCCTAACCTCAAATTCGGCCATTGATTACCTCCAGAATGTAATAGCAGGCCCTGCCTCCCATCCATGCCTAACACCTCCCATTTGGAACCACGACCTAGGCTTAACCTCAGATAGCCCACCCATAGGGAGCGTACAGATTGAGAGCCCTCCCTCCAAGCCCTTAGATAAAGAGAATGCTAAACAGAAGCCCGGCTTATATCGGGAGGCTGTGTCTGCTTCTTGGCCGAAAACTGTGGATGTGTCCTTTTTCTCGTCCTCGATCAAAGCTCTATCCACCTTTGAGGGGGAACCAGCTTTGTTCATCTCAGAGGAAGAAGAACTTAAGCTTGCTTAGCAGTTTCATTATGCCCTCATCGGGAAGTTCAATCGGGGAAGGCCGGCAATGGCGATAATTCGTAAGGAGATTTTAACTGTTGGTTTCTCAGGAGAATGTCATGTTGGACTGATTGATCAAAAGCACGTTATCTTGCAATTCCAACTTGAATCGGACTCACAAAAAGTATGGTTGAAAAAAACTTGGTCTTTCAGGTGGTTCCAAGCTAACATCTTCAGATGGACAATTGAATTTTGCCCGAAGAAGGAGCCATCTATTGTTCCTGTTTGGACCAGCTTTTCACTACTTCCGGTGCACTTATGCAACAAGGAGACCTTATTCACTCTTGGCTCGGCGATTGGTGACCCTCTGAAGCTTGATCTGGCAACAGCAGCAATGGAGAAAGTGCTTCGTCCTAGTGGGGCGCGACTATGTATTGCCATTGATGTTCTCAAGCCCCTTCCTCACTGTCTGTGGATTGGAACCAAGGAGAAGGGTAGGTGGCAATAAATTCACTATGAAGACTTACCGGAGTATTGCATTACTTGTTCAAAGATCGGACACACTCAAGCTAACTGTAAAAAAAGCTACCAAATCAATTCTGGGTGCCAAAGAAAAAAGATGCTGACAAAGTAAAACCTCTCCAAACAGAGAGAGAGGATGAGTCCTCGGATCAGGGGGCCAAGAAGGATGGTACAAAGGACATCAGTGAGTTGGACAAGCCCCAGAATCAAAGACAAGATCAGGAAGTAGTTTTGAACATGACTGAACAGATGGATAAACCTGATACCTCAGCTTCTAGTCAGCAGGTTCCGACCCAAGTTTTTGAAGAACAGACAATGACAGCTAGGTCCGGGCCTCAGCCCAAGGAACGAAGCTCGGAGGACATCATCGATAGGCAAGATAGAAACCAGGAGGAACAGTTACCATTAGCATCTACATCCCTGGCAGTCGACATATTATTTCCAGAATCAGGTTTTCTAGGAAAACACAACAGATCGCCAAATGATCAGGACAGTTCTGGGAGGGGAAACTGGGAGGTAGGACAATCTTCGTCAATAAATAAAGGCCGACCCTCATTAGACTTAGCGATCTTACAGGCCATGCCTACTCTAATCTGGAAGGATGGAGCTTTCTCGCCAATTCAAAGAGCCCACTCCTCATCAGACCTACAGGCTCTAGAGGCCCTTCCTAATCAATCGGAATCAGAGGAGGAGGGGATGGACACGTGGATAGAGAACAGCTATGAGGAGGAGCCGAAAGACGAATTTGACAAGTTTTTAGGTAAAATGGAAAAGTCCCACAAGCTGCCCACGCAAACTAAGTATGTGAACACAATTGTCAGCCCTAAATCCAATGCACTTTCGGGGAGAAAGTTAAGGGAACGTAACCCTTTCATCTGCTACTCCAAAGGGAGAAAAAGGTATTCTAGGTAATCCTCTTATCATCTATTTAAAGCCCCTGATTACCGGTGCTAGATCAGCTTGGCCAATGTTTCTTGATGTTGTTGATGATTCTTTATATGCCGTATTTATTCGGACTGCTGGGCTGAGCATGGTTGAACAATCTTATTCAGCGTGGTTGGGATTGCCTTGATTGGATCGGCTCTTAATTATGGTTGGATTTTCTAATGATATTGCTTTCAGTTATAAAATGGCCCTGATTTCTTAAGTCAAATTTCAGTTTCGCCATTTTTATTTTTTGTGTGTTCTGTTGGGTTTTGGATTGGTGAGCATGAATCAATCCTGGAACAGTTGGCCTGTTTGTTGATTTGTAAATGGATCCTGAATCACACTTTATTGATTGTCTTCTGCTGGGAGTTTATTGTTGGAATTGGGAAATGGTGGGGCTGTTCTCCACCTTCATGTATTTTTGCTTGAACTGCTTTTTCCGTTTGGATAATGTGGGAGATGTAGACTTGGAAATGTCTTATTGGGTCCGTTGGTTTTTTGGGGAGCATTGTTGTGTTCCCGATTGTGGATTGTAGCTGTATACAGGGGAAATGCTGCCCAAATTCAGGCAGCTTTTATTACATAATCCTGGGTTCAAAAATGAAAGTCTACTTTCCCTTAACCATGTTTTGGTTTGTTGGAGGAAATTGTACTACGACTGCTTGGCATGGACTGTTGGCTGCTGCTTGGATTAGAAGGCAGACCGGATGCAAAGTTTAGTGCAAATTTTGTAACTACTTTTTGGGTTTCTTATTCGGTACATAGGTGTTCATGCCCATTTTTAATGGGAAGTAAATATTTAGTGCTCAGTGTTTAGGATGCAACTACGATAGGCTCGAGAGTCTTCACAATTTGACATGGTAATCAAATTTGGTGGACTCCTAACCTCCACACATTATCTTAGGTTGCTAATTCAATATCCATGTATAGCAGCTTTTGGTCTCGTAATGTAAGGGAGTAGTACTCCTCTTTTATTGCTTTCCTTTTGTACCGGGGTGGCGGGTATATCTAGCCTCGTTTTGTTTGTTTATGTTTAATAAAGTTGGATTTGTACAAAAAAAAAAATCACTAGAATTCATGTTCAAATTCAGGTTCGCGAAAGAAACTGACCAAAAAAAGTCAAAATGAACGCGTTTTTTGGAGGTTTGGCGAAAATTTTTGGGTTGTCGTTTTTTGTATAAATCACTAGAATTCATGCTCAAATTAAGGTCCGCAAAAGAAACAGACCAAAAAAAGTCAAAATGAACGCGTTTTTGGACTTCCCGTTTTTGACGAAAAAACCTTAAAAATTGAAGGTTTGGCAAAAATTTTTGGGTTTTCGTTTTTTATATAAATCACTAGAATTCATGTTCAAATTAAGGTTCGCGAAAGAAACGGACCAAAAAAAGTCAAAATGAACGCGTTTTTGGACTTCTCAATTTTTGACCAAAAAACCCTAAAAATTGGAGGTTTGGCGAAAATTTTTGGGTTGTCGTTTTTTTACATAAATCACTAGAATTCATGTTCAAATTAAGGTCCGCGAAAGAAACGGACAAAAAAAAGTCTTAATATACGTGTTTTTGGGATTTCCCAATTTTTGACCAAAAAACCCTAAAAATTGGAGGTTTGGCGAAAAATTTTGAGTTGTCGTTTTTTTACATAAATCACTAGAATTCATGTTCAAATTAAGGTCCGCGAAAGAAACGGACCAAAAAAAGTCTTAATGAATGTGTTTTTGGGATTTCCCAATTTTTGACCAAAAAACCCTAAAAATTGGAGGTTTGGCGAAAAATTTTGGGTTGTCCTTTTTTTACATAAATCACTAGAATTCATGTTCAAATTAAGGTCCGTGAAAGAAACGGACCAAAAAAAATCAAAATGAACGCGTTTTTGGACTTCCCGTTTTTTTACCAAAAAACCCTAAAAATTGGAGGTTTGGCGAAAATTTTGGATTGTCGTTTTTTAGATAAATCATTAGAATTCATGTTCAAATTAAGGTCCGCGAAAGAAACGGACCAAAAAAAGTTTTAATGAACGTGTTTTTGTGATTTCCCAAATTTTGACAAAAAAACCCTAAAAATTGCATGTTTGGCGAAAAATTTTGGATTATCGTTTTTTTACATAAATCACTAGAATTAATGTTAAGACATGTGCTCGGTAAGACATGTATAGAGTATTACTCCAAGTTTATAGCTTTCTCTTTTGTAACGGTGCACTTGGGTATACACAGCATCGTATTTTGCCCAGCTTTGTATATAAGATCGAATGCCTTTTGAGTAAAAAAAAATCACTATAATTCATGTTCAAATTAAGGTCCGCGAAAGAAACGGACCAAAAAAAGTCTAAATGAACGTGTTTTTGGGATTTCCCAATTTTTGACAAAAAACCCTAAAAATTGGTGGTTTGGCGAAAAATTTTGGGTTGTCCTTTTTTTACATAAATCACTAGAATTCATGTTCAAATTAAGGTCCGGAAAAGAAACGAACCAAAAAAAGTCTTAATGAACGTGTTTTTGGGATTTCCCAATTTTTGACCAAAAAACCCTAAAAATTGCAGGTTTGGCGAAAAATTTTGGGTTGTCGTTTTTTTACATAATACACTAGAATTGATGTTCAAATTAAGGTCCGCGAAAGACACGGACCAAAAAAAGTCTAAATGAACGTGTTTTTGGGATTTCCCAATTTTTGACCAAAAAACCCTAAAAATTGAGGGTTTGGCGAAAAATTTTGGGTTGTCATTTTTTACATAAATCACTAGAATTCTTGTTCAAATTAAGGTCCGTGAAATAAACGGACAAAAAAAAGTCCAAATGAACGTGTTTTTGTGATTTCTCAATTTTTGACCAAAAAACCCTAACAATTGCAGGTTTGGCGAAAAATTTTGGGTTGTCGTTTTTTTACATAATACACTAGAATTGATGTTCAAATTAAGGTCCGCGAAATAAACGGACCAAAAAAAGTTTAAATGAATGTGTAGAAAGAAGACGGCAATTTTTCCAGACCTTTTTGGGATCAAACAATTTACTTGCAGATAAGTGTATCCCTGAAATTGCATACTTCATTTTACATCAGCATGTTGAAGCACCTTCAATGTGGTCAATTTTCCTCTCTAGGTTTGCATATATTAGTGTTTTCCATTGTTGGCCAGCTTTTTGAAAACATTCTTGCAATGGTCTATGCCAAGGACTTGCAACAAGTGATAAATATCTCTAAGCAATCCAATAGATCCATACTTGCATTTATAAATTTTTTTTATTTACTTGTCAGATCCATTTTGGACATGAATTTTGTTTACAAAGTGTTTTTTAATAACACGGATGAGAGAAACCTAATGCCTTGTATTTCTGTTGGAATTTCAAAAGCATTTGAAGTTGAATGATTTCCAAAGAGGGGAATGGCAAAATACACATAATCAAAGAATGCGGAGATTCATTCCGAGTGTTGTAAAGT
Organism: Ophiorrhiza pumila; assembly: GCA_016586305.1. Classification (NCBI taxonomy): domain Eukaryota; kingdom Viridiplantae; phylum Streptophyta; class Magnoliopsida; order Gentianales; family Rubiaceae; genus Ophiorrhiza; species Ophiorrhiza pumila. The sequence continues at coordinate 23,914,547 of BLIW01000003.1, read as the reverse complement.
TTTGTCCTTTCCTTTTGAAGTAGACAAAACACTAACAGGAGATAATGACACTATATTTTTATGCTCGGGTAGAATTTTCTTTACATCCTTTGAAGTCCATTCGAAAGTTTCAATCTTTTTTTATTTTAGTTTTTTGAAGGCAGTTTGTTCCTCTGGAATTTTAGATTATTTCCTTTGAAAATATTCAAAAACTTTAATTTTAATAATTGTATATAGTTGAAATGTTTATTTTTAAAAGTTGAAATATATAATTAAATGTATTCTGTCATTTTAAATGTTTATTTTTAAAAAGTTGAAATGTATACTTAAGTGTATTCTACCATTTTAATGGGCACAAACTTTTACATACTTCACAATAAAAAATGAACTTGATTCTCCCTCCAATGCCTACTCTGAACAATTAGTACTCATAGTTGACTAAAGTATAATTAATTGTCATTTCAATTTAAAAATATTCATAATGAGTTAAATTAAACAACAATCTTAAAAATTAATAATACTCTTATTTCAAACTAATAAGTTAATGCCTTCATAAATATACTTACTACATTTATTTATACACACTATATTTTTTCATTCACCATATATATTTACACATTTTATATATATATATATTTTCTTACATTATGCATTTTTATGCCTACTACGCACTTTTTTATATTATATATATATATTTACATATGCGACATATAATATACATTATTTTAGCATGTTATATATATTTACACATAGTACAGAAATTTGTACACATCATACATAATTATACTTACTCTACCGAATTTCACACACTATATTTACACCTAAGTTATACTACTCAATTTTTCAAACAATACATATACTTATACGTATTACACATATTTTCACACTTTATACTTATTTATACTAGCTACATACATTTTCACTGCGTACTATATGTATTTACACATACTTCATTCATTATACATATGTATATGTACCACACATATTTTCACACTCTATACATATTTATAATTACTACACGCATTTATACATATACTATACATATTTTTGCATAGTGTACGCATTTATACATTCCTCACATATTATATACATTTATATATACTATACATGTTTTCAAATACTAAACATATTTACACATACTTTACAAATTATAACACAATATATTTTTTTCACATACTATGCATATTTACGCATTTTCACATATTTTATATATTTACACATACTAAACACTTTTTTACACACTACATATATTTATACATACTACACATATTTTCACACAAACATATATATATACTTACAATACACAGTGTTACACACTATACATTTTTACACATACTATACACATTTTCACATACTATACATATTTACACATATTTCACGCATTATACTTATTTACATATACTATACACATTTTCAAATTTTATTCACATTTACACATACTTTACACATTTTTACACACTATACATATTTACATGTACTACTCACTTTTATACACACGTTTTCACACACTATACATATTTATACTTATTACAAACATTTTCACACACTATACATATTTATACTTATTACAAACATTTTCACACATTATACATTTTTACATATATTATGCACATTTTCACATATTATACATATTTGCACACATTTCACGCGTTATATATATTTATACATATCACACAAATTTTCACACACTATTCAAATTTACATATGTATATACTTTTAAAAAAGTATGTGAACATATGTAGTGTGTGTGAATATAAGGAGAATGTGCAAATATTTATAATGTGTACATATTCATAGTAGATAGTATGTGTAATTACGTACAGTTAAACATATGTGCAAAATGTGTAAAACATTATATTGTGAAACTTAGAGTAATATGTGCAACATATATGGAATTATATATAGTGTATACATGTATGTGAATTATGAATAAGTGTGTATACAAGTATGTGTTCAAATGCGAGAAGAATGTGCAAAAATTTAAAGTGTGTGCACGCAAATATAAATATTATGCACAATATATGTAGCGTCGAAAATATGTGAAAAATAAGTAAAAAATTATAGTGTGATAAATAATTAAATATGTGAAAATATATGAAAATATGATTAGTGTATATATATATGCGTAATATGTATAAGTGTCTGTACAAGTATGAATATTATGTGTAGTATGAAAATTTGGAGTAAACCCAATAACATGTGTATAGACGTAATAAGATGATGAAATATTATCTATGTAACTGATACCGCAATAGTGGATAAAGGTTTAATTGCAACAATAGTAGAGTATGAAAATATATATAATACGAAATTCAAAAAATATATTATGATAATATAATTAAAATAATTATAGACAGTGAATTAATGTACAATGTTTTGATATAAAGAGAATTAGGAATTAATAAATGTTTGAAAAAGAAATATATGGAAATTGTTTTGAAAATGTGTGAAATATTTGTAAATATGTATTGTATGTGGAAATATATGTATTGTTGGTAAATAGATTACATGTGCATAAATGTGTGTAATATGTATAAAAATGTATAATGTGTGTAATATGTGGAAATATATATAGTGGGTAAAAATATGTATAGTATGTATATATATGTACAGTGTGTGGAAATATGTGTAGTATGTATAAATATATATAGCTAGTATAAATATTTATCGTATGTGAAAATATGTGTAGTATGTGTAAATACATATTGTGTATGAAATGTGTGCATACATGTATAGTGTGTGAAAATATATGTAGTATATATAAATATGTATAATGTGTGAAAAATATGTGTACTATGTGTAAATATGTAGTGTTTAAAAACGTGTGAAGTGTTTGTAAAGATGTATAGTGGTTGAAAATGTGTATATATATAAATATAAATAATGTGTACAAATATAGGTAATATATATATATATAAATAGGTGCAATGTGTGAAAATACGTTAAATATGTATAGTGTGAGAAACTGTTTGAAGTTTTTATAAATATGCATGTAAAAATGTGTGTAATATGTGTAGATATATGTTTATGAAAAAAAATCTATAGTATGTATAAATTATTATAGCGGTTGAAAATATTTGTAGTATGTGTAAATATGTACAATATGTGAAAATGTATAAATTATGTGCAAATATGTATAGTGTGTGAAAATGCGTGTAGTATGTGTAAATATGTAGTGTAAAAAATATGTGTAGTATGTATAAAAACGTATAGTGTGTGAAAATGTGTAGATATGTGTAAATATGTATAGTGTATGAAAAATACGTGTGATATGTATATGTATGTGTAGTGACTAAAATATGTATACAATATGTAAACATGTATAGTGTGTGCAAATATGTGCAGTATGCGTACATGTGTTCATATGTATAGTGTATTAAAATGTATGAATTATGTATAAATATATGTAGCATATGAAAATATGCGAGTATGCGTACAAATATAGCGTTTCAAAAAATGTATATTTTGTGTAAATATTTATATTTTGGAAAATGTGCATAAATGTATAGTATGTGAAAATATGTGTAGTATGTATAAATATGTCAAGTTTGTGAAATTGTGTGTAGTATGTATTAACATATGTAGCGTGTAAAAATATATAGTATGTGAAAATATGTGTAGTATATATAAATGTGTAAAGTGTGTAAAAATGTGTGAAGCACATGTTAATATGTGTATGAGAAATATGTGTAAAATGTGTGGAAGTATGTATAGTGTATAAATATATGTGGATTATGAATAAGTCTGTGTACAAGTATGTGTAAATATGTTCACATATGAAATGTGTTAAAATATGAGAAGAATGTGCAAATATTTAAAGTGTGTGCAAATGTAAATATTATGTGCAATATATGTAGCGTCGAAAATATGTGAAAAATAAGTAAAAAATTATAGTATGATAAATAATTAAATATGTGCCAATATATGAAAATATATTTAGTACATACATATATGCATAGTATGTATAAGTGTGTGTCTAAGTATGTATAATATGTGTAGTATGTAACACATGTACATTGTAATGTGTGCAAAAGTAAGAAGAATTTGCAAATATTTATAATGTGTGAAAATGTATATAGTATATATATATATACGTAGTGTGCACATTATGTTGAAAATGTGTACAAATCTATAGTGTCAAAATAAGTGTAATATATGAAAATATACGAAAGTGCGTATAGTGTATACATATATATGCATATGTATAAGTGTGTGTAAAGTATTGGCAACCATGTATCTTATGAAAATGTTTAAATATGTACAGACATGTATAGCGAATGAAGTTATGGGTAGGTTTGTAGAAATATTAACCGTAAATGTTAGTACATGTTTTGTGCAACAAATATTATATTATTTATATCTATTATACTGAATTAAAATTATAACGGAAAATAACATATAATTACAACGCGCTGGCGCACTGATTGCCAACTAGTATGTTTAGTATTGTCAAATGTCTGCATTTCTAATTCTCTCTTGGAGTCGGTAAGTTGCTTTTCGTAATTCTAATTTAACTCTTGAATTCCAACTTCTTATTTTCTTACTTTTTTTCCAATCTTTATAGTGTGTGTTATTTACCATAGATGCGATTTCAACCGCTGTAACCTTCTCTAATACCATATTAGGGACTAAGAAATTAATCCCTAATTAGTAAACACCAAAAAAAAAAAAAAGAGAGAGAAATGAGAAATGAAGAAGAGAGAAAAAAAAAATCTAAATAGGGAACAACTATATTACTAATTTCACAACGGTCCTCACAACAATTCTCTTACATTTATTTTACTCTCAACCAATCTGATTAAACCACCTGACAACACTGAACAAATTCGGTTAACTAACAAATTAATTAACGAAAACGACAACTGCCATTGTTTCTAACTTTGATATACCAACCTATGGTTAACAACACTTGTACGCTTAAAACATGGTTTTACAAATAAAAAACGTGACATTGTGTGCGTCTAAAATATTGTCTATATCATTGGAGAGACATTGAGAAATAGACGAGTTTCAATCGTAGTAAATTCAAATCAAGACGATGGCTCAACAAATAAAAAGGACTCCAACTATAGAAACCACCTAAAATAGAAATTCATGAAATTAAGTTATGCATATTTGGAAAATATCAATAAAGTCGTGAACTCAACAAATAAAAAGGACTCCAACTATAGAAACCACCTAAAATGGAAATTCATGAAATTAAGTTATGCATATTTGGAAAATATCAATAAAGTCGTGAATCATGTTAGTCAACTCAATCTAGAAGATAGTCACATCAATTAATCAATCAATCAACATATGTATGAAGAGATCAGAAAAAGGAATGAATCTTGGCAATTTCACTAATCAAATAGTATATGAAGATCATATTTTCCTCTAGAATTTATGGAATTAGTTTCTTATTATTCTTTGATGTACTTAAATATGATTCTTTTGTAATGCCTTGTCAATGAAAAATATTAACCTTCATCGTTTTCATATTTTCTTCTCTTCATTTCCAAATCATATTAATTGCATCCACCAACAAACACACATAAACACCAAAAAAATAAAACTTTCCCGTGATTAATATCTTCCAAGCTACAACATCTCTATGATATATTGGATCAAACAACATACTAGAATTAACCATATATATATATTTTGCTGAACATGAAGCATACAAATTAGCAATCATAGTTTGCAGAAATAAATTTGAGGGATATCAAACAATTACATACCAGCCTTTAAAATAAAGATCAAGTAAAATTGTTTGGAAGGACGTCATATTTCCATAGTTGACAAAACAATAAAATCCCCAATTCCACGCAATAGAAATATTTTTCGAACATATTGAAAGCTAGAAGTAAAAGCACACATCAAAGCAACTTCGGGAATTGAAATTGTCAACACTGGTAGTACTAAAACAGTCGGGCATGAATATTGACGGTACATGTGTTTTGTGCAACAGATGTAAAGAAGATTCTAATCATTTGTTCTTTGCATGCTACTGCTATATGGTGTCAGATTCAACCCCTATTCCTTATATATAGAAGGATGTATAGATATGGTCATAGCCAAATCCACGGCTCCGGTTCCGGTTCCGGTACCGTGAACCCCCCTCAACCGGAACAGTAATCGAACCGCCTATGCTGTTCCGGTTCCAAACCGTAAATTAAAAAAAAAAATTATATTGCCACGTCAGCATTTGTTGACACTTGAAGTGGCGCGTGTGATGTGGAGCAAATATGTGTAATAAATTGTGATCGTGGTTGCTATTTACTCCTAATCAAAAATCAAGCTAAACAACCCCTAAAAGGTGTTAGTATAGCAAGTTCGTTCCCACGAGGAAAGGACTGTGTTGAAATTCTAAAGAAAATATTTTTGGTTTTTTTTTTTCTGTTTGTCGAAATAAATAATAAGTAATCAAAGAACAAATAACTAAAACTATGTCTGTGATTTGATTAAAATTCAAGTTAAGCAAGTGTACTCTCGAGATTATATTTAGGGTTACATAAAAGGCACATACTTACATCCTATCTATGGTCATGCAAAACAAGGGTAAATAACATAACTCACGCCCTCCTATGTGGTAAGAGGTAAGGAATGATTTAGGCACTTACCTATTTAGATATTAACTAATTCGTTAAACCCTCCTGTGTAGAGGCAAGGTTTACTTCCTTAATTAACCCGGAATCTAATGCAACTAACCAACTCAACCAAACACTCAAGTTCAACCGCTCCTATGTGGTAAGAGGCAATGCCCGAACCAGTCACGCTAATGCTAAATTAACCCTCCCTAACTCCTCCTATATGGTAAGAGGCAAGAGCTAAGGTACAATCAATCTAACAAATTCACAACCAACCCATAAAAGATTCCAAACAACCCACTCTAATCCTCCTATGTGGTAAGAGGCAAGATTAAAGCAAGTTATCTCTAAATAATTTACTGCACTTTAAGCAAATATTCATCATACATAATTAAGGCCTTAAATCATGCATAATTATGAAGAACACAGCAAAATTTATTCAACAAAGACCTTAAGATAGAACTTAGTATGTAAATTAAGCACACAAACCCATATTCATAATCTCGGGAGCACAATAAATTTAGCCGAACATGGCTAAATCAAACATCATCATAATAATATTAATTAAGCACAATATTGAAAACATTAATTAAAAAGAAAGAAAACACCTTGAATTATAAATCCTTGGAAGAATTCTTCGTCTCTAAATAAATGAAATCAATACTCAACATTGTTCCCAATCCGTACAGCTTCAATTCTCCGTAAATAGCTAAAAGAATGAAACCCTAGCTATTACAAAGAAGTAAAACCCTTGCTTAATCTCTCTCAAAAGTTGTCACCCCCCTATAAATCTGTAAACCCTAGCCTTATTTATAGTAATTCTATGAAAGTATTTGCAAAGAAGTCCTTCACGAAAGCCTTGTCAGAAAAGAAACTCAAAATGGGCCAAAATCGCAAATTTCCAAATTTAAGTCGCGATACCGACGTTTCCCGACGTTTCTCGACGTTTCCCGACGTCGCGATGTGCGACCGTGCACGTCGTGATGTCCACCCACGTCGCGACGTGTGAGGGATCCCCACGTCGCGACGTAACTCTCTGCCAATTTCCAAAATTCTTCCACAAAATCCAATTTAATTCTTTTTACCGACGTCGCGATGTGATGGGTCTCACGTCGCGACGTCCAGCTTTTGGGCCATATTTTGCTATGATCCCTGCCGAATTTGGAAACACCCAAAACATGAAAATTGTAGCTCTATCTCTTAGCTTTCCAATGGCACTTGAATAACTCGATTTGGATATAAATAGAGAGAGATATGAACAAAATACCAAACCCTGGCAGATTTCTTCAGCATTTCTTCTTCATCGCCTTTCCACGTGTTTTGCTATATTAACCCTTCTTGGAGTCTCAAACCTCCATGGGATCAACTTGGAACTTATTTGCCACTCTATCCAAGGTGTAAATATGTAGGATAGATCATAAACAATTGGAATTAACACCTTAAATATCCTGTGAAACACGGGACCAGCTTCTTGATCTTTCTCAATCTTTTCCTCTCATTTTGGACCTGATTCGACTTTCGTATGATTTTTCCCTTCGAAGTATATACCATGGTCGACAAACCTACACGTAAAACACTAAAACAAATAAAAAAGAACAAGAATGACAAAAGAATCATGTATAAAACAATAGATAAAAGGTGAATAAATTCACCTCATCAATTTCCCCCACACTTAACCTTTGTTCGTCCCCGAACAAACTAAATCACAAAATAACAAACCTAAACAAAAATCTAAAACAAAAACCCTAACAAAATTCTAACACATAACACAAAACGCATCCAACTTCATCAATTTGATCTAAGGATAAATGTCATGTAAATGCCTCATACTCTCAAGTATTCAAATGTCAAGTACACATAATATATGTCTCCAAAAGTTATCAAAGCACATTAATATACCCATTTAGACACGTTGAGCCAACCATGTGTGTGTGTGCGATAGGTTCCACCTCAGTTCATAACTCATCTACAATCACGCCATAAATCAGGGTTCCAACAACTAAGTCTTCGTCTCAACTTTTCCTCACTAATCATGTTAAAAATTCATTATTCAACTCATATAAATAAGGATTCACTCGGCAAACCCTTAGGTTCATAAATAAAACACTCGTTCCCCCAGACTGTCACACTTAATTAGGGTATTTCATTAGAAATCCCGTGACATCCACCTGGAGTACTGTCTCACCTTCGGGTTTTAGACCCATTCCCACTCATGCAAGTTCTCCATTAACTATTCGTTTAAGAGCAGTCTCGCAGAGGAGTGACAATATGAAGCCAGAGTCTTATGGCTTCTAATCTCCGTTACCATCCATATGAGTTCTCTTAGGGTTATTATTAAAAGCAATCTCATAGAGGGATGATAGTATGAGCATAACAAGCTTAAAAATGCAAAAAGCATTAAGTGCAAACAATTATGCAAGCACATTTATTAAAGAACACATTTTAAGCGAGTTATATAAGTTTCCACTAAACAAAGTGTTAAAAACATACTAACCTACTTAATGATTATAAACTCGTCAATTCCCTCAGTAGTTCCCCTAAGTGCATAAAAATGGTCGACTCAAAATGCTAAACTTTCCATCAAAGACCCGACTCCCTCTAGATAGTATATTATTTTCCTATCCCACATCGAATCTTTCGATAAATTCCAATCATTGGCTACATAACATTTATCACGACAAGATCAAAATTTAAAAAATTGGATACTACAAAAAAAACGCCTAAAAACCATGGTTTAACTATGAAAAGAATTATTATTACCGAATTACTTCTTACGAGTCAAGGGAATAACTAGTACGAATGGGAAACTAAAATAAAAAAAAAATAAAAAATAAAAAATAATCAAAACTACTAAGAAAAACTAAATTAACCATTAATCAACGCATAACAACCACACTTCACTCCCAGGAATTTAAGCATAAAGACATACAAAACAACATCAAATGAATAACTATGAATTTCACCCCCCCAACACTTAAAATGCACATTGTCCTCAATGTGTGAGAAAAGGAAAGAATTCACCTATTATCCATGTCATTTCCTGGTAGGCTTGTTGTGCGGTTGAAGCCTTGGCAATGTTTTTATTCAACCTACAACTAACAACAAAAACATAATAAAAACTAGTAATTTAAAAGAAAGGTAAGAAGGTAGTTTTAGGTTTATTTGGTCCCTAGCTAGACCTTATTATTGTGGCCTTCTCCTTCAAGATTCGGAATACCCATCCTTATACCAAAAGAATGCTCTTTCACAAGCACTTCGTCTTCTAGCATAGGGCTTCTTTTGCAACCCTTTGAGGAGGAACTTGAGCTCATGCATGTGAGGAGCAAGTTCAATGAACTCAACTTTGTACCACTCTTGCTCCTCTAAGGTAGGCTCCTCCTTTTCTTCTTCCACCATTAACTTTGGGATTTGTAATGACTTAACATCATTTGAAGAAATTTCCAATTGTTCCATGATTTGCCATTCCTCCCTACAAGGCTCCAACAATGGCTTTGCATAAAAATACTTAAGAAAATCATCAATAGAATTATCAATGTATGAATCCACAACGCATGATCTCACTATGTTAGCTATTTCTTTACAAATCAACAAGTTCTTATCATCTAAGCTAACATAATGGTCATTTGGAATATTTTTTCCATATGCAAGACAATCAACATGGGAAGCTTCTACACATGGGGTTACCTTTAAACCAAAGGAATTCATGAAAGATATTGCTGCATCAAAACTACCCATTATATTTATTAAGTCATCATAGAAAGAAAATTCAATATTGTCAAAGAAAATATTAGAGTAGTGCTTCTCATTCATGTTATCACTAAAAGTAGCATCACATTGCAAGTGTTCAATATTCATGCATGTAGGAGAGACAAATTTATCATGTTTTACCTCACTTTGGTTCCCAGTTGCATTGAATAAATCTAACCTTGCTTGCCTTTTTTCAATAAGAGCTTCAAATATTCTTAAAGATATGCTATGTTTTCTTGTTGACCATGTCTCCTGGTAAATAAGTTGAGGTTCAAACTCCATTTGCACATAGCTCCTGCAGTGAGCAATAATATATCCCCAAGAAGTTTGAATGCCTTCCAATACGTTGGTCAATACTGCCAATTTAGCCTCCAAAGATTCCCAATGCTCCAAAGGAAAGAATTCACCAAATATTCTAGAGTTCGGTTGTTCATCATCCACTCTATGTGGTGGGTCACAATTAATTTCAAAGGATTCACCAAACCTCCTAGACATACTTAGATAGAAATTAAAATTATAAATAAATAAATAAATAAAATAAACCACAAAAAATAAAAACACCAAAAAAATGAATAAAATATTTACAACTAGTATTCACAAAAAAAACTAAAATTTCAACACGATTGCTTTCCCCGGCAACGGCGCCAAAATTTGATGTGGAGCAAATATGTGTAATAAATTGTGATCGTGGTTGCTATTTACTCCTAATCAAAAATCAAGCTAAACAACCCCTAAAAGGTGTTAGTATAGCAAGTTCGTTCCCACGAGGAAAGGACTGTGTTGAAATTCTAAAGAAAATATTTTTGGTTTTTTTTTTCTGTTTGTCGAAATAAATAATAAGTAATCAAAGAACAAATAACTAAAACTATGTCTATGATTTGATTAAAATTCAAGTTAAGAAAGTGTACTCCCGAGATTATATTTAGGGTTACATAAAAAGCACATACTTACATCCTATCTATGGTCATGCAAAACAAGGGTAAATAACATAACTCACGCCCTTCTATGTGGTAAGAGGCAAGGAATGATTTAGGCACTTACCTATTTAGATATTAACTAATTCGTTAAACCCTCCTGTGTGGTAAGAGGCAAGGTTTACTTCCTTAATTAACCCGGAATCTAATGCAACTAACCAACTCAACCAAACACTGAAGTTCAACCGCTCCTATGTGGTAAGAGGCAACGCCCGAACCAGTCACGCTAATGCTAAATTAACTCTCCCTAACTCCTCCTATATGGTAAGAGGCAAGAGCTAAGTGTTAGGATCTGAACCTGATTTTCACGCTTTAAGGGAATAAATTGGAAATGAAGAATAACATCAAGAAAGAGTATGAAATTTGAGAGAGAATGTTATTCTGAAAGAAATCAACTTCACAAAACTTGTCTAAAACCCCACTTTGCTAACTATTACATTTATAAAGAAAAAACTAAGAAAACGTGGAATTTAACTAAGAAAGCGTGACAAATCATCCCCTCTTAAGGTAGACTTGTCCTCAAGTCTAAAGTTGAACATTAACAACTGAAATTCAATCCTGGAATTTTGTTGCCCAATAAAGAACATGAAGTGGTGATATTGCAATTGTAGTAGCCTCAAACTGGAAGTGAAGGAGTTGTGATAAAACCAAATATGCAGTTTCCCAAGTAGCCTCTTCTTCCCCTGCACCAGTTTCGTCTTCAGGAGCGACAAATTCTTGTTGTTCAGAAGTTCTTTTCACCAACACTGGAGCAACAAGAATTTCCTTAAAAAAACAATCAACCTCCTCAAGTTGAATCACCAAAGATCTTTCTCTTAAGAGAAGGCAACACCATAATATTCCTTTGAAATGTGAGGTCCTCCATTCAAATTTCAAACTAAAATTTATAGCATCCAACTTCTAGTACTGATTAATTCTTCTGCCAATGAATTTGGTTGTAGTACTGAGTAATCCATGTGCAAACAACTAATCAAATTAGAGATGTAGGACACTGTGATTTGACAAATGTTATTTCTCTCCACCTCTTCAAAAAGATTTGCAATATGTGTTGGTGTTTCCCCAATTATCTTCTTAAAAAAAAAACACCTAAACCATTTGATGAATTTATTGTAAAATGAACTATTCCAAGAGGTTGTTACAGAATAGTAGTTCAATTGAATCTCCAGTTCATCATTTATGAGTCTTCTGCAAAACCAGTGTAGAACTCTCAGTCTTATTAAAAATTGAGAAAGGAACCATTGGAGTAAAGCCAACCTCTTCACCATCTCTATGTTGTACTTATTTCCTTCACCACTTCTTCTAATTTCATTCACAGGAGCAAGTACAGGATGCATATGCATATTTTCACAGGTACTAATATAAATTTGTAATAATTGGAAATAGTACCTCCCTTGAAACTTGTCACCCTTTCAACCCAAGATTTAACACCACTCTTGACTGCTTTGATAGAGATTTTAAAGCTTTCCAATTCCTCAAAAAATTTGAGGAGACCATAATTGCCAAAACCATAAAACTCACCACTAAAAATTCCCTGCAATACCTCTTGAAAGGAAACAACTGGAATGTATTGTTTACCACCACAATCATCAAAAACATTTGTCACTTCTAAACTGATATCAGAGAGTGTGATTGATGGAAAATCAAGATCACGAATAATCATAAAATTTTGAAGTTTTTGCAATTTCTGAATTGAAGCACGAATTGTTCTCTTTTTTTCAATATTCTCACAAACCATAATATTGCTACATAAATCCCATAACTCCACATTTTCATCATTTAGAGAAGTAAATTTAACACCATCACAATTAAGAATCCCAAAATTTACAGTAAGATGAGAAAAATTACCTTTCTCACTGCTTATCACTAGTGACTCACCATCACCATCACTATCACCTGAAGATTTTCCTTCATTAAAGTTGAGAGCATGCTCTTCAGGGGTGGACAAGGTGGGTATTGTACCAATTTCGTGTTCCTTCAAATTCAGAGAACCTTTGAATCCCTTGAAAGTAATTTCACCCATTTCTAAATCACTCGTCCTAATTGACTCCACAGAATTCTGCAAGAGTTTTTCATTGCTAAAATTTGACCACTGACAACTTGTATCAAACAGATTGTCTTCAACTTCTGTAAATGTTTTTCCACCATCCAAATCACCTTGCGAATCAGTTTTCATCACCTCAGGAATTTCAATCTCTTGATTCTTGAAATTCAGAAAACTGTCGAATCCCATTGCATTCAAAATTCCAATATCAATTTCTCCAACTTTCTCTTTTAATTGAATCTTCAAGAACGTGTCAAATTTACTTTCAATCCTATCAAGGATAGCATCCAATCTACTCGTATGTTCATTCATATTCTCCCTACTCATGTTGAAGGCAATAAATTCAAGATTTAGAATACGAGGTTAGAATTCAGAACTAGAGTGGGAAAGCGTTAGAAACTGCAAGAAGGATAAAAAGAAGAATTTGGGAAAAGAAATTATTGAGAGAAGAATAGGGAGGGAACAAGATCACAGATTCAAAGAAAAGAAAGAGAGAATTTCTTGAGAGAATGAGAAAGAAGATTCAGGCAGGAGGATTACTTCTCTGATACCATTTGTCAGGATCTGAACCTAATTTTCACGATTTAAGGGAATAAATTGGAAATGAAGAATAGCATCAAGAAAGAGTATGAAATTTGAGATAGAATGTTATTGAGAAAGAAATCAACTTCACAAAACTTGTCTAAAACCCCACTTTGCTAACTATTACATTTATAAAGAAAAAACTAAGAAAACGTGGAATTTAACTAAGAAAGCGTGACACTAAGGTACAATCAATCTAACAAATTCACAACCAACCCACAAAAGATTCCAAACAACCCACTCTAATCCTCCTATGTGGTAAGAGGCAAGATTAAAGCAAGTTATCTCTAAATAATTTACTTCACTTTAAGCAAATATTCATCATACATAATTAAGGCCTTAAATCATGCATAATTATGAAGAACACAGCAAAACTTATTCAACAAAGACCTTAAGATAGAACTTAGTATGTAAATTAAGCACACAAACCCATATTCATAATCTCGGGAGTACAATAAATTTAGCCGAGCATGACTAAATCAAACATCATCATAATAATATTAATTAAGCACAATATTGAAAACATTAATTAAAAAGAAAGAAAACACCTTGAATTATAAATCCTTGGAAGAATTCTTCGTCTCTAAATAAATGAAATCAATACTCAACGATGTTCCCAATCCGTACAGCTTCAATTATCCGTAAATAGCTAAAAGAATGAAACCCTAGCTATTACAAAGAAGTAAAACCCTTGCTTAATCTCTCTCAAAAGTTGTCACCCCCCTTTAAATCTGTGAACCCTAGCCTTATTTATAGTAATTCTATGAAAGTATTTGCAAAGAAGTCCTTCACGAAAGCCTTGTCAGAAAAGAAACTCAATATGGGCCAAAATCGTAAATTTCCAAATTTAAGTCGCGATACCGACGTTTCTCGACGTTTCCCGACGTTTCCTGACGTCGCAATGTGCGACCGTGCACGTCACGATGTCCACCCACGTCGCGACGTGTGAGGGATCCCCACGTCGCGATGTAACTCTCTGCCAATTTCCAAAATTCTTCCAAAAAATCCAATTTAATTCTTTTTACCGACGTCGCGATGTGGAGTGTCTCACTTCACGACGTCCGGATTCTGGGCCATATTTCGCTATGATCCCGGCCGAATATGGAAAACCCCAAAACATGAAAGTTGTAGCTCTATTTCTTAGCTTTCCAATGGAAATTGAATCACTCGATTTGGATATAAATAGAGAGAGATATGAGCAAAATACCAAAGCCTGGCAGATTTCTTCAACATTTGTTCTTCATCGCCTTTCCACGTATTTTGCTATATTAACCCTTCTTGGGGTCTCGAGCCTCCATGGGATCAACTTGGAACTTATTTGCCACTCTATCCAAGGTGTAAATATGTAGGATAGATTATAAACAATTGGAATTAACATCTTAAATATCCTGTGAAACACGGGACCAGCTTCTTGATCTTTCTCAATCTTTTCCTCTCATTTTGGACCTGATTCGACTTTCGTATGATTTTTCCCTTCGAAGTATACACCATGGTCGACAAACCTACACATAAAACACTAAAACGAATCAAAAAGAACAAGAATGACAAAAGAATCAAGTATAAAACAATAGATAAAAGGTGAATAAATTCACCTCATCAGCGTGCCATCCGCCTATTAAAAAAAAAATACAGGCGCGTGTTTCCACGCGCCTGTAACGAAAAAAACAGCAACTGTGAAATGACCGTTGCTGTAGTTGCTGACCGTTGCCATGGTGGCAACGGTCCAAAATCAAAACAAATTGCTCCTTTTTTTTAATTTTGTTTTAATCTTTCCTAATCTATAAATACCCCTTATTTTTTTATTTTTCCCACACAATTTCTACTCTTCTTTCTCAATATTCTAATTCTCTTCATCTCAATTTTATCAAGCATCAAAATTCTATAAAATTCAATTCTATTTATTGTTTCTATTATAATTATTAGTTAAATTATTTATTATTGTTTTTAATATATTATTATTTCAATTTCTCATTCTAATTCTCTTCATCTCAATTTTCTCAAATATCAAAATTCTATAAAATTTAATTCTATTTATTGTTTCTATTATAATTATTAGTTAAATTATTTATTATTATTTTTAATATATTATTATTTCAATTTCTCATTCTTTTTTAATCCTTTTAAATTTTTTTTATAAAATGGATAGTTTTGGTTCTTCATCCCAACTAATTAATATTGGTGATGCATCACAATCAAGTCGTCGTTCACCAATGAATCCAAAATTCGAAATGTTTGTGAAATATTTCACAAAATTTTTTTATGCCGATGGAGTTCTTATTAGAGCACAATGCAATTTTTGCGAGAAATCATACGCCTTCAAAATTGTGAGCGGATATGGTACACTAAATAAGCATTTGGAGAAAACGCATCCTCAAGAAATCGGCCTTCAAAAGTCACAAGCGCAATTAAACGGTTTTGCTCAACAAGGTTCTTCTTCTTCTAGTAATTTAAATTTATTTAAATTTAGTGATTCAAAATGGAGAGATGGTATAGCTAGATTTGTTTGTGCACAACATTTACCTTTTTCATTTGGTGAACAACCACATTTTGTGAGATTTGTACAAGAAAATGCAAATCCACAAATTAAACGTGTTCCTAGAACAACTTTAACACGTGATATTAAAAAAATTTATAACAAAGAAAAAAAATAGCTTATCGGAATATTTTTTAAAATTAGATTCTCGTGTTTAAATATGTTCCGATATTTGGAGTGATCATTGGCAAATGAATAGTTATATGGGTATAACTTGTCATTGGGTAGATTCAAATTGGTTTTTACAAAAAAGAGTAATTGCATTTAGAGTTTTTAATGATTCTCATACGGCCATAAATATATCTAGATTAATTAGTATTATTTTAGAAGAATATAATTTGAATGATAAAATTTTTTTAATTGGTTTTGATAATACATCGGCTAATAATGCATCTATTGTAGAATTAAAAAATATTTGTGCACCAATTTTAGGTGGGAAATTTTTTCATATTAGATGTGTATGCCATATTTTAAATTTATCCGTTTAAAATGGTTTAAGTGCATTAGAAATTCATATTAAACCAATTAAAGATGCAATTAAATATTTGACTGGACATCCAAGTTTAATGAAAATATGGGGAAAATATTGTATACAACATGGACAAAAACCTAAAAGATTTAAAAAGGATGTTCCAAATCGTTGGAATTCAACTTATGATTTACTTTGTGATTCTTCTAAATATAGTACATTGTTATGTAATTTTTTCATTGAGAACTCTTGTCTTGGAATTGTATTATATCCTAATCATTGGACTTCTTGTTTAAAATTGTTAAAAGTTTTAAAAGTTTTTAAGGATGCTACTTGTTTGTTTTCACGTGTGTATTATCCAACTTCTCATTTATTTTTAGTTGAAGCATGTAATATAGTTGGTGTGTTAAAAATGCACATAAATGATGAAACTTTGACGCAAAGTAATCTTCACATGTTAGAAAAATGGCTTAATATATAAAGAAATTCCAATTTTATATTTAGTTGCTAATTGTTCTTGATCCTCGTTTTAAATTTCAAGGTTTAGACCCAATATTTGAAGTTTTATTAAATACGTTACAAGAATGTTTTCCATTAGATCCAACCATTATGCAATTACAATTAATGTAAGTAGATACATAAATGAGACTAAAGATATGTTAAATGCAGTATATTCTGAATATCTTTCTAATTTTCAACCTCGAAGTTCCTACTAGTAGTACCATTAACACTTACGACTACTCACCAATACGTTTTTCAACTTCAAAATACTGGAAGTCTTCCGTCTTCTTTTATCCTTCCTGGTTTACAAATGTTTCAATCATTAAAAAACACAAGGGTACTACTAGTACGGAACTTGGATATATTAACCACTTTTTGATTTTAGTGATAACAAGTATGAATGTGATAGTATTGAGAACTTCCAAATATTGAAATGCTGGAAGGCCAAGACAACGATGTGCCCCATTATCGCTTCGATAGCCAAAGAGATTTTGGCGGTCCCGACATCAACCGTAGCCGTGGAACAAGTTTTTAGTCAAGATGGCAACATTTTGGACGAGACCCGATCGCGTTTGAGCCCCATGTCCTTGGAGATTCAAGCTTTATTAGATGATTGGACTAAAGCCGCATATAGAGAACAAGAACAAAACATAGAAGAAAATTTTGATTTAGATTTAGACAGTACCACAGATGGTAGCTCTACTTGTATAACTAGAACTAATTCACCGGTCACCGATGCCGATAGAGCCAATAATGACGACGACGACGACGGCGACTATTAGTTTATTAAAATGAAGAAAAATATCATATTGTAGTATTGTACATTTTTACATTATTAAAAATTTGAAATAATTTATTATGTTTTATCAAATATTATAATTTCCATATCTATATATTCGTTTATATAAATTAATGTCATAGTTTTATTTATATACACTATAGTTGTATTATTGTATATCATAATATATTTTGCAATTGTATTATTGTACTATACAAATTTAAAGTTTAAACTTTAAACCATCAATTATGAATAAAATTTAGTAGTTTCATCATTTATTAATTTCTAACTTGTAAATTTATGAATTAAAATCTTAACTTGTAAATTTTTCTATCCAATGAATAAAATTTAGTAGTTTCTTCATTTATTAATTTCTAACTTATAAATTTATGAATTAAAATCTTAACTTGTAAATTTTTCTATCAAATGAATAAAATTTAGTAGTTTATTCATTTATTAATTTCTAAATTGTAAATTTATGATTTAAAAATCTTAACTTGTAAATTTTTCTATCCAATGAATAAAATTTAGTAGTTTCTTCATTTATTAATTTTTAACTTGTAAATTTATGATTTAAAATTTTTAACTTGAAAATTTTTATAAAATACTCTTATTCTTTCTATATCTTTCTTTCTCACTTATCTAATATTCATAATTCTATTATTCTAAAAAATTCATATATTAGTTTAATTTTAACTACTATTCTAATTATGTTATTATATTATAGTATATTAGTATTATACTAGTTGAATTATAATTAATAATTTAAATATTCTTTTTATTTTTATATCCTTGAATATCATTTATCAAATTCTTCCTAGTTCTATTATCTAAAAACTATATATTAATTAAGTTCAATTGTAACTATTATTATTCTAATTTACTAATTATGTTATTATGTTGTATTATTTGAGTTTCAATTGATAAATCATTATTTCAATAGATGTTAAATTTAAAAGTGGGATAACAATCGAAATTCAAAACTAAAAATAAAAAAAAAACCGGAATTAGAACAAAATCAAAACCGGAACCAGAACTGCCGGTTCCGGAACCGTAGCCATGACTATATAGATAGGATGAGATAGAAAAATAAAGTTTTATTCATAAAACAATCAATAATCTTATGTGTATAAAACCGTATTTATTGATATTGGATTTCAAAATTAAAAAATAATATTCATAAACTCAAAAAACAATAGATAATGGACCTAAATTCTAATCTAATACAAAAGCGCAAAGCGCAAAGCTCAAAGTCAATGTTATGATGCTAAATTAACTAATACAAATGTCCAAAGTGCAAAGTCATTTAAAAAAAAGTAAAAATTGGGTCAATCGGTCAAATTCGAGTTTTGACCGAGTTGGCTGGTCAAGCCTCGTTTTGACCGATTTTATAAAAAGACATTTTTTTAAAAAAAATTGAATCGGATTAAAGATCAGTCTTTGGTTCAACTGAAAGGGACTTACTAATTCGATTCGATTTTTAAAACACTAACGTACTCCTGACCTTTCGTTAGGAAAGCATACCAAAATCTTTCGTTAAATAAAAAATTTTAAAACAGAATCGTAAAGTAGGAACGAACTTGTTAGCCACCAAAGGCAATTCAATCAATCATACGAAATTACATTAATCAAAGGTACGTTGAATTTTGTCAAAATCTGCTCCCTCTTTGCCATCAACCACTTGAACCCTTTATTTAAATTCTTCATGCATGTTATTGAATTCTAGTCCTTTTAAGTGTAGTGATGAGCCTCAACCCATAAGGAATCATGTCGAGTTTGTAACATCTCTCAGTTGAAAGATAAGAAAGGTTGCGCATTGCTCCTTCATCCACCATCCATTTTTCCAACTCGTACAATTCCCATAATACAAGAGAAGTGAGTTTAGGAAAAGAAATAGCCTATCACAAATCATCACATTGTTGTCCACTATGTCCACTCCACCTAACTCGAGTCCGCGCAAGTTGGAAAGCTTTCCTAGGAAATCCATTGCATCTCCTTCAATTGCACATCTCCACAACCTTAACCAAAAGAGATTCGAACAGAAACTCACACCTTCCACTGCATATCTCCAAATGAAGATTAAAGCATAGGAGCAAATCTTTTAAAGGAACTATGCTTTCCTTATTCAAAAGAAGAGACAACCTTGACTTCCTTAACTTGTGCTTATTGGAATTCAAGTAATTGATGGCCTCAGCAACAATATTTTTGTTCTCCCCGACAGATATAGTAGCATGTAGACAGTGAAGATTAATCAGCTATGACAAATCTCTGAACTCATCATACTCATCATTGAAATTCATTAGTGTTTCCATCTTATTTTAGCCAAATAAATGTAATTTTCTTTTTCCTTTTAAAGTTTTATGCCAAATAGGAAGATAGAGATGTCTCAACCTTTTCAATTTCCAGAGCACATTAGCAACCTGAATATCATTTCGTACTCTTACATCATGTCTGCAAACGCTGCAATTGACCTATTGATGATAGCAGTTTATTCAAACGACATCTATAAAAACTGAAGAACCTTAAATGCATTAGCTTCTCTATTCCACTAGTTAATCTTCCACCTTTGAAATAATATTCTTTAAATATTAGAACCCTCACGAATTTGAACGATTGTGATATATATTACCTGAGGAAATGAGATGCCTATCATCCTCCAATCTCTAGTAGTAATTAGTAAAGAACGAAGCTGTTCATTAGTTTGAAGCGCCATATTTATCACATAATCATTCTCATTCTGCCCACGATCATCATAATCTTCCATGTGAATAGAACATCTAGATGGCCAGAAATTGTCTGCAGGAGAATCTGATAAGGGATCCTTCCTCATTCGTAAATCCAATACCTTAAGAAAATCAACTTCGTTTCCATGAGTCAAACAAAAGTCTCTCATGAGATCATGAAGTCGACATGATTCAACCCTTTTACTTCTTGGTAACTTGTTCAACTTCACTTCAACCATTGATCTACTAGCCATCTCAAGCAAATACGTTCTGCAACATCTGTGAGTGTTTCTTCTCTTACTCCATGGTTTCTTGAGACCATCCCTTCTGCCGTCCACATTTGGTACAACATGTCTACATCTATATCTTCATCCTCATGAAAATGCCCTAAATGAAGGAAGTCATAACTTAAAAGCCAACACTTACAATACATCTCTATACCCTTCTTTACCGTCTTCACTCATTCTTAGATAAAAATCAATATCTTTATTCACAGTTTGCCATTCATGCAAATAACTCTTTTGGCTCAAAATGCCACCAAGTGCAGAGATTGCTAAGGGTAATTTTCACACTTTAATACAATTTCACTTCCTATATCTTTCAACTTTGGATCAATTTCAAAATCTGCAAAGAATCACATAAATTACATTTATCTTTCTAAACAGACAATATCTACTTTAGAATACAATTATGAATCTTGTCCTCTTGTGTGTGTGCATGTAGCATATGTACATATATATTTTATTTTATGTTTTGTGATAATCATCATTTTTGTTTGCTTCACCATTTGAAGAATCTAAGGGTCTGTTTGGTTTCATATAAATTTGCGATTTATTTCACAATTGCAAAATGAGGTGTTTGTTTTGTTCACCTTTTTCATCAAAAATTTTAAAACACAAAACAATGCTACAGTAATTATTTTTGCTACAGTAATTTTTATAAATAAAATATTCAATTTGAATTTGAATTTTAAATTTTAATAATAAACAATTCTTCCTAACACACTTCCCACCAAAATAAACTAATAAAATACTAATTCAAATTTAAATTTCAAACTTTTATTAATAAAAAAACCTTCAATACAAATCCCAACAAAACAAAATCATTTATTCCAAACACTCTCAAAATATTCTTTTCTCATAACAAATCCATAGAAAAAAAATTTCCTGATATAATCCAAAAATAGCTTATCCAAACGGAGCCTTAATTATTTTACCTAAAAAAAAGATTGTGGCTTGTTTCTTTCATATCATAAGTAGTGTAATAAAGAAACAAGATAAGTTGAGCTACCTTTAGCCTCTTTAGCAAATGCCCTTGATGAAGTTCAAATCTGCACGCCGGGATATTGTGAATGCACCGACCTGAATAGACCGAGCTCCAAGCAATAATCATCAACTTTCTCTGTAAAAAAGTATAGCGTTAGAGCAAAGTCCCGAGGTTATCCCTGGGGATTCTACTCCGATGCCAAAGTCAGTCATTCAATAATAATCTTCCTTCATATCATTCACGTATATAAAATATCAACACCTTACCGTTAAACTGTAGCCAAATTCTTCTCCTCGAATCCCGCAAGTTTGTTGTGGTTTTGTTTGACTTATTCCTTTGTTTTAGGAAATATTTGAATAATGTTATATCAATACCTCCACAAGTCGGTATAAATATTTTTATCCCGACTTGTCGATAACTCTCAAATATTCTCGAGCTGAACTCCTTGACCTTTATCATGAAAAAGTGATGCTTCGATACCATAGAGAAACGCTTTGATACCTGGGAAACTGCTTTGATACTAAAGGAGAATAACTTCAGGCCATGAAACATTACACGCTTTTTTATTCAAACCAAGCGTTATCTTCTAACGGATGCGTTATCCAAGACAACTGCGAAATTCCTCTTTGATTTAAACTTACCCTAATCCCCATTTTAGCATCATCCTTTTCAAATCAAAATTCAATTTCAAACAACTGGTAACGATAATTTTCTTATCTCTTTCTCTACAAATTGGATCGATTGTTTGGGTTTTTCTTCACCATTTCTAGAATTTCCTTCAAAACTACATCCTTTGTCAGGTATGTCTTCCGAAGACCATTCTAATTCATCGGAGCATGTCAATTTTGCGAGTTATACAGAACCCTCTACTTTTCACAGCCAATCCGTGAATGTCAGTCTAGAGTCGATAGGTGATAAAGAACCCATCGCTGTCTGTTCATAGTGATTCTCTAGTCTCTGCGATAATAGAAACTCCACTTAGGAGGTCCCTTAGACTGTCTCGCAATGTCAACCCTCAAGATAGTAATGTCGTAGAATCTACCAGGGTGGAAATCCCTGAACAAACTAGTAATGTGGGAATTCCCGAGCAAACTAGTGAAATAGGAATTCCCGAGCAAACTAGTGAGATAAGAATTGCTGAGCAAACTAGTGAAAGTATAGAGGATATCACTGAGGGCATTCTTGCTAATTTCATCGCCTCTACCCTGAATAAAAAGAGTGTTAATCGTATATTGAAGTAGTATTTCATCGCGGATCATATTACTGTCCAAATCCCATCAAAAGATGGCCGAGCTACGTATCTGCCTCAAGGTCATGTAGCTCTTTATGAGCATCAGTTTCAAGCCGGTCTTCGACTTCCCATCACTGGCTTGCTCTTAGGCGTCCTAGATCATTATAAGGTTAGTTTAAGTCAACTTACCCCAAATTCAATTAGGACTGTTATATGCTTTGACCTAGTATGTCGGCACTCTAAAATTACTGTTAGCCTTCACCTCTTTAGGCGTTTTTTCTCCCTAAAAACTATTCCCAATGAGTTGGGCTGATTATATTTTAACTGACGTGCCAGTATGGTGTGCCTCTTACAGAACTTCCTAAGCTCAATCCATCACTGGAAAGAGCGATTCTTCTTTGTAAGCACGGAGTTTATTGGTCAAAATCGGCCGTTGAAGATTACTAATAGTATAACTGACAAACAGCCCAAAAAATTCTACGATATAGGTGGAGAACAAACACTCGAATCTCTAGGAGTTACTTTTGATGTGTCTCGCCTGTCTGAGAAAATTTTGATTCAGGGCGGGTTAAGTTCCGCCACTCTTGGTCCCAAATATAATGGCCCCAAAGATAGACACGGAGTTGAATGTAAGTGCTCTTCTTTATATTACAGATTCCAAAGATTTTATTCTGATATCTTCTTCTTCTGATGTTTTTCCTAATTACAATAATGGATCTTAGTCAGTTAATCAAGGCAGGCCTAACTGGAACCACCGCAACCGCTTTCTCACAGGGTAAATCTAGCCCAGAGGCTCCCGTTCCAACTGCGACCCCTTCCGTAGAAACTGTACTTCAGTTGGCTAGTCCCACACCTCCTAACGCCACTAAGGTCATTAGCTCTGGTTTACCTCCATTGCCCGCAGAGAAGAAGAAAAGGGTTTCAAAGAGAGATCTACCGACCTTATCCAATCAGGATGTACCCCCAGCAAAAGAACAGCTAATCTTCCTCCAACTATCTCTATTCTTCCTTTTGATTTCTCGCAGCATTCTGAGTTCGGGTTCTTGTCCCGAATCAATCCCTCTACAGTTCCTATCTCTTATGTTCCTATCACTCACCCCGGAGACCAATTTTGTCCGAACTGGGGTTTCAACCGCAATTCTCGAGTACTCACCCCTTTTTTGGCTCCCCAATGGCTAAGCGAGGGTGTTCTGGCTCGAGATCTAGATTAAATGAGGCAACTAGACAATGAGGAATTGATTAATGTTTTGGCTTTATCTGCCTCGCAGGTATGTAGCTAAATCTTTATTTCATTTTCTTGCTTTCCCCCCTTAATTTATACGCATTTTAATAACTTTTCTTTCTTTCTCTGTAGAATGCAACTTTATCCGCCAGAGCCATCGAAGTTATTCGCACAACGGAACGTTCATATGAAAGCATCAATGTTTGTGATCCCTTTTTCGTTGGTGACATTATCTATAAATTACCATCTGCATAGCATTCTTTCAAAACTGAGATATGCAGGAAGAAAGTTCAGGTGGGACTGGATGATTTTAAACGGTTCATTAGAATCGAGGATGAGAATCGAGTTAGGAATACATTGGAGATGGTTAGACAGCAACAGTCAGCTGCTAACTCGGTAATATATCCCAAGAAATTTTCTAAGAAATCCAAGTCTCCCAAAAGCGAGTCTCAACAATTACAGGCCAAAAAGCCTATCTTTAAGAAAAAAATGGCAAGTGCCACAATTGTGGGAAATGGGGCCACTTTGTAGCAGATTGTAGGCTATCAAAAAAGGACAAATCTGACACACCATTGGAAGCACATATGCTGGTACAAAAGACTGAGCCTCAAAACTTTGTTGCTATGGTAGGTAATATTGGAAAGGCCAGTACTTCTTCAGGATGGTGGTTAGATTATGGGGCAACATGTCATGCTTGTCAAATTAAAAAATTACTTGATGATGTTGTTGAGGCCAACGAAACTATTGCTGTGGCTAGTAGGGCGACGAACATCGTGACTCACACTGGTACTGCAAATATCAACCTCTCTTTAGATAAACTTTTAACTTTAAAAGATGTTAAAGTAGTTTTTGGGATCCAAAAGAATTTACTTTCTATTAGACGCTTAGAACATGCTGGCATGAATTTATTTTTCTCTAGTGGTAGAGTCACTTTATCTGTTAACTCTCATTATTTTGGTTCTACATTCTTGACTGGTGGTATGTATGAATTGAGTACTGAAAGTGAAACGGTCAGCCAAGTTAGTTCATTTCTAATTGATCCCATAATATTGCATAATCGGTTAGGACGTGTGAACTACAAGAAAATGGTTAGACTAGTTAAAAGTCATAATATACCTCTTGATACTTTGATTAAATTTAACAGATGTGAAGTCTGTGCTCAAACTAAAATTACTAGAAGACCTTTTCGTCCGGTTTCTAGAAGTACATAACTTATTGACTTAATACATTATGACCTCTGTGACATAGCTGAATGTAAGAACAAGACGTTAATAGAAATGTTAAACTCTATATTATTGACAGCTGGCATGCCTTTCTGTTATTAGGGAGAGGTAGCTTTGATTGCTAATCACATCCTCCCAATAGGTTTCCGCACTCTAAGTTGTCTTCAACTCCATATGAGATATGGCGTAAACATCATTGTAAATATAATACTCTTAAGACTTGTGGCTGTATTGCTTATGTAAAGATAACAGACCCTAGAAGACCTAAATTGGGGCCTAGGATTAACACTTCTGTGTACCTAGGTAGTGCGGAGGATAGTGCTGCTGATCGGTTCTTAGATATATCAACCAATATGGTTATAGAATCTAGAGATGCCGTTTTCTTTGAAGATAAATTTCTTCGAGATAAAGGGTTGACAGTACCAGGCACTATCGAAATCATTTCAGAGACACTTATTGAACCTGAATTGACTTCCTCTGACACTCGGATCCCTTATGAATCTGTACCTTTAAGAGTATCTACAAGACAACGAGTTCCTAATACGTTTGGTGAGGATTTTGTCACTTACCATTTAGAAAATGATCCATCCACCTATAATGAAGCGATGGATCTAGGGACTCCCTATTATGGATAGAAGCCATTGATGATGAAATGAGCTCTCTGTTACAAAATCAAACTTGGGACCTAGTCGAATTGTTTGAAGGGGCTAAGACTATAGGTTGCAAGTGGATTTTGAAGAAAAAACTTAATTCTGACGGATCTATAACTCGGTATAAAGTATGTTTAGTAGCTAAGGGTTATACTCAAGTATATGGGATAGATTATTTTGATGTCTACTCCTCGGTCTGTCATTTGAATACGATAAGAATTCTTCTTACTTTGGCATCTATTGAGCACTATGTTGTGCATCAAATGGATGTAAAGACAGCTTTCCTAAATGGAGATCTGACTGAGCAGATCTATATGAACTAACCTGAAGGGTTTGTCATTAAAGGTTTCGAGAACAAAGTTTGTAAGTTAAACAAATCTTTGTATGGTCTCAAACAAGCACCTAAATTATGGCATCAAAAGTTTGACAAGGTAGTAATGAGTTTAGGATTTCGATCCAGTTATTCAGATAAATGCCTTTACTATCGTTCTATGTCAACTAAAGCTGCACTTATTTGCTTGTACGTAGACGATATGTTAATACTTGGTTCCGATCATTCTATAGTGAGTGACGTAAAAACTGAGTTAACAAACGCATTTAACATGTCCGATCTTGGTATGGTCGATACCATTCTTGGTATGAAAGTACGTTTTACAGAGCAAGGTATTACTCTTAGCCAAGCTCATTACATTGAAAAACTGCTTTCTATATGAGGATACAGTGAATATACCGTGGTTGAGACACTGTATGATTCTAATAAATGGCTGAGCCCCAATGAGGGAGCTAGCGTGAATCAATTGGCTTATTCTAAATTGATTGGTAGTCCCATGTATGCAATGACTTGCACTAGACTAGACAAAGCCTTTTCTGTAGGCATGCTGAGTCGTTTCGCTAGTAATCCCGGCCATAAACATTGGCATGCCCTCACGCGACATATGCGATATTTGAAGGGTACCTCTAACTATGCATTATGTTATAGTGGTCGTCCTCCTTTCTTGGAAGCATTTTCTGATGCTTCGTGGTGCTCATCCTTAGGGGATAGTAAGTCAACCAGTGGTTATATTTTCACACTGGGTGGTGCAGCTATTGCGTGGAAATCTAAAAGGCAGACTTGCATTGCTTTGTCATATATGGAATCGGAACTTTCTGCTCTAGCTTCCGTAGGAGGAGTAGCAGAGTGGATAAGAGAACTGATCCTAGATATTCCACTAACCCGGTTAAAGATTACGTCTTTAAGTATGTTCTGTGATAATCATGCTACAGTTTCAGTAGTAAAAAACTCACTCTTTAATGGTAAGAGGAGACATGTTCGACTGAGACATGCCATGCTGACGTATCTCATAGAACATGGTATTATTACTTTTGTCGATGTGAGATCGAAGGATAATCTGACTGATGCTTTCACAAAGGGATTGAACAAAGCTCGAATCTTCAAAATTGTGGGGGATATGGGGTTAAAGACTATATAGATATGTCTTAACATACATTCATGAGGTTAAAGACTATATAGATATGTCTTAACCTACATTCATGTTAATTTTGAATCTTTCGCATCTCCCTTTGCTAGCTAAGATAAGCACTTGATAATGTTTTGACGATGATTATGGTTGTCAATATATCATTCCACATATGATGATATATCCTTTTTGGGTGCGTTTACTCATTCCACATATGATGAGGTAATTTTACTCAATTTGGATGTTCTATTTAGAGCGGTAGTATCACTCCATATTTGATTATGTTGCTTAACTAAATTTGGACCTGACAGCTGTAACATTCAATATGAAATGGTTCTTTTAGAAAAGAAACTATTTAGGTTTTGTTCTTATAAAGAAACTGGACATTGATGCTTATTGGAATATGGCATTGATGCATTTTGACATTCAGGGGCGGATCCAGAAAGAAATTTTACCGGGGGCTTACTTAAATTTTTTTTGCAATTAAATAAATGTATTCAACAATTAAATTTCTAAAAACAATAATAAAAATGATAAAAATGTATAAATACACATAACTGCACTATTGGTTGACATTTGATGAACTAGCTTTTGTCATGTGACGAAAAGGAGGCAATTGTATTCTACGTGTTTGCATCTCTTGAAAACTTCTTTCTTGAATACCAAATTTTTTTTTCGGGTACATATGACCAATTGGTTGGCAAGACCCTCTAGTTAAATACTCTCTTCGAATTTGATCTCGAATAGCAATATCAAACTCTTCAATTGGTTTTCGCAATCCCGCATCACTTACAATATCATCCAAATTTAATTCTACACGATATTGATTTTCAACATTTTCACTAACATTAGGCTCATTAGAAGATGCACCACTACGAATTCGTTTAGGTTTAAAAAACCTCTCCATAATCTACATAAATAAAAAATTGAAAATAAATTCATTAGAATCATTAATTCAATCACAATTAATTTATAATTAAATAAATTAATAATTCAATCACAATTCACTATTAATCTATAAAGAAAATTAATTAAACAAACTAAAATTTCTAAGCTATGATTTATATCTAAATTATAAAATATCTTGTCTAAATTCAAAATTCCTAATATTAGTTCATATTCAAAAGCCCTAATATAAATTCAAAATCACTAAATATTTAGTCCATAAAATTCTTAATAAAATTACCTAAATTAACTTAGTAATTAAAATTAACTTACAATTAACAACATTTAAATAACAAAACTCTAAATAAAAAAAGAAGAAGTAAAACTAACATTTCTTGAATCTTGAATACAAAAAATTGAGATAAAGAAAAAGAGACAACGAGGGAAGAAAAAAAAATACTTTACTAGTGAATTTGAAATTTGAGTTTGGAAATTTGGGATATAGCCAAATTGGAAGGGTCTAGATTTGGAAATAAGATTTGGAAATTTGGGGGAGATGGGAAGGGTTTGAAATTTGGAAAGGAAATATTAGAAGTGAATTTGTTATTTGATTTAATGAGTTAATTGGCTTCTCTCCAGCCTCCTGTCCCGATTCTATATTGTATATTTGCATTTTATTTATTTTTTTCAAATCACTGAACAAAACGACGTCATTTTGTTAAGTGATTTTTTTTAAACAAAGCACGTCGTTTTCCTTCTTCTTCAGTTCTTCTTCTTCAGCCTTCACTCTTCAGCGACAGGGGCGGACAGGACTCCACAGGAAGAGGCATCGATTTTTTTTTCTGAACAAAACAAGTCATCTTCTTCTACTCCTTCAGACTTCAGCGACAGCGGGGGCTCTGGAGTAGCGGCGGATAGGAGGCGGCCCAGCAGCAGCGGCAACAAGTTTACTACATCTCCATAGTTTCCGGCGACCATGGCGTGGGCTTCAGCCTTCTCTAACATTGATATATATTTACTTTCAATCATTGAGATATTGTGCTAAGTTCTTCTGCTTGAACTAGACACTTTATTTTGTTACACAAATGATTAAGTTCATATTTGGTAACATATAGGAAATGATGGAAATGGAGGAGCTGATTCCAACTGGAATCCTGAAGAGGATGATTTGCTTGATAGATAATTTCTCTAGAGCTATGGACTGTGGGGGACTATTATTTGAATAATTGGTCCACCTACATACGATTTGCCCATTTAGTTTGAGTTTAGAATATTTTTAAACCTCTTGTGTACGAGGTTTAGAGATTTCTAAAACTTTGATCTTGGTAACACTTTTGTTAGTGTTTGGTTGAGTTTAGATTGTTTCCTAAAACTCATAACTCTGTTTAAAGAATTCATATTTATTGAGTAATGAATTTTTTGTGCTATGAATGATTCAATCATCTGTTTTGAACATTACATCATCTATCTATTGGATTGTGCTATATGTAGAACATATAAGGAGATTGTTGGATATTTAATATAATCCAATAATATATTCTAATATAAGCCCAATAAATAATGAACCTTTGTAATGGGGCTGAATGGGCAAGAGTCTATTAACTGAGTTTAACTCTAGTGTACTTCTATATATATATATGCTAGATGGAGGTAGCTACTGGGTATTCCAAATTAAATACTTGAGGTGTAATGCTTCAAGCAATTGCATATTCAATTGCTTCACGTAGAAACTCTAACATTACCAAGGCCACCCATCCCATGAATGGAAATAACTATGTGGGATCGTTCCTCATCAGTCACGAGGGACACAAGCTTCCTTACATCATCCTTCATTCCAACAAAATATTCCCCATGAAAGATGGCCTTTAATCACTTTGCCCCCATAAAAGATTTTTATTAACACTTTACACCATTGACTATCAATTAAAGATGCTAATGGATAATATCATTATTATTAATTTTAAATGACAATTTTATTCATCAATAAGAAATAAATTAAATTATATTTGTCCCTCTTATATTTAAACATTAATTTCAATTTATCTACTTCATAATTTTATATTAATACTTAAATATTATTAGTTTGAAGCATAAAATATTTGATCAATTTTTTTAACAAAATAAGAAACTTGTTTATTTTTTTCATCTTTTTTCTTTTTCTTTATTTCATCTTCTTTTATATAAATAAATATGTCAAGTTTCTTGTAATTTATGATTTTTTTACTCATTTTAGTTTGTTGTGTCTTTATAATATGATTGTTTATCTTATTTATATTATTGACAATTTAAAGCATTAATTTAATATTTTAAACTTTTTTTATTATATTATTTTATATATTAAAGTAATCTAATCAACATAATAAAATTATATAATGACAAAATAAATAAATAAAATAAATATTTGTTTATTATTTGTAAGGTGTATATTTATTATAAATATATATTTTCCGAATAGTGAAACCTTTTATACTTAATAAATTTAATAAAAAATTCATTCACTCTAAATTAAAAATCCATAGATATTAGAGTGGTAAAATAAAATATTTCATTAATTTTTTATTAAAGAATTAAAAAAGTTGGACAAAGTATGTATTATTTTATTGCATTCCAAAAAATTAAATAATTCATATGAGGTTTTTATTGACCAAGTACATTAAAAATAGTTTAAAATTTATAAAAAATAGTAAACCGTATCCAAAATCTAATTTTTTAGTAAGATTATATATATTATTCTATTATTTAAAATAATAATAAGAAATTTAATTTGTTAAAGTATATATAAAGCAAAAAGAAAATAAAATGATGATAAAATAGGATAAGATTTTCAAAATTGAATTTAAGGGTAAAATAGTCTAAAATATAAAAAAATAATTTTTTTAAGGCAAAATTTAAACTTTTCATTTAAATATAGTAACATAATATCCTTATCGGTGCAAAGTACTAATAAAAATCTTTGATGGGGGCAAAGTGATTATACATTATCTTTCATGGGGGTAAATTGAAGATAACCCTGAAAGAAACAAATTACTTGAGCTTAACACTCGATCCAACTAGTCTTTTTTTAGTATTAGTCATTATTAAAATTAATTTGAAAGTCGTGTTGCCAACTAATCAAGAAAGCAAATTTATACTAATCACATGCATGATGATGCATCTGTGTAAATTTTTTGACTGGATATACACGTTTGTTTGTAACTTCTGTTGCCTGAGTCAATTCATTATATATATCACACAAGCATATAGGCTTTGTAACAGAGATGGACCTGGATGTCGTGTTGTTAATTTGGATGTTGTGGTTGTAAATTTCCGTGCAAAGGCTTAATTTGGGTGACACTCATTAGGGTTATTTTGTTCTTCCACATTTTTGTGAGAGAACGTAGTAGTATAATTTACCAACAGCTCAAGTCACTGATCTAATGACATACTATTATTTGAAGGGAGGTCACACATATCAAAAGCTTTGATAGATACAAAACTCCCCTTTGTTTATGTATTAAGCTAATAATCTTATATAATTACTCTGCTTAATTCAATATAAATGATGTTTGAGAGATTTTTTTTATCACACTTGTTAAAGAATATTAAAAATAATTGAAAAACCCCCTAACTAATGTTGATCAACATTAATAATGAGCAATCTATTTTTTGTTGGAGCCTCTATAAGGCATTAAATGGTAAGAGTAATATTGTAAGTCAATTGCTTATAATTATGGTCAAATGATATTTATTTTACAAAATAAAACATCTAAACATAATTTATATTGAATTAGAGAGAGTAATAGTTTTATAAAAGAGTTTGTATGTTGAAGTTCTTGAAATACAAAGGAAAACTCGTGTCAATTAGCTCCAATTGGATAGGTTATTTTTTTATTTTTATGATGATTTTTTTTAAGAATTTGTTATATTAAAGGAATATTTTAAGAAAAATAAAATAAAAGAGAGATCTAATGATATATATATATATATATGTATAAGATAGTAAAAATAAAATAAAATAAAAAGAAATTTAACACAAATTAGTAGTATAAAAAATAAAAATAAAAATGTTTTAGTTGATGATAAAATAATAAAGATTGATGAAAGAGACATTTTTATAACATATTCAATGAAGTCAATGGTAATGAAATAACCTGGGTAAAATCGAAATTTTATATACTACCATAGAATTTAACTTTTGGATGGATTAAATAAAATAAAAATGGTAATTGAGGCATAGAAGTTTTTTGAAAAAGTCAGTATTGCATAATTTATAAATTAAATATATCTATATTATGAATACTAAGAAAATGTTGTCTGATCAGTGAAAAAGTTTGTAATAATACCGTTATGTAAGAATAAAGAAGACATACAAAACTATAAGAATTATAGGAGTATTAAATTAATGAATTATAATATGAAATTATAATTGTAGAAAAAAGTAATCAAAACAAAGTTTAAAAAAGAGAGACTAATATACTATATAATCAGTTTGGTTTCATGCTAGGAAGCTCTGTAATAGAAGCTATATATTTAATAAGATGATTATATAAGCAATGTAATAATAGAAAACAAGATTTATATGTAATATTTGATGAACTCAAAAAGACATATGATAGAATTAATTAAGATAAAATCTGGCAACTATTGAAAACAACATAGGCAAGAATAACTTATATGGAAGTAATAAAGGATATGTATCAAAATATAATAATGTGTTGGCCTGCGAAGATTGAAAGGAGACAATAAAATTGAAAGGTTATATCATATTTAGAATTAAAATTAAATAGAAAGAGTATTGATGAAGCATGAAATCACCAAGTGCTATGAGGTATTCATGAGGTCACGTAATTCGAGTACCGTCGCCGGAAATTTAGAAGACCTGCAACATAGATGTCAGAAATACCCCCGGGCTGTACCGGGGAGTATGCTCTGACGCTCAAGTCAGTTTGGGACCCTATATAATAAGCTTAATGCGTAATGAAAGTTGTCAAGTAAGTAACCCCTTACCAGGTGACAATAAGGTTACTTTTATAGAATCGTACCTGGTAAAGTTCCAGTAGGATTGAAACTCTCAATTCATTAATAGATTCATCCCGAAGAACTCGGGTTGAGATAAGAATTGCACAAGTAGAGTCCCAATACAATTCAACCATTATCAATAGCCCCTCAGATCGGTTAAGATTACCCGGGTCTAATCTGATTTGATCAATCTCAACTATATCCTCCACACACTTTGCACCTTGTCCGACCTATATACCTGTTCTTTGCTATTCAAGCCCCAAGTACATTGAACATCTTCAGAATACCTCCGTGTTAGACAAAATGACGAACTCCGTAGGTATGAAAATGCAACGTGTGTATTTTATCCAAACTCGGACCAGTTGTCGTAATGAATGTGATATTTGGTATATTCCATCCGACCTCCGTAAGTCAACCAATACGAGTACACACATATCAGTTCGTGGAATAATGAAATCAAGGTACATTAGCCCTAGTTCGGTTGAGTTTTGTGCGCTCAATAGAAGTTCCAAAATATCGGCCGAACTCCAGACCTTGTACTTATGTAACTGAACCGTCGCTAGCTAGACATTTGCGAATCTCAAGAAATTATCCACGGTGGAGATCATGCAGCCCATTAGCCCATGAGATCCTTATAAGTAGCCCCCTGCTGTATCATACAGACTTTACTTTCTGCAATTGGATTTCTCTAAGTAATCAGATTTCCTAGCTCGGATTAGACAGTCCTCCGAACAGCAGCCTAAATCCGAACTCAGTTTATCTATTCAATCAAGTAAGTATGTCTGCCTCTGAACATTCAAATTCCCCTTTAGCTATTAATTCAATTTCTAGGTCAGGAGAATTAGGTAGTCCTAATTCGCCGAACTCGGTCTCTAGCTCTTTAGGTGAACCGAAGATAGTAGAGGATTTAACTGCGGATCAAAACATCGCAACTTCAAGTCATGGAATAAATGACCTCCCCTCCAATATAACCCTCTCCGCATCTCAGGCTACAAATGAGAACACTGAACTAGGAAACACTTCGAATGTTGTTATAGATCCCATATCTAAACTAGATACATTAGATTCCACTATGTCTTATGTTGAAGTAGAAAATCTAGCAAAACGGAGTTTCATCCCTGCAGACATAGGAGCCTGAGCTCCATTGCCTGGTGAGGTTGATAGCCGACCTCCGGAGGGGTTTGTTAGTGTTTTTGCTGAACACTTTGTAGGGGGTTTAAGATTTTCCTCTTTCTGATTTCTTGAAAAATATTTTAAATGAATATGCCATCTCTATTACCCAATACCATCCGAACTCTGAGGGGGTTTGAGATGATCTGCCAATACTTAAGCATTCAATGTACCACTTCTTTATTTAGATATATATACAGTATAAAATCTTCAGGTCGGAATCTTGAGTGGTTTTATTTTACCCATCGTAGAGGTAGGGTAGAGATGTTTGAGGGGAACTCGAGCTCCATACATGACCGGGAAGATAAGTTCCTTTTTGTTGGAGCTCGGGCAGCTGGTGAGGAAACTTTTTGGCGTTCAAACAAGTCCATTTCAGATCGGTCACCCAAGAGTACAACCTCCATCAGAGAATCCTTAGCCAAATTAGAAAATTTTGTAAGTAAAAATTGCAAACTATGCCTTACTAACATCCCAAAACGGGTGTTAGTGTCTCTAAAACTGAGCCCCGTCGAGCTGGGACATGACCATCAAGATGAGGTGGACGAACTCGGTCGCAAGGGTACATGTCTCTTAAGAATGTTTATGTTGTTTTTAACATTTGTTGCACAAGTTTGATAATTGTTTCTCTATTTTCTTCACAGTTATGCAACCCAAGGATATGCGTGGTGGGGTGAATACCTCAAAGAAGAACCAAGCTCCCAAGTCAAAACCAGCTGAAGTTGTATTAGCTCTACAGACTTCTGAAGCTCTATCTTCCCGTATTCCCGAGAGAGCTACTAATGCGCCGAGCTGGTGTGGCAAGAGCAACCCAGCTCGGGAACAACCTTTGGTAGAGTTGACAAACCGATTAGCCCGAGGGTTGCAGCTGGTGGTTCAACGAGTCAGCCCTCTACTTCAGTACCCAAAGGTCGTAAGAAGAAAAGCAAGCTGAGGATGCGTTGGCTGAAGTTAATAAGAGAATGAAGACTATTTCGGAGTTCCCCGACCCATATCTGTTCGGGGAACTAGTGGTACCTTGATACACATTCGGATAGGAAGTAATCGAAGTTCCCGAATATCAACTTTTTCCAAGCTGGGGGTTGACCGGGAATGATCTGCTATGCGTCGACAGTTCTCTCGAATTTGTGAAGGAATCCGTCCCACCTCGAGACAAGGAAGCTCTCCGTAGTTTCAAAAAGGGCGAGCTAAGAAGACGAACTGCGCTGGGAGCTTCTTAGGTGAATAAAATTTTTTGATATCGACCTCTGATCTACTTGTTTTATATATACATATTTGTTATAACATCTTTCGTTATCGCAGAATTTGGCTCTAGTCGGGGAGTTGATCGCCCGTTCAGAGAATGATGAAGCTGTCATCAACAACCTTCATATCGACCTTAAGGCTTCTGAGTCAAAGAAGAATGACTTAGAGTCCTTCAACCAGGAACTCGGGTATAGGGAGCAGGGTTTAAAAACCGAGTTCGGGAAGAATTAGGACTCCTTGAAGAGTGCTGAAGACAAAATCGCGAAGTTGGAAGCTGATAATCTCCAGTTGAGACAGCAACTTTCTGCAGAGCAAGCTAAAAAAGCTTACTTCAAGGGTGCGTCATAGCTCGTCCACCGAATGTTCTGCTCGAACGAGTTCGGCAAATTCTTTGGGGAAATAATGACTCCAGCTAAGGACTATGGCTACCACCTAGCCTTGTCACAGATCTGGGGATAAAGAATGAGGACGGCTACGATGAGGATTGCTTCGAGGATATGGATGCCAAGCTTGACGAGCTGAAGAATGGGAAGATTATTCTTCCCATTGAATCATTTGTCCCTTCATCTCCGAAGATCGACTGGGTTTCCGATGAAGAGACGGATGTCTATCCTGCCAATAATCCTTCCCGAGCTAAAGACTCTGCTCCCAGATCTAATTGTAATAGTTTTATCATTTTTGTCAAGTGTAATACAACTTGAAATACTTGAGTGTTTTTGTAACTTGCTATTGACAATTATGCCTTAATATATTTCAAAGTGTTTCTCAGATCAAAATTTTTTATTCACTTCGCCCAATTTGAACTCCATAGTTCGGTTTTCAATTTCTACCCTTTTTTAGAGCTTAAGTTATTTATAGTGGTTTTTGCAATATCAGTTGCGTAATCCGTTTTCCTTTCTGAGTATTGACAGTGCGATTTACGAAGTTCGGATAAAATTATTGTTAACTAACTTTTCCGAGCTCCGTCTCTTTTGCTTTTATACCACTCTGACTTATGGCGCAATATTTTAGAACTTGAGTTCTTTAAACCTGTTTACGTGATTTTTTCAAAACTTTGGAGGTCGGGAGCATTTTACTAATTGATTATGAATCATTCCGAGCTCCAATTCCTTGGGCTGATCTTTCTGAGATTGCGACCCTCAGTTATTCGTTTCAGTATTTTAATTGTAGGTTTGTTGACCATGGTGTATTCTTGGAAGAGGGAAATCATACGGGAGTCAAATCGGATGCAAAGTGGAGGAAAAATGAAAGAAAGATCGCAAGATCATTGAAGAGAAACCTCCACGTCGCGACGTTAGTACCCTTCACGTCGCGACGTGGGTGCACATCGCGATATAGACCTTACACGTCGCGACGATAAAAATTCGATTTTTGGTTGGATTTTTTGACGAATTTTGAGAAATTTCCAGAAAGCGACGTCGCGAAGTCGGGACACCTCCCACGTCGCGACGTGGGTGCATGTCGCGATGTCAGACCATGGACGTCGCGACGTGCGTGGACGTTTTGACGCACGATCATGGACGTCGAGACGTAGGGAAATACGCAGGTTTACGACCTAATTTTTGGAAATTTACAATTTTGGCCCACTTTGAGTTTTCTTATCCGAAAAGGCATTCATGAAGGACTTATGTGCAAATATTTTCATAGAATAACTATAAATAGGGCTAGGGTTACAGCTTTTAAAGGTGTGACAACTTTGAGAAAGATTAAGCAAAGGTTTTTCTTCTTTGTAATAGCTAGGGTTTCATTCTTTCAGCTATTTACGGAGAATTGAAGTTGTACGGATTGGGAACATCGTTGAGTATTGATTTCATTAATTTAGAGACAAAGATTTCATCTACGGATTCTCTATTCAAGGTGTTATCTTTCTTTTTAATTTATGTTGTCAATATTGTGCTTAATTAATATTATTATGATGATGTTTGATCTAGCCATGCTTGGCTAAATCTATTATGCTCCCGAGATTATGAATAAGGATTTTTGTGCTTAATTTACATGCTATGTTCTATTTTATGGTCTTAGTAGAATAAGTTTTGCTGTGTTCTTCATAATTATGCATGATATGTCGCGAGTATTATGTATGATGAATATTTTCTTGAAGTGCAGTAAATTATTTAGAGATAAATTGCTTTAATTCTTACCTTTAGCCTGATAGGAGGATTAGAGTAGGTTATTTGGGATCTATTACTGGTTGGTTGTGAATTTGTTAGATTGATTTACCTTAATTCTTGCCTTTAGCCTAATAGGAGGAATTAAGGGGATTGGTTTAGCATTAGCGTCACTGGTTCGAACGTTGCCTCAGCCTAATAGAGCGGTTGAACTTGAGGGTTTGGTTGAGTTGGTAGTTGCATTAGATTCCGGGTTAATTAAGGAAGTAAACTTTGCCTTTCGCCATATAGGAGAGTTTATTGAATTAGTTAATATCTAAGTAGGTAAGTGCTTAAATCATTCCTTACCTTTAGCCTAATAGGGGGGTGTGAGTTATGTTATTTACCCTTATTTTGCATGACCTTAGATAGGATGCATGTATGTGTTTTTTATGTAACCCTAAAATATAATCTCGGGAGTACACTTGCTTAACTTGAGTTTTTAATTAAATCACCGTCTTGTTTTAGTTATTTGTTATTTGCTTATTATTTTTAGTTTGATAAACATAAAAACCAAAAATATTTTCTTAAAGTTTCAACACAGTCCTTTCCTCATAGGAACGAACTTGCTATACTATCACCTTCACGGGGTTGTTTAGCTTGATTTTTGATTAGGGGTAAATAGCAACCACGAACACAATTTATTACATATATTTGCTCCACATCAAATTTTGGCGCCGTTGCCGGGTAGAGCAGTCGTGTTGAAATTTTATTTTATTTTTTTTGAATAGTTTTAATCTTAATTTTCTTACATCATTTTAGTACTGTTGTTATTCTTTTCTTTGCATGCCCAGGACAAGATCTATTGGTCTAGCAGAATTTTCATACGACCCTGAACTTGCACGGACTTTGCGTGTTAAGAAGAAATTGGAATTTGAAGCAATGGTTGCACATGGTAATCAGCCCAATGTGGTTGTACCTCCAGCGGGTGTTGTACCTCCAACGGGGGAACCTCCGAGAATTCCTCAAGCACAACCAGTGGTACCGCGGGGTCGGTATGGTGATCATTATGAGCCTCGAATGGATAACTTGGATTCACCTTTTATTGACACTGGGGAGCACTTTCAAATCCCGTCGGCTTTCATAAATTTGATTCAAAATGGCCAGGTTTTCCATGGATTGAGTACTGAGGATCCACATGCACATTTAAGGGCATTCCTTAAAGTGTGTAACACGAGCAATCTTCCACATATCCCACATGATGTTTTAAAGAGAATGTTGTTTCCTTTTTCTCTTCAAGGAGCAGCTGAGAGATGATATGACTCTATTAATGGGGCACGAATTGAAACTTTTGATGAAGTTGCGAAGAGGTTCATGACTAAATATTTTCCTCCATCCCGAATGGACAAGATCCGGATGGATTTCATGCAGTTTCGTCAAGGAGACAATGAGTCATTCACAGAAGCTTGGGATAGATTTCGGGAGCTTTTTAATAAATGCCCAAACAGTGGGTTGGAGCCTGGAAGAGAGCTAAATTTCTTTTGCAATGGACTCAATTTTGATACTATGCATTTGGTAAATATTTCAGCTGGAGGAAATTTGCGTGATAAATCACCAGAAGAAGTTGAAGAGATTTTTCAGCGTATAGTAAGTTATGAGCTGGTATTGCCCACTGCAAGAAGTAACCATGGAAGACGGAAAATTGGAATGTTAGAGTTGAATAAAACAGCCAACTTGGAAGCACAAATGACAGCCATGCAGAGCCAACTTGCTAGTATTCATGCATTCTTTACAAACAAAGTCACGCAATCTTGTGGATTATGCCAAGGAGCGCATTATATGGATGAATGCCCTCAAGTCACTAATGAGCCAGTCCAGTATGTCAATTACAACTGGAATACTAATTCAAATCAATGGAAACCATTCGGTGGAAATCAATGGTCTCAAGGAGGACAAAATCGCCCACAGTATAATTCATCAAGACCAACTTATCCGCCTGGCTATGGAAATCAACAACACACACAAGGTGGTAATTCACAAGCAACTATTGATGATGTTATAACTGTGTTGGGGGCCAAGATGGAAAAGCTTTTTGGAGAATGTCAACAGCAACAAGCCAATGTGGAGAAAATAATGGAGGTATATGATCGAATGTTCAGAGAGCATAAAGCTCTCCTTAAGAATATGGAGACTCAAATAGGGCAAATCGCAAATGAAGTGCATAATAGACCAGCAGGAACTTTACCAAGTGATACTTTTCCCAATCCAAAGGGAAAAAAGCAATGTCATGCAGTTACACTTCGAAGTGGTAAGGAATTGTCATCTCCAATTCTTAATGAAGAAGAATCTCCAAAAGATGATCAAGAAGCTGTCAATGTTCAAATTGAGGAGGAAGATTTACCCAAGCAAGCTGAACATAAGGAAGTTAGTGCAAGTAAAGGGAGAAAGAAAAATCCTCCAAGTGCCTTCAATTTTCCAGAATGTGCTCCACCATTACCTTTTTCTCAAAGGATTCAACCATCAAAGAAGAAGATCTTGTTCAGGAAATTTGCTGAGATGATTAAGCAGCTCCATGTGGAAATACCTTTGTTGGATTTGGTGAAGACAATGCCTACTTATACGAAATTCTTGAAAGATCTAATTTCAAATAAGGAGAAGATTTTGCAATGTGAGGAGGTAATCCAATTGAATGAGGTTGGGTAATGCTTAATGAAGAAAAATCTCCCCCCTAAGCTTAAAGATCCAGGAAGCTGCACAATCCCATGTAGAATTGGCGGAAGATATTTTGCTAAGGCATTGTGTGATTTGGGGGCTGGTATTAACTTGATGCCTTATTCCATTGTTGTTAGTGTGGGAATGGGTGAGCAAATCAAACCAGTGGCTATAACTCTTCAGTTAGCTGATAGATCCATCATCACTCCTATGGGCATCATTGAAGATGTTTTGGTAGTAGTTGATAAGTTCACAATTCCGGTGGACTTTATTATCTTGGACATGGAGGAGGATGAAGAGGTTCCTCTCATATTTGGAAGACCATTCTTGGCAACTGGAGATGCTTTAATAGGCGTACGTAGCAAGACAATCACTTTTCGCTTCAATGGCTAAGAGGTAACATTTAATGTGAATTATGCTATGAAGCATCCTAGGGATATTAATACTTGTTTTTTCATGGATGTGGTTGAAACTTCAGTTATTGCATGTAATCCCATGAAAACATGTAGTATTAATGATAATGACTCTTTAATGCATATGTCTAATTCTGAGTTGCCTTTGATTGATGAAAATATAGCATTAGAGTTACAAAGTATGGTTGAAAATGTTTATCTTGATGCTTCCATTTATGAGCTAACTGATACTGTTTGTGAGGAGCCCATTGAGGTGAGGCCAATTGAAGTCATTGATTGCAGTGAAAATAGGTTGAAACCTTCAGTTGAAGAACCTCCAAAATTGGAGCTCAAGCCACTCCCTTCACATCTCAAATATGCCTTCTTGGGGGAAAATAACGCTTTGCCAGTAGTGATTTCAGCTATATTAGAACCATGGCAAGAATAGAAGCTTATTATGGTGCTAAAAATGTATCAAGGAGCAATTGGGTGGACTATTGCTGACATTAAGGGAATTAGTCCATCAATTTGCATGCATAAAAATCTTTTGGAAGATGATGCAATTCCAGTACGTGATAGGCAACGTCGCTTAAATCCAGCAATGATGGATGTGGTAAAAAAGGAGGTGATCAAACTTTTGGACTTTGGGATGATTTATGCTATATCTGATAGTGAATGGGTAAGTCCAGTCCAATGTGTGCCAAAGAAGAGTGGGGTGACAGTGGTCAAAACTGATAATGATGAGTTGTTGGCAACCCGTATCATTAATGCATGGCGAGTTTGTATGGATTATCGCAAGCTCAACAAGGCAACCCGCAAAGATCATTTCCCTCTACCATTCCTTGATCAAGTTTTGGACATAATTGCTGGGTATCTATTTTATTGCTTCTTGGATGGTTACTCCGGGTATAATCAGAGCACTATTGACCCAAAAGATCAGGATAAGACAACATTCACTTGCCCGTTTGGTACCTTCGTATTTAAGAGGATGCCTTTTGGATTATGCAATGCACCCGCAACATTTCAAAGGTGTATGATGGCTATCTTCCATGACATAGTAGAAGATATTATTGAGGTATTCATGGATGATTTCTCAGTTATTGTCCATTCTTTTGATCGGTGCTTGGATAATTTGGCTAAGGTTCTTGAAAGATGCGTAGAGACTAATCTAGTTTTGAATTGGGAGAAATGCCTATTTATGGTGCAAGAAGGAATTGTCCTTGGCCACAAGATTTCAGCTAAAGGCATGGAAGTGGATAAAGCAAAATTGGATCTCATTGCGAAGCTACCATATCCTATAAATGTCAAGGGAGTAAGAAGTTTTTTGGGCCATGCCGGGTTCTACCGCAGATTCATTCGGGATTTATCTAAAATCACCAAGCCCTTGTGTCATCTTTTGGAGAAAGATGCGGTATTCAACTTTAATGATGACTGTAAAGCAGCATTTGATTTTCTTAAAGCCCAACTTATAGCAGCTCCGGTCATTAAACCTCCCAATTGGGGAGCCCCCTTCGAGATTATGTGCGATACGAGTGATTTTGCGGTGGTGGCAGTTCTTGGTCAAAGGACATACAGAATTTTCCATACTATTCATTATGCCAGCCGTTTACTCGATCCAGCTCAGTATAATTACACTACAACCGAAAAGGAGATGTTGGCAGTTGTATTTGCTGTGGATAGATTCCGTTCTTATTTACTGGGAGCCAAAGTAATTATTTACACTGATCATGCAGCAATTCGTTACTTAATGGCCAAGAAGGATGCAAAACCGAGATTGATTCGATGGGTTCTACTTCTACAAGAGTTTGACTTGGAAATCCGTGATAAAAAGGGAGCTGAAAATCATGTTGCCGACCATCTTTCTCGTTTGGAAAAGCATGAATATTTGGAAGAAGACAGTAATGTTCAAATTAAGGAGATATTCCCGGATGAGCAATTGTTTCAAGTGTAAGAGGCTGAAAAGGCTCCATGGTACGCCGACATTGCAAATTATGTGGTTTCACAACAAATTCCACCCAATTTGTCTATCCAACAAAGGAAAAAACTCATCCACGATGCAAGTTACTACTATTGGGATGAGCCTTATCTTTTCAAGGTATGCAGTGACCAAGCTATTCGAAGATGTGTTCCTGAGGAGTATCAAAAAGAAATTCTTCGGTCATACCATGAATCTGATTATGGAGGACATTTTGGGGGGGCGAAGAACAGCTTATAAAGTGTTGCAGTCGGGGTATTATTGGCCCAAACTATTCCATGACACTCAAGAGTGGATCAAACATTGTGATGAATGCCAAAGGACAGGAAATATTTCATGGAGGAATGAGATGCCTTTAAACAATATTATGGAGGTGGAAATTTTCGACGTTTGGGGCATAAACTTCATGGGACCATTCCCAAAATCCAATGGTCAATCTTACATTCTTGTGACTGTGGATTATGTTTCAAAATGGATAGAAGCAACTGCTTTACCGACTTGTGATAAAAAAAGTGTGGTGGGGTTCATCAAGAAGTACATATTCACTCGTTATGGAACCCCAAAGGCTATTATCAGTGACGGAGGCACACATTTTTCCAACAAGGCTTTTCAAGCCTTATTGACCAAATATGGAGTCCGGCATAAAGTGGCAACCCCTTACCATCCTCAAACAAGTCGACAAGTGGAGATATCAAACCGGGAGATCAAGAGAATTCTAGAAAAGGTTGTGAAACCTTCTCGGAAGAATTGGGCAACAAAATTGGATGATTCTCTATGGGCATATCGCACAGCTTTCAAAACCCCTATTGGTACATCTCCATGTCGCATGGTTTTTGGTAAGGCTTGCCATTTACCAATTGAGCTTGAGTACAAGACTTTTTGGGCATTAAAGGAGCTGAAAATGGATTGTGGGAAGGCAGCTGAGCAACGGTTGTTGGAATTCAATGATTTGGATGAGTTTAGATT
This sequence comes from Ophiorrhiza pumila, assembly GCA_016586305.1. Classification (NCBI taxonomy): domain Eukaryota; kingdom Viridiplantae; phylum Streptophyta; class Magnoliopsida; order Gentianales; family Rubiaceae; genus Ophiorrhiza; species Ophiorrhiza pumila. The sequence continues at coordinate 23,870,175 of BLIW01000003.1, read as the reverse complement.
TGATGCATACCAAAGTGCATCTCTCTACAAAGAGAGAACTAAAAAGTGGCATGATAAACGCATCCTTCATAAAAAGTTCGAACCCGGGCAGCTCGTTTTATTGTATAATTCTAAGTTGAAATTTTTTCCAAGCAAGCTTAAGTCAAGATGGAATGGTCCATTCCGGGTAAAGACAGTGTTTTCTTATGGCACAGTGGAGCTTCTAAATGAAAGAACGGGAAATTCTTTCATAGTCAATGGGCATAGATTGAAAATCTATTTTTCTCAAGGCGAAAAGGTTTTCCGCATTGTTGAAAAGGTGACTAGGGAAGAATAAGCAACAGGCATCGAGCTTTCGACGATAAATAAAGCGCTTCTTGGGAGGCAACCCAAGTTTATATTTTATATTTTTAAGTTTCATTTAAGTTTATTTAGAAGTTAGGCTAAAAATTCCATTAACTAATAGTCTTTTTGTGCAAATGTTTTGTTTTGTAGGTTGGAGAATGGATTAAGGGAGATTTGGAGGATCAAATGTGCAAAAACGTGGAAAAATTCTCCAACGTCGCGACATGCACGATCATACGTCACGACGTCCAGGTACGTTTTAAAAAAACCCTAGGGTTTACCCACGTCGCGACGTCCAGTGATACACGTCGCGACGTCGGGCAAAAATTTGGGTTTTATACGAAGAACAGTTTTATTCTTTTTCACCCGCATACACACAAAATCAAAAATCCTCTCCAACCCACCTTTTCTTCTCCAATTTTTTCTACAAATTCCCTCCACAATAGTGTTTTGGCATAGTTAGGAGCACATTAACATCGAAACCACACAAATTGACCGATCAAAACACCAAATTTCTCAAAATTTTGAAAATTTTCTCCAAACCTACAAATTCAAAAATTCGAACTTCTAGTGAAATTCGTTAAAGTTTGGTGGTTCCATTCCGTTCTAAGAGACATTGGGAAGGTGTAGAGGGCTCTACTTCATAATAAAACACCCAATTTTTGCATTTTGATTTTTGGTCTTCAAGAGATATGGCACCCAAGAGGACACGCAGTTCTACTGCTGGTGATGCACAACCGCCACCACCACCTTCTCCACCACCGCCACAGCCCAATCCGGCGGGGTTCGATAACTTCAGGTTTATGTGCTTGGAGGCGGAGCAATTCCATAATCAGCATTTGGCACTTAAGGCCATGGTCGAGGAGCGCGGTATACAAGTCACAACCGCACCAATCGCGACTCAAATCAGGAACCGTCGATGGCAACAATTTTGCTGTCAACCGGTAGGCGGCAACGCTACTTTGGTGCGGGAGTTCTACGCAAACTACCCCTATGCACAGCAGGGTATTTTGCGCATGCGTGGAGTAAATGTGCCAGTCAATCGCACAAAGTTCAACGAGTACTACGGATTGAGCGACATCGAGGCCAGTGCATACCGCAACATGTATGATCATGAATCGCCACGTCAACAAATTTTGTCCACTATCACAGCTCAACCGCTTGCTCAAGTCAAACGGGTGCACCGCATATCTGAGCTCAAGTTAGCTCAAATGACCAAGATCACCAAAGCTTGGCATTATTTCATCATCGGCAAGCTTATCCCCAGCGTCCATCAGGCAACATGTGACGACGACAAGGCTATTCTGAATTACGCAATTCAGACAGGCCTATCAATAGATGTTAGGGAGATAATGGACATTGAGATCCGTAAGGCACGTCGCTTCCAACGTACAGGATTGTATTATCCGTCTGCGATCACAGCCATTTGCTACGCTACTGGGGTGCCAGCTTTGGGCACAGATGAGCTTTGTGGAGTGCGTGATGTCATCACCACTTCTCAGTATAATGGATATCGGATTAGTTCGTATGAGAGGCCAGGACAACCTCCAGTGCCACCGCCGCAGCAACAGCAAGAGCAAGAGCAAGAGCAGGAACAGGGCCAGGAGTAGCAGCAGCAGGACGAGGAGCCCATTTCTCCACCCCCACCTCGCCGTGTAATGAACATTGCGGGCCTCCATACACGCATGGATGACATAGAGGCTATAATGGCGCAGCAGGTGACGCACTTTAATGAGCAGTTTGACCAGATGGAGATGGCGTATGCCAACTTATCTCATCAGATGTCGCAGATTTCTAATATTGTCCGCCAGATGATCAGGCAATGACAGATTTCCAGAGGTGAGGGAACTAGTTCGCAGCCTTCTCCACGTGACTACATGCAGCAGGATTAGGTGGTGTTTCTCCTTGCCCACATTGAGGACAATGTGGATTTTAAGTGTGGGGGGGAGTTATGCTCTTTTGTTTTTCTATTTGTTTAGCTTATTTTATTTTGATGTTATTTGGATGTTATTTTTCTTTTCTTTTGTTGTTTTCATTTTGATGTTTTCTTGTTATTTTGCATCAAATTAAGACAATTACGTTAATGGAATTAGGATTTAATTTAAATTTTTAATTATGTCCCATTCGTATTAGTTATTCCTTGAGTTAACCTTAGCTCGTAAATAAGTAAGTCGGTAATGATATTTGTTTGCATAATTACACCATGGTTTTAGTTTTTTTTCGTGTAGTATCCAATATTTGAAAATTTTGATCTTGTTGTGATAAATGTTATGTTGCCAATGATTGGATTTTATCAAAAGATTCGATGTGGGATAGGAAAATAATGTACTATCTAGAGGGAGTCGGGTCTTTGATGGAAAGTTTAGCATTTTGAGTCGACCATTTTTATGCACTTAGGGGAACTACTGAGGGAATTGACGAGTTTGTAATCATTAAGTAGGTTAGAGTGTTTTTAACGCTTTGTTTAGTTGAAACTTATATAACTCGCTTAAAATGTGCTCTTTAATAAATGTTCTTGCATAATTGTTTGCACTTAATGCTTTTGCATTTTTAAACTTGTTTTGCTCATGCTATCATCCCTCTATGAGATTGCTTTTAATAAAAACCCTAAGAGAACTCATATGGATGGTAACGGAGATTAGAAGTCGTAAGACTCTGGCTTCATATTGCCACTCCTCTGCGAGGCTGCTCTTAAACGAATAGTTAATGGAGAACTTGCATGAGTGGGAATGGGTCTAAAACCCGAAGGTGAGACAGTACTCCAGGTGGATGTCACGGGATTTCTAATGAAATACCCTAATTATGTGTGACAGTCTGGGGGAACGAGTGTTTTATTTATGAACCTAAAGGTTTGTCGAGTGAATCCTTATTTATATGAGCTTAATACTGAATTGTTAATATGTTAGTGAGGAAAAGTTGAGACGAAGACTTAGTTGTTGGAACCCTGATTTATGGCGTGATTGTAGATGAGTTATGAACTGAGGTGGAACCTATCGCACACACACACATGGTTGGCTCAACGTGTC